>OZ010792.1:141392648-142075148 GCA_963932465.1 Maratus speciosus
CTAATTAGGTTGCAGGCGTGAAATTTTGCGTACTTATAGCTGAATACCTCACATAAAGGACAAATCATAAAATTTTGAAAAAGTCGTACATTTAACCCTTTGGGCTCCCACATGTGTATATTAAACAAGTCTTTCTATGTGAACCTCTAATTAGATTGGAGGCGTGAAATTTTGCATACTTATAGCTGAATACCTCACATCAAAGCACAAATCATAAAATTTTGAAAAAGTCGTACGTTTAACCCTTTGGGCTCCCACATGTGTATATTAAACAATTCTTTCTATGTGAACCTCTAATTAGATTGGAGGCGTGAAATTTTGCATACTTATAGCTGAATACCTCACATAATGGACAAATCATAAAATTTTGAAAAAGTCGTACATTTAACCCTTTGGGCTCCCACATGTGTATATTAAACAATTCTTTCTATGTGAACCTTTAATTAGATTGGAGGCGTGAAATTTTACAAACTTATAGCTGAACACCTCACATGAAACGACAAACTATAAAATTTTGAAAAAGTCGTACATTTAACCCTTTGGGCTCCCACATGTTTATTTTAAACAATTCTTTCAAAGTGCGTCCCTAATTAGGTTGCAGGCGTGAAATTTTGCGTACTTGGGCTCCTGAGGTCAAACAACAAATCATAAAATTTTGAAAAAGTCATACATTTAACCCTTTGGGCTCCCACATGTGTATTTTATAAACAATTCTTTCTATGTGAGCCTCTAATTATGTTGGAGGCGTGAAATTTTGCATACTTATAGCTGAATACCTCACATCACACGACAAATCATAAAATTTTGAAAAGTCGTACATTTAACCCTTTGGGCTCCCCCATGTGTATTTCAAACAATTCTTTCTATGTGAGCCTCTAATTAGGTTGGAGGCGTGAAATTTTACAAACTTATAGCTGAACACCTCACATCAAACGACAAGCTATAAAATTTTGAAAAAGTCGTACATTTGACCCTTCGGGCTCCCACATGTGTATTTTAAACAATTCTTTCTAAGTGAACCCTAATTAGGTTGGAGGAGTGAAATATTGCATACTTATAGCTGAATACCTCACATCAAACGACAAATCATAAAATTTTCAAAAATTTGTATATTTAACACTTTGGGCTCCCACATGTGTATTCTAAACAATTCTTTTTAAGTTAGCCCCTAATTAGGTTGCAGGCATGAAATTTTGCGTACTTATAGATGGACACCTCAGATCAAACGACAAATCATATAATTTTGAAAAAGTCATACATTTAACCCTTTGGACTCCCACATGTGTATTTTAAACAATTCTTTCTATGTGAACCTCTAATTACATTGGAGGCGTGAAAATTTGCATACTTATAGCTGAATACCTCACATCAAAGGACAAATCATAAAATTTTGAAAAAGTCGTACATTTAACCCTTTGGTCTCCCACATGTGTATTTTAAACAATTCTTTCTAAGTGAACCTTAATTAGGTTGGAGGAGTGAAATTTTGCATACTTATAGCTGAATACCTCACATCAAACGACAAATCATAAAATTTTGAAAAAGTCGTACATTTAACCCTTTGGGCTCCCCTATGTGTATTTCAAACAATTCTTTGTATGTGAGCCTCTAATTAGGTTGGAGGCGTGAAATTTTACAAACTTATAGCTGAGCACCTCACATCAAACGACAAACTATAAAATTTTGAAAAAGTCGTACATTTAACCCTTTGGGCTCCCATATGTGTATTTCAAACAATTCTTTGTATGTGAGCCTCTAATTAGGTTGGAGGCGTGAAATTTTACAAACTTATAGCTGAGCACCTCACATCAAACGACAAACTATAAAATTTTGAAAAAGTCGTACATTTAACCCTTTGGTCTCCCACATGTGTATTCTAAACAATTCTTTTTAAGTGAGCCCCTAATTAGGTTGCAGGCATGAAATTTTGCGTACTTATAGATGGACACCTCAGATCAAACGACAAATCATAAAATTTTGAAAAAGTCATACATTTAACCCTTTGGACTCCCACATGTGTATTTTAAACAATTCTCTATGTGAACCTCTAATTACATTGGAGGCGTGAAAATTTGCATACTTATAGCTGAATACCTCACATAAAAGGACAAATCATTTAATTTTGAAAAAGTCGTACATTTAACCCTTTGGGCTGCCACATGTGTATTTTAAACAATTCTTTCTAAGTGAAACCTAATTAGGTTGGAGGAGTGAATATTGCATACTTATAGCTGAATACCTGACATCAAACGGCAAATCATAAAATTTTCAAAAAGTTGTATATTTAACCCGTTGGGCTCCCACATGTGTATTCTAAACAATTATTTTTAAGTGATCCCCTATTTAGGTTGGAGGTGTGAAATTTTGCATAATTATAGCTGAATACCCCACATCAAACGACAAATCATAAAATTTAGAAAAAGTCGTACATTTAACCCTTTGGGCTCCCACATTTGTATTTTAAACAATTCTTTCTAAGTGAACCCTAATTAGGTTGGAGTAGTGAAATTTTGCATACTTATAGCTGAGTACCCCACATCAAACGACAAATCATAAAATTTTGAAAAAGTCGTACGTTTAACCCTTTGGGCTCCCACATATGTATTTTAAACAATTCTTTCTAAGTGAACCCTAATTAGGTTGGAGACGTGAAATTTTGCATACGTATAGTTGAATACCTCACATTGAACGACAAATCATAAATTTTCAAAAAGACGTACAATTAACCCTTTGGGCTCCCACAAGTGTATTTTAAACAATTCTTTTTAAATGAGCCCCTATTTAGGTTGGAGGTGTGAAATTTTGCATAATTATAGCTGAACACCTCACTTCAAATGACAAACCATAAAATTTTGAAAAAGTCGTACATTTAACCTTTTGGGCTCTCACATGTGTACTTTAAACAATTCTTTCTAAGTGAGACCCTATTTACGTTGGAGGTGTGAAATTTGGCATACTTATAGCTGAACACCTCACATCAAATGACAAACCATAAAATTTTGAAAAGTCGTACATTTAACCCTTTGATCTCCAACATGTGTATTTTAAACAATTCTTTCTAAGTGATCCCCTAATTAGGTTGGAGGCGTGAAATTCGGCATACTTATAGCTGAGCATCACACATCAAACGACAGATCATAAAATTTTGAAAAAGTCGTACATTTAAGCTTTTGGGTTCCTACATGTGCATTTTAAAGAATTCTTTCTAAGTGACACTCTATTTAGGTTGGAGGCGTGAAATTTTGCATACTAGCTGAACACCATCATGCGACAAATCATAAAAGTTTGAAAAAGTCGTACATTTAACCCTTTGGGCTCCCACATGCGTGTTTTAAGCAATTCTTCCTAACTGAGCCCCTTATTAAATTGGAGATTTGAAATTTTGCATGCTTATTATAGCAGAACACCTGAGGCCAGGCGACAAATTATAAAATCTTGAAAAAGTCTTACGTTTAACCCTTTGAGCTACCACATATGTATTTTAAGCAATTCTCTCTAAGAGAGCCCCTAATTAAGTTGGAGACATGAATTTTTGCATACGTATAGCTGAATACCTCAGACCACACGACAAATCATAAAATTTTCAAAAAGTCTTACCCGTAAGGCATGGTGACGTCACGGCAACGTCGTTGTGAAGTCACACTGTGATTTTGTGACCGTCGATGTGACGTCACGTGACGTCGATGTGACGTCACAGTGACTAGAATGCGAGGTCGTTATGGTCGTTTGTGACGTCACATTGTGACCACTCTGTGAAGTCACGGTGTGACAAATTTGTGAAAAGTGTGTCATTAGTGACTATTTTGGCATTAACTTTGTGACGAACCTGTGACGAAAGCGACAATGCTTTGAAGTCACACTGTGACCAATTTGTGAAATATGTGTCATTTGTGACGAACTTGTCATAAACACTGTGATTTCAAATGAAAATCAAATTTCAAATTAATTGCTTAAAAGACGCAAATAGTGAAAAAGATTCCATGCTGGGATTCGAACCCGGGCCATTAGTACAGCGCACTGACATTCTACCGACTAAATCACATGGAACGATACCCAGGCTGGAAAATTTCTCACTATTACATGATGGCGAGGCTACAAACTCAGCACAAGATGGAATATTTAGCGTGAGTCACCAACATGATGCAAACACGAAAATTAATTAAATCCAGCATCGATTGAAATTATATTAATACTTGGAAATTTTTCCAGAGAGAACCATTCGCCTTGCATACAATATTTCAATTGAAAATCAAATTTAAAATTAATTGCTTAAAAGGCAATTTTAATTTGAAATGTTGTATGCAAGGCGAATGTTTCTCCCTGGAAAAATTTCCAATTATTAATATAGTTTCAATCGATGCTGGATTTCATTAAGTTTCGTGTTTACCCCATGTCGGTGGCTCACGATAAATATTCCATCTTGTGCTGCGTTTGTAGCCTTGCCAACCTGTAATAGTGAGAAATTTTACAGACTGGGCGTCGTTCCATGTGGTTTAGTCGGTAGAATGTCAGTGTGCTATACTGAGGACCCGGGTTCGAGTCCCGGCATGGAATCTTTTTCACTATGTTGGCCTTTGCGCCTTTTAAGCAATTAATTTGATATTTGATTTTCATTTGAAATATTGTATATAAGGCGAAGGATTCTCTCTGGAAAAATTTCTAAGTATTGATACAGCGATGAATTTTGAAATAACCTTTTGCTGTAAATATAAAATCTTATCTTTTTACCGTAATTTTTAGCAAAATATCGCTATTTTGGAGTCCTATTCTTCTAAAACATTTAAAATTTTTCCACTTAAAATACAATGCTTATCAACTGACATATTTTTTTATTCAGTTCTATGCTTGATATTAAGTTCTATACTTGATATTGAGTTCAAGCTTGATATTTAGAATGTGTAATATTTTAATTTGTTGTGATTTGTCATTGCTTTATTAAATACGAACATGGAGACTAACGGATATTAATACAACTATTATTTATAGAGCGGCATGATAAGCGATATTTATTTAAATTTTTTATTCCCGTGTATACTGTATTTTGTGAATATGAGCTAAATAGATTTGGTATGTTTTATAGAAAAGACTGATCTGGGAAATAGAAAAAAAAAAACGAGTAAGAAAAATCATGCGTTAATCATAGATTATAAAGTACTTTCCAAAACTTTCTGAATGCTTTAACAAGACATCGTAATTTAGGGAAATGGCGTAAATGAGATAACTAAGTAAACATTTTAGAAAATTCATAAAACATTGGAAAAATTGATTTCAGCAGTTACCGTCCATAGCCAAATATGTTTTCCAATTCTTTTGAACAGCCCTGTATTTGATCTGTAGGTTGATACACTGAGAAAAATGAAGTACTCAAAAATAAGTAATCCGACGTACTCATATCGATTTGAATATTTTTGGATCAAAAATGAAACCATGCTTTCTCTATTTTGAAACATCACATGTTATCAAACTCAAACAAACGAATAGTTTTGTACCCTGTAATGGTTCATTTCATTTATGGCGGCATAAATGATGTTTATTAATGTAAATATTAAATTATGCACAGCATTTTAAAAATAATTTAAAAGTGCTTGGAAATAATGCTCTTGTCATAAAAATATTCGATTTGAGTATCTTGTTAAGAATTTTGCTATTTTTCTTAATAAATAATCAATTAAACATTTCTTGTTAAGAACATTGAACGGGAAATAAATATCAGTACATTTTTACTTTAAATTTTAGGTTTTCCTTTTTTTTTTTGGGGGGGGGGGGGCAGTACATAACGATTAATATTTGATCTCAACCAATGAATAAAAAATGAGTACATGAGTTTCTCAACTTTGAGTACATTTTGATCGGAGCTATTTTGAGTATGTGACGCATTTAAAATTGAGTACTTTTTACTCAATTTTGACTTCCCATTTTTTAAAGTGTATATATACTATATAATGGGAAAATCTAGTTTAGCAAGAAAACGCCTAACAGGTTGAAATTCTTTTTCAGCAATTTATACTAATGTATGGAAACATACTTGAATACTTTTGTACAACCCTGTAGTTTACCTAGAATCTTTATTACACGCCACTATTTAGTTAAAATTTAATTCAAACTAATACACTCTTAAAACTGCTGAAATCACATTTCCAGAAATTATAATTTATAGACGGCCATGTATCCAATTCTTTACGTGACCCTGTATATCATTTTATCTATATTCTACAAACATTTCTTGGTAAATTAAATGCAGTTCAGCAAAAAAATCATAACTCATTTAAAAACAACCTTTAAGCAATTTGCGCCCATACCCAGTAATCCTTACGAATACTTTTGTGCAGCCTTGTATAGGAATTACAGCATTTATATACACCATATACTATGCATAAATATAGTGAATCATAAAAGCGCATATCATAATTAAAAATACATTTCCAGCAATCATCGCTAATGAACAGTACTTCGGATACAGTATAGTATCTGAAATATTTTGTGTGTCCCTGTAAATGCTATATACGTATTATTCGTATTATACATGAAATAATTTATAGTATGTAAACCTCAGCGACATATATCAATTTCATTATATATGAAATAGATTAACATAATTAAAGTATTCCGCAAACAATTCCCTCCACCCCTATATCATTATGTATTTGAATTCCCTTTTTAGCCCTGTAAATGAACAATAACTATTCTTTGCATCGCATAGTCAACAGAATGCATATTTTAGTGCACTTCATAAATGCATGTAAATTTTATTCAGTTTGAAAGCGTGCGTAAAATCATAAAAATTCATTTGAAACGATTTTTTCCCATAGGTCGTAATGTAACGGAAAACTTTTGGCTGTCCCTGTAAATGAACAAAGCATGCTACAAACTTCATTACATATAGGTACCGTGCTATGGTAAACGTCAATAACATCCAAAAATTTCAGGGCAATCCGAGTATATTTTCGAGAGTTAGAGTGCGGACAGACTGCTAGACGGATAGACGGGGAGACAAACCGAAGTCATAAGCACTTTTCAACTTGTGTCCTTTATTACGTATCCTGTATTATATGAACTTTTAAAAAATATATAGTAAAGCAGTTTAATCTATAACTTCCCATAAGCCATGAAAAACACTTTGTTTCAATGCGTAAATATCATATTTTACTTTTTAGTGCCAATAATTACGCGTATCATAAACGTAGAAAATGAATTTACAATAGAAGAAAGTTTAATAACCGATTCAGAATGTCTATAATTAAATGTTTGATTAAAATCACAAACAGAAAAAATGCTTACATACAATTTAAAAAAATAAATATACCAATTTGAAAAACACTAAAAATAATAATTAGTATTTATAATTGTACTATTAAACAACAGCAAACTCAATAGATAAATTAAATACATTATTAGATTTAACAATATATCAAAAATATTTCCAACTGGTATAAGGAATTTCTATTATTTTATAATTTCGGCAAATGTTAAATCTGAAAACATTAGTTTGAAGATTTAGGATTTTGAAAGATAATTTAAAATATTATTAGCACTAAAAGAAAATTCTTTCAAATGTTTCACTACTGTAATATGTAAAATACATTTTCCCAGTATAATGTTAATTTCTAATCTGAAACAGTTTCGTAATCTCATGATAATCGAACATCATATTTAACCCCAAAATAATAATAACTATAAGTGTTAGTAATCAAAAAATAGTAAGAAGCCGATAAAATAATTCCAAATCATTGTCGTTCCATACATTTTCAATCTCAAGTAAGAGTAAATTAATGTTTATATTAATTCCAGTATGAATGTAGGCATGCACAGTCTCTGCGGAGTTTTTTTTTTTTTTTTTTTTTTTTTCAAGCGATGGCAGATTAAGATATTTTTCTTTACAGTTATCGAATTTGAAAATATCGCTTTGACAGTTAAAGATCAGTCTCTTACAAATATAACATAAAACTATTTAACTCATATGTACAAATCAGGAATAAAATATTTAAATTAAATAAAACTTACATATACGTTCTATTAATATCCGTGTATCCTAAAATGGTCATTTCCTTATCTTAAAGTGTTGTAGACGTGGTGAAGGTGATGTTCTAAAAACAGTGAACTATTTATTTCCCGCGTCTTCTCATGTTTATTTTTTGTGGGCAGACGATTTTCAAGCAGATGGTCTGGTACAGATTATTTGTTTTTGCATGCAAGAGATATGAAACTTGAATGCGCAGTAATTTTCTGAAAGTATGGTTAATTAAAATTTTGTATTTGAAGAAATGTCCAATGTATTTAACCTTTTCTTTTTATCCGTACCAAATAATACAAGTTAAAATGTATTGTAAAGTTCCTTCTTTCTAAATAATTACAATAATAATATTCATAATTAGAGTTTATTAGATATACCATTGTTTAAATTTTCAAAAGGTGTAAAAATTTAATGCTAATAACGAGCCCCCCTTTTCCCCTTTTTTTTCTTTTTTTTTTTTTAAGTAAAGTTTGTTTTGCACAAATTTTGTATATTTCTTTTATTTTCGGAAAATCCTAATTTTATTTAAAAAGTCTGAAAGAAGTAGAATTTATAACTTGAATACAAATTATAAAAATATTCTAAAGAAAGAAATGCATAGATGACTAAACTCTGAAGACTCTTTCTACGTGCTCATTAGAAGGTGCAGATTTAACTGTAATAGAATTTTTTTATTTTGAAACCACAGAAGTGTTTCGAATAATCTTGGTCGGTAAAAAAAGAAATAAATAAATAAATTTCCTCCCAGCAAACTAAATATGTAAAGTGTATAAATTTAATATTCCTAATTCTAAATATATTATCCAAATGCTAGATTAAATTGTAATCATGAAAAAGTATACATTCACTATCTTAGATATCAAATTGATAAAATATAGCCTGAAAATTTAGTTTATTAATGCATGTATCGTGCACTTTATTTATTATGCCCCCCCCCCCTCCCCTTTAGTGACAGAATTTACCATTTGCTATCCACTAATATATTTTATTCCTTATGCCATGTAACTCGTGACTGTTTAAAATATTTCTCTTCATTTTCAAAGATTTTTGAAGTTCATATTTTTGTCACACTGTGACTTATATGGTGGATTTTTTGTCACATATGGTACGTGACGTACGTTACATAGCAGTGACATAACAGTGACCTTACAATTTTTTTTAATTGCCAGAAAAACATAATTTTACAGTAAATAATATGTTTTGAAGAATTTTCGTAATTTTTTAAAGTTTTCTAAGAAGTTCACATCTCAGTCACAAGGTGACATCACTGAGGGGTGGCATTTTGGTCACAGATGTGACGTGACCACAGTGACTTACAGTGACGTCACAACGACGTCACCGTGACCATGCATGCTATGAGGGTATATTATTTACTCCTCCGTGCTCTAACGTATATTTTAAGCAATTTTTCTAACCTCCGTCCTTTTCACCCGGGGAGAACTTTTCCAGCGTTTGTCGACACCCCTTTGACCATTCTTTCATATTATGCACCATAGCCTTACATATTTGAGTTCCACTTTTTACCGCCAGGGGCGCCTACTAATCTCGGGTGCTATGGGCCCAATCCCTTCGACTAATATATATACGGATAGTATGTAAAACGGAGTTTCGTTCGGATAGAGACTTGTTTAGAATAGAGTGCGCCCCTGGTTGCGAAATGTGGAACTAACAGATTTTTCAAAAGGATAAAGTGTTTTGAAATGATTATTAAACGAAACCCTCTGTGCGATCTGTGATCACACTTACCCACTTGTTTTAAATGTTTAAAATGCAAATATAATCTCTGAGCCCTTCATTTTCAATAATGTGCTATATTAAGAAAATCAAATTTTTGTACTAATGCCAACTCTGAAAGAATGTGTTTGACGCTATGTCCGAGACGTTCGTGCATATGTACGGCACTGATGGATTAGGAATATGGTTTTATGATTTCAGAACGTTATTGGTAATGAAAAAGGACATATGAGCATTTATTGTAGCAAATGAAACATTTTTTTAAAGCGTACTCGACATTAAAACTTAGACATCCGACATACAGGCTGTCTTTGTATAGGCCTACTAAATAATGGTTTTAGTGCTACCGTGTCATCTAACGGAATTTAATTAATTTATTTATTAATTTTTTTAAAAATATTTTTTAATAAATGTAATGTACAAAATCTGACTTATCTGTGGTTTTATCTTTGTTTCAGTTGAAGCAGACGATTATGCTCCTTACGTTTATAGTGATTAACATATTTCTTTTCGAACCTGTATATGTAAAATCGTAATCTAACTTTGTTTATTAAAAGAACCTTACGTACTTCCAAATTCCCAAAGCTTTTAACTTCTGACATAAACCCCTTATACTTCTTGACACAATTTATCGTATAAATTATGCCATGAATTATCTCTCATAAATTATCGTATAAATAAATTATAAATTATAGCACTGTCATAAATTATTAATTATAGCATAAATTATCTCTCTTTGGAAGAAAAAAGTAATATTTTCCCAGAAAAAAATAAAAATTATCATTTTTGTGATTTTTTTATTTTCAAAAGAGAGTAACAAGATTTTCATTTGAAAAAGAATGAACTACTGTGAAAGGACTATTAACCACTACAACCCCATGTCATTTACAATATAAAACTTATCACAAATCTTTTGTCTTATATCCCTTTAACTGAGAAAAAGTAAAAGACATGGTTACTTATTATAGCACTCGTAGCAAAATGTGTCTTCGGGAGTAAAATAAATTTGTTATCACTATATGTTTTCTTTATTGACAAATAAGGCTTTATGTATCTTATAAAAGTGTTTAATAAATGCAAAGTCATACAAAATTTCAATACTCGCATTATATAAAATTAAGAAATTACGATTATAAGGCTCAATTACCTGCAATATGTATTATTCTTTACATCATTCAATGTACAGTGTGTATCATAAATAAATATCCCCTAACTTTGCAAAGCTAATAAAAGAAAACAAATAAAGTACAACTTTGTTGTTAATCGGAAATAAAAACAAGTGTGTAAGTGTGATCATAGATCGAAATAAGGGTTTCCTTTCATATTACTTTCAAAACACTTTTTCCTTTTGCAACATGTGTTAGCTCCACATTTCACAACTACAGGTGCACTCTATTCTAAACAAACCGCTTTTTGAACGAAACTCCGTTTTACAACTTCTCCGTAGATATATTAGTCAAGGGAATCGGGCCCATAGCACCCGAAACAGATAGGTGCTCCCTGGCGTTAAAAAGTGGAACAAAAATATGTAAGTGTATGGTGCATAATATGAAACAGTGGTCAAAGGGGTGTCGGCAAAAGTTCCCCCAGGGTGAAAATTGGGAGGGCAAAAAATTGCTTAAAATACACAAGTTAGAGTCCGGAGGGTTAAATAATATAAGACTTTTTAAAAAATTTATGATTTTTCGTGTGGTCGCAAGTGTTCTGCTATAAGTATGCAAAATTTCATATCTTCAACTTATTTAGGGCATGACTTATAAAAATTACTTAAAACACAAAGTTACAGACCGGGGGAGGGGTAAATATAATACTCTTTGAAATTGTTATGATTTGTCGTGTGATCGCAAGTGTTTAACTATCATTTTTCAAAATTTCAAGTCTTCAAATTAATTAGGCACAGAGTTAGAAAAAAAAGGCTTAAAATACACAAGAGTCCATACGGTTAAATATAAAACTTTTTCAAAATTTTATGATTTGTCGTTTGATGTCAATTGTTCAGCTATAAATATGTAAAATTTCAAGTTTCCAACATGTATAGTACTGAGAACGGGCACTGTGAAGGACAGGCAAAAAATAATTTTATGTATCAAAAAACAATATTGCTTGAGTAATATTCTCTGTTGAATAAAAAAGTAACATTTCGAACCTCACTAAAATTATGAGAAAGCTATTAATTTAGTAATCAATAAAATGTGAAACGTGTAAAATGTAAAATGTCTAAACTGTTAAAAAAAAATAAAAAATAAATGCTATCCGTTTATACACGCCCATTTAAATTTGAACGCCATGTTTAAAGTTACGTCACACACAAAATAAACTATTTATAATATTTTCTCTGAAATGAAATTGCCTTTTTACATTTTAAAATTCTCTTATCTTCTACATTTAACGAACCTGTCTTACTAAACATTAATATTCTGCATCTGGCATATTTTGAACTTTACTAAAATAAGATAAACAACCATAAATGTAGGCTTGCGCATCCTATGCTCATTTGTGTTTAAAATATCTGTCGAGATTTTAAATTCACTTCTTTCTAGAAAAATAAGTCATTATTTAATATTATATTATTTTCGGAGCTTTATATTTCTTACTTTAAAAAAACATCATTGTTTACCTATAGTAAATATAAATGTAAATATTCAGCTGCATCCTTAAGCTAATGTTATAAAACATATTTAAAAAAAACCACATTAGAAACTGTATTAACCCTTATTACCTATATATATGTATATATATATATATATATATATATATATAAGTATGTGTGTCCATATATATATATATATGTGTGTGTGTGTGTGTGTGTGCGTGTGTGGGCAATATTTTCTTTGACACTAATAAGAAATAACGCTGTCACCAGGAACCACAGACAGTTCTTAATTAATTATACTTAACCTTTTACCCGCCAACGTTCCACAAGTGGAACATAAAATATGTGGTGCTGTATATTTTTAAGTATTTGTTTAATCTGTTTGAAATTTTTAATATATCTTATTAAAAGACGTGTCTTAATGGATTAAAATTTTTTTTTTTTTATATTTTTTTATGGTTTCTATTTTGGAACTTGTTGAAATGTAACAAAAAACGTAAATATAGTAGACTGTGCTTTTTACTCTATCTATAACTTTAGAATTCAAATGTGAGTGCTGTGATGATTAAAATTGTATTGCTTAGTGTTATTTATTACGTTTTATGCACAAATGAATGTTTTATCTTATTTCGTTTTTGCTTTATGATAATTTGAATGCCAATGTTCCACATGTGGAACGTTGGCGGTTCAGAATACAAAATTATCTTATTGTTACTTTTATTAGGATCTTGATCATTTTTACTGGGCTCCCTCGGGCGATTATTATTTTTTTTTTCGTACCAGTATTATTAAAGAATACATTTTATGATATATATCTCTTGCACCTGTTGCCAAAGTGTCTGTGAAATATTTTTGAACCAATAAATGCCAAGAAAATCTACAAAAGAATTGAAAAAACAAGAAGGAGGAGGTTTTGATTATTATAGTGATGGCAAAGTTGTTTATGGACGATGGAGTGACAATAGTGTCGTTACTGTTATATCAAATTTGGAAGCTAACACATCGCTAACTCAAAGTGGAATATGATATTCTCGAAAATTGAAGCGAGAAGTTTCAATCAAATAATCTCGATTGATTAGATTGTATAATTAGAATATGGGTAGTGTAGAATTTTTGGATTATTTGCTTGGACCATATCGTCCAGTACTTCGATGACAAAAATGGTGATGAAATCTATTTGCAAATGAACTAAATATGGCTCTTGTTACTTGTCATGCAGTAGGTTCAAAAGAAATCCTGAGCCATTTGGAGTTTCGTAGTGAAATTGCGACTGTTGCCATAAAAATTGGATTTGATGTTTGAGAAAGGGAATAGAAAGTCCTACTGCTCCAGAAAGTATGGACATTATCACCTCATTCAGTACCTATTGCTTTTCGCCTACTACTCAAGAAGATTCTCAAATCGACAGAAAAACATGAATAAGTGATGTGAATATTATGGAAAGATTATGCATGAAAATTGTTTTCAGGCCTTTCATAAACATTTTTCTGTTAGGGACTAGTTAACATGTTACTAAAATAGAAACATTTTTTACTTTACCTTATTTTCTTTGTTTTGTTATGTGTGTAGTGCTGGTATGATTTCGAAAGAAAAAATCGCCAAAATGTACAAATGTTATTCGTACCGCCAACGTTCCACAAGTGGAACATACCTGTAACTCCACTTCTATTTTACATAACATCCCAAAATTCGGCTCGCAACCTTAGAATTAATCTAAATCGTCTCCAAAAAAATTTCAAATTAATTTGACAAGCAGTTCATGGTGCGGCGGATAAAAGGTTAAATTGAGTAAAAGTTCTTCACAGCAGCTGATAATCTCTCTATTCTAAAAAAAAAAAAAAAAAAAAAAAAAAAAAAAAAAAAGTAACTTACGCTGTCGCCGCCGCCGGTTTTGAATTTTTTGTGACCGGAGGTCTTTCTCCGTTAATATTATGAAAAATATTGCATACAAAAATATGATAATCGGCGATATTATAAAGAAATGTTTGATAAACACGCTGATATGGACAGTTTTCAAATCGAAGAATTATTTTAAGAGATATTTAATGCTCAAGTTGGACAAAGTCGTTCCATTAAAAAAACTTTTATAGGAGCAAAAACTATACATCTGAATTTAATCATTTTTGATTCATTTTATACGTTATAATTTCCCGGTGTGCAGAATTCATCTATTTTTTAAATTTGAATCATTTTTTGAGCTTTTATTTCTATTTTAAATTCAAATTTGCAGCATTTCGAGAGATATATTTTACTTATTTTAGAAAATTGTACTAATTGAACCTGTTGCCAACTGTATAAACAGCGCAAACGATAATGTTTGCTTCAAATTAAAAATTTATTTCCACGCTACTATTCTAAACAGAAAAAAATCTTTCAAATTAGAATTAAATAATTACGTATAAAAAGCAGGAACTTATTGAAAATTACTACATAAAAACTATATTTACACGTGAATTTTAGCAGAGAAAGGATATTGTAAAATAATAAATTCATTAACATGCGTTAGAAGTCTTTAATAGGAGAAATTACGTCACATTTACGTCACATTACACTTATTATGTAAAATGAACAAAAAATACTAATGTAAAACAGTTTAAATTTAAAAATAGCGCGAGACATTTATTTCATCTTTTCAACTATTTTTATTGGGACAGCGCAAATAATATTTCATTTCTAACAAAAGTATTTTCACGTGAATATTAAAAAGAGAAAGAAATGTTTGGTGAAAATTACGTCAATTAGAAACGATACATTTAAAATGTCTTTTATTTAATTATTTATTTACTGAACAACAAACATACGACTTGTGTGCTTGACATGAGACCGCTTAAAATGTCTTATTTAAAAGAACTTCTTTTCGCTTTGTTAAAAAATACCGGGAGACAAAGACTCTGTTTACTGAATTCATTTTATATTAGCTTATTTTGAAACGTTTAACTGGTTTTATTTAATCAAAGAGGAAAACAGAGATAGTATCTTTTAACAGCAGCTGATTTTTCCTTAAAATTCCCCAATCAAAGAGAAATGAATAGAAACCCGTTTATAGGGAGATGCCAAATTTTAAACTGATAATTAAATCTTTCAAAATCTTTTAAAAGCCGATGAAATTAGCGAGCTTTTAGAAACTGCGGTGTCTGAACTGGGGTGGGCGAGCGTAGCTCGTAGGGGGCCGAATCCCCTAGTATATACAAAAAAGGCTAATATTTACTAATATTACTAATACATCTTAAATTCTATCTAATCGATGTTAGAACATTCATATATACGTCTCTTTTCCATATTCACTATTCCAACAAAAACAAATATTAGCTTAAGAGATTATATTAATTATATTTAACCCTCTCACTGCATAATATTTTTTTTAACTAAAATAGGTTCAAAAATTGCACATTTTTTATTGTATATTTCAAATCTATATATATTTTTGAGTTTAAATAGGTAAACCTTTTTTGTAAAAGTGTTCAGGAACTCAGATGGAATAGGATATTAGAAATTAAGCGAAATCAGGGCTGTCACTGGAGACTATTTTAATAGTATCGCACCACTATTTTAAGAAAATCAATTTGTTAGTGCATTTCTCTTGCAGATGTTGTTAAAGTCTACATGGGATTTTTTAAAAAGTGATCCGAGTTGAATTAAAAAATAGTCGCCAGTGGAAAAAATGAATCCCCGAGGAAATCTCGGATTGCGCAAATTTTGCTACTTTTACTTTTCCCGAGGGAATCTCATTATTATAAGTTTTGCGTTCTCTTCTTGGACTATTAAAATTTGTTTTTATAGAGTCTTTTCGCAGTTCTTTACAATTATTAATAAAATCGGATTGTTTTTCAGCATTCAAAAGAGTAGTAATCTCGATGTTATTTTTTAGATTCATCTTAGTACCAAACATCAACTCGAAAGGGGTTGTGTTAATATTTCTTCGAAAGGTCGAATTTATCACTTGTTGGACAACGCTTACATGTGTACACCACTTCGTTGGATTATCAACAGACAATTTAGACAGAACAGATATAATGACTGAATTTAAACGCTCGAATTGGCCGTTAGCTCTTGGTAACCCTGTGGTAATCGGGATGTGTTTAATGTTTTCTCTGACGCTATAATCTTCAAAAGCTTTAGAGGTAAAGGCAGGACCTTCATCTGAAGTTATGGAAAATAGACTTCCAAAGACAGTTTTTTTGGATTACTAATTTAGAAATTACTTCTGCAGTGTCGGTAGATTTTGTGGGATATAACCAAACAAATTTTATGACTTCGTCAATGACCGAAAAAATATGTTTGTTGTTTTTATTCGTGCTCTCCAATAGACGTAAGTGATCAACATGGTACGTATGTAACGGAGTTTCTACTTTATCGATCGGGTGTAGCAAACCTTATTGTTTAGCAGCTTTTAAATTAATTTAAATATAGGGAACTCAATTTGATATGAATTTCTCGATTTTTTTGTTTAAATTTGGGGATGTAGAAATCATTCTCTATTTTTTTTTCGTTCGCGCGACTGCGTAATGACCTTTTTCGTGAGCGGCCTTAATTATATTAATTTACTTTTCATCTAGTAAAACTAATAAATAATTACCATTAACATATTTATAAAGAACATAATTTTTAACTAAATAATCATCATAAGATTTTACTTTTAGAATTTTTTTATGATTTTAATATGTTTGTTAGTTTCTTGAGCTTGGATAATTCTTAAATTTAAGCTATCTTGGATTACCATACAAATAGGATATCTGCTTAATGCATCAAATACTAGTACCATGTCTATGCTCAATAGTAAAATTGAAATCAGATAACATTATTGCCCATCTAACTATTTTTTACTCATTTCTTTTTTATCCATAGTCATTTTAAATGCATTAGAGTCGGTTACAATTTTAAATAGAATACCTAGCATATAAACTCTAAACATTTTCAAGGCTTCAATTACAACTAAGACATCTAATTCATAGCTAGTATACTTTCGTTTAGCTTTGGTTGCTTTTTATTTGCGAAATAAACTGGATGAAATTGATTATCTACTGGAGATTGTTGCATTAACACAGCTCCATAGCCATCAATACTGGCATCAAAATGGTTTTCGGTCGCGCTTTTGGGATTGTAAATTGAAAATACTGGTTCTGATGACAAAATGCGTTTGAGTTCGTTAAAAGCTTTCTGTTCTTCTACATAAAACTTAAATTTAGAATCTTTTCTTAACGGGTCACTCAACGGTTTAGCTATAATAAAATAATTTCTTATGAACTTTCGAAAGTATCCCGTTAATCCTAAATAACTTGAATATCTTTGGCACACATTGTTTCGGGATATTTATTACTGCTTTTATTTTCAATGGGGAGGGACACAATTTACCATTTATGATTCTATACCCCAAAAAATAAATTTCACGCTAAAAAAAAATTACATTTTTTAATATTTAATTCCAACCCGTATTCTGATGCAGTTTCAGGAACAAATTTTAATTTTCCAGACCTTCAGCTTCGTTTTTCACAGATATTATTAGGTCTTCCATATAAATGACTAGCTGCTGCCCGTGACGTCGTTCACGTAACATAACAATTCGGAAATTGCTCGTCAAACGTGGCAAATGAGGTGCGTTCGTACTATAACTAGTTTTATAATTATTTTTTGTACCCCATATTGTACTGAATGTATATATTTTTTAACTTCATAAGTGCATAGTCTATAACATCATTAAAATGCACTTACAATAATTTTTTTTCACATTCCCCGTAATGTAACGGAAAACTTTTGACTGTCCCTGTAATTAAACTATACATCCGATTTTCATAAAATTTGAAATGGCTCGACAAAATTTCGCAGCAATTATATATTTAAATTTTCAGACAATTCGGAAGGCTGTAACATCATTAAAACGCACTTCCAATATTTTTTCCCATTGGCCGTAATGTAACGGAAAACTTTTGACTGACCCTGTAATTAAACTATACATCCGATTTTCCTAAAATTTTAAATAGCTCGACAAAATTTTGAAACAATTGTACATTTAAAATTTCAGACCATTCGGAAGGCTGTAACATCATTAAAATGGATTTGCAATAATTTTTCACATTGGCCGTAATGTAAAGAAGAACTTTTGACTGTCCCTGTAATTAAACTATGCATCCGATTTTCATAAAATTCGAAATGGCTCGACAAAATTTTGCAACAATCATACATTAAAAATTTCAGACCATTCGGTTGGGTAGTTTTTGCTCTGTTACATGCGGACAGACAGACAGACGGACGGACTGAACGATGACTATAGGTGCTACGTATTTATATAATTGCGAACGCACCTAAAAAGAAGGAGAAATGAATTAATTAATCAAAGCATTTCCCTTCCTAGAATTAAAAACATATATAATAAACCAATTCTTTATCAGATTTTAGACAATCTATTTATATATTATGCTATCGTACGTGACACAGAAATAGCAATTATTTGTTAATTGTTTAATGGCAACGCCCGAATGAAACGCATATCATTGGTTATTGAACGCATTTGTTATTGAACATTGGTTATTGATTAATTATTATTGGATATTTAATGCATCCTGATACCTAAAAGGGGTTACCATAGGAGGGACCTTGGGCTTAGATGCGTTATGTTCCCTCAGCCGTTGTTTTGAATTGTTTGGCGATTTTTTGTTGGCGTGTTGGCGGTATTTATGGATATGGCAACCTCTATAGTCGGAACCTCGTTTGACGTGTATGCTGTGACGTGTCGTGTCCATGAAACCCCTGAGAAGCTCATTTTAGGTCAGAATTTTGTGGATGTATTTTGATATCGTGTTCTATTGTTCTGTCTTTTTATTTTTATGTTAAATTTATTGGATGTATTTGATTGACTATGGTTTCTGTTGTCCGTTTAAACACTCTTGCTGAATTAATTAAGAAATATGAGGAAATTTTGACAAGAAAAGTAGGTTTGTTTATAGTGTGACAATGCGTATTCATAAGCCTATTTTGGGAAATGAGGGTGATGTTATGAGAGATATTTCGTGCTGGAGCTTTCAAGAAAGCAGTTGTCTGTTAAGGCATGTTGATAATTTTATGTATATGTTGCTGCTGTAAGAGTTTTTTACATTTTCAGAATGCTACAAAGCGAGAACTGCTGAATTTTGAGAATGCTACACCGCGAGAAATGATGAATCCAGTGTTTGTTTTTTTTTTTCAGTTAATGTGCGTGAAGTGCTCATACAACGATTACTGATTGTCACTTTAAATACTTTCGTTTTTTTAATGTATATTTTGCTGCTTTAAGAGTGTTTTTACATTTTGAGATTGCTAGAAAGCGAGAACTGCTGAATTTTGAGTACACATCGAGAACTGCTGAATGCAGTGATGTTTTTTTCGGTTAATGTGCGCAAAGTGCTCATTCAACGATTACTGATTGCCACTTTAGCGAATTTTGTTTATTATTTACATTTTATTTTCGTGAAGCCAAACATGCGTATAAACCGGTGCTTGGAGACATTTACTACTTGGCGGAAAAAGGGTTTTCATGCCAAGAAAAATTCCAAGATGGCGGCCCCGGGAACTTGTGACATCTGTTCCGGCACCCTGTTATGTCGCAAAGTTTGTCACCAAAAGTGACGCGAACTTGGCGATAACTCTAATATTTTGCCAAATTCCCATAGACTTCCATTGTAAAATAATAGGGTTTATTTGAATACAGAAAACCAACAAATTGAGATATTTTAATGCAACAAAAACAAATATTAGCTTAAGAGATTATATTAATTATATTTAACCCTCTCACTGCATAATATTTTTTAAAAACTAAAATAGGTTCAAAAATTGCACATTTTTTATTGTATATTTCAAATCTATATATATTTTTGAGTTTAAATAGGTAAACCTTTTTTGTAAAAGAGTTCAGGAACTCAGATGGAATAGGATATTAGAAATTAAGCGATATCTGGGCTATCACTGGAGACTATTTTAATAGTATCGCACCACTATTTTAAGAAAATCAATTTTTTAGTGCATTTCTCTTGCAGATGTTGTTAAAGTCTATATGGAATTTTTTAAAAAGTGGTCCGAGTTGAATTAAAAAATAGTCGCCAGTGGAAAAAATGAATCCCCGAGGAAATCTCGGATTGCGCAAATTTTGCTACTTTTACTTTTCCCGAGGAAATCTCAGGTTGCGCAGCGAGAAGGTTAAGGGAGTCTAAGTGAATTAAATTATGAATAAAAGTAACATGATACAATGCTTAGCATGTTTTCCCAAAAACAAATTTTAAGGGAGATCAAACTGGTTGCCATGGGCGGCTAGTATGAGTAATTTAAGTTACTTTTTATCATAGGGTCGTTGACATAACTCAGGTTTATACGCTGAACCAGGATGTATGTTTATATCCTGAAGTAATAAGAAAATGGCACAGATATAATATACGCACCGGAGTACCTAATTGTCCCCAAAATAGATTGTTTTGCTTGACATGATAACACTGGCTATTGTTGTTTATTTAATAATAAATTGTTTATTTACTTTAATTGTCTCTTAAAATTATATAAATTGCTTTGATCTATAGTTTTTAATGAAACTTTTATTTATTTATTGTTATTTTTTTAAGTAATAGAACAAAATTTAAAAATATACATGTAACTGGTATATGAAAGCGATGTTTTCACCAAATTGGCATCAAAACAGATCGCGCCAAACCAGATGCATATATAGCATGCGTGACAAGAAAATTATTGGATGATACTTTTTTATATGTTTTATCATGTTTTATATGTTTTATATATTTTATAATCATACTTGGCATCAAAGCCGGGCAAAGAAATGATCTAGAATATTATTAAGTCTTTATCACACAAAAAATAAGCCTGTTTACAACAATGTATTTACTTTTGCACCAAATTTTCTTTCGCTAAAAAAGCAAATTGACTACTAATCCGATTACAGAACATAGCCTTTCTATTCTCAGCTATGATCTACCCGTATATGAAAAAATTTCAACTATATGAAAAGCGCTTTTATGTTTATAATTTTAGAAATTTTATTATTACGAAGAAAATCCGAAGAAAGGTAATTTTTTAAAATAGAATCGACAACCAATGCTGGCATCAAACCTGTGATAATAGCAGCAATCTGGTTTCAAACATATGAAGGTTACAATTGCGCATTATTTTCATTCTGACGAAAACCACCTTAAATTTTCTGATGTAGTTTTGTACGATACTATCAAAACGCGTAACCAAATTTACGATATTACTTAATAGTAAGATAAGATACAAAATATTTTTTTCTAACAAAGGTTTTATAAATAATAATAATAATAATAATAATAATAATAATATGTCAAAACTTGTACATACAATAATAACACAGAACATTACAATAAATATGTAGCAATAATAATATTATTAATAAGAACAATAGAAGTCAGACATGAAAAAATAATATAGCAAAAGTCAAGCAGATCATTTTTGTGATAACATTTAAGTTGAAACTAAAAGTTGTTTTTTAATAATTTTTCTGAAATCTGCCAAATAAATAATTATTATAAAATATCCTTATATACTATGTTTCTTGACTTTGCATTTTCAGCAAATACATGTAGGTTGTATGCTGATAAAACGCGGGAGCAGGCAACGTAGAGTTGGCCATGAGAAAAGGAAGATGATCCTAAATGCAAACCAGCTACTTTCAACGACTGTCCCTGTGATTTGTTTATAGTCATCGCATATGCTAATTTTAAATGGAACAGTATGCGTCCAAATTCGAGTGGTGAATCATTGGGTATAATTGGCATACGGGGTATAATAACACTATTTCATTTTGATGACCCAGTCATAATAATAGCTTTTACAATATTATTTCCAAGTTCATTGATAAGCAGTCTTGTACCATTACACAACCTCGGGGCATCTACCGGGTGTCCTAAAAAAACTGACTGATTTTAAAATTCAATAACTTCCGAACGGTGACAGATATTTAAAAAATTCTTGCATGAGTGTTATGCATGAGGTCGAAAGTTTTTTTGCAGGGCTTTTCGATTTTAGTTCAAATTACAAACAATAGATGGCGCTGCGATCAATAGACGCTAAATTCAGGCTCGATTTTCGGTCCTTCGGACCCACTCAATACATTTTCACCTCCTTTTTCTGTATGGAAGAAGCGATCGACCAAAAAATCGAGCCTGTATTTAGTGCCTATTGCTTACAGCGCCATCTATTGTTTGTAATTCAAACAAAAATTGAAAATCATTGTAAAAATACTTTTAACCTTATGCATAACCCTCCTGCAAGAATTTTTTAAATATCTGTCGCCGTTCGCAAGTTATTGAATTTTAAAATTAGTCAGTCCTTTTTAGGACACCCGGTATATTACGAATTAGTAAAACTGGAACACTCTTTTTCAAGTGTATTTTATGTGCAGGTTCCCCAGACATTTCCAATGAGTTGAGAAATTCGACTTGATATGAGGTGCTATCATCAGCATTCAACACCATGTCCACCAATGTGTAAATTTTGCCTTCGTTTGATATTAGTTTCAAAATTTTATCATTTATCGCATCCACAATATTATTTTGGGGGGCCAGAATTGCTCTTTCACATAACCAATTCTCATTTCTCATGTTTTCTTCGAAAATGTGAAAAAATGCTACAATGAGTTCTTCTTCTGAATTAATTATATTGCTAAAGTCTTTTGTAAAATGTATTTTACCATCAACGTCTGTTTCGAGTTGTCCTTGTCCAAGTTTTAATAATTTTGATGCAAATTGTATTCATTCTGTGTCATTATATAATTGTACTCGCATGTTGGTGCTTAAATGCAATTTATGCATACTATGCCAAAGTGGAGATGCTTTAAAACAAGCGTTCTTTTTATCGGCGGGTGTTCGTCTAGGAATAACTGGCAATATTTGCCGGATGTCACCTGCAAGCAGAATCACCATACCACCCATAAGTTTTGAATTACTTCTTATGTCCTGTAGATATCTATCGAGAGCTTCGATTGCATGTTTGTGCAGCATTGTGCACTCGTCCCACAATAACAGTTTACAATGTCGAAACATTTGACATCGGCTGCTGTTTTCAGTAATGTTGCACATTGTAGTTTCTTCATATGCGGAATTCGATGGTAATTTTAAGACAAAGTGTGCCGTTTGTCCACCGTTCAGTAGAGTTGCAGCAATGCCGGATGACGCGATGGCGATTGCTATGTTTTTATCCTTGCGAACTTCAGCGAACAATAAAGTCAGTAAGAATGTTTTATCAGTACCACCTGGTGCGTCTAAGAAAAATAATGCACCTTCTTCTCTTTTTATGTGCTCTAAAACTTTTTCAAGTACTTGCCTTTGCTCTGAAAGAAGTTTCGGTTTTACTGCAGTCACGAAGTTCTGAAGTGCTGTTGTATCATAATCGAGCTCTCGGCTTATATCATCACATATTTCATTCATTCTTAATGGTGCAGCCATTCCATATTCACGCAAGTTTTTGCCGGTGATAGAAATCACTTTATCCTCAATTACAGTTAAAGCTTCATTGTAAATTTTGTCATTAAATGTCACACTTGAATGCTGAAATCTTTTCAGTATGCCTTCGGATAGAAAATCTCTGTATTTTTGCCACCTTTCTGTTGGATTTGGCAATCCATATGTGCTTATTAAAGTGGCAAATATTTCCGGTATACTTGCTGGTGAATTAAACTGAGCAGCTTCTTCCAATGTCGATTCCCAATGGTTGTCCTTTTCTAGTACACCCAACACTTCAGATGCCTCTCTGTAGGTTGCTCGTTCCTGTCAGTTTACAATTCTGAGATCCGAAAATTTTGTAGGCCCACGCACTTTGCTAAGCAATAATCGTAAGCAAAAACATTCGAAATTGCTTGCATGTACGGTGTAAACACGCCCAAGTGCAACACCTGCTTTTACGTTTGGCCAATTTTCGACAGGTGTGCCCTGTTTACGTCGTTTCCACTCCCTTCCTTTTGAATCCCATCTGTAATAGCGTGGAATAAGCATACTGGCGAATTCATCAGTTTGACAAAGATTGAAAAAATCTGTTAATGTTGTTTTTGTTGGCATAGCAATTTTTTTGATGAAAATTCTGCTCGTTAAAGTAGACATGCTCACCATTTTCTATGTGGACGAAAAGATGCATTACTGTCGAGAATCTCCCGTGTAAGGGAAATTGGAAAATTCTCCAGACAGCTTCATTGCTACTGACGTAACGTCCCGCTTGAAACGATTGAACTTCATCTTGTGAATTAATGGTTGCATCGTTCTGTCGTACATGAAATATTGCTTGGTCATTGCCTTTGTTTATGTACTTACATATATATTTTATTTCATTTACAGAACTACACGTTCTATATTGATGTGGGCATCAAATATTTTAGCCAATATTGATGAATACTGAACTATCAAACTGTTATCTATGGTCACTTTCAATAGTTTATCCCTCACTTTTATTTTAGCTGTTTGTCCTCCGTTCTCGGGTGGTTTACGTCGGTACAAAAGTCGGTACCCTTGTCATTATGATAGGTTTCTTTAATTAATGCTCGAGGATACTTTACTGTACAATGACCGTCTTTCGTGCTTGGTGATAAGGGATTGTACGGACAACAAGGTCCGTGCACCATGTTTCGAATGTTAGTATCGTCCAGCTGCTTATCATTATCAGCGTCTAGTATCTCAGCACTTATAACGTCATCGATCTGATTTGGGCGCAGCTTTTCCCTGAGCCATAGCAAAAAGTGAACATGAGGCAGTCCGCGCTTTTTCCATCCAATCGAATACATAAAACATCTGATTTCACCAATACTTTCCCTTACTTAATTACAGCCAATAATTTTTGTACTTTAATTCAGAAAACACGAGCAATAAGTTCATGTCTATCCGTTGCTTTTTGTCCAGGCAACAATTCAGCAGTACTCTCTTTCCAACGGGGATTACAAGTAAATGTAATAAACAGATCAGGACGCCCATAATTATATACATACATAAATGCGTCCTGCGTATATTCGGGGAGGTATCTTGGGCTATTTACGAATGAAGACGGAAGAATTACAGTTTGACCCAATGTATTGGATTTACGTTCGCATCATTTCTAACTGCATCTTATAAATATATATACTTCTCTGCTCGCTAAAACGTAGACGTTTGCTTTCAGCCTTTACATATACATTAACCATAAATTGATGAAGTAGCTTTTTGCAACACAAAAATAAGTTAAAATTATTGCGCCGCATCATTAGATGATAAGAATAAAAGTTGACGCATGGCACTTTTTTATTTATAATCGACATTACGGTATGTGGATTAATTTGCGAAATATCAAAATGATAGCCCTCTTGTCCTTTCCAGAATATTAATGGATATTCGAGAGCGTCATGAAACCGGTGTGTGTCAGAAATACGAGTGAGCATATCATTACGTAAATGAAGCACTATATCTCGTGGTGAACTTAGACTACCAGTAATAATAGCTGCCATTTCTTTCGTAGTTGGAGCATTATATTTCCGCTATGTTCTCCAGGTGACGTACGGTTAGCATGAATGACTAATTTACAATTTTTTTCGGGATTACGCTCCAAAGCAGTTTTAAAGGAAAGTACAAGTTGATTGTTGTGATTTAGAACTTTCTAATTTTTTTTAATTATTTCCCTTTCGATATTTTGAACAACCTGGCAATGTTTATTTGTTTGTTCATCCTCGTACCCAATAAAGTAAATCTGTAGGAATTTTGATTTTTGATTGGGTATAGGAAGAAGAGAACCAATCCTATGATATACTTTTCCTTGTACTGTAAATGTTGATGAAAAACCAGACATTGTAATGATTTTGTCAGCTCCAAAAGATGTCATGTGGAAGCATACGTTATATTTTTAATATAGTTCAGGAATCGTTGCAATTCGCCTGTTTCACTCATAAAGAGACTTATTAATGGCTCGATTGGGACTTCTATCGTAGGGATAGAAACTTTGCCTCCAGAACAACATTCCTGGCGCCTTTTCTTTCCATTTTAAAGCTGAGCAGAATCGGCATTCATTTTTCATTCTTCCCACAGAAATTAGTAAATTACTTCCATAATCTACAGCAGAATCATACTGAAAAGCTCTGTTAGTAAAAGCGTCCCAGAAGTTTCTAGTAAATGACTTTCTTCGGTGCGCTATACTCTGTGCATTTTCTACTCTGCGGGCATATTTTGTTTCAACAGATTCAGCTGGTCTCGAGATTGGGTTGCGGTCAGCATCTCTTTTAAATTATGTTGCGACACTCCAGGTGATCTAAATTCCCTCTTTGAAGCCAAATAAACAACTTTATAATGATGACGCATTTGGGACTCTTCAGCTGTATCAGCATCTCTAAGATTAGCCTGACGATCGGCTTGTTCAAGTCTACGCAATTCTGCTTGGGGAAAAGTTTAATTATTTTGTATGTCTTCAATGATCTTGCATTACGCGAATTTCTCGATAAATTTGATTTTCGCTTTGATGACATTCCTATCTTTAAATTTTCATAAAAATTTTAAATTCAGTTAGACATTGTATTAAAAGCTAAGGCATGTTTATCCTAATCTATCATACTTCACAATAAACTATTATAAAAAAGAGCATTAAAAAGAGCTACTTTTTGAAATGTCAACAAATATTTTACCCATTTAAAGCTACAAGAAATGTAGAATTAAAATTCAGCTGTCACACTACGATTTACAGACGTTTCTCCAATAAAAATATTTATACTGAATGTTACTTTCACGACGCAATCATATTAAACATTTATGTTCTTTTAACGAAAATAAAAATTTCTTTTAAAAATAAAGTAATTTTTATTTAAATTTCCTGAAACGAACGGCTTTAAGAATTAACACTCTCAAAAAATTGTTTTATTCAGGTAACCTAGTTAATTTTTTACTTTTTATGAAGGAAAATAGTTATTTCCTGCTAAACATTACGTCATTTTCGACAATGATAATTTTACTGTGCATATTATTGACAATTGCTATCCATTTGCACTTCAAAAGTTTTTGTTTTTTTATTTTAAATCAAAATTTAAATCTTTATGTTAACCGTGCGCAGACGATAAACCCTAAGCATTGATAAAAATTTTCTTTAAATAACAAGAATTAATTCCATAACACAATCTCATTTTATTTCAACATCAAAGCGTATCCGTTTTATTTTCCATATATGACGTCACATTTGTCTTCTTTCTGCACTTACTCAAAATTCATGCACCTTGTATTATTAAAAATACTTGCAACTTTCCGTTTTAATCTTCCAGTTGGAAATTAAATTATCATTCTGGGTTTTTATTTTTTGGCAACAAAAAAAAGGAAGATGGTTAAATTTTATCGGAAAAATGTCAATTCATTGTGTATTAAAAATAATGAAATTTCGGATTATTAAGCAAAATATTTGAATAAAATAAATTAAACATAGCCTATGTTCATTTCGGGTTGTAATCCATCTATATCCAAAAATACAAAAGCATTAATTCATCCGTTTAGCCGCTGAATTCATTGAAACTTTCGGACACACATTGACATTTATAATATTATAAGGACTACTGTGTCATCTTTCATTAGGGTACAAAATACATTATAACTATATTTTTGAAAAACACTAGGGCTATTGGTCAGCCCGAATGGACACTTTAAAAATCCGTACTGTCCTTCATGAGTGACAAAAGAGGTGTATTTCTGGGTTGCCTTCTTCAACCTATACATGAAAAAACCCGTTTTTTAAATATATTGTTGTAAATATCTCAGCAGAATGTAATGGATCTATAACACCATTTATTACTGGTAATGGGAAATGCTCACGCAATGTCTTTTTGTTAAGATGCCTGTAATCATTACAAAGTCTTATTGTGTTATCTTTTTCTTAACCAACACAACTGGCGACGAAAATTAGAAGAACTTTTCCGAATGCTTTCCTGAGCTAGCCACTCCTCAATTTGATCTTCAATTATTTTTTTCTCACATGCCGGTAAACTTAGAGTGGAAGAACAAATTGGGATTTCATCAGTTTTTAATTTTCATTTTAACATCTACGCTTTTAGTTTTAATTGGCACATAATTCTCAATTAAAGAGGATAATTCCGAACGCAAAATTTTTGTCAGCAATGTGACTTAAATCCATTTTAAGCACATCTAGAACATTTGAAATGTTAACTAAAAAGTCATTAGACTCAAATTCAGTTTTAAGTAATTACACTTCATTCTCAGAAATAGTTAATATACCTTTATGAATAACATCAGTCCCAATAATGAAATCGAAATTAATGTAATTGCCATTAACGACAAAAATGTCAACTTTAAATTTTGAATTATCAATTTCAATTTCTGAATTAAAATAACCTTCTGGATTAATTGGGGTTTCTCCTAAACCGGTCAAAGTGATACACGTAGGTTTTAATTCTACAATATTCTTCATATTATCATAAACACTTTTCTTTAAGAGAGTCTTTTGAATAACAATATCTATCAAGGAGGATATTGTGAAGAATAACCTCTTCAGTTTCGAAGCTAAAATAATAATACAAATACTTTTTCTTGGTTTTTTCCAAACAAAATGACATCGTAAATGACAGAAAAAATATCTTTTCTGAAATTGATCCTTTATGCAATTAGTAATTTAGGTTCAAAATATGGATGTAAAACTACAAACCCCCTTAAAACATCAATTTAATAACTATTAACCTAAATTAACGCAATTACAAATTTAAGAGCTTCACACAAGTAAATAATCTACAAATTCTCAAAAAAAAATTATTGAAAAAGATTTAAGTTAAATACTTATGAAAATCTCTCTTTTTCTTGGCCATACTGTAGGGCATTTTTAGGCATTTTGCAAACTCAGATGAAAATAACATTTATTTTATGGGGGATTCAGCTTGGATACTGCCATTTGTTCGTTTGCTTTGAACGCGAAAAACATTCAGCTATTAAAAAGTGATGTGAAAATGTAAAAAAAACTCGGACATTTTAGTTTTTATAAGGAAAAGAACAGAGGTCCCCGTTTGGGGACCCAGGGACCGAAGAGGATAAAGCTTTATCGCTTTTAGAATGAAATCTTTGGATGGGATGGTATTAACTTGTTGCTGAGTGTTTCGAAAATTTGTACCTTTCGATTTATTACATTGAAATGATTTGTGGCCATAACTGTTATTAGCGAAATAAAGGGGCACTTTATTAACGCAGTTACTACTCTTATGATTATTCCCACCATAATTACAACACCGCATATTTAGCTTTAAAGGCTTAAATCTATTCTTAAATACAACTGGGGATTTAATTTTAGTCTTAGCTCCTTCATGCTTATAAGACTTTGCATTTTCATAATCCGACCTTAATTTTTCATACACTTTTAATTTTTGTTTGAGTTCAACAATATTGGGGCAAACATACAAAAAGATTTTTTAAAAACAGGATCGTTTATTCCATTAATAACATACTGAATGCAGAATAATCACATACTGTTGTGCAGAATCTTCTATGTTTTCTTTTGAACATAAGCGTTTCATACTTAAGAAATATTCGTCTAAGGATTCATTTTGTTTAATTTTCCTTTTAGATAGTAATTCATGCATTTCGTCTGTATTGCACGTTTGTCCAAATTCAGAAATAAGTAATTCTTTCAGTTTAGACCACGAATTTATTTTTGTTTCACTTCCAATAAACAATTTAGCTTTACCTGCCATACGGCGTTTAGCCAAAATCAATTTGTGCTGATCACTAACATAAAATAAAGAAACAGTATATTCAAACAGGCTTTACAGGCTTAAATCTATTCTTAACTTCAACTTCGGATTTAATTTTAGACTTAGCTCCTTCATCTTTATGCGACTTTCCATTTTCATACTCTGACCGTAACTTTTCATACACTTTTAATTTTCGTTTAAATTCTAAAATCAATTGACATCCATATAATATAGATTTCTACAAACAGTGTCGGGTATACCATTATTTATAACATACTGCATCAATACGGAGTTCTTAATATTACCACGTGAACCTAATTGCTTCATAACAAGAAAATATCCTTTGAGTGTTTCATTTTCATGTAATTTTCGTTTATTTAACAAAAATTGTAACTCCGCAGAATTATAAGCAGTAGTAAATTCAGATATCAAAATTTGTTTCCATTTCTCATATGAATTTATGTGCAATTCGGTCTGACCTAAAAATTTAGCTTTTCCTCTTAGGGATCTCTTTATAAAAGAAATTTATGTAATTCCGTCAAATTAAACATACTAGTGATATCGTCGAAAATATTTAACCATACATTTATATCCTGGAATGAACTACCGTCAAACGGAGGTACAACATTTTTAAGTCACTAAAATTAATAGCTGATGGCACAAAAATTTGAACCGGAAATTGGTTGTTTTTATCAAAATTTGATGATTACATGTCATTAGTTGCTGAATTATTATTTAAAGGTAAATTCGTGTTCCGAATCTGTATCGCTGTCATTCTGAACGTTAGCTTGTAGTAAGCTTAAATCTGATAAATAGGTAACTAATGGCGTCGTAAGATCAACAAAAGATCCTTCATTCGAAATACAAAGTAAATTACAAACTGTAATCAAATCATTTATAGAAACATCCGCTTGAATTTTTGTTATCTTATTTTTAGATTCAGAACTATCGGTTTTATAACCAAAATTCTCTGATACTTTTTCTATTGGATCTATCACCTTCTGCATCAAACAGGAATTTGAGAAAAAGTTTTATTTTGCTCGTTTTTTCATGTTTAATCGCAAGTTCCAGTTCAGGAATATCAACTAATTTCAAGATGAAATAAAAAAATATATTACGTACAATGTACTCACCACTAAGAATAATATCCACCTTGATTGAAGACTTTTGTAATTTTTTTTTAATTTAACAGCTTTGCTTTGCCGATATTTTCACACTCTAAACACTTGTGGACAGCACATAAAAACATTCGTTCCACTTCTAGGGCCAATTTTATTGCTAAAATTTTCGCTGGCACAAATAAGAAACATCTTTGACACCAGGAACCACAGACAGTTCTTAATTAATTGTACTTATAAATATTGAGTAAAACTTATTTACAGCAGCTGATAATCTATACAAAAAACGTATTATTTACAAAGATTACTAATACATCTTAAATACTATCTAATCGATGTTAGACAATCCATCTAAACGTCACTTTTCAATATTTTTTCAGCATATCACAAATTTTTCCGCCAAAACACAATCGAACGTTCTTTTCACTGTTCTAAACCAGCTCGCTTCGCTTCTCTTTTACGGCTGGCTTTAAGCCACGTCTCCTCTATTCAGACGATTTCTAGAGAGCCTGGATGATGGCAGTTACCATCACCAATCACTCCTGCTAGACTCTGTAGTACAGCGTGTAGAATACCTAGTGTGGAAATATGCTATCAAAACAGTGCTAAAAATGTGTATCTCTTAAATGTGCGACGATACTGCTAAAATACAAAGTCTCGATCGCAGCGACATCTGCGGGATTTTCGTATTACTAGTATTACATTGTATAGACTAGCAAAACCTTGCAGTGTTAGAAAATATCCTGCAGATGCCGCTGCGATCTTCATATTTCAGAAGCATCGTTGCACATTTAAGGGATACCATAATTTAGCGCTTTTTAAAGTATCACAGGTATAGAAGATTCCCACACCGTATATTCTAGGCGCTATAGCTGCAGGCACGCAGCTTGTAAATGCAATATGCAGTCCCACATATATATATTAAATATTTCTCTTTTGTCCCATTGTACCACTCGTAAAAGAGGCTATATTTTTAATAGCTCTACTGTCTGAGATTATTTTGAAATATCAAAATTAATCGGTTAATTTTATTTCAAAATATCAGATAATATACCACAATGGAATTGTTTTTGAATATTTAAGCATATATGCGTTACACATCTAGGATTTGTTTAATGTACACAATTAAAGCCACTGTCCTTTTATCACACCATTCAATTAATTCTTTTTCATTATAAATACTACTTTGACATTTTTTTCTTTAAAAGTTTTAAAGAAGCAGACTTTTCTCTCTTTAAATATTTCTTCTAAAACAAGCTTGTTTAAATATGCTAAATTACTAGGACTTCCATCAGAGGGATTAGTCTGAGCGATATTGCCGAGAACATAGATTTAATAATAACTTGTTGCTAGTAAAGAAAATGAGATACTATCTTTAATTGGCCATGTACTGGTTACTAATTCAAAAAGTAAAATATCTAGATTAGTGAACCTGAAAAAAAAATCCATATCAATTTTAAACCAGCTCTTCCCTCTTTTAAGGGCCCTGGCAAGAGATAGAATAGCCTAGAAAAGGAACACATTTACAAGTAATTTCGGACAACCTATTCGCTGTTTCATACCGACATTTTTGCATTTTTTAAAATACATACATAAATCAGTATAATACTTCTTCAGTTTTATTTTCTTAGTCGTTTATATCATTTGACAAAAAATCTCACTTTCTTAAACTTGAATTGCGTCAAGCTTTTTTTAAAAAAAGGAAAGTCCATATAGCAATGAAATTCCGTGAAGGGAATTAAACATATGGTAATAAAGCATTTAGGTGAGCGCAATTGATAAATCGTCAAATATTGTTCTTATCGCCATTTTTCGTAATGCATTCTTTTAATTTAAAATACAGACATTAAATAAATTTATAAACAGGATTTGACTCATTTAATTAAAAATAATAAGAAGTAAATAAATAAAAATAATAAGAAGTAAATAAAAATAATAAGAAGATATAATAGCATAAGTCAAAACCTTTATTTCAACATCAACACAAATTACACTTGCGGGGAAAAAATGCAGCTTTTGACAAAAAATAAAAATAACATACTCTTGGCAAAATCCGAATCGGGCTAAAAAAATGTACTGTGATTAATTCAAATATTATAAGAATATTCCGTAATCTAGTTTTCAACCAATATCGTATTTTAAAAAGCTTCACTTGTGAAGGCGTCTACCTTCACATATTAATATTAATGGTTTCCTCTTTCCGCCCTTTAAAATTATTCCTTTTAAATTTTTTAATTTAATTATCTGTCTACATTTGGATTCAATTCATTTTCTAGCGCTCTTTTCTCTTCATAAATTAAGCAATCATTTTTCTGTATCTGTAATATTTTAACCGCAGCGCACTGCAGTTAAAAGAAAAGAAATAATTTCCTTTTCCCGCCTAGCAACTGGATTCTAATTTTCATCCTTCTGCCTTAGTTTGATGATATGCAGAAATTTGTCAGACATATTACTTCTACATTTTTAACCGTTGGTCCAGATGTAAGATATATTAGTCATTTCAGTTATTAACCCTGTCTTTATTTTGCTTTAGTTTATTAACATGCGCTTTCAACCGCTTCAGTCCCATCAGAACTGTGGCAAACCACTATAGAATGTTCTTTTGAGGTTTATGTGCTATAATTCCTAAGTAATCACTTGGCGTTAAATATTTCTTATTACTCTTTTACATCCCCCATTCAATTTCAATTATCGTACTTTGACCACACGTCTTCCTCTCTGTAATCTCGCCATATAGCATATGTATTTGGCGAAATTGTGTATGTACTCCTGCCAATACTCGAGCATTTCGAGAAAATGTAATTGTATGACTTACTTCTAAGATCTCATTCTGTGAACATAAAAAAATGTAACTTTTTGCTCCCTTCTCCAACATCGGCGTTAGCCGTGTAATTCTCGGCTATGTTTGAAACGATCCCGGTGGACAATAAAAACCTTCAGATAATTTCTACCTTTTCTTATCTCAGCAGTTTCTTGCCTTCTTCTTAAAATAAGTAACAGTTAATTTTCAGCATTATTTTCAGTATGGAAGCTAAACAAAATGAACCACCTGTGCAAGACATCGTCGTCGATATATGTGAAGGTGTCTACCTTCACATATTACTATTAATAGTTTCCTCTTTCCCCCTTTAAAATTATTCCTTTTAAAATTTTAAATTTAATTATCTGTCTACATTTGGATTCAATTCATTTTCTAGCGCTCTTTTCCCTTTATAAATTAAGCAATCATTTTTCTGTATCTGTAATATCTTAACCGCAGCGCACTGCAGTTAAAAGAAAAGAAATAATTTCCTTTTCCCGCCTAACAACTGGATTCTAATTTTCATCCTTCTGCCTTAGTTTGATGATATGCAGAAATTTGTCAGACATATTACTTCTACATTTTTAACCGTTGGTCCAGATGTAAGATATATTAGTCATTTCAGTTATTAACCCTGTCTTTATTTTGCTTTAGTTTATTAACATGCGCTTTCGGCCGCTTCAGTCCCATGAGAACTGTGGCAAACCACTATAGAATGTTCTTTTGCGGTTTATGTGCTGTAATTCCTAAGTAATCATTTGGCGTTAAATATTTCTTATTACTCTTCTACATCCCCCATTCAATTTCAATTATCGTACTTTGACCACGTCTTCCTCTCTGTAATCTCGCCATATAGCATATGTATTTGGCGAAATTGTGTATGTACTCCTGCCAATACTCGAGCATTTCAAGAAAATGTAATTGTATGACTTACTTCTAAGATCTCATTCTGTGAACGTAAATAAATGTAACTTTTTGCTCCCCTCTCCAACATCGGCGTTAGCCTTGTAATTCTCGGCTATGTTCGAAACGAACCCGGTGGACAATAAAGACCTTCAGATAATTTCTACCTTTTCTTATCTCAGCAGTTTCTTGCTTTCTTCTTAAAAAAAGTAACCGTTAATTTTCAGCCTTATATTCAGTATGGAAGCTAAACAAAATGAACACCTGTGCAAGACATCGTCGTCACATCGCTTAACTCCAATTAAATTTCATTGCTGTAACATTTTATTTTTATTTTATATTTTTTATATTTACTTTTATTTATTTATTTTTTATTATTTTTTTATTTATTATTTATTTATTTTTTTTTTTTTTTGGGGGGGGGGGGGGTATGCGAGATTGCCTATATTTACATTTAAATTTTAAACTTTCGTTTATGTAACGGTTGCTTGTATGAATAATTAACACCTTGATGGTCGAGCTTCACTCGAAACATAAGTAAAAAACTGCTTGTGTGGTATGTGTCCTTAAAGCCATTATTACTTAGCTACCATAACTTCCGTCCGTTATAACAATGTTGCTGTTAGTATTACTCTTGTTTGACGTCAACCTTGCCTGTGTATCTGAATACGAATTATTGGCTATTTTTCTTGCTCGAAGAGTGGTTATAACATAATTGTTTCATTTTGCATAGCATGTACCAATTGCAATATTAATACATTTAAGTTAGACCAGGTGATAAATTGACAATATTTTTTCCATATTACATTCATCTTGCATTCATTTCATTTAAAATATAAAGATTTAATTCACAACATTTAAAATATAAAGCTTTAATTCACTACATTTAAAATACACGTTTTTAACTAATTTCACTGTACTTTAACAACATTACTTTTCATTGGCGGGTTTTTTTTTAAGCTTTATGCAGTTTTAGCTTCAGAAAGAGAGATTTGTTACAAAAAGATACAAACCTGACAATTTATTACAAACCCTATGAACGTTTATGTTTATTTTTTACAAATAAATATAAATCTTTTTGGCATAGATATCACATACGCACCACGTTGGCGCGATTTTTTCTGACGCCAAATTGGCGAAAACCTTGTTTTTGAATTCCAGTTGCATATATATTTTTAAAAAGGGAATAACAATAAATAAAAAAGTTTAATTAATAACTATAGAACAAAGCAATTTATATAATTTAAAAAAGGAAAATAAAAGTAAATAAACAGTTTATTAATAAATAAACAACAACATCTAGGTTACCATCAATCAAAATAACGACAATTTGGCGCCAGTTAAGTACCCCGGTGCATATATGACATTGGCGTCAGAAAAAAATCGCGCCAACGTGGTGCGCATGTGACATCTGTGCGTAAATCTCTTGTTTACACTAAATTAATTGTTTAAATCTTTAAAAAAAATGCTTAGGTAAATGAAAGAATCAGTAGGTTACCAGAAAATATGCATGAAAAGTTTACTTCTCTCGCCAAACCTATTTTGTTTACCTATAAGACGCCTATTCTGGAAAAGTACAAATTTCGGTACTTGTTAGTTATCCCGTCGACCAAATTACCGTCGCCAAATTGTAAGATTAAATGCCAATAATGGTTGATCGTAAATGTCACATTCACTTGACAGCACGTGTTTACGTCATCAAGTGATTTTAATTTCGACGTTTTATTTGTATTTTTATTAATGTTATACTAATTTATTTGTTCATTAAAATGTTTAAGTTATTTAGTGTTAATATTAAGTTATTTTAAAAAATAGTTATTTAAAATAAAACTTATGTCAATTTGTATAATTTGGCGGGTGGTTTGGCGATTTATATAATTTGGCGAAATTGGTCGACGGGATAACTAACAAGCACCCAACTTTAATTTAAAATACTAAGAAGACAAAAATAAATAAATTAAGAATAAATGATGCCAACAATAAAAATTGTTTAATTAAACATAAAATAACTGTTTCAAATTTTCACACGCAAAATATAAATGTTGGTTGTTTTTGGAGATTAAAAAATGCTATTGGGTAGATTATCGTAAAATCTGAAATCCTACGTTATTATGGCTTTTATGTTTGAAATAGGAAAAAAAATCCAGATTTATTTTCCTGTTTGATTAAATTTAAATATTTTTTTTTGCACTTCAATATTAGTGCGTGCATATTTTCTTTGCTCCATGTGCTATAATTCGGTATTCTACGAAAACATCCAGCCGTTGAAAATGACATACACTAAATTTCCGTGACGTATGTAGATAAATTGTGCTTTTTTATCAGTTTTTTTAATATAATTTTTAAACGAATATGAACTTATTTTTCCTCATAGGTTACCTCATAGGTTACCCCCTTAGGTACATTCTGGTAAAACCAGAACCGAAATCCGACAAATATTTTTTGAGTTATGCTTGACGAAAGGTTTTAATATCCATCGTAGCTGTTTTTGACCGGAAAGTAATACTGCGTTGTGTATTAGCCTTCGCTTCGCTCAGACAATTATTATGTAAGCTACAGTGTTGCCACATTAAAAAAGGTTATTCGGATATTAACCCTTTGCGGTCCAAGTAGTCCTACCAAGCACAGACACCTCTTACACGAATTTATTCTGTTGCCAACATTTTATTTTGAGAAACATTTTTATTTGAAATTTGATAACATGCACAAGCGGAATTTGCTAAAAAATTTACTTTAAAACTATAGTGGTGCAATATAAAAGTAAAATCATGTATATAAAAATCTGAGCGGCTAATTACCGACAATCGACCGTCAATGCAGTGTCACCAGATTGGGGAATTTTTTAATTCAGATTATTTGACTGTCACCACTTTTTTTTTTTTTAAATAGCATAATTCGCCTTATTTTTCAGAATTTTTAATCTATTTTTAAGTTGGCCGATTATTTCTATTTCAAAAAAGCGGTGACAATCAACAATCTGGGGACAAAAAAGCCCCAATCTAGCAACACTGCGCCAACGTTAAGTACTAATTCAAAATCATATAAAGCCATACTATGTATAATCTTGTAAAACTATATTCTATTATCGATTATACTGGATTTATTGGAAAGGCAACGTAAAAAAAAAAAAAAAAAAAAAAAAATGTTTACGATAATTTGTGTTTTATTTTTTTTAAGTTATCAAGGAGTTTTCTTTTTTAAGTGCTTCTTAACTTCGTCCACTATAGCTGAAAAGCTTTCATGACTTCAGCCCGATCTTTTTCCCTAACGATCTATCTATCTGAACTCGATCTATCTATCTGATGTTTATATTCCAAAATGAAATGCGTAGTATATATTACTCGTTTACAGATACACACAGAAGAACTAATACATCATGGGAAATTTTGATATAAATGTTTATTATTTGTTTTTTGTTTTATAATGTTATGCTTTTTTTAAAAAAGGACTTCTATACATTTTTGAATTGCGAATCAATGTGTTTTTATAGAAAATGGTTTAAATAGCGGTACCTTTTTTTCTAGTCTTATAAAAAAATTAAGATTCGCTCAGCTCCCTAAGCTATAGTTATTTTTAAATAAATTTTTAATAAATCATACATCTGCGAACATTAAAAATATATATGCGTCATTAGATTGAACTACAACACATTCAATATAGAATGTTTTGTCCGAGGCATATCTTATTTATGTACAGCCATTGACAAAATAATTTTGATTAATTGTTTTAATGTCTTTGTTTATTTCAAAAAAAGAACGTTTTCATGACACTGTGCTATTTACAAAAATAAATACATTTATTAGAGGTTTACAAGAGTATTTTCTCCATAGAAATACGGTGTGTGAAATATTTACATTTCTCTCGCTGTGTGGCACTAAAGAAACCGAATATATTAGCTTATTACAATTATGATTGCTGGAAATACGCCTCTCTTGTTATATATCTGAGATAAAGTAAATTTTAGCCCGTTATGTATATTGTGTAATACATATATATAAAATATACATTTACATTATATATTTTTAATATGAAACTTCAGAAAAGAAATCTAATCTTTTTTCTTGAATCCATTTTCAGGATCTTTTTAAATTTAGTATGTTATATTTTACGTATATAATTTCGTTTCGGCTAAGAAGTACCAACAACATTTTATCTCTGAAGCTATAAAGCATAAAATTAAACTGAGTGGTGTAGTAATATTTTGCATTGAATATGCAAATTTTTATTTAATTATCTCTCTACATTACAAAATATACACTAATTCACTTATCTTAGCTATCTTGTTTAGTTATCTTGTAGCATTGCAAAAACAACAGATCAAAATTACATCTTCATTTCTGAAGAATTTCAAATATGTTATGTAGCTTCGTTAAAAAAATAATAATAGCAAAGAAAGGAACAGCCCTCTTATATTTAAATGAAAGAGAAATATACAATACTAAAGCTGCATTATTGTTTCAGAATTGTTCTTGCTATACACAAAACGGGGGAAACTAAATAAATGATGAAAAGACTTAGTAGACTGTATGAAATAAAAATATATGCTTCATGTGTTCAGGCAATTGCAATCAAATGCATTATACTTGATAAGATACTAAATGCAGTGTGTACGGGTACGTAACATTCGAACCTGTAATATACGATTTTTGTGCATTTTAATTTGGAAAAAGCTTTTCGAGGATAGATTGAGACTAAAAGGATAATTAAAAAGATATTCAAAGCAATAATATCGTTAGGTGAAAATTCTGGAGAATTCATATTAGGGTATTTTAAAAACCCACCAGGAGTCTATTCAGCTGAATGGTTTAGAGAACACGTTCAAATAATGAAGAGCTGAGGAGAAGATAACTTTCTTTCTATTCAGGAATCTCCTCAACGTAAATTCCATAACACCCTACATAAAAGGTTACATTAAGCAAAAGTTTTCAATAATGCATAACTTATCACTAGCAATAATATATATATATATATATATATATATATATATATATATATATATATATATAGATATATATGAAGGATCACAACCACAGTAGACCAAGCTCATTTTGAAAAAAAGTGAGATAGTCCGTTTAGAAGGTGTCTGTTTTGTCATATTTTCACTTGAATGTCATCTTTTTACAGACGTGGTTTACTGTGGGAGTGGATAAAACAGATTTTATGCATCTTTTAAATGAACTATCGCATTTTGTTTTCAAAATGGACTTGTCCACTGTGGTTGTGAGCCCCTCCTACACATATATATGTAATAATAAACTTTCGCCCTTTTATCTTAAATAAACTATTCCAAATTATTATAATACCTACCTTTTTTACTTAACTATAATAGTATCTTAAATATATTTTATCTTTTTTCCATGCTTTAAATGTGTATTCTTTATTATTCTAAAAACGTTAAATCCATTCGTCTAATCTTATAAAACCCATTAAATTACTTTTTTACTTTTAATATGAAAATAAACTCTTTTCGTTTCGAATGTTCTTAATAGCATTTGTTCTCTGATGTTCTATTTCCAAAATTCCTTGTAAAGCCTGCCAACATTTGTTTACCTTATTATTCTGACGCCGAGACTAAATAGTTCATCATTGACGTCACGCGTACTTCTCCCTTTTCCCCGGAGCTAGGTCATATCGTAAGCCTGCCTCTTGTCGCGTCCTCCCGCTAGTCTTACGGGGTTGGTTCTGGCACTTGTAATGTACTTTTGGATGCAATTTTCGGAAGTATTTAGCATGTTGCGTTGGCTAGGAGAGATAGATTTTTACGAATGAGTTGTTTAAATAACCAATGAGCTTTGTTTCCTGCATCTTCGTCCTGTTGTTTTAATACTTAACATCTAGTGCTTTACATTTTACGACGTAGCAACTGCCTGCACATGGGTAGCATATTTCTAGTGAAGTTTGGTGCACTTTATGATCATCTAATAAATGTTTGATGAATCTAACGGCTTCTGTTATTATTTACGGGAAAATTACAATGGACGTCGACTTGATTTTCCACTCTTAACCATGAGTTTACGACTGAAAATCTTTGAATTCTTGGTTGAGTTTACATAATGAGTATATGGCTGCTGCTTAAGACCGATATGTTTATATGGTACTAGTGAAAACTTATCATATATATACATATAATTTATACAGGATAACTGTAGGATAGATGGCCATAGTTTTTAAAGATTGAAATAAAATTTCTTAGAATGCAAATACAAGAAATATTTATAAATATTTAAAATTCTTAAACACATGCTCATCATATTTTGGACAAGAAATAATTAAATATTATGAACAAAAAGAAGGGAAAAAAATTCAAATTGAAATTTAAAGTAAAATGGAAGAGTATGATCTCTCCTTGAAGCCGAGGAGAGATATTATTGATATATGATTTATACACATTTCATGGAACCACATGCACCTTATGCATTGTATCCAGTCATTATTTTTGGTTCTGGTACTACTATATTCTTCTTCGCAACAGACACAGTGATCCTTATCCAATTATATTCCCTCGGAATCTATAGAATCCGATAATTTCAAATAAATTTCGTCTTCTGCGCCTCTGGAAGTGTCGTGTTTTTGTCTTATTCTCGCCTTTATTTCAAATTTTTTCATGGTTTTAAGTTAATTTATCAACGTTATCTATTTCAGGTGTGAAAATTTCCGACGTTTCTCAATATTGTCTGAAAATAAAACATATTTAGACCATACTATATTATTATTATTGAAATATATATATTAGTTAAAATTTAAACATTTATATCAATTAATGTAATTCTAAAGATAAAAGTTATATAACTATTTTAAATATAATTATATTTAGTTAAGATCTTCACTCCATATAATTTTGAAATATTGATTAAAGGTGATCATCTCTCCTTGATTTGATGTGGCCATCTATCCTGAAATTGAAGGACAGATGGCCACCCAATTTAAAGCGAAACTCCACTATTGCACGCCTTTGCTTGGAATTAAAAGCAAAGACTGGATTATATACGTGATTTAAAATTGCACATAATAATAAAAAAAAATTTAAAAAATGTAAAGTACGTATTGAAAAACACTGATATACCTAACTCAACTAAACTATTCAACCACTAAATTAAATAAACACTAAAATTTCACTTACTTTCTATAATAGAAAACACAGCTTCACGTCGCAATGAATGAACTCGTTGAACTATTTCTTACGAAAGAAGTTTAATCTGCAATCTCTGATCAAATTTTGGAAATATTTAGACTGGCCATATCTCCTCTATGATTATATATCCCAGAGTTTCCCGATATATAAATGTATGTGCGTGTTTGTGTTTGTGTGTGTACGCGGGTCGAAAAACGCGAAAATTTTTAGATCAATTTCTAATAGTGCAGAAAAGTTGCCTTTTGTAATTAGAAGAATAACGCAAAAAAATATTTTTGAAACGAATAATAACTTTAGGTCGTGCATTGTACTTGAATTTTGGAAAATATGATGAAAAGTGACAATTTTTTAAATTAATGATGAAAATTAAAGAATATTCAGAGCTACTTCTAATAGTGTGTAAATGTCACTTTTCGGTATTAGAAGAATAACATAAAATATATTTAATATCGGTTACTATCTTTAGGTCGCTCAATGCACTTGTATTTTTAAAATATGACCAAAATTAACAATTTTTTTAAAATTAGATGATAAAAATTTCAAACAAATGCTCGGACCTACTTCTAATAGTGCATAAAAGTCCTTTTTTGTAATTAGAAGAATAACATAAAAACTATTTTAAATCAATTAATATCTTTAGGCCGCTTCATCGCACTTGAAAATTTGAAAAAAATTGTCGAAAATAGCAAATTTCTGGAATACAGTATCCGGTTTCAAAACACATTGGTCGTATAACTACTATAGCTGGAACCAGTAGAGATAGTTTTAGAAGTATTTTTTATATCTATCTAAAAAAAACATCACCTTAGATGAAGTCCTTGTAGTTGGATGTGACGGCACTTCTATCAATACGGGATAGAAAGAAACGGGCTATTCGAAATTTCGAAAAGCCAATAAGCAGGCCCTTTCATTGGTTTATTTGCCTTTTGCCTTTCATTGGTTTATTTGCCTTTTGCCTTTCATTGAATTGCATTTTAGGCACTTGATTCAACATATTGATGGAAAAAGCACAGGGCCGGCATTATTTTGTTGTTCTATAGGTACACAGTTAAGCAATTACAGTGAACTGTCCAGTTATTCGACCGTTTTTACAGATAAGAGTTATTAACTATATTTTGCATGATCGTGACCCTAATATGGGCAATAATACCTTAACAATATGGTCAAGTAACCGTTATTTACAAAAAATGTTCAAATGATTAAACAGTTTGCTGCCGATTTTTAATAGTCTCCACAGCTGTCTGCGTGTGTAACACTATTTGCTGTCAAATTTCAATTAATCAATTGTAATATCCCAACAACGACTGTTAATAAACCAAATGATTTCATTTAAGATTTAAAAAATATATATACTTGAAATATTCAATGCTGTACGACTGGCTTCTGTCCTGGGATTTCTTGCTGTCCGTAATCGAGGATGATTGGTCACTAACGACCTCAAACAGTATGTATCCATCGAAAACCCTATCAATGAATTGAAACAGTTAGTTTTATACGCCATGTGGACATGTGCGTCTGTATTGTTTGACATTAAGAAGAATCATTCTATTATTCTAAGAGAAATGGATCTATTCAAGACAATAACAGCATCGCGTCAATTACCAAAAATAATTGAAGGAGATGATACACTCTGTTACTGAACGTAACGGAATCTTTGCTCATTCCAAAAATCTGTGATTTTCAATAATCACAGATGAAAGACAATAATTAGGGAGTTAGGATTTATACGGATTTGGAAAGCAATGCAATCTGTGACTGTCTCACAGAGATTTTGAATCAACGAGAGACAAAATGCTTTCTGAGTTTGTTCTGTGCAATATTGGAGGTGAAGGAAACTTGCAATATTCTAGACCGCATTTTCGTCTGTCTCTTTCTGCTCCTGCGCCACGAAAAGGATCCTTTGTTTGAAAAGATTGGTCACTAGTGCAGGAAATTGCAAACTTTATGACAACGCAACAATCCTGGTCCAGCCGAGACAAAGGTACCATTCCTCTAGCTAAATCCGGCTTCCACACAAAGAAAGTTTTGCCGTCTGTTTGTTGCGAATGTTAGTGCGTTATCTACTGCGAGCTACTTCCATCAAACCAGAATATCAGCTCTGAAAAATACTGTTAGAAACCCGATGGAACTGAAGGCAACAATAACGAGGAAACGCCCAGAATTAGAAAGACAATTTTTGTCTCCGACTATAACAATGCCAGGTCACACGTACCTTTGGCTGTTAGAAATAAACTCCTTTCGTTCGATTGGGACCTCCTGATTCACCATTATCCTCCGGACATAGCTCCGTCTGACTTTTTTTCTTTTCCTCAAAAATTCTCTTCGCCAAAAATATCGGCACTTTGAATGACTTAAAAAATCCATTACATAAGTAATTTACCAGGAAATCACAAATGTTTTGGAAAGAAGACATTATGCGACTTTCAGAGAGATAGAAGAATGTTGAACAGAATGGAACATACCGGGTCTGTCCAGGAAATAATAAGATTGAATTTACCCCCCCCCCCCAAGCAGAAGACCAAAGGGGTGAAGTTTGCGAGGGTACGTGCGTTTTGGACTATCACCTGCAGAGTCTGGTGGAAGCCAGTTGGTGTCCAGCCGTTTTTGCGCACGTATCGCGCATGTAACAGACATATGTTTCAAAGAGGCGTTAGATTTTCAGAATGCAGCGGAGTGTCGATCAGCGATACGCCGTAAAGGTTTTTGTAAAACTAAACAAATCGGCTACTAAGACGCTAGTCATATTACAAGAAGCCTACGGGAAGGATTCTTTGTTCAAGGCTCAAACGTTTAGGTGGCACAAAGCCTTCAAAGACGGAAGATAGGCCGTCGCTGACGAACAGCGCTCTAAGCGTCCATCAAGTTCTCGAAATTCAGACAATGTTGTAAACATTAAATCGCTTTTGGACTCTGATCGCCGGATGAGTGTCCGAATGACTGCTCATAAATTGGGACATACAAAATCGATTGCGAAATCAAATCGTTACGGAAGAACTTCAAATGCAAAAAACGGTCCCAAGCTGGTTCGAACATATCTTTCACAGTGAATCAGTTCCTAGCAAAACACAGACTCGCAATGTTGCCTCAAACACTGTATAGCGCATATCTGTCACCGCCGAACTTTTTTCAATTCTCTCGGTTATTATCTAACTTTAAAGGTCATTCTTTTGATAATTTGGGGAACATGCAGACGAACGTAGCGCCCGTTCTCAACAGCATTCCAGTTGAACGCTTCTAGTGGGTATAAATGGGTGGCAAAGTCGTTGGTAGCGGCGTATTAATGCAGGAGCTATTTTGAAGAAAATAAAGTGTCTGTAAAATTATCATCTCATAAACAAATTTTATGGAATTAGTCTCATTTCTTTCTGAACAGGCCCTATATATACTTCAATAAAATCTAATGATGTTTTCAAAATTTCGCATAGATCATTTTTTCAAAAAAAAACGAAACTTTTTTTGAGACAAACTTATATTTAAAAAAAATTAAATATATGTTTAATAATCCATTTTAAATGTTTTGAAATGGAAAATAAGTTCTTTAATATTATCTTTTAGCATTCATTTTATAAATAATTAATCGTTGAGGGATTTATGATCGTTAAAGATATGCCACTAAATTTGTACTTTTATTTATTATAGTCAAAGAAATATTAAAATTTGAATTTTGGGTCGTTTTTATGAGATATCCTGTACAATAAATACTGATGAATGTCATCAGCACAGATTCGATAACCTCTAGCCTAATATCACACTTAAAGTTTCATTGATAATTTCAATAGATTTTCAGATAATTTACTTTAATATAAATCGCTTCACTTTAAAATATTCAGAAAGCATGCCTCAGATTTATACATTTAATCAGATGAGAGCGACCGCGTGTGAAGATAGAGATGTTGTAACCAATATCTAGAGAGCACTTTCACTGAATTAATATTAAATTAATGCAAAGCCTGCTGTCCAGAATTTTCAAACGACATTTACGTAACATTTCAACTAAATGGAAATCTCATGCAAATGAGCTCTAACTTTCTACTGGTATATGTCTCTTTATCTCATTTCATTTACAAGGTGTTACAATGAATTTCTAATCATAAAGACGTGTGTAGATATCGGTGGTATTGGCATGATATGTAATAAAATGTCTTACATTTCAATAAGACAAGACTTATTAAACATATGTTGTTTCTTTTAAATATATTTCATCAGATTAATAATTTTAATTTAATATGTGTAATGCAATAATTCTGATATATACGTACGCTTATTGAAAAGTAAGTTACGCACTTCTGATAGTTGTGAGGAGTGTTCTATAGCTGGAGATAAAAATAAATTTAATGTGTTTATAATTTATTAACTCTTTCGTCTAGAGCTTCCTTTATGGGATTTTATCTTCTTATCACTGTTTTTCTTTTTTTTTTTTCAAATTAGAAAGTTTTGTTTAACTTATTACAGAATGCTTTAATTAAACGAAAAAGAAAAAAATGTGTTTAGGATAATCAAGCATTATAACATTTTATGTTTCACGTGATATTTGTTTCGATATGGTTAAATATAATATTTCCTTGCGTAAAGTCCCCAAAATGGGACCTGTAGCATTCAAATAAGGTTTTAATAGGTATTGTCTAAAATGACATTAATTCACATACGTTTAATTTGCATTTAACTAAAGTTTAGTCTATTCACATTTATTTTTAATACCGTGCTGTAATCGAAACCAGGGCTTCGGAGTCGGCAGCAAAAATGAGCGACCCTGACTCCGAATCCCAGAATTTTTAAAGATCGACTCTGACTCTGAAGTTCTTATGTGTATGAGATACATAGGCTATGTAAATAGAAAATGGTATTCAAATAATGTAATTAATGTTATACTGATTAAAAGATTATATTGAATTGTATTAAGATTATATTGAGGCCTGTCACTAATTTTTAAGAATTTGCTTATACAGGCCCTGTGTCCCATAAATTATTAAGGAAAAGAATTCCATGCTCTAACGAGTAAAACAGCAAAGTTTCTATTCTTTTGCAACTAAAACTAAACGAGATATGATACATTGAATTTTGTGATATTTCAGAGACATAGATCACTAAAAAATGCTGTCCATTTTTAGGCATAGAAAGCTCAAAATACGATAAAAACATTTTCTGGACACGCAACACGACAAGAACCTGCCAAAATAATTTTTGGCGACCCGAGCTCGACATCTTTCAACTCGTAAGCGACCCGACCCGAACCGTAACATAAATTAAAATGAAACACCCATTGTTCTCTGAGAAAGGTTCGTGCATTTGGCCTGGTACACTGTTAAAATTTGGTACAACGTTGAACCAATTTTTGGTGCTGCAGTAGCTGCTACCATAAGATGGTGAAACATTGTACCAGCATTTGGTTCTAAGGATGAACCATAAGTTGGTGAAACCTTGAACCATAAATTGGCAAAACCTTGAACAATAAATTGGTGAAACGTTGAAGCATAAATTGATGCAATGTTGAACCATAAATTGGTTAAATGTTGAACCATAAATTGGTGAAATGTTAATGAAGGAATGATTTTTGTCCTCCCACACCTCCGCTTTCATAGGTAAAATATTTTGCTTTTTTTTTTTAAGATATTCTGTTTTAATATAATTTAAGGCGAAATATTTACGGTCTCACCATTTTTTTTTCTTTTAAGATAACTTTAAAGATCAGAAACTAATTTTAGTTAGCAAATTTTAATACAGTTTAGTTATACGAGTTATTTTATATATCTTACACTATAATGTACATATTAAAATACATAAGAAAGGCTACGAGGATGTTATGGGGCTTTATATATATATATGTATATATATCAGTGGCGTGGCGTGAAAATTTTCGGTGGTCATCGCAATTATTTAAGTTTGTAGTGAAAAATTATTAACTCTAAAATTCAATGGTTGAATGTTCAAAAAAGAAACTTTAAATCTTACCTTTACTTATACATGAACTCCAAATGTTCTGCTAAAACTGGATCGTAGAGTTTTAAAAGCTTATTATGAGTTTTAAAATATTGCTTGGTCATCGCCGCATCCAGCGATAAACGGACGCCACGCCACTGATATATATATATATATATATATATATATATATATATTTATTTATATATTGCAAGATAATACTTTATATTTACAGCATGTCGGTATACCACAAGGCGGTTGTACTTCCAGTTTACTCTCAGACTTATACTTATATCATTATGAACGTAATTTTACTAATAATAATCTACATTTATATCGTTATATTGATGACATCATTTTAATTGATACTGATCAATCTGCAATTACTCGATTTCCAGTTGATTATCCCACTAATTTGGAATTAACGGAAAACCTTTTATCTAACAATACAATTAACTTCTTAGATCTTAAAATTACAATCAAAGACAATAAAACAATCACAGATTTATATGACATACGTAAAGAATTTAAATTCAAAGTTAATACATTTACAAATTTTAAATCTTGTCTACATCATTCTGTATTTCGGAATATAATACTTAATCATTTATATAGAATAAAATGTTTATGTACTTCTCCTCTAATTAACAATAATATTAAAAAACTAATTTATGATGCATTAAATCATGGTTTTCCAAAAAAATTCATATATTAATTAATATACAATTAGTACTTTTCTTACATGATCTATTAAAACAAATTAACACATGCGTAAACAAAATTACAAAAAAAATATAAAATAAAAAAATATCTATAAAAAATTAAAAATTGTAAAATAATATAAAAAAAATATTATAGGCTGGTTGGGTGGGTAGATGTTAGAGTACGGAGGAGGGTGGTGTTGTCTGGATAATACGCAATGGTTAATTATATATATATATATAAAAAAATGGGGGCTCTTGTATTATTACTATATTTTTGTTACGTATTTTATATGGATGTTGATTTGATATTTTATATGTAATTGGAGAATTTCATTAATATTATAATTAGCCTAACTATTGAATAACCTAATTTACAATTATTTGTTATTAAATTTTAAATTTACTAAGGACAATATCATATTAATTACTAATAGTATGCCATTCTTATAGTGAATAATATACATATAAGTATGTATAATATAAATATAGTTATGCTGTATGCATTAAAATTGGGTAATTATTTTTATTATTATTACTCTATTCTTTTTAATATTTATTATCGGTTTAATGTTTTTGAATGTCCCACATTCATACTTTATGGTTTTTTATGGTTGTCTGAAGATAATCCACACTCTATATTTGTGCTTTTTAAGTAATGGATATTTAAGTATCATTTAACCTTCTATTTACTTCCACATGTTTTTTTTATTTCCTGTTCATTTTATAAATATCTGATATATAATTCATAAAAAATAATTTTTATATTTAATAATTATTTATATTAATTATTACTGAATTTTATTTTGTTTTATAGCATATAGCTATATGCTATATATTATCAATGTTCTAGCATTATTTATTTCTTAGTTTAGTTTAAATAAGTTAGCTAATAAAATATATTGTGTGCTTTTAAATTTTATTTACAATAGTTTTTGAATACATTTTGTGGTTTATATTCGGTTTATAATTCTCTATATATAAGGATATGTTTGGTTTTGCTGTTTATACAGTTATTTACATTCAAATGCTTACAATTATTTATACAGTTATTTACATTCAAATGTTTACAAATATTTATCTTGCGTTAGTTGTTTAATAGAAGTAATACTAGATGGCAGCACAAAATTTGTCTCTTTAAGATAGCTCTAATTGTTAATTTTTCTAGCTCCATTTCAGTTATAATTTAATACACCAGGGGGTATTTTTAGCTAAATTTTGACGATATTGTTAAACTGTTATTAATTAATTTAATAGTGCATTTTAAATAATGTAATTAATATCTATTTATTTTATATTAGATTAAACGTGTTTAACAAGGTATTTCAATTTTATTTCAAAATGTATTAACTGCATCCTTTGGTATCATTTACTGTGATTTCTTAACTGTTTTATTCACCTTAATCTTTTTGATATACTGGCAGCGATGTGCGCGTGGTTTTTTGTAAAATACTGAAATATTAATCGGTATGGTGTTTATTATTTATATTTTATATCCTATAAATATTTAAATACGTTTTATTGATTCTTCCATTTCATATTATTTGTTTCTATTGTTTCATTTTTATTCAATTCACTTGATTTTATGGTTGTTTGGGCACAGGGGAAAATAACTTTTAGCTTTAGCTTATTTTTCCCACAGAAAACAACCATTTTGCTTATATCATTGAATTCTGTGCCCTTGATAACGTAATTCAATGTATAAGCTTTTCAATTTTTGTCGGTGTCCACTTTTTTCTTTTTCTTCCATAACAATTCTTATATTAATTTTTTTTTTAAATACTTACAGCTTTAATTCATAATATTTGACGGTGGTAGGTTATGTTTAATTAATGGTTATATATATATATATATATATATATATATATAAACTTATCAAATTGGGGTAATTGAAATGTATTATAATTTGCTAAATAAACCTATGAAATTGATTTTGTATGACGCATGCAAGCAATCGTTAAACAAAAATAAATCAGAGAAAGAGAAAATATAAATCCTAAATTCCATTAAAACAATGAAAGCACCTAAAAAAAAAAAAAAAAAAAAAAAAAAAAAAAAACTTATACCAGACGGGGGTGGGGGCAAAAAGCACTGCTTATCAACTCCCATCTTTTTCTTAATAAGTTCTAAGCGTGATCTAAATATTCAGAATGTGTAAAAAATTTTAATGGTGATTTGTAATTGTTTTATTAAATGTGAACACCAACATGGAGTCTATTTTTTTAATTCTGCGGAATATGCATATAATTTTCTTTTAAACATATTCCTTAATTATTTTTATTAATGAAACGATACGATAAGCCATATTTAATTTAATTGTTTTATTCCCATGTACATTGTATTTTATCAATATAAGCTAAATATATTTTATAAGAAAAGATTGATCTAGGAAATAGAAAAAAATGTACTGTATGTACTGTTCTTTATTACTTGAAAAACATTTTGAATGTAAAATGTAGTTACTATTAATCTCTTTAATAAATATTCAATCCAAAATTATATAAATAATCTATAAATATAAACTTAAAATATACTAAAGCAGTTTTATACATAAACTTTATATAGGCATAAACATTTTATTTAAATGCTTAAATACCACGTTTCCTTTTTTAATGCCAATAGTTTACTTGTATCATAAACTTAGAAAATGCGTTTGTATAGTAGGAAATTTAATAACTGATACAAAATGTCGCTAATTAAATGTTTTGATGTTACTCAATCTTAAAAAATTAAAATAATAAACCGTACATACAATTAAAAAAATTCATATACCAATTTAAAAAACAGTAAAAATAATAATTAGTACTTTATTATTAAATACTGTTAACCAAAAATATAAACTTCAATATATTAATAAATGCAGTATTAGATTTACCAACGGGCCAAAAATCTTGCCATAAGATTTAATAAATAATTCCTTTCTATTTTAAAAATTATGTAGATACTAAATGAATCTGAAACATTGAGAATGAAGATTTAGGATTTTAAATAATAATTTGAAACATTAGTAATAAAAAGAAAATCTTTCAAATGTTTCATCTCTTAATTAAAAACCTGTAATATGTATAAAGAGATTTCCCAGTATTATTAAGCTATTTTTTAATCTGAAACATTTTCTTGTTATCAGAATCATTGAATATAATGTCTTACTCCAAAATATTAATAATTATAAATACTAATTTATTTACTGTTAGTGTTTATAAGCAGGAAACAGTAAAGAACCCAAAAATCCCATAGATTCTCAAATCACTGAAAATTAATGTTTACACCTACTACTATGAATGAAGCCATGAATCCACATATCTCGGTGTCAGCATTTTAAAACTAAGATAGTACTTCACGTTTCGTTTTTGCTTTCTAGCGCTGTCGAATTAAAATACTTCACATCTCACTATTGAATAGGAGGAATAAAACGTTTACCTTCATTTTTTTTTTTTTTTTTTTTTTTTTTTTTTTTTTTTTTTTTTTTTTTATTCAAAAAGACGGAACGAATGAAGTCGTGATTATTTTTTGCTTTTTCAAACCGTTACATAAAGAACGGATACAACAGACAATTGCTTGTGAATTCGGGAAAACTAAATCAATCTTTTTCTATAAAACGTGAAAACTCTTATTCATAAAATATGTTATATGAGAGATTAAAATTAAATAAGACTTACCTTTAATTCCGTAAATAATCACTTTTATGTCCGTTTTGTTAAATCATTCAATGGCGCTCGAAATGCAGTCGTTTCGCATATTTTATAATGGCGGCGAAAAGAAAGCCGCGTGCTGTTCTGATTGGCTGATAAGTAGTTCCGGTTCTTGGTTCAACTTACTACCAAAATGTGGTGTAATTCAGCATAACGTCCAAGGTTACACCATGAAATGGAGTTTTTGAAGATTACCATATTTTGGTAATCCTCATTATTGTACTCCATTTATTGGTTCAACGTTAAGCCTAAATTTTTAACAGTGTAACGGTGGCCTGAACCGCTGCTCGGGTTCAATTGGTGCTTAAAAAAAAAAAAAAAAAAAAAAAAAAAAAAAAAAAAAAAAAAAAAACTTTTAAAGCTAACTTTTACTTAATTATGCAACAATAGTGTTATCCATGAGGTAAAGAATGAAACTAACTAAACAATTAAATGGTTCACGTACGTCAACTATCATATACCTGCACTCTTCCCCTATATTTAAAGTATTAACATGCCAATAAACTGAAAAATAACTAAATATTTATTAATGTATAAAGTTCAAAAATAAAATAGTAATTCCGTTTAAAAATTTAAAATTAAATATAATTAGTTCGATTTTACTTCCCGGCAAAATATCCCAAATTCATAGTGATTAAAGATTTCTTTCATACCTTGACAGTTATATTATTGACGAATTTTTTACTACAAGTTTATTTAACATATAACGGACTATATTATAATGACATTTAAATTATCTGTAATTAAGATTTAACCCGTTTTCGATCGAATGCACCCCAAAGCCTTCTGAAGTATAACATTGTTTTGCTGTTAATATTGTATATTATTTATGTTTGATAAAAGAATGATATGAATATAAATCAATAAAAAATTATAACAAAATATAAACTTAACACAAAGATAAACAAAAGGACTCATTAAAAACAATGTGTTATGATCTGGGATTCGCGTATACGTAATTATAGTTAAAAAAATAAGAAAAAAATACAACTATAAATTCAGTTGCGCTACTGCAAATGATTTTTCAGACCCCAGAATCCGATATTCTGGTTTGAGAAAACTTATTAATATACTACACGGAAAAATTACTCAAAACCTACTCGGAATCGTTTTCGAAAATTGTTGGCTGCAAAAGAAAGTTTCTTTTTATAAATGCTTATTTAACCCTTTATGTACTCAATTAGGAATTCATTAAAATTTTAGCTTCTAAAACATTTTTCGTGCTTTTTTGAAACTACACTAGAAGATAGATTTTAATAATAATTTATTAAATTTTAGAAGGATTTAAGAAATATTGAAGGATTTAGAGGGATTAATTAAATTTGAATTTATAGGGATTTTGTGCAATATTTATAACCCAGCTCAAATCTTTTATTTTAAGTATTTTTCTCAGTATTTTGTAGAGTTAGGAAATGTACAAATATTCTTACAATAGAAATATAGAAAAAAAATCCGAATAGATACCTCCCCCCCCCCCCCCCACACACACACACATACACACATCCTAAAGCCAAGAAAGCTGAAAAAATTCAAACGCAAAAGAAATCATCACTTTAAAAATGTTGTCGTTTTGTGTAACCAATATTGCTTTTGGTAAAAGATAAAGTAATGCATCTATATCGCATTCTAAAGTTTATTATTACTAATCGATGTATTAAAGGAATTTTAAAAGTTATTTTAATGGTACTTATAAGTACCGTCAGTAGTTAAAAGATTAAACTTCGAAATATACCGATTTATGATGTCTCAAAAAATAAAGAACACTTTTTGGATTTGTGCGTAATTTGGAATGTTTTATTGTATGTTTTCGTATGTGATTATATTATAATTTCATAGATAAAGAAAGATTTGTCTTTTTTATATGTGCCAGACCACTTGAAAAATGTTTTGTTATTAAGACAACGTTTATTCAAACTTTTTTTATATAAAATGTTTCTCGTTATTTGATATATACTTGATATAAATTTATAGACATATTTTTTATTTTGTTCATTTCAATTTCAAAATCAATGCGAAAAATGTATATTTATACAGAAATGGTTCATATAGTGGACTTTTCTTTTTACTGAATGGTTAACAGTATATCGTTTACTGGATGTTTCTGTGAAAATATGTATATTTTAAGTGTATGTTTAAAATATATTTTTATAATGTCAATATATTTTATGTTATTATATATGTTATTTTCTTAATAAACCGGGTGTTTTGAAATGGACAGAGTGATTTAAAAATTCAATAACTTGCAAATGGTGACAGAAATTAAATAATTCTTGCAGGAGAGGTATGTAAGGCGGCAGGAGTTGTTTACAGCGATTACTGAATTTAGTTTAAAATATCAGTGATATATAGCGCTGCAAGCAATAAGCACTAAATCCAGGCCTGATTTTTTTGTTTCTCTCTTATCTCAAATTGATCCGAAAGAAGGAGGTTAAATACATGGAAGAACCTAATCAATGTATTTAACCTCCTTCCTTCACATCAATATTGTGAAAAGAGATATGCATTAAAATCGGGCTTAGATTTAACGCATATTGCTTCCAGTGCTATCTATTTCTGCTATTTTGAATTAAAATAGGAAATCGCAATAAAAAATCTCCTGACACCTTACATAAAACTCCTGCAAGATTTCTTTTAATATCTGTAATCATTTCCAAGTTTTTTAAATTTTAAAATCAGTCAGTTTATTTTAGGACACTCGGTATATGTTTTAATATTAATAATACGAGTTGGAACCCGTTGAAATTCGACGAACTAAAATGTTAGAAAGGAACTGTCAGATCGAAATTATAATAAACCTACAAAAATAATTACAATAAAAAATTAATCTTACATTGGTTGTCTAACTCTTAAAAGAAATAATATTTTTAACCTAAAATTACCAAAATATTATTTCCACAAGCTTCAACTGCTTAAAAATTAAACCGTATTAGAATACGTAATCAAGATGACTAATTATGATGAAGTTATCGATTGAGGCTCTTATGTTTGTTTTTACGGGATGAAAAATCGGTAAAAAGGATTTAGCTTTGTCACATCATAAAAATTTCCCCCATAAAATCTAAACTGTACGTTATTTTCACATTCTCATAATTTATATACACACCACTAAAATTCGCAATTTGAAAGTATTTAAACGCGCAATAGATTATTAATGAAAGTATTTCCAAACTTAAAGTCACGTTTGTCCGATACAACTTATCATGTGAACATTCGCACAAATTTTAAGTTCTAATCTCAGTACCCGCGAAAAAAATATTCAGAAATTTGCCTTTAGTTGTCATAGTATTGGTCAAATAATTAATTTTACAAAAAAAAAAAAAAAAAAAAAAAGATAGTTTTGTTTTAAATATGACATCATTTTTATTCACTGAATCAGTTTGTCTAGCGTCTCAAACTCTGTATCAGCGTAATGTAAAAATATTGAAATGTAATTGATTTATGAAGAAGAATGCGTGTTTTTTTTTATGTCTGACGTCATTTTCTGTTCACAAATGATAAAAAAGTTACTTTTATTTTTAATGTGAAAATGGCATCACCAAGAATATAATCAATAAAAATAATAAACTATGACTGTTTTGCCTTTACTTTCAATATAAATGAAGTGCTTCAGTTGCCACGATTACAAAATTTGTATTAAAAACTACAAAAAAATTAATATCTCAAAAACAAATTGAGATACAGCTTTCAAACAAATTGCATTTAAAAGCACATTTTTTTCCCTGTACGAAAGTGTAAAAATCGAAAATATGCGATGCTTAGAAGTTTAAAAATTTGCAATAGCGAAAATTGCAAATCCGAAATTTCATTTCAAATCTCAAAGTGTTGCCAGTCGCAAAATGACGTATGCGTTACGCACAGATATGTTCGCCCTGAAACAATAGGGTAGCCAATTGTGATTGGTAAAGAATCGCCATCTTAAATAATAATAAATTTTCACAGGCGGTCCGGGGACACGGCACTTGCCTCTTGTGCTCTCTTCGGCGTGTCAGGCGGGTCGTTCTGAAGTCTTCTTTCCCGGAGACTGGGGTTCTGGGCTTGTTTCCGCAGGTAGTAAAACTTTTCCCTGCCCTGGGCTTGGGGGTTACACCTAACCATAAGCCAAAAGCGGGTTCCCAGGGTGGGTGCTTACTTACTTACTTTATAATATAGATAATCTTAAGATACGAATAGTAGATTCAGTTACTTTCAAAGTAACGTGACAATTATGTATTTTAAAGGGAATTTATAAATAGATTTAAAACAATATCACAAAAAAGAAACATATTTAAAAAATGTTTGATTTCGAGTTTGCTTTTCGGTGACAAATAACGAAATCTTAACGGAATTGTACACTGTTAATCTTTAAAATTCAAGTTTTGTAATCACGCATTAAACTCTTACTGAATTTTTTTCTAAAAAAAATCAACGCAACAGAAAGTAATGAAATGGGATGATAATTAACTTACTTAAAAATTTAAAGAGATACAGGTAAATACATTAAAAAACAGCAATGTATTTAAGATTTGTACGTAAGTGCACTATATAAAAATGTTTACTATAATGTAATTTTTATTTCGCATTTGCTTTATAGTCCAGTCAATAGAGACCGTATAGGGACTCTACCTAGAAAAATTGATGGTAGTACTGGAAATCGGCTTTCTAGATGTTTTTGGGGTCACTGAATCTGAATTTGTAACTTCCCACCAAAATTTCCCCCGGCAACCCCCCCAAAAAAGGTTTTTAGTAAAAAATTCCATTTTTTATTGTTTTAGGAGAAAAGTAGCTAGAAATTCAGAAAGTAGACAAAATTTGCAACAAATTAGATATATGACATTATGATTTAGGATGAAGGGGAAGGGGGGATCTGCCTCGGCGCCGCAGTGCTGCGTGGACTAAGATGCGCAATTCCACTTAACCACTCACACGTTTACATTAGCCCTCCCATATTCCCTCAGAACTTTCTCTATAAGGGTTACTTTAAGTTTTTTGGGTCGCTGAATCCGAATTTTTAACTTACCCCCCAAAATTTACCCCCCCCCCCCGAAAACCCCTCAAATAGTTGTTTTTATCTTAAATTTCTTATTGTTTTAGGGGAAAAGCATTACGAAATTCAGAAACTAGAGAAAATTTGCAACAAATAGGATGTATGACATTATGACGTAGGATAAACGGATAAAGAGGGGGCTGCCTCGGAACATTCCCCGCGCGCTTTACTAAAAAACAATTTCTTTTCAAAAAATCAATTTCTTGGGGGGTTGCCTGGGGAAATTTTGGTGGAAAGTTACAAATTCGGATTCAGCGACCCAAAAAACATCTAGAAAGCCGATTTCCAGTACTACCATTAATTTTGCAGGATAAAATCCCCTATTGCCTGGACTTCATCATTTAGTGCACGTAGCGCCGCAGTGTATGTTCCGAGGCAGCTCTCACCCTCCCCATTCATCCTAATTCATAAGTCATGTATCCTATTTGTTGCAAATTTTGTCTAGTTTCTGAACTTCGTAATGCTTTTCCCTTAAAACAATAAGAAATTTAAGTTAAAAACAACTATTTGAGGGGGTTTTCGGCGGTGGGAATTTTGAGGTTAAGTTAAAAATTCGGATTCAGCGACCCAGAAAACTTAAAGTAAACCTTATAGAGAAAGTTCTGGGGGAAGATGGGAGGGCTAATGTAAACGTGTGAGTGGTTAAGTGGAATTGCGCAACTTAGTTTACGCAGCACCGCGCGCATGTTTCGAGGCAGATCCCCCCTTCCCCGTCATCCTAAGTCATAATGTCATATATCTAATTTGTTGGAAATTTTGCCTACTTTCTGAATTTCTAGATTTTCTCTAAAACAATAAAAAATTGATTTTTTTAATAAAAACCTTTTTTGGTCGGCTTTTTACCAAAATTTGGGGAGGTTGAAGGGGAAAATTTTGGTGGGAAGTTACAAATTCGGATTCAGCGACCCAAAAAACTTCTAGAAAGCTGATTTCCAGTACAGTCATTAATTCTTCTAGGTAAAATTCCCTATTGCCTGGACTATTATGTCTGAAATGTAAAACTCTTTCAGAAAACTAAAGGCAAAAAATAAATTACAAAAATAACACGTTATTTTGCTAAACCAACTTCTTTGCTACTTCGGTTTAGTTTCTAAAGTAAGCAAATCCATATCTGTATTAAATATTCTTTCAAGAAATTAGAAACATTAGAGATATAAATATATTTCACAACAATACGATAACAAATGTTTACAAAAAACTTCCGATTTTATTTTTAACGAATAAATAGTCCATAAGTATGGAAAATGAATTTACCAAACTTTGAATATATAACTTAAACTGTTACTGAATGCTAATTAAACAAATGTATGATGATAACTCTCGATAATAATAATAATAATAAAAAAAAAACACTGCACACTTTATATGAAATAATCTGAAAGAACGTTATTTATAGCAATTATTTCATGATTTATTTGCTAGAAAGTTAAATATTTATTTTTTCTACATAAACAACATGAATTGAAGTTCCGTTAAATAAGTGAAACTAGATTTTATTTTTACTAAGATGTAAATTTGTATAGAACCTTCACAAGAACAAAATTATAATTAAAAGTTTTATGTGTGGAAGATAGTCTTCTATTATACTTAGTAAATGTATAAGATTATCAATATTAATTGTCTGAGCGAAGCGAAGGCTAATACTCAGCAAAATATTACTGTCCGGACACATTACTACTACGATGGATATTAACGCCATGTCCTACTTAAAAAAAAGCCTAATAAAAACCTTTCGTCAAGCATAACTCAAAAAATATTTGTCGGATTTCTTTTCTGATTGCACCAGAAGGTACCTATGAGGGTCACCTACTGAATGCACCTACTATGAAAAATATGTTCCAAACCGTTTAAAAATTATATTAAAAAAACTGATAAAAAAGCACAAGATATCTGCATACGTCACAGAAATTTGGTGTGCGTCACTTTCACCGGTGGATGTTTTCGTAGACAACTGGTTTGAACACATGGAGCAAATAAAAAAAAATATGCACGCAGTAATATTGAATAGATCAGTTTCAACCACGTAATCACAAACCTTACAACAACCCGTGGCGACCAGTTTTGGTGGGCAAACAATTAATAATACAGTACGGGCTAAATCCGGCTAAAAACTCAGGTTAAAAGATAGTTGTCAGTCTATCGACTGGAAATTAACAGATTTTTTTAATACGCGTATAACGAAATTTAGAAACGATTGTGGATGATTAAAACAAATGACATGAGTGTTTATTGCTCCGGGAGGTTATCTTTCTCTGGATGTCTGTCTGTCTATCATACAGCATTCAATTTTCTTGTAAAGGATGATATTATTATGCAGTAAAACGTCCATAATGGACACACCCGATTAGTGGACACCTCTATTTAGCGGGCATTATTTTCGATTACCAACCCTTAAATAACTGTACACTTTTTAATCTCAGTAGCCGTCACCTCCAAATAGAGGACAAATTCTGCCCTCCCGAGGTGTTCGCTATTCAGAGGTTTTACTGGTAAAAACTCCATAACGGACACACCCGATTAGTGGACACCTCTATTTAGCGGGCATTATTTTCGATTACCAACCCTTAAATAACTGTACACTTTTTAATCTCAGTAGCCGTCACCTCCAAATAGAGGACAAATTCTGCCCTCCCGAGGTGTTCGCTATTCAGAGGTTTTACTGGTAAAAACTCCATAACGGACACACTCGATTAGCGAATACCTCTATTTAGCGGACATTTTTTTGATTACCAACACTTAAATAACTGTACATGTTTTACTCTCAGTAGCGGACACCTCCAAATAGAGGACAAATTCTGCATTCTAGAGGTGTCAGCTATTCAGAGGTTTTACTGTATGTATATATTATTGATAGTTATTTTACAGGGCCGCACAAAAGAATAAGAATATATGAAACGAATATAAACTAAATTCGGGATTGGTAGATCGCTGATGGTAATGTAATTTTAGGATGTTGTTTCAGTCATCCGTAGCATGTTTTCAGAGTTTCGTTCATCTAACGAAACACTACCTGTCTCACTCCTTTGTCTGTCCGTCTGCCACAGAGCCCGTTCTCAGAAACTATATATGTCGGAGACTTGAAAATTTGCATACTTATAGCTGAACACCACACATCAAACGGCAAATAATAAAATTTTGAAAAAGGTCTAATATTTAACCCTCTGGGTTCTAACTTGTGTATTTTAAGCAATTATTCTAACTCAGCCCCTAATTAAGTTCGAGACATGAAATTTTGCATACTTATAGCTGAACACTTAACATCAAACAGCAAATAATAAAATTTTGAAGAAGGTCTAATATTTAACCCTCTGGGCTCTAACTTATGTATTTTAAGCAATTTTTCTAACTCACTTGTTGGAGACTTGAAAGTTTGCATACTTATAGCTGAACACTTGCGATAACACGATAAATCATAAAATTTTGAAAAAGTCATATTTAACCCTCCAGTCTCTAACCTCTGTATTTTAAGCAATTTTTCTAACTCAGCCCCTAATTAAGTTGGAGACATGAAATTTTGCATACTTATAGCTGAACACCTCACATTAAACGACAAATGATAAATTTTGAAAATGTCCATTATTTAACCCTCTGGGCTCTAACTTGTGTAATTTAAGCAATTTTTCTAACTCAGTCCCTAAATAAGTTGGAGACATGAAATTTTGCATACTTATAGCTGAACACCTCACATCAAACGGCAAATAATAAAATTTTGAAAAAGTCTAATATTTAACCCTCTGGGCTGTAACTTGCGTATTTTAAGCAATTTTTCTAACTCAGCCCCTAATTAAGTTGGAGACATGAAATTTTGCATACTTATAGCTGAACACCTCACATCAAACGGCAAATAATAAAATTTTGAAAAAGGTCTAATATTTAACACTCTGGGTTCTAACTTGCGTATTTTAAGCAATTTTTTTAACTCAGCCCCTAATTAAGTTGGAGACATGAAATTTTGCATACTTATAGCTGAACACCTCACATCAAACGGCAAATAATAAAATTTTGAAAAAGGTCTAATATTTAACACTCTGGGTTCTAACTTGCGTATTTTAAGCAATTTTTTTTTTAACTCAGCCCCTAATTAATATGGAGACGTGAAATTTTGCATACTTATAGCTGAACACCTCACATCAAACAACAAATAATAAAATTTTGAAAAAGTCTAATATTTAACCTCTAATATTTTGTCTAGCGCAATTTTTAAATTTAAACTGTTTTGCAGTATTATTTTTTGTTCATTTTGATAATAAGTGTAATGTGGCGTAATTTCTTCTATTTAAGACTTCTAACACATGTTAATGAATTTATTTTACAATATACTTTCTCTTTTAAAATTAACATGTAAATATAGTTTTTATGGCGTAATTTCCAATAAGTGCCTACTTTTTATACCTAATTATTTAATTCTAATTTGAAGGTTTTTTTCTGTTTATAATAGTAACGTGTAGATAATTTTTTTTTATTTGATGCAAACATTATTGTTTGCGCTGTTTATACAGTTGGCAACAGTTTAAATAAATACCATTTTCTAAAATATGTAAAAAAATATCTGTCGAAATGCTGAATATTCGAATTTAAAATAGAAATAAAACCTCAAAAAATGAGTCAAATTAAAAAAAAAAAATAATGGAATCTGCACACCGGGATCTTCTATTGAATAAAATGATATGAAAATGATTAAATTCCCATGTATAGTTTTCGCTCCTATAAAACTTTTTTTAATGGAACGATTTTGTCCTAATTTAGCATTAAATATCTCTTAACATAATTCTTCTTTTTGAAAACTGTATACATCAGCGTGTTGATCAAACATTTCTCTATAATACCACCGATTTTCATATTTTTGTATGCAATAGTTTTCTTAATATTAACGAAGAAAGACCTCCGGTCACAAAAAATTCAAAACCGGCAGCGGCGGTGACAGCGTTAGTTACTTTTTTTTAGAATAGAGAGATATATAAAAATGAAAACTTGTCTATTTGTCTGTTTGTAATTCTATAAAAATCCACAACTCTGAAGCCAAAATTGTGAAAAGATACGTACATGTGTATTAAAACATAGCCGAGTTAACTAAAGTATTCCAGAATCGAAATAATTTATAGTTAATTTTTAATTAATAAAAAAACCACCAATTTAACAGCAATTTCTTATCAAATTTAAACATTTTTCGTTATAGCAGTTTCCAACAATTAAAATACACAATAAAATTATTACTACAACAATTAATTTTCTACTGCAAGATTTCCACGTGAAAAATGAAAATGAAATAAATACTTTGCTGAATTTAAAATAAAAGTGAATATAACTTCATAACTTTTCTATTGCAAGGTTTCCACGTGAAAGAGGAAAATATTACGTCATATTGGAAATATAAAGGACGTGGTGGATATAGTATAACGTCATATGAGTGTGAAAAATGTATTGAAGCATGATAAAAAACCGATTAGGGCAGTGCCATCGCTAAGACTTTTTATTGGTGGGGGAGAGAACCTTAAATTGCCAAGTCAAATTTCAGCATTTGCCAACTCGTTTTATAATTTTGCCAACTTACCACAGTTAGAAAATGTAATATAGTTCTTATTTGTTAAAAGTTTAATAATATTCCCAATTAGTTTTGTAAATTTTGCCAAGTCTATCAGAAATAGAAAATATATTATAGTTTTTATTAAAATTTTAAACAAATTTGCCAACTAAGTTTGTAAATTTGCCAAGTGTAACAACATTCGCAAATGTTTGGGGGGGAGGCTTCCCCCCCGTCCCCCCCCTTAGCGAGGCCCCTGGATTAGGGAAATTCTGGCGTATTTTAACATTATTGCTCCAATTATAAATTGAAATAAATTCATTTATAGCTGTATTCTTTTGCGTCTGTTATATACATGTATACATTTTTATGTAGCGTTTTCATATGATTCATTCATACAACATTTCGACTGCTTTTTTTAATGTTTGTTTTGTGTTGTATGTTAAATTTTGAAATTGATTTTTCAGAACAAACATCCTTCAAATTCTGGGCAATGCCGGGCACTTTAGTTTGTAACAGATAAATGGCTTTTGTATCTGTACATCTAATGCTAATATTATAAAGTGTATAATATTATTAATGCTTGTACGTTTGCGAGGTGTTATCCCTGAAACTACATAGCCAACATTAAAAAAATGTCGGTGGCCATCTCTGCTCCGAAAAAAAGACTGTATTTTATGTCAGTGCAAGAACCTACATCGCTGCAGGAGCAAAAAAGTTCTAAAATTGCGATTTCTGCGATATTGATTGGGTTAGAAACTTTAAATTTGGTGTGGTAGTTACTTTTAAGATGTAAATACTCTCTAAAATGTTCAATTTGACGGATAAACGTAAAAATTTCTAGAAAGGTTCTAAACTATGATTTATTTGGAATACTGAAATTTTTGGGATACTGTTGTGGTTAGAAACTAGAACTTTGGCATGGTAGTAATTTATAAGATGTAAATGCTCTTTGTAGAACGAACTCTAAATAATCGAAAGACTATACAAAGCGCAAAAAGATCTAAAGATGATCTAAGTAACGAAGTACATGGAATTATTAGGAATATAAACATGAAAATTTACATGGCTGTATTTATCATTACGTAAATTCTCGCAATAGAACAATTTCTGAAAACGTCGCTAGATAAAACAATGCAGAAACAAAAAACTTTCGAAAATTTTCTATTTCTGTGTTACTGCTGAGCCCAAAATCTTGAAATTTTGCTTCGGGTTAGTTTTAAAATACTAGGGGGCTCGGCCCCCTACGAGCTACGGTCGCCAACCCCCGTCCAGACACCGCAGGCTCTAAATGCACGCTAATTTGATCGGCTTTAAAAAGATTTCGAAAGATTGAATTATAATTTAAAAAACAGTGGCGATCTCCCTATAAACGAATTTCTATTCATTTCTCTTTGATTGGGGAATTTTAACGCCAAATCCGCTGCGGTACTACTTGATTATCCCGTCGACCCATTTCGCCAAATTATATAAATCGCCAAACCACTCGCCAAATTATACAAATTGACATAATTTTTATTTTAAATAACGAAAGAACAAATAAATTCGTACAACATTAATAAAAATACAAATAAAACGTCGAAATAAAAATAACTTGATGACGTAGACACGTGTAACAACATTTCAAAATAAGCTAATATAAAAGGAATTAAGTAAACAAAGTCTTTGTCTCCTGGTATTTTTTAACAAAGCGAAAAGAAAGTTCTTTTAAATGAGACATTTTAAATTAATCGTTTTTAATCTGACGTAATTTTTACCAAGCTTTTCTTTCTCTTTTAAATAATCGCGTGAAAGTACTTTTGTTAGCAATGAAATATTATTTGCGGTTTCCTAACAAAAATAGTTGAAAATATCCTCTCAAAATATTAAATAAATGTCTAGCGCAATTTCTAAATTTAAACTTTTTTGCAATATTATTTTGTGTTCATTTTATGTAATAACTATAATGTGACGTAAATATGACGTAATTTCTCCTAAAACTTTTAACGCATGTTAATAAATTTATTATTTTACAATATCCTTTCTCTTTTAAAATTCACGTGTGTACTTTTTATGACGCAATTTTTAATAAGTTCCTGCATTTTATACATAATTATTTAATTCTAATTTGAAAGTTTTTTTCCTGTTTATAATAGTCACGTGTAAATAAATTTTTAATTTGAAGCAAACATTATTGCTTGCGCTTTTTATACAGTTGGCAACAGTTTAAATTAGTACAATTTTCTGAAATCTGTAAAAAATATCTCTAGAAATGCTGAAAATTTGAATTTAAAATAGAAATAAAACCTGAAAAAATGAGTGAAAATAAAAAAATTAATGCAATCTGCACTCCGGCAAATTCTAACGCATAAAATTATCTAAAAATGATTACACTGCCATGTATAGTTTTTGCTGCTATAAAACTTTTTTAGTGGAACGATTTTGTCCAACCTTAGCATTAAATATCTCTTAAAATAATTCTTCGATTTGAAAACTGTCTGCATCAGCGTGTTTATCAAACATTTCTGTATAAAACCACTGATTTTCATATTTTTGTATGCATTATTTTTCTCAATATTAACGAAGAAAGACCTCCGGTCACAAAAAATTCAAAACCGGCGGCGGCGGTGACAACGGTAGTTACTTTTTTTTAGAATAGAGAGATACAATTGTCCCTATTAATGGTTTCTAAAAAATTTAAAATTTAAAAAGATGAATTTAACGGAAAGCGATCTCAATTACCATTAATTTGGAATTATTAGGTATAGCAACTCTAAATATTTCATAATGCTGCATTTCCTCCGCAAAACTTGCAATTTAAATGCAACAAAACTGATAGGTACCCACCTAGCATTAAATAAATTGTGTAAATATTGAATAAAGACCTGTATGAAACAGTGAGTAGGTTGCCCGAAAGTACTTGTTAAAGTGTACCTTCTCTAGGCTTTTCTCTCTCTCTCCAAGGCCAATAACAGAGGGAAGTGCCGTTTTAAATGTGATATGAATTTTTTATCTGATTCATTTTTCTAGACATTTTATCATAAGGTCATATTCTCAATTATCATTAGTAGATTTTTTATATATTAATTTATTCTGGTGAAATTTCATAATCGGGTTCATATTGGCGTATGTTAGCTTGCATGATTTGCTGAATAAATATGTATGGATTTGTAAATTACTTCAAATGACACTTTGACAGCTCAAACGTTATGCAGACGATATATTCAGATCTTGTGTCATACTTTATGTTGCCGTATAAAGTATAGTCCATTCTTTATAAACATCATATATTTGTCATTTAAAGTTATTCAAATTGGTGCGGAGCGTCTGATTATGCTCTTGACATCATTTTATACAGTTAAAATTCCGATATAAGATAATTTAGTGTTTCATTTTCTATTTTACTTTTAATACATTGCGTACTTTCAATTTTATATCCATGCATGGCTGTCTTGCACGGTTTGATTTCTCATTTTTTTAAACAGTGTATACGAATTTATATATAAAATTTTGTAATTCTACCATTCGTTTATTTTCATCATTTCAATTTATCGCAGTATATGGACAATTAAAGATAACATCTCATTTTCTTTGCTTCCACATGTTATTATTAAATCTAAGTTCTCAGCAATATCGCTCAGACTAATCCCTCTGAGGGAAGTCCTAGTACATGGAAACTATTCCAGAGGGAAACATTCGCCTTGCATGCAATATTTCAAATGAAAATCAAATTTCAAAGTACAAAGTAAATTGCTTAAAAGGCGCAAAGGCCAACATAGTGAAAAAGATTCCAAGCCAGGACTCGAACCCGGGCCATCAGTATAGCGCACTGACGTTCTACTGACTAAACCACTTGGAACGATACCCAGCACGGAAATTTTCTCACTATTATATGTTGGCAAGGCTACAAACGCAGCACAAGATGGAATATTCAACGTGAGCCACCGAACTGGGGCAAACACGGAACATAATTAAATCCATCATCGATAGAAACTGTATTAATACATGGAAACTATTCCAGAGGGAAACATTCGCCTTGCATACAATATTTCAAATGAAAATCAAATTTCAAAGTACAAAGTAAATTGCATAAAAGGCGCAATGGCCAACATAGTGAAAAAGATTCCAAGCCGCTACTCGAACCCGGGCTGATGTCAGTATGCTGCTGATGTCAGGCACTAAGAGTTAATACAATAAAGATGTTTTGAATAAAACAATTATAATAGTGCAAATTAATTGTGTTTTCCCAGTTAGTTCTATTAATATTTCAGTTTGTTTTATTATTATTGAGTCTGTTGTCTTACTAATGAATTGTATTTTAATATTCTATGATGTATGCATATTTTCGGAATAGCTCAAGCATTTGTTAACATTATGCTTGCACTTTTAACGTGTTGCCAAATAAATATTCAAACAATTCTGCGTAAACATGTTTATTCCATCATTAGTACCGCATGCATAACATTCCAGAATTTTATAGAAATGATAGAGGAAAACTTTTGTGTTCATTGCCGGTAAGCAGGTAAAATCATAATTAAAGTTTGGCGAAAGCTTAGTTTTAAAATGTAGGAAATAATTCTTTAGTCAACTGAATACACGTGACTTTATAAACGTGTTCAAATATGCGTGCTGTATTTATACTTTTTTTTTAAATAAAGAGAAATTCCATACTGATCAGAATTATATATTTAAATGTATACACAAGTTTGAAGCATATTTTTGAACAATAAGGTCCCTGTTTAATTATTGTAGTATTCATGAATTCGCTGGGAAATTTTTTGGGGCGATATACCCAGCGATAAAATTTAAATACCCAGCGATAAAATTTCGCTGGGAATTTTAGATGATGGAATCATCTTAAAATTTATTGCGTATAATAACTACCACATTAATTTTAAATATCAAACATGCAAATACATGTAATATTGTTTTTATAAATAATACATTTTAAAAGATTGAAATCAACTAGAAATAATATATTATTAAGATCTGTGTACTCAATAAATACCCAGTAACTCATGAACAAAATTACAATTCGTAAAAAAAAAAATATATATATATTTATTAATTTATTGGATATTATGTGCGGGAGATTGCATTATTATAATGTAAATAAATTCAGATTTTTTTTTTTTTTTTTGGGGGGGGGGATGTCAATTTTAGTATGACATAGATTGATATTTGTATATCTGGAGCACATCAAACTTTTGTTTACAATCCCTAAACAATTTTAGAATAAAACTTTTGTTCATAATAGCTGAAAATTATAAATTGTTTTAAAAGTAAGAATTAGCCTATTGCATCTGTTAACTTATATGGTGCAAAACATTATAAACATTTAATGTAAGACTTTTATTTATCTTTTGTTCCTTTACAATGATATTTATTGCTTATAAATATATGTATCGAAATTTTGATTTAGTATATTTTTCTATGTCTCGATGTTTATGTTTAGTTACTGTTTTTTTAATACTTCGGGCGTAATGATTTACAAAAGTAAAATATAGAATGGACCATTCTAAATTCCATGAAAATTTTATAAATTTACTTTAACTAAGTTTCAATATAAATTAATTGCATCGAAAAATCATACAGTTACATATTCATATTTTCCTTTTATAAGGTCTTTTAAAATATAAATGCTGTGCCAAGTCTTTAAATTGTGGTAGCGAGAGCGATAAATATACTTCGAAGGTGTGAATTTTACTATAACTCAGATGTAGGAAATTTTAACTTATTTTATTAAGATAAATATAAACTGGTATATTTATTGATTAAAGCTACTATACATTACAAACACAACAATAATAATTATAGCAAAGTACTGGTAAAAACATATACAATCACGAGGTGGCAGCTATAAGATATCAGTCCAAATTGTAGGAGATCAAAAGTTCACAGACATAATTGTCTCTAAGATCAAATGTGATCTATTCGCTGAATCGTTCTACCAAAGGGTAAGTTCCGATTTCTCCGACTGAGTCACGTCTCGCTAACAATCGCCGTCTCTGGGCCGCACGTTTCGTTCGCCGACGAAGCTATGCTCCTTCCCTGGGATCAGGAGGACCCCTAGTCAAAATTCAGAGGCAAAGCATCGGTCCAACCGATCTCTGCTCTCTAAAGTCTCGAGGAATCACTAACTAACTTATTAATTATTTTCTCATCTATTTATTATAGATTATTTGTCCAGGAGTTATGTGTACTTTGATTTTTGGCCAATCTCCATCCTTTTCTCGCCTGAGTGGTCAGCTAGGATATTCATGTGACCCGCCCTACTCTTGTACCGCACACCTTAAGAAAATGCCTTTTAAAGCGAATGTACCTTTCTAGTTTCACTATGTCGGGAGATCAGAGTTGCTCATGGTGGTCTTGCACTTAAGTGCTTGTCAAATACTATCGAGCCTCCACGATTGATAATGATGTAACGTTTGCTATAATGTCCCCCGACGGATTAGTGAACTCTGACTATTTCTTGGTCAATTTTGTAAAACACATTGCAGTTCCTATGCTGAGAAACTGTGTGATCTTAATGTTTTTATATAGGGAATATTGCAATATTCTGGGTCTGTACAATGCGAATAGATTTTTTAATTATATGGTGCATATTATTATTAATTAATTGCATGCAGATAAAATAGTAACATGCATCACCCTTTAAGAATTTTTAGATTTTTGCTCTATTTATTGGCGAGACGGCAATATTAAAATCTCTTTTACACAGAAATGAAAATATTAATGGTTTCATAACAAATTTTCTGTATAAAAAAATAAATTATTTTCTTCAATGGAAAATAATCTACAATATCTTGAATATCAATATTTTGAAGACAATTTTTACAGAAGAGTTCTTTCATTCTGAAAATATCAGTATTCCTCTAAAACAACTAGTATACTTCTCAGTTAAACATAAAAAAAACTCTCCCAAAAATTGGTGAATATTTAAAATCTGTGATTCACTTCTGGGTAAAATTTGTGCTTCATCTGTTTCCTGCGTCACACATTCAAGCTGCCAAAATAAAATATTCTTTTCTGTGTGTGTATGGGTGTGTGATGGCTTTCTTAAACCCAATTAAATAAAAAGAAAAGTTCCCAGTTAAACTAAGACATTGAGCTCAAAGGCTATTCACGCTAACTGTATATTATACTCTTATTTCAAAGAATAATGCACTTCAAAAAGTAAAGAAATCGACAAAAAAAATTATTTAAAGTAATGGGGGAGGGTATTAGCTCCCCAATCCCCCCCCCCTATACTTAATTTGTTTTATTAAATTTATTTTTATTGTTTTATCTTTACTAAACAAATCTGTCATAATCTCTTAAAATCTATTTTTTTTTCCTTTTTCTTTTTTTTTCTTTTTTTTTTTCTTTTGTGTCTGTGCGTATTTTTGTTTGCTAATTTGTAAAATTTATTTTATAATAAAGGGACAAATAACTGGTACATTTATTAAAAGCTAGCTAAAATGGAAAAAAAATTACTTTTACTTTCATTTTACTTTATTTTTTATTTTAGGCTCAGCACTTTCTTTATGTATTAGGAGCGCAGTCATCGAGGGAAAAGGTGTCTGATTCAAATCTTAGTTCAAACTCCGATTCTTGTAATACGTAGGATTACTCTTAAAACGCAAGTCTCATTATTCCTGGTAAATAAAATGGTGGTATGAGAAACATGCGCAGAGATTTCGTTTTCAAACTTGCAATAATTATGTTTTTTTTTTTTTTTTTTTTTTTTTTTTTTTTTTTTTTTTTTTTTTTTTTTCATTTTGCAACAAATTTTACATGCAATGAATTAAAACTAACAAAATATCTGAATTAAAAGACACTATATAATCATTTTCAATTTTCCATTTATAACCGGGCCCCACCAGTGGCCGAGAGGTTCTGCTCTCGAAACTGGTAGACGGGAGGTGCTGTGTTCGATCCCAATCGCGCCCGTCGGCCTAATCGTTCGGAGTTTTCGTGGTTTTCTTCGAGCCGTGGATCTTCCATGCGTTAATACGGATTAGGTTCCCTTAGAAAGACCCCCACGGAGGGCACTCCCCCCGGGCCTATATCCCTCGTGTAGATAATTGGCCGTCAAAAATCAACCCAACCCAACACCAACCCATTTATAACCGGTAAAAATGCAAAAAAAAGTCTTATGATAAGTAAAAAATCGAATTTTGCAATTCGTTTCCGTGTTCTTGCTCAGTTAGTTTGCAGTCAAGCTAACTAATTGCCTATTGGAGGTAATTAGAAACGCCAAGATCGAAAAATAGAATTATCAATGCATGGTGAACAGATTTAGGATTTCGTTGATGCAATTTTTTAAAAAAATTAAAAAATATAATTGATTCAGCTTTAGCAATTTTGAAATCGATAACATTTATCGGTGTTATTTTTTTTAGTAAGCTCTATAATAAAATATTATGCGCCATGAAATTATTCAAAAAATACCGCTAACTATATCATTTGTAAATTCAAATCGTGAACATGAATAATAATTTTTTTAATACATGTAATACATATTAAAAATCTAAAGTACAAACATAATATTAGCATGTAAACGTCACAAAATTTTCAGATATTGTTCCTATTGTAGACACTCTTCCATCCCTTTACAGAGCAGGAAAAATCATAATAATATTTATATTTTATAGATATAAGTATTTATATTTATGAACTTTATTTTTTAATGTTAATACTATAAAAGTTCCGTTACCAAGAAAAAAAGTCCTTCCGGCCAGTGCCGGGAGGAAGAGGTAGCTTTCATAATCCTTATTTAAAAAAATCCAACTTATATCATGCAAACACACGAAGCTCAATTTAGTGGAAACCGAATATAGGAGATTCAATACTAATTTTTATCAATATAATGAATGAGAATTTCGCGAAATTAGTCAGCTTTATCCAAGCTGCTTTTCTTTAAAGTAACTTATATTTGACTGCCAAATTCGGCAATTTCTTAAAGTGCCTGTCATTTTAAGACAACATGGTGGATGAGGCTAAGCAGTGAACTTGGTCGAGACCTTAGTAATTGCTGTGCACATGCTCACTCACATCGGAATCGGTTAATATATAGGAGAGCTGTCGCATGCAAAAAATCAGATTTTTCAAAATGTCACCCACAATAGAAATTGAAACTGCTATATCTGAGCCATTTTTTAAGGTAAAGACAAACAAAAAATGCTCCTGAATCCTTATATCAAGATCAAATACTTAAGAAAGAAACCTTTTTCAATTCCTAATTTTTTTGCACCTCAATTTAAATATATATATAATTTTAATTTAATGGCCGCCATTTTGAAACAAGATGGCTGATGAATCTGGCCAGCGAACTTGGTCGAGGTGTTGATGTATACTATCCACATGCCTTCTTACATCGAAATAGGCGAATACGTGTGTTATCGCGTGACAAATACAAGATCGTTTCAAAATGTTAGCCATGCTAGAAATTCAAAGTGCTATAAATCAACCATTTTTTAAGATATCAACAAAAGAACAAATTTTCAGAAACAAAAACTGCTCCGGAATCTTTGTATCAAGGCCAAACACATAAAAAAATCTTTTTCATTTTCCAATTTTTTAATACCTCATTTTGAATTTTAAATTTAATTTTTTTAATTGGCAACCCTTTTGAAACAAGATGGCGAATGAAGCTGGCCAACGAACTTAGTCGAGACATTGGTATGTACTATGTACAGACCAAGTTACATCCAAATAGGTTCATAAATACGCCTGTTATCGCGTGACAAAAATCAGGTCGTTTTAAAAAGTCAGCCACAAGAGAAATTCAAAATGCTATAACTCAGCCATTTTTTAAGATATAGACGAAACAAAAACTGCTCCGAAATCTTTGTATAAAGGTCAAATACATAAGAAAAAAAATATTTTTCCATTTTCAATTTTTTGGTACCACATTTCAAATTTTAAATTTTTTAAAAAAATTTAAATGGCCGCCATTTTGAAACAAAATGGCGGATGAAGCTGGCCAACGAACTCGGTCGAGAGATTGGTATGTACAATGTACACACCGAATTACATCCAAATCGGTTCATAAATACGCCTTTTATCGCGTGACAAACTTCAGGACGTTTCAAAATGTCAGACACGCTAGAAATTCAAAATGCTATAACTCAGCCATTTTTTAAGATATAGACGAAACAAAAACTGCTCCGGAATCTTTGTATAAAGGTCAAATACATAAGAAAAAAATATTTTTCCATTTTTAATTTTTTGGTACCACATTTCAAGTTTTAAATTTTTTTAAAAATTTTAAATGGCCGCCATTTTGAAACAAAACGGCGGATGAAGCTGGCCAACGAACTCGGTCGAGACATTGGTATGTACTATGTACACACCGAATTACATCGAAATCGGTTCATAATTACGGGAGTTACAGTGTGACATAGGTCAGATATATATATATATATATATATATATATATCAATTTTGAACGGAGGGTGGTTTCGGGGTCTGGGGCTCATGATCGATGAAAATATACCAAAATTTTTTGAAATCGCTTTCCTCCGAACGGCTGCAATAGGTAGCTTTTTTGTAAAGAAAGCTACCTAATATACTTTGATCTACTGCCATTTAAAATTTAGATTTAAGATAAAACACTGTTAAAAATTGTGTAGTAGGTTGAACCAACTTTTGGTGCCAGTAGCTGCCACCATAAGATGGTGAAATCTCGCTCCAAGATTTGGAGCTCCGATTGAACCTTAGTTCCAAATGTTGGTTCAAGGTTTCACCATCTTATGGTGGCAGCTACTGGAGCACAAAAAATTGGTTTAACATAACATAAAATTCTTAACATTGATAATCTTATTTCAAATGAAAATCAAATTTCAAAGTACAAAGTAAATTGCTTAAAAGGCGCAAAGGCCAACATAGTGAAAAAAGATTCCAAGCCGGGACTCGAACCCGGGCCATCAGTATAGCGCACTGATGTTCTACCGACTAAACCACTTGGAAAGATACCCAGCACGAAAAAATCCTCACTATTATATGTTGGCAAGGCTACAACGCAGCACAAGATGGAATATTCAACGTGAGCCACCGAACTGGGGCAAACACGGAACATAATTAAATCCATCATCGATAGAAACTATATTAATACATGGAAACTATTCCAGAGGGAAACATTCGCCTTGCATACAATATTTCAAATGAAAATCAAATTTCAAAGTACAAAGTAAATTGCTTAAAAGGCGCAAAGGCCAACATAGTGAAAAAGATTCCAAGCCGGGACTCGAACCCGGGCCATCAGTATACTGGCATGTTGAAAGTGTGTTTTAACACGGAAACTCCTGTATGACCCAATAGATGGTATACAGGAGTTTCCGTGTTAAAACACACTTTCATCATGTAAATGCTATAGTTATAGCTCGGATGAATGAAACTATCGCTGCAATTCGCAGCCAAGTCCAACAAATAAGAGTGAATTATGTCAGCCCGTTATCGTCCGGATAGCCTAAAAGGTAAGGCGTTGGCACGGCACGCCAAGTATCCAGGTTCGATTCCTGGTCTGGACATTTTTCGCTCTGTTGGAATTAACGTCAACTGTGCTACTCCATCCTCGAATTTAAAAAATATTTTTTAACAGTTTTTAAAATATAATATACATTTTTGATAGAGATTTTTCAAAATTCTTTTAACATATATTTACAATTAAAATTACAAATAAAAGATAAGAGTAATTAAGATACGGATTTGAGTACAGATGGATCCACGAAAAGATCGAATGATTGCATGGTGCTGTGATTTTAATGCAAATGGCGCTAATCTTCATAATTTATTTTAGTGGCATAGACAGAAGTTGATCTGGATGAAATTCAGAGATCCATCTAGCAATGCACCAAGTTCCATGAACTGCCTAGTTGCGTAGCAACTAAACATCCAGTGTATAGATAAAGTGACTTGCAATTGCAATAGTGAGCCATTGAAAGAAAAAAAAAATGTTAAATATAGTTAAAAACTACACTGAAATGAAATGAAAAAAAATGATTAAAAATTGGAGATAAAAGTGTAATAAGAATTTTGAATAGTTTAACAGTACCAAATGAAAATATAAGACGTTTGGATTCACGAAGAATTATTTAATAAGATAAATATTTGGAAGTTACAATACTTTTTATATTAATTTTGGTTCTTTATTAAGCAAAAACGTTATTTTATGTTTTGGCGCATTTTAGTTTTAGAAATATAAATTCAGCCAGATAACTAAGAATTTCCTCGGGATTTTTCATTAATGATATAGCACTGGTATAAATAAAAATATTTTCGAAGCACAATTTTACAAAATATTTTTAAATTTTCAATTAAAATTGCTTTTAAAAATGTTTTTACTTTTTCCAATAATCACTGGTGTTTTCTCAGATGGTTTGAAATAGGTATGTTTCTAATCTTTGTAATTCATATCGTTGATAGCAATCTTAGAATAATATATTCGAAAAGAGTTTGAAGAAAGTTACTTCTTCAAAATCCTATTTTATGGAAAAACATTTGAAATCTGTTCTCGTTGATACCAAGAATTATTAATTTATTGTATTATTGATATTATTCAACCTTTCAATTTGAATAATACTTTATATAAGGAATTTAACAATTTTATTTATTTGCTATTCTTTGTTGCCACTTTACAAAAAAATCATAATATAATTCTTTTAAAATTATTTTTCTAAGCTCATCTTATTTTATAAACAAGATCATAAACAACCATTTCTTTGAGTAATAAAATGTTGATATTCCATGACAAGAACAAATTAGATTTTGTAGAACAACATGAAAACGTTTTGTTTTCAAAACCAAAATCCTATTGCAATTCTAGAATTCTTTATAATAAAATTGCATCTTTCTCATAAAATTTTCAAACATATGCATTAATCATAAGTATAGAACTTGTGTGAAAATATAAATTATTTGAAAACAACGTTTAAACACACAATAAAAACAAGCAGATCTGCTTGTTTTTTTTGTGTGTTTAAACGTTGTTTTCAAATAATTTATATGCATTAATCATTGCTAAAATGACTTTTCAATAGCAAATAACATATAAAATGCAATTATCTGGCAAAATTCTTTTAAATCAAATCACTTTAAAATATTAATTCGAATTCTTTCTCTTTTTTTAGAAAGATTATATAAATATGTAAATATTTAAGGAAGCCACTTTTTCTAAATATCAAATATTTCAATAATAATGCATCAAAAAAATTATCAAATTTTATAATATATCAGAATATAATTTAATAATTGTCATGTCGTAAAGGTTTCTAAAGGTTCACGGTACCGGGGAAATGCTGTGATGGTTAGATGATAAAAGGTAAAAGAATAATATCGTATAGTTTTTTTTAAACACTGAAATACTATTAATAAAACAAGACTTATTTTCCGTGATCAGTATGGACACTATATTGAACTATATATGTACACTATATTGAACTATATATATGAACACTATATAGGTACACTGTATTGAAAAAATAATATTTCGAAAACTAAATCGAATTTAAAAATTCTAATGCCACTTTTGAGATCTGCCGATCAATGCTGATTTTTGGTGTTAATTTCATCGCAAAGTATTCCATATTTTAGGAGAAATCGCTTGAAACATAATCAGTTGTTTAATCAGTCGATTCATATATCCGTTTCATAAATTCGTTTCATATATTTGTTTTCATAAATTCGTTTTATATATCCGTTTCATAAATTCGTTTCATTAGGATTTTATACATATAATCCTAATGAAATTTTTAGGGGATATTATACATTGATATATCCAAAATTTTAAACGGATTTTATATGTATTAGGATTTTATATTATATATATAATATATATATATATGTAAATATTTAAGAAAGCCACTTTTTCGAAATATCAAATATTTCAATAATAATCCATAAGAAAATCGAATTTTATAATATATCAGAATATAATTTAATAATTTTCATGCCGTGAAGGTTTCTAAAGGTTCACGGTACCGGGAAAATGCTGTGACGGTTGGATGATAAAAGGTAAAAGAATAATATAGTATAGTTTTTTGAAACACTGAAATACTATTAATAAGACAAAAATTACTTCTCGTGATCAATATGTACACTATAGAGTTCGTTGCAATGTGCTGTGGTCACAAAAGACGACTCTGACATGACAGTCATTAATTAAATTAATTCAGTATTTAATTCTCATATATTTGATAATCAAGAACGGAAAATAAAAGGAAAAGCATTACCTGTAATGACCTGAAACAAAAAAAAAAGTGTTGGACGCATTAGTGAAAGGAAATACTCTGGCGAAAATCATCATCCAAGAATCTTTATTTATAAAGAAATTCTCTTGAAAAAAGACATATTTTAAAGAGGACATTTCTTAATCATTAGATGCACTTTTTTACGATGAGTACTAAACAATCGATGTTTTTTTATGAGCACTTATTACAGGAAATATAATAAGTTGTTCTCTTGGGGGAGTGTGGAGGCACATGCCTAAAAAAACAAGGCATTTATATGATTTTTAGCATCGAATTCTACTACTCCTAACGAAAGAATCAGTTGAATGAAAAATAATAATAACTCATGCCATACAGCCATCAGTAGGATTATACCCACTTATTATTAATGAAGAATCATCGTTGCATATCCGTTAGAGGAACTGATCGAATTCTCTCCGCAAAACAGAAGAAATTATGCAGCCGATCACACAATCTAAAAAATATTCTTTCATTTTAAGGCTTTCGCTGCACGCACAAGATTATTCGGAGAAGGTAAAAGGCCGCTACCATTATTCACTCTTTGTCAGAACTCCAATGAGAAACGCATAATCTCTGCGTAGATGAAGGAAAAAGAATTGCTATAATAATTGAGATTCGCCAATTTGGCAGTAACAAACACACAAGAGCCTTGCGTTGGCATCAATTCCTATGCTAAAGCATATAAAAACTGCTTTAAATTAGAGGAAATTTTATAGATTTCATATAGAAGATAAGATGTCATTTATAGAAGGTAAGATACCAAATAGTAGCAAAGTGTCACATATTTTAAATTACGTATTAAACTGATTTGAATATGGCTAGGTGCGGGACTACAAAGAAAAAATTACCGAACATTTAGAAGCCTGGTGAATTTTCCAGAGAATTCTTTTGCCGGGAGTACAGATTTCAAAACTATGTTTATGATTTTAAAATAAAACGCAATGTTACGCAAAAAAGAAAATCTTACAGGGGAAGTTTAAAAAAGGAAGGAATTAAAATAATTTTAGAATGCGAAAATTCAAATTAACTGTTAAATATTTTTAAAATTAAATTAAATAAAAATATGGCAGTGGTTGTAAGTAACAACAACAGATGGTTTAGTGCAACAATTTGGTTCCATGTAAATGGTAAAAAAAAGGTATTTTTTAGAAATAATGCAAGATTTTTAATATGGTGTGTGGTCTCCTCGAACAGCAAAGACTACTGCACACCTGTTTACCATGGATGCGATGAGGTTATCGATAAGGCTTTGGGGAACACTGTTCCACTACTTAAGAACTAGATAGTAAAAGGAGGCCTTGGTCTCACACAAATGTGTAATCTGAGTATGTCCCAATACATGTTCGATCGGATTTAGTTCAGGAGAGCATTCTGGTCATTCCATACTCTGTATTGTTTTAGATTCAAGCATGTTTTCTACAAGACGAGATGTAAGAAGTCTGACATTATCATACAAGGGAAAAAGTCACTAGTTGCTGCAACATAAAATACGACATGAGGTCTCAGTATCTCGTCTGTACAACTTCGGATCGTCAAAATGTCATTCTGATGTATATGCAGGCCCGTGCGTCCACCCATACGGATTCCAGCCCATAGCATAGACCCATCTCATCTGTAATGTGATCTTTCACGAACGAATTTGCGATTATTTAGGGTGCCTCTTTCTCTCCATGCCAAAACACATCAGTTGGCATATCGACACTCAATCGGGACTCGTCTGTAAACAGAGTTTAACTCCAACAACTTTGCCTCCAAACTCAATGTTCAATTACCCACCTTTTTTGGCCGCATAGTTGCTTGAGATCAACGGAATACAGATCATTGGCTTACGTGCATAAAGACCACCTTGATGAAGCCTACTTTGGGCTGTTTGGCTGGAAACCCTTCGCCATGTGGCCATGAACAACTGCGTTTGTAGCAGAGTAGTAGCATTGCCCCTTCCGTCTCGACGAGCTGTTAACAGGATATATCGGTCATCAGTTTCTGCGGTATCACATGACCGGCCTTGCCCATGTCGATGTCTACCATTCCATGTGTCTTGGAATCGATTCCACAGCTTTGCATTGACACTTCTTGTGGCCCCAACAGCGTCCGTTACACTTCGATGAGCTTCCCCAGATTCAACTGCCCCGATAACACGCCAAGCCACGGATTTCGTTAAATCAGATTGTTGTCTGATTGTGTTTACAAGCTAAGCAATTGAATTTATCTGAGACAGTGAAACAGACGTTTCTGCAACATCCCGATTTCTACACGTATCTAATTTTTATAATTTTTGACGTCATAAACTTTAATTTGCATGCGAAGTTTTTTTTATCTGTTTTCTACTACGTTTGAAATTATGGATGTTTTATTTAACGTTATTTTTCGGTTTAAATATTTGTTAAAACCATGTGCTCCTTAAATGTTTTGAGAGGTCTAGTGCAAAAAATACTTGAATTTTTAAAATGGATTTTTCTCAGCTGAGTACCATAACTTAAAATTTCTAAAACGTAATTATATCATATGATTACGAGTTGTTTGATACATTATGTAAATAAAGTGGGTTGTTTATTGTGACTAAATATTTATCCTTGCTATAACAATTTTTACTTTTAATTATCACTAAAATGACTGAGAGCATTTATATTATGTTTCTGCAATAAAAGTTTTTTCGATAATTTATATCTTACGGATGTATTTAATTGTTCGGAATTCGGCAATATTGGGAAAACAAACATAATTTTATATAAAAATACACTGTGTTAAAATTGACCAAATGTGTGAAAATGTTATTAACAAATATTTATTGACATTTCACTGATACATATTTCACTCTTAACTTTTAATAAATGTAATACTTTAAAAAAAAAATTTAAATGACTACAAACTGCGAGTAGGAATTAATGAAGGATATATTAATTAATATACAAAGTATTCATTTTTTTCAGTTGATATTACAAATTACCTTAGTAAACTTAACTTTCAATGTAAATCGCAAAATCTTACAATGAAATTTGCTTGCATTAATCTTTCAATCTCATCAAAATATACCCAATTAATTTATTAAAAACATATTAAAAAATAATTGAATTTTTCAAGAAAATTAAAATTCAGTTTATTTTTTTCTGGAAAATTTAAATTCAGTTTATTTTTATTTCTATAAAATAAAAATTCTGTGTATTTAAATTTCTAATCAAGTATTTTCCTTTTAATCTAATTTTATTTCTAAAGATTTTGAAAAAATTGTGTATAGTTTTTTAATGCAGCTTCTTAAATTGCAACAATATTAAATATTTGGCTAAAATTTATGAATATTAATTTCAGAAATTTCAGTAATTATTTAACAATCGAACGATTTGCAAATGTTTAATGTGCAATTAGGAATATTTTAGCTATGTTCGGTATCACAATTTTCACTTTTATAGAATATTAAACAGGATGAATATTTACGCACTACCATGTTCAGTGAACCTTATAGCGTCCTTGCCGTGTTTTCCCGCCACTTATTTTTGAATTCAAAGGCTGATTAGGCACAAAATTGATATTAACATTTATTTTTGGAAGTGAATCAGATAGTTATGTAATTTTATCAAACACAAATTCTCACAAAAATTCTATTCCTAGCTATTATTTTATGAATCGTTAAACATACATGAACATTTTTGCAATGTGCTTAAAGAGATTAAAACAGCAGGCTTAACACGATATTTAATAAACGGATGAAATCCGTTATCTAAACTTACATTTAAAGTAATGCGAATTTAATTTACGTCTGTAGTTTTTAAACGTAAATTGATGCTAAAAAAGGAGATTAATGTTTGAAAAAAGTGGTAGCTGAGGTGTAAAGAAAGACCGGCCCTGGGGACAAGGAACTTGACTGGAATGTAGTCGGGAATAAGATTTTTTTTTTTTTTTTTTTTTTTTTTTTTTTTTTTTTTTTGCAGTCTTAAAGAGGCTTGTTATAGAATCGGTTAGTTTTTAAAGAAGCTGCAACAAAGGCCCCAAGAAGGACATTAATATTTAAAATTAGTGGTAGCTGATGTCTGGGAAATTTTTTGTCATTCATGTAGGAGGATTTAAGAAGTTGTTAAAAAAAAGAAGCTAGTGAAACGGAACGTTTTTAAGGGACCTATAACAAAGGTCCCAAAGACGCCCAACTGATAGTTAAGAGCAGCCCTAACATGAAAACTTGTTAAAAGATCGATGTCCTTAGCACTTTAGATCCTCAATTAGTCAAAATTAAGCATAGGGTATAAATTGATAATAAAAATAAAATTTTAAAGAAAATCGCAAAAAATGCGGGGAAATGTTTAAAATAGGGCCCTAGGGTTCAGTAAAAATAAGAAGGTGTTGTTCCGTGGAGAAGAATGCAATACTCAACTTTAAAATTTTGCATTGAGAATGCGAGAAAATTAGATGGTGAAAAATGCATGCAGCAAAAAAAGTTCAAGGGGCCCCGGACCGAGCCCTAAGGAACCCTATGGTGCCCCAGAATTTTAACTGGAATAAAGTAACGGGAGAATAACTAAATGGAAAAAGTGTTCCAACAATGAAGATCGGATTAAGAGGAGGCAATTTATTAACACTTTATGGCGCAAAAACTTGCGGCCCTGTACCGGGCCTCAAGAGGCCATGGACTTAAGTGGCATGCAGTTGTATATAAAGATATATTTTAGTAGTTTTTAAAGTAGTCAGAAGAAGCTAGAAATATGTTAAAGAAAATTGCAAGCAATTTCGATCATTTTTAAAGAAGCTGCACCAAGGGCCCCCTTGAAAGCGATTAACATTAAAAATTACTGTTAGCTAAAGTCTGATTTTTTGTCTTTGTCGTTCATGTAGTTGCTGGAGAAACTTAGAAGTTATTAGAAAGATGCTAGCGAATCGGATTATTTTTACGAGAGCTATAACAGGGGGCCCAAAAGGGTCCAACAGATAGTTGACAGCATGGTCTTAACATGAAAACATTTAAAAATAATTTAGTACATAGCGTTTTAGATCTTCAAGTAATCAAAATTAAAGTGATCGGAGGACGCTAGAACTATGTTAAAGAAAATTTCAAGCATTTCGAATCATTTTTTTAAGAATCTGCACCTAGAGCTTTAAGGGGAATAACATTCAAAATTGTTGGTAGCTGAAGCCTGAGAAATTTTTTTGTCGCTCATGTAGTACTTGAAAGGCCTAAGAAGCTGTTAGAAAAAAAAAAAAAAAAGCTAATGAATCGGACCATTTAGGGGGCACAAAAGTGGCCCACTGGTAGTTAAAACAGGGCCCTAACATAAGAAAAACGTAAAAATGGTCTTAGTACTTACCGCGTTAGATCTTCAATTTGTCAAAATTAAGCATAAAGTATGAATTATTCGTTAGAATAATATTTTAAATAGATGCACATAAAATTGGGTGAATGTTTAATAAAGGGCCCTAATTCCCCAATAAAAATATGAGGGAGTTGATCCAGGAAGAATAGTCCAAGACTTGACTATAAAATTATGCACTCAGAAGGAGTGAAAATCACGGTGTGAAAAATTCTTGGTGCACAAAATGTTCAAGGGGCCCTGGACAAGGAACGCACCCTAGGGGCCCCAGGATCTAAACTGGAATGTAGAAATGTGAGGCTAACTAAATAGAAAAAGGATCTCAAAAAAGAAAATCTGATTAAACGGAAGCATTTTATTAATTTTTATTTTCACAAAAAGTTCAAGGGGCCCTTTATTGGGCCCCAAAGGGCCAGGGTTTTATCTGGAGAGTAGAAAGGCGAGAATAACTAAATGGAAAAAAGGCCCCCGAAAAGAAGAATATTGGATAAAAAGGGTGAAAGTTATTATAGGGTCTCGGCCGTTAAAAAATTAAAAGTCTGAGCCTCAGGTGCATCTGACCCGTCTTGGGCTATCCTCACTTCAGACTTGTTCAGACCAATTTTCAGACTTGTATATGTGGTAGATTTTGCTAGCCATCTCACACAGAAAGACAGGCATATAAATATACAGAGCGAAACTTCGCTTTATTACTATATATTTATTTGCACAAAAAACTTCCAGGGGCCCTATATCATGCACCAAGGGGCCAGGGACTTAACTGAAAAGTAGAAAGGTGATAACTGCTAAATTGAGATAGGTCCCCCAAAACGAAGAAGATTGTTTGAAATGGGGGCACGTTATTTACAATTTAGAGCATAAAAACTTAAAAGGGCCCAGGGGCCCCGGCCCTTTAAAAATTACAAATCTGAGCCCCAAGTGCTTCAGCACCTGTCGTGGACTACTGCAATCTAAATTTTTAGATTTTTTACAGAATTTTAGAGCAGTAATTTTCCCTAGCCATCGTACACAAACAGAGAGAGAGCGATTTGTTCTTTTATTAGTATAGATTATATAGAGAATAAATAAAAATTGCTCTCAGGCTTTGATTAATTAATAAATATTAATCGCGGCTCCTGATTAGAAAATATTTTCGCATATCATTTAGAAAAGCGTATAAAAGAAATTCTCGTGGCATTTGTTCAGCTCGGGAACATTTTTGCTGAAGATGGGCTTATTGATTTTGGAAGACACAAAATCTAGTTTATAAAATCGCCTGAATGCCACTTCCTAGAAACTCTTATAAAATTACAAGTTGCAAGAATATCATTTTTTAATTTCTTGCAGAATATATCACTTATGGTAATTGGAAATTTACAGTAATTCCTGGAATTATTTCGAAACAATTAGAAAATTTTATTTTTCACAATGTAGCGATCAAAAGACCCACAGCAAAAGGATAGATAAAGACACAAGTGTCAGTGCGAACTATAAGAAGATTAATAAAAATGCCCGTGATCCTTAAATATGTAAAACCACGACAGTTCTGGGAGTCAAATTTAACTCCAGTCCCGCTTCAACCCGTACTCATCCAGCAGAGAAACCTATCAAACAACAAATCATATGGCCTGAATTATTTACTATGATGACAAATAAGTTTCATTTCGATAGTCCTGGTGGTAATCATTGGAAAGACCTTCGAAAGGAAAATGACGTATTTTCAACGAGTCATGTGGGTTGGTACTTACTAATGGTTACTAACACTTTATCGTATGGATACATTTGCCTTTTTTCACTTTTAAGTGATTGAATAAACTTTTCAGGAACATCGTTAAAATTTAAATTTTTATTTCGGAAACATTTCTTATGGCCTTAATTATATCTTACCTAAGTATATCCTAGAGTTTCAAAAATAATATTAAATCTTTCTGACCAGCTGATTTAGTATTGCAAAATCCCGTATACTTTCGGAAACAAAACATAATTATTATTGTGTCAATAAATAATTTTCGTTATTATTGTTTTGTTTTTAATGCGTTTTTCAGTTTGCTTATTTGTTTCCATCCAAATTTCATATTTAGTATTGATTTAGCGAACTTATTTAACTTATAAAGCAAAAGATTTATCTGTGAGTAACGCTGATTTCATATTGACGGCGACAACTCCAGACCAATAAATATCAATTTCTCTGCAATTGTTTTAACTTCTAACATCACGCAATTTCAATTTTTAAGCCTGCTAAAAATGTTATTTCAAATACAATTTGTTTTAAAACTGTAACTCAGTTCGCGCTTATTTTTAAGGATTTGAAAATAATATTCGAACATGATTTTTTTTAAACTTTCTCTATATCGCGTGGATCCCGATTACAATATTCTAACCCATTTATAACAACATTTGTTTCCAGCTAATGTTCCATAACCTAATTAAGATATTTGCCTAAATGAAAATGAACTTTTTCATGAGAAAGTTTGAAACTTTTTATTGTTTTAGTTACAAGAACTATAGTTTACGTTTCCAATTATTTTTCTATGATTACTAGAAGATGAGTTGCGGCTAATTTAATAAAAAGGAAGTAATGAGTCAAATACCGTAAGCGGGAGTAGTAAGGTCAGAAGAAATATAAACAATGTTTCTATGCATGTCTTTCTGGCTTTTTTATATAAGAACACTAATAAATTTAAACTGACACTTCTAGATTAATTTTTTTTTCAGAAAATATAAAAGAAATGTTTAAATGCGATTTCTGGAAAGTACATTTTTCTGTTAACTTCATGTTTCATAAACTTCATTTCACCAAATATTTTTTGACATATTTTATTAAAATTTTCTCTGAATACTTTCTATTTTACACAGTATGTTTGTTCAAAGCTAGGGTCTAAGCTCTAGATAATGATGTAATTATTTTATGCGTAATCGAAAAAAAAAATGGTAATCGTTAATAAAAAAGACTTGTTTTTTACATATTTTGAATTATTTCAGTAAATTATTAATATATTATAATACTCCGTGGATTGGTAATAGTAGTACAAAGATAATTGAAATATATTTAGTTGAATTGTGTGTATTATACGCTCACTGGCGTAAGCCAAAATTTTGCTAAAAAAATTGCAAAACCCACCAAATATTTAGAAGCTTATGAAGATATTTCTACGTTTATTTTTTCATCGGTGCGTATTACAACTGAAATAAAAAGATTTATATTGATTCAATATTGTACATACTCCGATCGCAGGTCCATACCTTAAAACTTCATAAAATACAATATAAGTATAATATAAGACACAAATTTAACATATATGTAACAGAACTGTGTATTTTAAAATTGAAATTATTATAATCAGAAAGGTTTGCTGGAAGTAGTGAAATCTTTGGATATTTCTTTGGTAATTATCTCTGACATATCGCCAATACAAGATTTTCACGTACAATAAACTTTAAAATTATATTTGATCACATTATTGTTCTTTTTCACATCAAATACCATTTTTGTGTAGTTAATAGGTCACCTAAAAATATATATTACATGCAAACAATCTATTAGAGTTTTCAATTAAAAAAAAAAAATCCCTGCTGGCTCGCCCTACAAGCGAAGGCAAATTTCGAAGTTAAGTACTAACTAGCGGGCATGACAGAGCTAAGCTCGGTCAAAATTATCCTTGTGTTCAATTCGATATTTCATTCTCACTGTATAATTTTTGTTGTTTAGATAAAATTGGCATGATCCTAAGCCATAGGGAACCACTAACCGAAATTTTTCGAACACATGACCTAACCAATGCTCTTCTCAAACCGGAAAACGATGGAATACAAAATTTAGTCACAATCGCTAAAGTCATTTTATAGATAAAATTAGCTTGACCCACGGTAACCCAAAAAGGACCTACTAATCTAAATTTATCGAAAATGTGACCTATACCAATGGTCTTCTCGTGCTAGGAAACGGTGTAATAAGAAATTTTCTCAAAATCGTTTCAGCCATTTTTTAGATAAAATTAGCTGAACCTTGACCCATAGTGACCAAAAATGACTGATTAATCAAATTTTCTTAAGCATGCGACCTAGACCAATGGTCTTCTCGAACCCGAAAACGATAGAAAACAAAATTTAATCAAGATCATTAAAGCTCTTTTCTAGATAAAATTAACTTGTACCACAGTGACCCAAATATGACCCATTAATCAAATTTTCTCGAACATGTGGCCTAACCCAATGATCTTCTCATGCCCGGAAACAATATAATACAAAATTTTGCCAAAATCGTTTGAATCTTTTTTTTTTTTTTAAGATACAATTAGCCTGATTCACAGTGAACCGAAAATGACCCACTAATCCAATTTTCTCGAACATATGATTAAACTCAATGGTATTCCGATGCTCAGAAACGATATAATACAAAATTTTGTCATAAAGTTTTGAGCCGTTTTTATAGATACTTTTAGCTTGACCCACAGTGAATTAAAAATGGCCCACTAATTGAATTTTCTCGAACATGTGACATAGCCCAATGGTCATCTCATGCCCGGAAACGGTATATTGCAGATTTTTTTGACATGATTTGGGCCTTTTTTTAGATTCAATTAGCTTGACTGTGGCCCACTGTGACCCAAAATGAACCGCTAATCGAATTTTTTTGAACATGCGGCAAAGTCCAATGGTATTCTCACTCCCAAAAACATAGAAAACAAAATTTCGTCAAAATCATTAGAGCCGTTTTCTAGATAAACTTTGCTTCCTACATTGACCCTGAAATGACGCATTAATCGAATATCCTCTAATATTTAACTTAGCCCATTGGTCTTCTTGTAATCCAAAACGACAGAATACAAAATTTAGTCAAAATCGTTAGAGCCGTTTTTCAGATAAAATTCGCTTGAAACGTAGTGACCCAAAAATGACCCACTAATCGAAATTTCTCGAACATGCGACCTACCCCAGTAGTTTTCTTGTGACGAAAAACGGTTGTATATAAAATTTAGTCAAAATCGATTCAGCCGTTTTTTAGATATAATTAGCTTGATCTTGGCCCACTATGACCCAAAAAGACCCACTAATCGAATTTTCTCGAGCACGTGACCTAGCCCAATGGTCTTATCGTACCGGAAAATGTTAAAATACAAAATTTCGTCAAAATCGTTAGAGCCGTTTATAAGATAAAATTTACACACACACACACAATTTTTGCTCGCATTATAGTATAAAATTTCACCAACCAAAATTAAATCTAGATTAGAGATAAACCTAGTTTAACAGTTTTTTCTAGCCTCTTTTGACGATTTTTTTTATTTCATTTTTCTACAAGAGTCCGTTTTATCAGCACCATATTAAGGCGGTATAAAAAATATTTCCCCATGCTCAACAACTCGAAACTTTCTGACACATTTTTAGACTCATTTTTAAAAGTAAAAAGATGAAACTTAATGACCTTGATTTTTGAGGATATTTATAAGCAACCTGTGTTTTTATTTTTCGTTCAATTAATTAGAATTTGATTTACGAACAATTATTTTCTCAGTACGACCTTTTTATTTCGTTTCCAGCCCTTTTGCCTCCTTAAATTCGGTTCAAAATGCCCACTTTGCGCGCATTTCTTTAAATGCATTCTGCTTTTATCAAAAAATCGACCAATACTGCACATTATATAATTTCGAAACAAGAGAACCTGTCATTTGGATGCGTTTAAGAGCAAAATTGAATTTAACAAGCAGGAAATTGCTCGTCAAACGTGGCAAATGAGGTGCGTTCGTACTATAACTAGTTTTATAAATATTTTTTGCACCCCATATTGTACTGAATGTATATTTGTTTGCACTTCATAAGTGCATAGTCTTTAACATCACTAAAATGCACTTGCAATAATTATTTTCCGATTACCCGTAATGTAACGGAAAATTTTGACTGTCCCTGTAATTAAACTATACATCCAATTTTCATAAAAACTGAAATGGCTGGACAAAATTTTGCAACAATTATATATTTAAAATTTCAAACCATTCGGAATACTGTAACATCATTAAAATGCACTTGCAATAATTTTTCCCATTGGCCGTAATGTAAAGAAAAAATTTGAATGTCCCTGTAATTAAACTATACATCCGATTTTCATAAAATTTGAAATGGCTCGACAAAATTTTGCAATATTCATATATTTAAAATTTCAGACCATTCCGTTGGGTAGTTTTTGCTCTGTTATATGCGGACAGACGGAAGGACTGAACGACGACTATAGGTGCTATGTATTTATACAATTACGAACGCACCTAAAAACAAGTTGGAAATTGCTCGTCAAACGTGGCAAATGAGGTGCGTTTGTACTATAACTAGTTTTATAATTATTTTTTGCACCCCATATTGTACTGAATGTATATTTTTTTGCACTTCATAAGTGCATAGTCTGTAACATCATTAAAATGCACTTGCAATATTTTTTTTCCCATTCCCCGTAATGCAACGGAAAACTTTTGACTGTCCCTGTCATTAAAATATACATCCGATTTTCATAAAATTTGAAATGGCTAGACAAAATTTTACAACAACTATATATTTAAAATTTCAGACCATTCGTATTCTGTAACATCATTAAAATGCACTTGCAATATTTTTTTTCCCATTGGCGGTAATGTAACGGAAAACCTTTGACTGTCCCTGTAATTAAACTATACATCCGATTTTCATAAAATTGGAAATAGCTCGACAAAATTTTGCAAAAATTATATATTTAAAATTTCAGACGATTCGGAAGGCTGTAACATCATTAAAATGAACTTGCAATATTTTTTTCCCATTGGCCGTAATGTAACGGAAAACTTTTGACTGTCCCTGTAATTAAACTATACATCCGATTTTCATAAAATTGGAAATGGCTCGACAAAATTTTGCAACAATTATATATTTAAAATTTCAGACTATTCGGAAGGCTGTAACAACATTAAAATGCAATTGCAATAATTTTTCCCATTGGCCTTAATGTAAAGAAAAACTTTTGACTGTCCCTGTAATTAAACTATACAACCGATTTTTATAAAATTTGAAATGGCTCGACAAACTTTTGCACCAATCATACGTTTGAAATTTCAGACCATTCTGTCGGGTAGTTTTTGCTCTGTTATATGCGGACGGACGGACAGACGGACGGACGGACAGACGGACAGACGGACTGAACGACGACTATAGGTGCTACGTATTTATATAATTACGAACGCACCTAATGAGTAATAAAATAAGGCGTTTGGATTTGAGTATACCCTACGATATTTTATTCGTCAACCGATTTATTATTTTTGTTTAATTTGTTTTTGCTGAAAGAATTGATCCTATCTAAAACTTATCAATATGAAAGAGATATGTAGAGAATATTGAGAAGATGTATAATAAATCCAAGCAGATTGGATATCTTGTGAATTGACGAAGTTATGATTTTTTTTCTTCTTCAATCCTCCCCCCCCCCCCCCCCTCAAATTTTCCCTTTTTTATTTTATTTTATTTTATTAGCCCTCGGGGCGGTATGCTATTTCTTTCTCCCGGCTTATTTTGTCTCCAAAAAATAATGTTAGCTTACAGAAGGCAGCAATAAACAAAGCAGGTGTATCATTGTGCGATTAAATGCTCTATAGCATTTTTTTTTTATTTCTAAGCATCGCACATTTTCAATTTTTATACCGTCGTATTGAAAATAAAAAGCACTTTTAAATGCAGTTTGCTTGAAAGCTGTATCTCCATCATTAATTTTTGTAATATTAATTATTTTTGTAGTTTTTAGCACGATTTGTTTAATTTTGGCAACTCATGTACTCCATTTATATAGAAAGTAAAAGGAAAATAGTTGAAAAATAGCAGTTATCTTTTTGTTGCCATTTTGTCATAACAACCGAAAGGAAATGTAATTAAAATGCGCGCTATTTTGGAAAAATATAAACGAATAATTTCGTTAAAACATGGAGCTATTATAAATTATATTTAATTTTAAGTATCTGTAGACGCTTTCCGTGTAACCTCAGTCATGACGTTTTGGTTGGAAACTAACTCCAAATAAACGGTTGCTATGCGTCATTTCTTTTTACATATAAATTGTCGAAAATGTTACCAGTGCATATCGAGAATTAAAACACTTACAAGGAGAGAGCCAACCTTGTTAATCACAGATTTTGATTATTTTAATATATGTTGTAGGGTAGAGGCCCCTTAGTGCCAGGTTCAACGGATTTTATCCAATGCTCCTTAGTTCTTGAGAAACCGGGGGGGGGGGGGGGGTCTAGTATTAGTACACAACTTAAATACTTACTTTGCAACCACAATGACAGGTTAGTCGTAGCTCAGTTGGTATCGTGTTTACAGGCTGATTCGCGGGCCCGGGTTCGATACCTGAATGCGCTACATTTGTTTTTCTCATTTATTGTTTTATAAATTTACTTGTAAGTATAACTTAATAATCTCATTGTCAATTAACATTTTTAAGATTGTATATCAATTATAATTTTAACCTATTTAATTTTTTACTTTTAACTAAACTAGGTTATCGTACCCGGGCTTCCCGGGTTACAGAATATAGGTGATAATATTTTTTTTAATTGAAAACTAATATATTTTTTTTATATGCAATAAATTTTTTCGACTGCCCACTCACATTGAAAAAGCATTTTTCATATTAAAAATACGAATTATACAATCAAATAAATTTTTGAAATTTATCAAAAGCTATATTTTCTCATTAGCCGCATGCTAAGAGTTATTTGACCAAGATTTTGCTATTTAAGGCATCCATTTATATTCTGATAATTTCAGAACTTATATATGTCTGTTAAATTTGTGTTTTATTTATATTATTTTATTTATTCATTCATAGGGAAGTATTTTTTAAAGGATATTAGCCCTAAGAAAATGATGAACTCTTTTGTTTTAAGGGCGAACGATATAATCTTTCGTAATTGAGCTCCGCGCGATATAGAAAAACATAAAAAATATTTCATGCATTTCAATTGTTTTTTAAACCATAGACAATCAGTAAACTGAGATGAACTTTGCAAACAAATTCCATTTGAAAAAAAAAAAATTCATGTTTGATGATCTAAAAATTTAAATTGTATGATTACAAATATGTTAGATTTGTGTTTTTTTTTTTATATTATTCTTTTATTTGTTTATAAAAGAAGTATTAATTTCGTTAATTTGTCTTTCACAAATATGTTAGATTGGGTTTTTTAAATATTATTCTTTTATTTGTTTATAAATGAAATATTAATTTCGTTATGCAAAAATAGTCAGAAACAAATGCTGAACAATGTTTTGCTTTATGTGCAAAATGTTTATTATTATTATTATGTATTGAAACCGGCACGTGATAAGATAAACTTTAAAAAAATCATGCTTAAAAATTATTTTAAAAAACATAATACATCAGTCAATTAAGATACAGTTTTGAAACAAATTGCATTTGAAAGTAAATTTTTTCCCTATGCGACGAAAATTGAACAAGTACGATGGTCAGAAGATTAAAAAAAATGCACTAGCGGAAATTTCAAGACCGAAATTTGATCGTGAAGTTTTGCCATTCGCAAAATGACGTCAGCGTTACGCACAGGTACGTTTGTCCTTTATAATATACTATCCTTTTATCCTTAATTAGATACGTAATCAGTAAAATATAATAAAGATCAATTATTACGATGTGGTTATCAATTGAAGCTCTTATGCTTGGTATTCCGGAATGAAAAACAGCAATTTTTACCTTCTCAAAATTTGCATACGCACTTCTCATATCCATATTCATTATTTATAAAAAAACTTGTATTGTGTTTGATCATTTTAAAATCATTTTAACTCAAAACTTGAAGTCACCATTGTCAGCTTTTATGTGAATAGACGCACTCTTTACTTGAGATTCTAATCTCAATTCCGGAGAGTAAAAATTTCCGTAATTTATGTTTTTTAGGCGAATTTATGTTAAAATGTTTAGTCTTATCTAAGAAAATGATAGTTTTCTTTTAAATATGACTTCATTTTCACTTAAATAAGCATTTTGCCTAGTGTCTGAAACTTAGAATCAGTACACATGTTGAAGGAAAAACATTATAGAAAATTTATGAGGAAAAATGCGTGTTTTCAAAAGCAGTATGTCATTTTCCGTTACTATTCCTCTAATATAATATGCTCCTAATGGGATTTTGCGCCACTAAACCCTATACAACAATTTTTATAAACAACTTTGAATTTTTTTCAGAAAATGACACGAATAAAGATAAAAATACCTCATTTTTTTTCTCTCTTGTCTGCAATAATGAAAGCTATCCAATTTTCATCATTTTGGAGAAATTTCATAAATGCTTTTAAAATTAAAATATAAAAGTAGGGATATTGAAAAAAAAAAAAAAAAAAAAAAAAAAAAAAAAAAAAAAAAAAAAAAAAAAAAAAAAAAAAAGGTAGTGCAATCACATCTACAAATGAACAGTTTTCAGTGGAAAAAAAAAATATATATATATTAGTAAAATTGGTTCAGCAGAAAGATCAGGGCAGATGACTATAAAACACACTTGTGTTTTAAATATATAGATTAGATAAAATTGTGAAAAATTAAATTAAGCAAATTATGTTATTTTGATAAATTTATAGTAGAATGTCCTAAAAAATAGCATTAAAGTTTTATTATTCGAGAGAATTTTGGACAATAGCTTCAGGAACATGATATTATTTTAAACCTCGAGTTATTTGTTTGCTTGTCTAACTCGGCGAAGCAAATCTTTCCAGGCGAGAATCATCAACTTCTGTAATATAAATCGTTATTACTTGCATGTCACCTCTCTTTTATAAAGACACTCTAAATTTTTGTAAAACATTGCTTTTTATCAGTGTGTGATTTCGATTACATTATTTTCAAAAGTGAAGCATTTTCACCTGTGAAGAATTTGAAGCAGCTGGGCTGTGAGAATGACGCACTTCTACAAAACATAATTCAGTTTTAAGAATTAAAATACACGCTGTTTTATAAAATGACGTCATTGCATCCTCTAAAGCAATTCACTTTTACAATCCAATCTCAAACTTCGTTTATAGAAAAGTATGCATATGACATCATTATCGCGGAATAACAGACAATATTCTTGACATAGCCCGTATTTTAATTTCAACTTTTTTTTCTGGTTTTATGAGAAAATGACACCAAAAAGATACATTAATCTCCTATTTTCGACTTTTTCCGTTTACTTTCAATGACTTTCAATAGAAATGGAGTACTTTTGTTGCTACGATAGGAAAAATGGTATTAAAAACTACAAAAAAATTAATATCTCAAAAATAAATTGAGATACAGCATTCAAACAAATTGCATTTAAAAGAGCATTTTTTTTCTTATATGACGGTGTAAAAATTTAAAATGTGCGATGTTTAGAAGTTTAAAAATTTGCAGTAGAGAAAATTGTAAAACCAAAATTTTATTTCAAATTTCAAAGTGTTGCCATTCGCAAAATGACGTATGCGTTACGCACAGATATGTTTGTCCTTTATAATATAGATAGTTGTAATAAAACATCATAAAACTGTCATTTTTTTAGAAAATCACTTTTAAAATGTATTTCATATATTCTTTATCGATGCAATGATAGTGAGCAATTGTGTCAATTCGTGATTTTAAAGAAACATCATTTACGCATTGCTTTAACAAAGGAAATCAATGCGATAATACTAGTATTCTGTTTTTAAAGTAACAAGCATAATTATATTAAAAATTAGCATCAGGATTAAATTACAACCGACTTTTTGCATATTACAGATTTTAAAATTTGTAATAAGTATGCTTGCGCTTTCAATTATTTTGCTTTCCCCTTTATTTTTTTCTGCTGTTATTTTTATTTTATTTGAATATCTTTTATTTTATCATTAGATGGCACCACAACAGAATTTGTCACGATTTTGGAATTTTTATCATTGAATAATAGATCCAATTTCTTTTTAAACCTCTTTAATGGATGAGAAATAATAGTTTACAATTAAGAAATGATAAAATTAAGTTTGTTAACATTATATTCAATGTATGATGTTAGAATTTTTAATTGAAATTATTGAATTATAATTACAAATATATATATAAAACAAAAAATGAGAAAAACAAATGTAGCGCATTCAGATATCGAACCTGGGCCCTCGGATCAGTCGGTAAACGCCATGCCAACTGAGCTACGACTAACCTGTCACTTTGGCTGCAAAGTAAGTATTTAAGTTGTATACTAATAATAGACCCCCCGGTTTTTCAAGAACTAAGGAGCATTGGATAAAATCCGTTGAATCTGACACTAAGGGGTCTCTACCCTACAACATATATTAAAATAATCAAAATCTGTTATTAACAAGATTGGTCCTCTCCTTGTTAGATCTGAGATATGGATAGCAGATATCGCTGCAACACACAAACAAAATATAAATTACAACATAGCAACCGTTTGTTTGGAGTAAGTTTCCAACCAAAACGTCATGACTGATGTCACGATTGAAATCATCTATAAGAATGTCACAAACAAATGAATGCTTATGAATCATTAGATAGCCTTTTTTGTCGAGTTTCTTTAATGACGGCATCTTTATGCTGCATCTGGGTGTTATTTTGCGATAGTGACATCCTTTTGCCTGCTTTACTGTAGATGTTTAAGAGTGGATCATAAATGTGGAATTCTTAAGCGGATGCGAATGTCGTCATTTTAGATTTAAAAAAAAGTGTGTCCTTTAAGTCTTAAAATTGAAATAGGTTTTGTAATATTTAACTATACATATTTTTTTTTCATCAGTGGTGACACTAAATTCTGAAAAAGCAGAATTCCTGTTTTCTAGTTTTATTTTATTGCGGTAAGAGTTTGTTCTATCAAAACTTGTCAATATAAAAGTTGTAGATAATGTTAAGAAGATTTAGAATAAGTTTAAGTGAATCTGATATCTTAAGAATTGACGAAGTTATGAACTCTTTTTCTCCCTAAAACCCTATAGCCCATTTTTAATTTTATCAAAAATCTCTGATACATAAATTTTTGGCCCTTTTCCTATAAGTAATAACAGCTTTAAACTGATTTGATATGTATTATAATTAAGACTTTATGGTTTTTTTTTGTTTTTTTTTTGTTTTTTTGTTTTTTTAGTTTTAACAAAACTCCTCTCTATTTCCACTTCCTTGGTCCGATTTTGTCCCTTAACGAACTTGACCGAGATTTTCTACTCCTTCATTTTATGTATTTGTAAGAGATTTGTGAAGAATTATGAAAGACATCGTGTCCATGAAAAAGTGATATATATACCCTATATATATAAAATCCTAATGAAACGAATTTTTGAAACGGCTGAAATGAAACGACTGATTAAACAACTGCTTGGGATTCACGACGATTTTTCCTAGAAATATGGAATTCTTTGTGATGAAATTAACACCAAAAATTTGAATTGATCTGCAGATCTCAAAACTGTTATTAAAATTTTTAAATTCGAATTAGTTTTCCAAATATTAATTTTTTTTCTAATTTTAAATAGTTTTCTCTAATGATGGCAACTCAGATTTTAATCATAACACATATTTTTTTTTTTCATATTTTAGAAAAGTTTATTATTTAAAATTAATTTGGCGACCAGTTTCGTCTCTCTTAAATGTATGCTAAGAACAAAGCTTTTTTTTTTTTTTTTTTTTTTTTTTTTTTTTTTTTTTTTTTGTATTTTATTAATTTTACTTAATACAAAACTTTCATTTAAAACTGAAACATTTAAAATTAATGGCTTTCACTTCATTCTTTTTTAAAACAAAACTAAAAGAAAATATTAGGCGCATATGTCATATACGCACGGGGTACCTAATTTGAGCCAAAATAGCGTTATTTTGCCTGACATGGTAACCCGGCTATTGTTGCTTATTTATTAATAAATGTTTATTTGAATATTTTTTCTTTATATTTACAAAAAATGTTAAAAATTGTTTTGTTCTATAGTTATTAATTAGTTTTTTTTATTTATTGTTATTTCACTTTAAAAATAACAGAAAACAATTTAAAAATGCATATGTAACAGGTATTTGAAAACGAGGTTTTCGCCAAATTGTCGTAAAAAAAAAAATAAATAAAAATAAAAATAAAAAATCACGCCAAACCTAATACGTATGTGACAAATCAACAAATCATGAGATTTAATTTCCACTTCAAAGCAACGTATTAATGTTATTACTTCTCCCGTCGAACAATTTCGCCAAATTATATAAATAGCCAAATTATGCAAATTGACATTTTTTTTTCATTTTTAAATAACAGAAGAACAAATAAATTAGTATAACATTAATAAAAATACAAATAAAACGTCGAAATAAATCTCACTTGATGGAGTGAACATGTGTAACTTCCTTAAAGTCAAGTGAATGTGACATTTACGATCAACCATTATTGGCATTTAATCTTATAGTTTGGCGACAGATTTTTGGTCGATTTTTGAATAACCAAGTAGCACCTTTTTAATTTACCACTCGAAAAAAAAAAAAAAAAATGCTAACTGGCGAGTTAAAAAAAAAAAAAAAAAAAAAAAAAAAGAGCTATTGGCGAGATTCCAACATACGGGATATTGCAATAGGTAGAATTTCTCACGAAATTTACCTAAAAAATGCTTTCCACCTTACGCTCTGTAACCCGGGAAGAACGAGTTGAACCCTCCAGTATTTTTAACATAGAAATGTCATGTCCGATAATTCCAAATTATATTTTGTGTTTTGAAACTTTTGTAAAAAAATATAATATTTTTTTTTTTTTTTATAAAAAAAATTGTGTTAAAATTTTTTATTTTGTACTTGTCTACGAGATATTTATTTTAATTGTTATTGTTTTTTCCATTTTTATATTTCTTACATTCAAAATGAAAATGTTTTAAATATTTGAAATATATTTTTTTTATGTTAAAGGAATACAAGAAAACATTCAATGTAATAAATTTTTTTTATATTATATTATTGATTAATCATGTTTTAAAGCTACTTCTTGCAGACAGATACTGAAGTGTATGCAAATGTACAGACAGTAGTAATGGCAGACAGAAGTTTAATAGCAGTTATACACAAAACATATAACTAGTTGTAAAATATATTTCAGAAAAGTGGTAAATAAATAATATACTTATTAATTTAAAAGCTTTTAATTACGTGTCGGAAAATTGATAGTGTTAAATTTGAAAAAAAAAAAAATCTTAATTTTATTTCCTTTAACGTTTTTTTTTTTTTTTTTTTTTTTTTTAACAATACTGCTGACAGATTAAAAAGAAAAAAAATCCAAACTATATCTCTTCTCAGCCATTTGTTGTATTAATGTGAACTATTCAAATGTTTCTTATAAATTCATAAGGAGAAGTAAATAATTAAAAATTTTAGAAATAAAATAAGTAAGAGAATAAATTCAGAATGAGTAATTATCCGAGCTCTTTATTTTAATATCAGAAAATTAATGATAAGCAACGCGTAAATGTAGCGCTCAATTGTGTGTAAAATTATTCATTAATATAAAGCACCCTCATCCACATAATTTGAGCACCTAATGAATTGTAATGATACATTTTATTGCCGCTCTTATAGCTAAATGTGTATGAAGACTCAAGGCTAATAAATATCGCGATTTGAGCGGTTGAGAAACATTTATGTTGTACACATATTTAAAATATTAAATAGTTTAAATTTGTTTTAAACTCTCATTTTTCATATATATTTTACCGTTGTTTATTACTTTTGGAGTATAATTTAAATAACCTCTTGTTTCCCCCATGTATCCTCCTCGTATGTAGAATAAAATGGCTATGATCATTCTTTCTGATAAAAATGACTGATAATTTCCCTTTTGTACACAGTTAATAAATATTCCGTTTGTTTGACACAGTATCTATAATTGTGATTAAAAAATTCTGCTTTTATAAATTTGTCTATAGGGGTTACCTTTAAATTAAAAAATAAATAATAATCGCACATTTTTAACATGTTGAATGCCACGGTGACTGACACTGAAGCTGAAAAATTTACAATGTTTTAAGTAATTTTTAAGAAAGTATAATCCTGTAATAAATAAAAGATAAGAAACTTTTAAATAAAACTTCAGTAATTACTTAAAACAATATATATATACTAGGAGGCTCTGCCCCCTGCAAGATACGCTAGCCAACCCCTGTTCAGACGCTGCAGAATCTAAAAACACGCTAATCTGATTGGTTTTAAAAAGATTAGAGAAGATTAAATTTTACTGAAAAAAACCTGTAACGATCGCCCTGTAAATGGGTTTCCATTCAATTCTCTTTGATTGCAAAAAAATAAGGCAGAATCAGTTGCTGTTAAGACATCCAACGTTTGTTTTCGTGTTTGTTTAAAGAAGATCAGTTAAACATTTGAAAATAAGCTAAAATAAAATGAATTAAGTAAATTGAGTCTTTGCCTCCCAGTATTTTTTAACAGTGTTATAAAACGATTGACATAATATAATTTACTACAATTACTAAAATTTACTGCTTTAACTCCTTCAAGGGCGGTGGTTTATTTTTGGACCACTAAATTTTAATTCTTAAATGCCACATTGGCACCAGAATATTGGGATGAACATTTACCATTTATTAAGTAAGTGAAAAAAAGCATTTTTGTGTTTCGAAATTCGTTTGTAAATTCTGGTGCCATTCACTGATTACAAGATTTTACGAATAGAAGTACTTTGCCCCTGAAAGGGATTAACGCATATTAATCTATTTATTATTTTAAGGTTTCCTTTCTCTTTTAATATTCACGTGTAAATACAATTTTCAACACATAATTTTCAATATTTTCCTGCTTTTAACACGTAGGGGAGAGGTTTAAAAAACCGGGTAGCGCTGGTTCCTCCTTAACTTGAACTTTTATCCTTCGGCCAACACCAGGAATTGCTTTTCGAAAGTCATTACGGCTTTTGTAGTTGAACGAAAAACTATTGTGTGCGGTCAGGGATGCGTTTGAATTTCTCTTAAAAAATTATTTTGTTTGTTTCTAGGTTTTACGCATATATTAACTATTTGCAGAATATTAAATATTGGTAAGTACTATATTTAATTATTTCCTTTCTTGGAAGTATTTGGCAGTTTTACTGATATTTTTCTTTAGGACTGAGAGTAGTGACGTCAGGTTTAAAAATCTGTGTCACGTTAAGGTAAAACCGGGTACTTAAGAGTGGGTCAAAACCGGGTATATTCATTTTTGTCATACACCCATGGAATGTATTTTTTAGGATAGTTAATTCTTTAGCACGGAGTTTTAAATTGCAGTATAATGCTGTTAAGTACTGTTAACCCTTTGATGTGTTATTCATAGCACCTCTAAACTTATACTACAAACAAGAGGTGAGGAAGTGTTTACTTCCAATACTGGGCGATCTGTAACAATTTACTAAGTTAGAAAATCATTCAAAGCTGCATTTTTTAGAGCAGTAGTTATAAATACTCCAATCAGACGGTTTGAGAAAACAGGGATTTCTTCTTACAACAACGATGTTTTCCTGGAAGTATTTGCTCCTTCGGAAATGACAGAGAAACCATAAAAGTCAACGATAAAACACCTAAGTCTACGCAACCATAGGTTGGCATAGATGCAGCAATAAATATTTCTGAAATATCACAGGATAATGAATTTCATCTTTCCACATTTAAAAGTGTCGACATTACACACCCAGTAGTTGACAACATCCAGCCTCTTCTATCGAGATCTGATATTGTGTAGCCAGCAATCTGCATTTCCAATTTCAATTAAAATGTTATTACCTCCCCCCAGGAAGGCTCAAAGATTGAGAAAAGAGCTGGCAAAAGAAGAGCAAACTGTTATTTTAACTACTTCACCCTATAAATTAGAGCTCGAAACAAATATTAAAGAGAAAAAAGCCAAACAGTCTGCAAAAGGAAAAAGGAAGATTCTTAAAAAGAAAATAAGAATCAACAGAAAAAGAAACCAAAAAGGTTGATGAGGCATCCTCAGAAGATGAAGAAGATAATGAAAGCTGAATGTATTGCAATGAGCTTTACTCCAATTCTAAATCAAAAGAAAGATGGATACGGATACAATATGTGAAATGTCACGGATAGGCACACGAAGGATGTAGTATGAAGGAGAATATGATAATAAATTTGTTAGTGATTTTTTGCAGTTAAAATAACTCTAAGACTTGCAGCGTAAAATAAGTAGGCAGATGCAACGTAAATAATTTGCTACAGATTTATTTTCGACACATGGAAGAACACATGTGCAATTTCGTTTCTTTAAATATAACAAAAATGTATTTTTTACTATATTAAGCAAGATTTTTTAAAAAGAAAATGAGTTTTCCACTAGTTTTACAGGGGTACCCGGTTTTACCGAACCAATGGGGTAAAACCGGATTTTTGCAGATGTCAGAAAAAAGATTTTTTTTATATATATAATCAATTGTATTTTACTGAAAAGAGTATGTTTTAATATAGCAAATGTCAATTTAAAATGAAAAAAGCTGTTCGGAGTTTGTTTTACCATTTTACTGCATTTAAGAACATAAAAAAAATTATGGTACCTGATTTTGCCACAACTTCCCCTACTCATTTAATAGTAATTTTAAAGGGGGTGTTTTTCTGTTTTTAATAGTCACATGTAAATAAATTTTTAATCGTTAGGAAATATTATTCTTTGCGCTGTTTTTAGAATTGAAAACAACCTCTATAATAATAGCCTAAGTCATGTGACTATCATCAACAGTTCTAGGCGGATCCCGTCGCTTTTTATATTCCAGGTGGCCATTTGCGTACTTTAATGTTAGCAAGCCACAGGTGTGATAAGTCTCCAAATTTATTCTATCGCCATAATTTCACATATATTATAACAGTCCAAGTCATGTAACTGTCATAAACAATTAAGGGCTGATCCCTTCGCTTTTCATATGAAAGGTTTCCATTTTGATTAAAGAATCAAAATTATTTTTTCGAATAAAACTACATAAAAGTTGTCATAATCGCAAGAATTCCTGGTACTTTTATGTTACCCGGGTGCAGATCTCGCCAATAGCTTTTTTTTTAACTCGCCAATTACCATTTTTTTATTTTTCGAGTGGTAAATTAAAAGGGCGCAACTTGGTTATCCCATCGAATAAAAATCTGTCGCCGAACTATAAGATTAAATGCCAATAATGGTTAATCGTAAATGTCACATTCACTTAACTGCGAGGAAGTTACACGTGTTTACGCCATCAAGTGATTTTTACTTCGGCGTTTTATTTGTATTTTTATTAATGGCATACTAATTTATTTGTTCTTTCGTTATTTAAAATAAAAATTATGTCAATTTTTATAATTTGGCGAGTGGTTTGGCGATTTATATAATTTGGCGAAATTGGTCGACTGGAGATGTCGTGCCATTAAAACATCGCTTTGAAGTTGAAATTAAATGCCATAATTTGTTGCATTGTCATATACGCACCGAATTTGTCGTGACTTTTTTGCGACAATTTGGTGAAAACCTCGTTTAAGAATACCAGTGACATATGTATTTTTAAATTATTTTCTATTATTTTTGGAATGAAATCACAATAAATAAAAAAAAGTTTAATTAATTACTATAGAACAAAACAATTTATAACATTTTTTGTAAATAAAAAGAAAATAAATTCAAATAAACATTTATTAATAAATAAGCAACAATAACCGGGTTACCATGTCAGGCAAAATAACCCCGACATGTGTGCCTAATATTTTTCGTTTTGTTTCGTTTAAAAAAAAAGAAAGAAGTGCAAGCCATTTATTTTAAAGTTTCATTTTTAAATGAAAGTTTTGTATTAAACAAAATGATAATGAAATACAAATTGAGTTATGAATAAAAGTAAGATAATACATCTCTTAGCATATAATTAAGGGAGGCCAAACTGGTCGCTAAATTAGTTTAAAATAATAAAATTTTCTAAAATATGAAAAAAAAAAAAACATCTGTTATAATTAATATTTGAGTTGCCATCTTTAGAAAAAAGTATTTAGAATTAGAAAAAAAAATAATATTTCGAAAACTAATTCGAATTTAAAAAGTCTAATACCAGTTTTGAGGTCTGCGGATCAATACGGATTTTTGCTGTTAATTACATCGCAAAATATTCCAAATTTTAGGAGAAATCGCCGTGAACCATAATCAGTTGTTTATTCAGTCGTTTCATAAAATCGTTACATAAATTCGTTTCATTTTAGTTGTTTCATATATCCCTTTCATAAATTCCTTTCATTACGATTTTATATATATACATATATATATATATATATATATATGTAGTTTTATATCATATTTTAGATCGCAGTCATCGGTGAAAGGCTCGTTCTAAACGGTCAGTCTTTGTGCCAGTCACCGTTGACTGACTTGGCTCTTAACGGGCAAAATGAAATAAATGAATAAATATTTTCAATGAGGCTGAGTATGAAGACTAGTGTATGAATGATGAGTATGAAGGATTGTGTATGACTTATGAGTTTGAAGGTCAGTGTTATAATGCTCAGTATGAAGGCTAGTGTATGAATGCTAGTGTATGAAGGCTGACAGTTTATAAATGGTGTGATGTAAGATGTTCGAAAATGTTTGTATTGTACACATATTTAAAATATTCAAATTGCTTAAATATCTTTTAAATTCACATTCTGTAGAGATATTTTACTATTGTTTATTCCATTGGTAGTCGTGATAATTGCTATTGCCGCTTATACAGCTTAAATGTGTATGAAAGCTGAAAGATAATAAACAGTGTGATCTACGAGATTCGAAAACTTTTGTATTGTAGACATTTAAAATGTACATATAGTTTAAATTTGTTTTAAATTCACATTCTGCGGAGATATTTTACATTTGTTTATTACATTTGCAGTCGTGATAATTTAAATTGCAACTTTTTAACACTTTCCAAAAAAGTTGAAATTTGTTTATGCATTTGGTTTGTCTGTCCGACTGTCCACGCTCTAATTCCCGTAAATTTACTCGGATTTTTATGCAATTTATAAAGGTTATTTATGGTCACCATAGCATGTCTGTTATTGTATATGAAGTATATAGGATTAATAGTTCATTTACAGGGTCACTCAAAAGTATTCTATTACAATTTGGTATATGGTGAAAAATCGTTTGCAGAGTATTTGAATGAGATCACGCTATTTCAAATGTATTGAAACTGATATAAATTACTGAATTTTACTTTTATCACATTGGCAGAGGGCACTCATAGCATTTTTTATTCATATACAGGACACACAAAAAAATCGTTTACAGCACTGTCTTTGAGTAATAATTGCTGGATTGTACGGTTTAAAATTCGGTATGCGCTTTTAAATGTAATTAATTTTTTGCATGATAATCTTTATATATAAATTCTATACTTCTTATACAGGGCTGCACAAAAGTATTCACGTACCATTCTGCATATTAAAGGGAATTGCTGAAGGGAAACTTCCAATGTTTGACATGCATGTAGTTCATAGATACAAAACTAGATATCGTATACAGAACTAATGAAATTGGGTTTTGAAATGTGTTATGTGTTTCCATATGGTTGAATTAGACGTAATATTTTAATTTTTTAAAGAGTGTTGCTTTATTAAATTATTCTGAATGTGTTGGAAAGTGTTTCATAATCTATGCTTTACGCATGATTTTTTCATCCTTATTTTGTTTAAAATGACTATGATCAACCACATTATATGCGCACCTAATGATATGAAATGATGTATGTCATTGCCATCTTTGTAGCTTAATTGTGTATGAAGACTGAATGTTCATAAATAGCGTAATATAAGAGGTTCGAAAACAGTATCGCACACATATGTAAAATAATCAAATAATATAAATGTGATTAAAATTCACATCCTGTTCCTATATTTGTCGGTTGTTTAATGTATTTGCAGTCGTGATAACTTAAATTGCGTTTTTTTTCACACTTATTTAGCTTAACATGACTATGATCGCCACAGTATATGTGGACCTAATGAATTGTAGTAATACTTTTTATTGCCGCTTTTATAGCTAATTATGTATGAAAGCTGAAGAATTATAAATAGCGTGATCTATCGTGATGTACAACGTTTGTTTTGATCACGTATTTCAAATTTTCAAAAAATTCAAATTTCTTTTAAATTCAGATTTTGCAGAGATATTTTATCGTTTATTAAAATATTGGCGCTCGTGATTGTTTAAATTGAGTATTGTTTTGTTCTTATCTACCCTATCTATATTATAAAGGACAAACATATCTGTGCGTAACGCATACGCCATTCTGCAGATGGCAATACTTTGAAATTTGAAATGAAATTTCGGTTTTGCAATTTTCGCTACTGCAAATTTTTAAACTTCTAAACATCGCACAGTTTCAATTTTTACACCATAGTATAAGGGAAAAAATGTAATTTTAAATGCAATTTGTTTGAAAGCTCTATCTCAATTTATTTTTTAAATATTAATTTTTTTATAGTTTTTAGTATCAATTTTGTAATTGTGGCAACTGAAATACTCCATTTATATTGAAAAGTAAAGGGGAAATAGTCATATTTTATTTATTTTTATTGATTATAATCTTATTGATGCCATTTTCACATTGCAAATAAAAGTAACTTTTTTCTAATTTTTGAACAGAATATGACGTCAGCCATAAAAAAGACACACATTCTTATTAATAAATCAAAAGATTGAAGAAGATAGGTCAGTATTTTTACATTACGCTGATACTGAGTTTGAGACGCTAGGTAAAATGATTCAGTGAGAAATAATGATGTCATATTTAAAACAAAACGATCATTTTCTTTGATAAAACTAAATATTTGACCAATACTATGGCAACTAAAGGCAAATTTCTGAATGGTAAATTTTCGCGTGTATTGAGATTAGAACTTAAAGTTTGTGTGAATGTTCACATGAAAAGTTGTATCGGACAAACATGACTTTAAGTTTGGAAATACATTCCTTAATAACGTATTGCGCGTTAAAATACTTTTAAATTGTGAATTTGACTGATGCGTATGTAAATTTTGATAATGTGAAATTAACGTACAGTTTAGATTTTATGGAGGAAAATTTTATGATGTGACAAAGCTGATTTTACTGATCTTTCATCCCATAAAAAGAAACATAAGAGCCTCAACCGATAACTTCAACATAATTACACATATTGATTATGTATTCTAATACAGTTTATTTTTTAAGTAATTTAAGCAGTTGAATAATATTTTGGTAATTTTAGGTTAAAAACATTATTTGTTTTAAGAGTTAGACAACCAATGCAAGATGAATTTTTTATTGCAATTATTTTTGTAGGTTTATTATAAATTCGATCTAACAATTCATTCTAAACATTTTAATTCGTCGAATTTCGACGGGTTCCAACTCGTATATATAAAATCCTAATGAAACGAATTTATGAAACGAATATATGTAACACCTGAAATTTATCGATTCTTTGAATCGACTAATTAAACAACTGACTTTGTTTCACGGCGATTTCTCCTAAAATATGGAATACTTTGCGATAAAATTAACACCAAAAATCCCTGTTGATCCACAGATCACAAAACTGGTATTAGAATTTTTAAATTCGAATTAGTTTTCCAAATATTAATTTTTTTCTAATTTTAAATACATTTTTTCTAATGATGGCAACTCAAATTTTAATCATAACAGAATTTTTTTTTCATAATTCAGAAAAGGTTACTATTTTAAATTAATTTGGCGACAGTTTGGCCTCCTTTAAATCTATGCTAAGAACAATGCTTTTTTTGCATTTCGTTATCATTTTATTAAATACAAAACTTTCATTTAAAAATGAAACATTTAAATTGATGGCTTTCACTTTTTTTTTTTTTTTTTTTTTTTTTTTTTTTTTTTTTTTTTTTTTTTTAACAAAACGAAAAGAAAAATATTAGGCACAGATGTCATATACGCACCGGATTACCTAATTGACGCACAAGTGGCATTATTTTGATAGACATGGTAACCCGGCTATTGTTGTTTATTTAATAATAAATGTATATTTACTTTTATTTCTTTTTTAAATTTATATAAATTATTTTGTTCTATAGTAATTAATTATTTTGTTTGCTATTTCCTTTTGGAAATAATAGAAAATAATTAAAAAATACTGTACAATGTAGTAGTTATTCTGTCACCCAATTTCGCAAATTATACAAATCTCCAAACCACTCGCCAAATTGTACAGATTGACAAAATTTTTATTTTAAATAACGAAAGAACATATAAATTAGTATAACGTTAATAAAAATAAAAATAAAACGTCGAAATAAAAATCACTTGATAACGTAAACACGTGTGGCTTGCTAAAAGTCAAGTGAATGTGACATTTACCATCTACCATTATTGACATTTAATCTTATAGTTCGCGATAAATTTTTTGTTGACGGGATAACAAAGTAGTACCAAAAATACATATGTAACCGGTATTCGAAAACGAGGTTTTCGTCAAATTTTCTAAAAAAAAAAATCATGCCAAACATGCGGTGCGTATATGACATCTGGCGAAATATTAAATTATGTAACAAACCATGACATTTAATTTCAACTTCAAATCAGTGTTTTCATTTACCACTCGAACAATAAAAAAAATGCTAACTGGCGAATTGATAAAAAGATATTGGCGAGATTTTCACCCGGCTTTTTTTCTTTCGGCACAGATGTCACATACGGCCCTATAACGACTATCTCGTTATATATGTTTGCGTTCCACCCCCCCCCCCTGCAACTTCAATTAAAATTCGGTTTAATAATTTATTTATTTCAGTGCACTATAGTCAAACAGTGCAGCCACTAAATTAAATTCAACATTTAAAAACTAAAGCGATTGTATTAATGGCCCTTCTCATTTAAATTAAATTATTCTAGTTACTCATCTCTTTAATAAAATAAAATCAGTGATTCAGTCGCCATTTTTACTTTGTAAGTCTCTCACACATACGATTTAACCTTGTAGAAAAACGTTACTGCTGTCTGTTAGAAATAAAAGCATTTTAAACTTCGGGCATTTCCTTATTTGGGCATGAATATAACTCATCATTTAAAATCACTTAGCATGCAATCTATTCATTAGAATTATCTTCGCAATACGCTTTAACATTCACACCCTTTTGTTCAGATGTATGGCAATTCTGCATTTTTGTGGTAATGCACGTTACTTTCTCAGGCCCTTTTCGCCTAACGAATTCGGTCTGTTACTATGCATTATCCAGAAACATTTTTTTTCATTTTTTAACCGCAGCTGTATCAATGTACAGATTAGACTGCGCCTATCATGACTCAGGAATGTTAGCAACCCACAATCTGGCGCCCCTACACAATTAATATATGGTAGAAGTCTACCGTAGGTATATGGCGAATCAATACCAGCTAATGTTTTTTCTCCACTCCTGTGCATGGCGCAAAATACTTGTAGATTGGCGATATTGTAGTCCGCCAAGCAAGAAAGTTGTAACTGTATATTCAAACCACTCCTGTGCTGTCTCTTGCCTCGTGATGTTTTTTTAACAAGAAGCTCTGATCGCTTCCCCTTGTACCTCTCCCTTCTGCTTTCATCATGAAATAAACAAAGTCTTCGTTTACCAAATTGGAGTTTCTTTTTAGTAAGTCCTGGTTTTTCTAAATCCCTATACGTTGTCAACAAAACGACCATCTCTGTATCTAATGAAAACGTCTTCATAGCCCCATATTGGCGCAATTTTTTCTCTGACACCAATGTCATATACGCAACGGGAACTTAACTGGCGCCAAAGTATCGTTATTTTGCTTCATATGGTAAGCCGGATGTTGTTGTTTATGCTGTTAATGCGTTCCCCAAATTGGCGTTGGAAAAAAATCGCGCGAATATGGGGCGTATATGACATTTGTTCCAAACCTTCATATGAAAGGCAAAGGGATCAGATCGTATTTGTTTATGGCATTTGATTAATTGAACTATTATAATATAGATGAAATGATGGGGATAGAATAATATTTGGCGACTTATCACCTGTGCCTGGATAACATTAAAGTATCAAAATGGCACCTAGAGTATAAAAAATAAAGTGTTCCGCCGGAAACTGTTGATGATAGTCACATGATTTAGGCTATTGTTATAGAGATTGTTTTAAAACATCGGTTGACATTGACTCTGAATACTTAATTTGTTTATTTTAGCTTCTTTTCAAATGTTTAACTGATCTTCTTTAATCAAAATCGAAAACAACCATTGGATGTCTTAACAGCAACTGATTCTCCGTTAAATTTTTGCAATCAAAGGGAATTGAATGGAAACCCGTTTACAGGGAGATCTGCATACCTTTTTCAGTATAATTTAATCTTCTCTAATATTTAAAAAACCCATTAGATTTTTAGATTCTGCGGTGTCTTAACGGAGGTTGGCGAGCATAGCTTGCAGGGGGCAGAACCCTCTAGTTTAGTATAAAATGACTATGACCGTGCTCATCCGCATAATAGGAGCACCTAACAAACTGTAATGATACATTTTATCCTCCCTTTTATAGCTAATTGCATATGAAGACTGAAAGCGCATACATAGCTTGATCTAAAAGGTTTGAAAACGTTTGTATCATACATATATTTAAAATATTCAAACATTTTATTATATTTTTTAAAAATTCTGTTGAGTTATTTTACCGTTGTTTACTACATTTGCAGTCATGTTGATTTGAAAAGCAACTTCGTTCACGCTTATCTAAATCAAATGACCGTGATCTTTTTCTGTGATAGAAAGAACGGTTGCTTTCTTTTTTTAAACGCTTTAGAAAGATATAAAGATTTATTTTATTTTACAAAGTATCTATAAATTTGCGTATAGGTGCTATCCTTGAATTTTTAAAAAATAATAGTAGTTCTATGCTATTTAAAGAAAACAAATACATAGATAGTTTGCCGAATATCATTCGGGAATAAGTTCAAGTAGGTTTTTTTTTTATCAGTTCATTCTATTAAAATCATGAATTCAGTAACCAGCAGCATGTGAATATTAAACGCAACTGTGTGAAAAGCAGTCATTAAATCTAAAGCACACTCACCCACATAATATAAACACTTAATGAATTGTAATGATGCATTTTATAGCTTTTTTATAGCCAACTAGCAGAACTACCGGTTTTGCCCTTGTCAATTATAAAGAGCCTTCCAGGTAAAATAAATGAAAACGAAGTAATACGGCAATCACAATAACTGAAATTTGTGCATTCCCATCCACAAATCGTTAAAAACACAATCAGAAAACATGACGTTATTGTCTTACAATCATAGTAAAATCCGTGTGTTTTAATAACAGAATGCGCGTTTTCTTTGGCGAGTGAAAGAGAAAAATATGTGATTTTTCCTAACAATACGAAAAACAAAATCCACCAAATCGCGCAGCATTTAGTGAAATTCTCGTTTGTGTGGTATATGACTACATTATAAAGTAAAAACAATATGTCAGTGGCCATAAATTATGCCCCATAAATTGTAACCCATAAATTGTCCCTTTACTGCAATTTCTGTAATTTCTAAACATCACACAATTTCATTTTTTACAATGTCGAATAGAAAAATGTTCTTTCAAATGAAATTTGTTTGAAAATTGTATCTCAAATTTCTGATTTTAATGGATTTTAAAGTAATTTTCAAGTATGAATATTTTTAAATGTGCGTGCAACCCGATTACGAAAGATGAATCCGTTTACTCTTAATAATATGTTACTTACGTTACGTATACGTCTTAATAATTCCGTTTACTCTTAATACTCTTAATTTTCGGTATAAAGAAAAGACATATCTGTGAGTAACGCTGGTTTCATATTTTCGGTGGCAACATCCTAATACAACAATAAATTTCCCTTTTACTTCAATATAAACTCTAAACATTCGATTGTTCTAATGTCTCATAGAAACGAAAGTACTTTCAGTAATATTTGTTTGTAATGTTTATCTCAATTTACAGATTTTCTATGGATTCTAAAGTAATTTTCAAGCATGAATATTTTTTTAAATACGCTTGCAACCCAATTACAAAATATTAAATAAATTGTTCAAAAACATTGTAAATAATTCCGAATTTGTTTGTTTTCGTTTAATATTCAATAACTAAATTGAAAAACGAAATTGAAACACCAATAAATAAAATAAATAAAAACACGAATTTAACAGATATCAAATCAAACTACTCAAAATAATCCAACATAGTATATAAAAAAAAGTAAAAGTATATAAAAAACAAATGGGAATTTCATTCCGGGCGCATATAATTTTAATTCTTCAGAACGGATATCCATGCAGCTTGCGCTATTAGTTTTTCAAGGAAGATTTTAGTACGCAACATATTGTTTTCCGTTGCTTAATCATAGAAATATAGGGGGAAGTTATATAATCATGTGAACCCAATTATGAAAAATTAGTCTTACTACCCGAATGAAAAATGCGAACTATTTTTATATCTTTAAGTATTGAAGGGTTAGTCCTCAGTAATCGGGCCGTGCGCTAGTTGGCCTATTCGTATTTTAATAAGTGTGCCTCACACCTATTACCATGCACTTTTGTTTAAAAGAATATAGAATGACTTATGTTGTAAGCGAATATCTGGCATGCCACTCGATTACAAAACAGTAACCTGCAATAATGCTTAAGGTGGATCTCCAGTTACCTGGTCAACAACGTGAAACTTATTGACACATTTTCTGACTCATTAAACATAAAAACTGAAAATTTGCAGGACTGACTATTAAAACGAATTGGAATTGAAATGATTTTTCCATTTTTTGATATATAAATTACTTATCGAGTTATAAGCAACTGTGGTCACGTGACGATCGGTTTTTCTCCTTTATCGCTGTGTTGCGTCCGAAATTTAGTTTAAAACACCAACTGAAAAATCTTACACCTTTACCAAAAAATGGAAACTATATTTCGATTACATAGTTCTTAAATAAGAACTCCTGCCAATTTCATCCGTTTTCGAACAAAAATGAATTAAAAAATATGTCAGAAAGTTGCTCCTTTTGAGAGCAGCCTTAACTTGATGTTTATGAAAAAACTCACATTTTTAGTTTTAATTTTTGAACTTACGAAATTTAAATTCAGAAAAAAGATGTTCTTTTGACATATTGTAGTAATTTTTTTAACTTTTAAAATAGACGCTTTCAGTGTGACGTCAGTCATGACGTTTTGGTTGGAAACTAACTCAAAACAAACGGTTGCTACGCGTCATTTCGTTTTTTATATAGATCGCAGGAAACGTTAACACTGCATACCAGGTATTAAAACACTTAGATGTGAGACAACTGAAATCGTCTATTAAAATACATGTTTTCTTTGGTACGCGTAACAGCAGTATACGTTTTCTCACTATACGGGAAAAAATACAATAAATGCATTCAAATGAGGTAGCAGTTACTGAAATTTTATTAGGTAAATTTGAAATTTTATTTGCTTAAACCCTAAAACCTTCACTTTACATGTAATTATAACCTTTAATTAAAGTATTAGATCAAGAAGGTCTCCACTCTAAATAAAACATCACTCTTAAACGTAAACTTAAATTTTTCATTAATAGAAATTACATCTACAACGTATAGATGAAATGGTGTCATTTTCCATAAATTTTAAATCGTAACACCAGTCAAGATTTTTTTTTGAAAAGGGAAATTTCTCTCTTTTTACTATAAATCACAGAAAATGTTACCACTGAATCTAAACCAATATAACACTTAGCTAATATAACGTATAACTATAAGATATGGCTATTGTATACAATCGAAGTAGCAAACAAAATATAGGAGCCATTTATTTACAGTGAATTTGACTACACGTTGAAAATATTTGATAGAATGTGACATCGTATCTAGTCTTTTCTTTCTTTTTCCTAAATCGTTTTCATGAAATTTGACTGTTTGTATTAAAGTACAAGTTTCAATTAAAAAAAAAAATTAAAATTAAGGTGCTACGTCATTTTACCGCTTTTATAATTAAAGTTTTTATTTTATATACATGAAAAATTGTGCATTTTCTGTTTAGAATGACGTCAATTTCAAAAATGCAAAAATATAGGAAGAAAATCTGAATTTTTAATAGCAAATAAAAACAAAATACACTAGTTATCGTTATTTTTTTTCACATTATTCTGTAATTTTTTTTTTTAATTTGCAGCCACTGGAAAGAAAAGATTGAATTAGAAAATTTAAAAAGAGATATTTTCATAATGTTGAATTATGGAAGGTGGTAGAAAAAAGGGATAAATAGTAGTCTGATGATTTTTTAAAGTAGACAGCGATCTTTTCCACCTTCTAAAACGTGCGTACATCTAGTTTCATGCAACTCGGTCAAAAATGGAAGATTTGTATAAAGGACATACACTCGGAGAACGGCTTTTATATATATAGATTGTCTATGAAGACTGAAGGCTCAAAAAGAGCGTGATATAAGTGAATGTATTGTGAGCATTTGTATTTTATACATTTATAAATTAGTTGGATATGGCTACCGCAAAATTTTCTTCAATCTCATATATCTCAATATTTCAAAATGCAGTTACAACTGTTAATACATACCAGCTTTAACTTTCATCTTAAAAGTCTGCTACAGTCAATAAATCGGAGTAAAAACGAGTTAATCTCGATCATGATATTTATTAACATCAGTAATGTTTCGTTATTCTGTTGTACATCAGCTGTTTGCTGAAAGCCGTCACAGGAGGATGATTAACGAACCGCATTTTTACAATAATATTACGAAAAATCAAGAAAATTACAAAAAAAACTCTCTTACTGTGACCCCTTTCGGCAGAATATTTCCAAATTCAAGGAGAACCTGCTTGCCATAGCCAAAAACATACACAAAAAAATTTGTTCAATTCTATACAACTTTATACACTTTCGGATGATACAATAATGAAAATTGCACAAAAATCGCTATTATAGCACACACTTCCGGCAGGATGTTTCCAAATACAATAAGAACCTGCTTGCCACGGCAAGAAATATACACAAAAAATTTGGTTCAATTCTACGCATAACTTAATTCACTTTTTGATCATACAATAATGAAAATAGCACAAAAATCGCTATTACAGTGCCCCCTTATGGTGGAATTTTTCCAATTCAGGAAGAACCTCCTTATCATAGCCAAAAACATACAAAAAGAATTTGTTCAATTTGACAGACATTTTGTATGAACAAGTTTTTTGGGGATCTCTGACACCCTAGAATGAGTAAATCCGTCGAAAACCCAAAGTAAAAGAAAATTTCGATTACAATAACTTTTTCTATTGAAGATAGCCGAAAGTAAAAAGTAAATAATTTAAATTTCTTTTAAACTCACATTTTCAGATATATTTTACTGTTGTATATTACACTGCAGAACTAATAAGTTAAATTGCATCTTGTTTCATCTTTAATTTAATTTTAAATGACAATGATTTTTTGTATCTTGTGCGAAGAACCGTGGTTTGCTTTTTTTAATATACGCTATAGAAAGATTTCAGTCAATTTACACAATTACTACAATTACTATAAATATTATTAAAAATTCTACATTTATATTTTTTTTTCTGGAGTGACTATCATGGAATTTAAAAATAATAATTATATATTTTAAAATTAAATAAATGTATAAAAAATTTTACAGAATATGGAAAATAGGGAATATTTTAGAATGCATTATTTTTATCAGTTCTTTATTTTAAAGTCACAAATTTCGTGAACATCAGGATTTGATTGTAAAAAAAAAGGGAAAAAATATTAATATGAAGCGCCCTAATTGAGTATCGAATTATTTATAATAATGGATTGCGTTGACTTTCTGATAGTTAATTGTGGATAAAGTGGCGGATTATAAGTGATGTTCTCCAACAGAAATTAACAAATAATGCAAGTTAAGAGAGATTTTCCACTCATTTAATGAAGTCAGCTATTTTAAATTTATCTATATAAATACACTATGTAGAAAAGTCTGGGTTTAGGAATTTATCTACTGAGATTAACCTGGAGAGAAACAGAAGAGTTTAATTCGACATTTTTTCAGAAGGAAAATAAGTAAGAAAAGGGTTATTGGGGGTTAATGATGAACTAATTACCTTTATCAGTTCATTATTTTTAAGACATAAAGTAATGCGAAGCAGCATGTAAATGTAGCTCTCAACTGCGCAAAATATTATTCATTAATATTAAGACCTTTCATCCATATAAGATCAGTATACAAGTATATATAATGCATTTTATTGTCGTTTTAATAGTTATTTTTGCATTAAGACTAAATAGTATAAATGTCATGATCAAAGAGTCGTGAAAAAAGACACGGTTTCTACGCATTTAAAATTTTGAACGATTTTCGATTTGTTTTAGATCACCATTTAGCATGAGCTATAATAAGCTGGAAGTCGCCGCGGTCACTCGACCGATTCCCAGCAGGATTGAACTTGCTGGTGGATTTTCTAAACTTATCGAATTTAGCTTTTATATTTTCCCGGTGACAACTTCCGTGATCTGGTACGGTACCGTTGCAGAGAGTCGCTGAAGGAAGGGGACCTTGAACACCTGCGGACGTTTCCTCGAAATATCTTCGGTCAGATGTATTCAGTTTTAAATTTTTGCGTTGCAAAAGTCTTTGATCGAATGTGCTACGGTTCCGGTGAGTTAATGAAAGAAGGAAAATTCCTGCAAGTAAGAAAAACAACAGATGTCGGTATTATTTAGCTTTAAAATTTTTCCTGTGAGACCTTCAATGTATGCGTCGGCTACGGTTCCCGCCATTTTTAAAAGGAAGATTCTTTTACAGTAACTTTTTTTATGTATACTCTTCTGGTATTAATACATTGGCAAAAATAAACTTTAGAATTTAAATAAGAAATACGTATTTTTTATGTATTTAAAATTTTCTGTATGTTCTTTTTTGTGTGGCAAAGAAGTGTGAATTTAATAGATTTATGCGATGTTTAAAGATTTTTCTTTACACAATTTGTATAAATATGATGAAAATAATGAGGCCTTTAGATGTTTTTGCATAATGAATAACACAAAAGTAAGATAATTATATTAATAATTCATTAAAAAATGAAAGAGAAAAAGTTAATATTTACAGAACACGTCTATTGGGCATTAACTCTTAATTAATTAGTTTCGCATTTTTTTTATCATAAATTCGTAAATATAATAATGAAGTATCATCAAAATCTACCGCGAAATTTTGTAGAAAATCTTTTATTAATGTAAAGTAACTTCACCCATGTAATATTCGTATCTAATGATCTTGAAAATAATGCATTTTATTGTCGATTTAATAATTAATTATGCATGAAGAGTGATGGCTGAGAAGTGGCGTGAAGAAAGAAGCTTAAAAAGACGAGAGAGATGTAATATTGCATGCGTATTTTTAAATCTTTTAAAATTTGTTTACATTTCCTATATATTACAAAATTCCTGTTTTTTATTTGCATCAATGGGTTTAGTAATTTCATTAAGGGTTTGTTTAACTCTTCTTTAAATTAAAATTACTGTTTTCGTTTTTGTAATTAAAAGATATGTGTGCTTCAAATCAGGGTTGTTTGGTTTAAACCACGCTGGTTTAAACCGTGGTTTAAACCACGGTTTAAACCAAATGGTTTTTTATCATCTGGTTTTTTTCACATTTTCCTTAATGTTTTCATTTATTTTATACATTATTGAAGAATACGAAATCCAAGTTATGCAGAAGCTACAAGCAAAGCTTTAGAAAAATGATGAATTAATAAATTTGTTAAGTGACAAACATTTTTAATCAAACTGTTCTTATAAGAAAAGTTTGAATCTACATGGCAGAGTAATGGGACATGGCTGCATGGGCAGACATGTCTACTTTAAATCTACATGGCAGACTATTTTTTCTAAAATTAGCTGAGAAGAAAAAAAAAAGTTAGTTTTATTTCTTCTTTTTTTTTAAAAAATCCTTTTATTTTTCAAAAATAGCCAATATGGCAGATTTGAGCTAAAAATACACTTTTACTACTTAGATTGCTTGATTAGTTAAGATTTAGTAAGGATTACATTATGTTTGAATGATGACATAATCATAAGTAATTCTCTCCATTGGTTACTCTTTGTTCTGTATGCTAATGAATGATTGTCTGCGAGTTTTTTCTGCTGTATCAAGGCTATTGGGTTTATTAAGCCTTTGTTTTGATTGCATTTCTACATTGGGATTGGGGTTTTGCATTATGATTTTATTCTGTTACCAGCAGTGTTGACACGGTTTAAATCAATTGGTTTAGCAACTGTTTTTTTAGAAAAAATCTAATATAAAATTCTCTCATTTTTGTAATTTAAGTGTTTCAAATTATTGGATATAAATAATTTCTACTTTTAAGAGTCTTATCACAGCAATGACCGTAAGACATAGTGAGTCAGTCTATATTTGTATGCATGAAGAATGCAAATTGCATGTGTTGATGAACGTATCCGAAGCTCTAATGAAAAAATTTAAAACATGTGAATTTAGCAAAGATAAAATAGATTAAAAATATTTTCCTTTGAGAAAACGCAGATTATTTACAATTTATAACATAAAATGACCTTTAAGATTTCAGTTAAGCTGTAAAAGAAAATTTTCTTGGTTATAAAGATTATTTTTTAAGGCTGTTCTCAACTGCTCTACTCAACAAGTGAAAAACGCTTTGACACATTTATAAATTCATTTTTTAATGGAAAGTTATAAAATCAGGAGGCCTGACTATGGAAGCGATTTGGAATCGAACTGTGTTTTCCATTTTTGATAAAAATTACCTGATTTTGATAAATAGATTACATCAGCATCTGCTAGTTTCATGTATTTCCGAACAAAAATAAATTAAAACTTATGTCCTAAAGGTGCCCTTTCGGATTTTAGAACAGCCTTAAGAATAAAAAAAAAAAACTCAAGATATGAAGTCGAATAAAAGGACATTGAAAAATTTTGTGCTAGCGAAGCACATGTTTACTTTTAACTAAAACATGCAATAAGATATATTTAAATCGTCTATTGCATAATCGAATCTACTATTTAGATCTGACAAAAAATGGGGGAAAATCAAGATAAGGTTCGCATGAGACATAATGGAAAAAAGTCTCATAAAAATGCCTAAAAAGATATATCTAATCAAAAACAACTCGTTGTAAATGATCCCGCCAAGCCACAAACCTAAAACGTCAGTCATAAAAAGAAGTGATATCACATAAAAAGAAACGATATAGAAGTGCATACTACGAGTGCCGTGTAAAAATCTATCACTACTCATAATGCTTCCAAAGGACTCGGAGTGAGGTACAGTAGGTGAAAACTGCTTCGTGACCTGTAGGCTTTTATAATGTTTGTTCTTTCTGCACTTACATATGACTATTCGTTTAACAATTTTCTTCTTCAATTACTGATCCCATTAAACTGTGAAAAGTTGTAACTTTTGGTGTTTACATGCCCATTCTTATTTAACATCATGGGATCGATTTGTTGATTTTATTTACCATCATTTGAACATGAAAGACCAATTTTACGCGGAGGATTTTCTAAGTAAAAATTTAATAAACATTTTGAGTTTGTGAAATAATAATAAAAAATAATGATCATATGAATATTACTAACAATGCACCTAATAATAGACGTTAACTAAACTAAGATATATTGCAGTAAAGCCTGCGTTAACTGAATTGCACATGACAGGGAAAAAATCTGTTCTAGTAAGGCTTTAATAGTATTATATAATATTCCTTATGTCGGAAACATGACATTTTACGTTTAAGAAATAATTCTGCCATAAACAGGATTCATTTTACCAGTTTTCCCTTTAATTTTGAAATAATGTATTACTAAACGTGTTTACGTAATAAAACATTACGTTTAAAATATTGAAAAGTATAATTGTAAAAATCAATGATTACCACAACTACATACTATTTTCTGCTTGCCTTACAAATTTTTCTGATTTATTACAGATCTTCCTCCTACAAATATTTATAAGACTTATATAATGAGAATTTAAAATTAATTTTTTTGACTTTCACAATTTTTCGAAATTGATGTAGGTACTGCATATATTAATTATACGCCTGCAGGTCGCCAAGCAGTTTTCACATACTGTACCTCACTCCGAGTCTTTTGGAAACATTATGAGTAGTGATAGATTTTTACACTGCACTCGTAGTATGCACTTCTATATCGCTTCTTTTTATGTGATATCACTTCTTTTTATGACTGAAGTTTTAGGTTTGTGGCTTGGCGGGATCATTTACAACGAGTTGTTTTTAATTAGATATCACTTCTTTTTGTAAGGTATTTCATTTGCATTATACATATTCAGAAAAGAAAAGATAAACGAAAGATTATAGAAGTAAAAAAAATAATTTAATAGTGGTGCTATAAACTTTTCAAAAGTGTAATATATCTAGGAAGATATAATGTTGGACTTTTTTTTAAATAATTCAGAACCATTTTATCGATCCTTACAAATCTCAGACGATATCATTTATTTTTTAGAAATCATAAAATCTGTCGAACTAATCGGGCATATTTTTTGCTGTTGTTCAATAAGCTATATGGTGATTCATTAATTAACTCAGGAAGGATTTTATCCTAACATTTCAAAAACTGCCTTCACATTCTTCATATAGTCGGCACGGGTTCCCGTGCTCCAAATTACATGAAACTTAATTTACAATTGTTTTGACATAAAAGGAAAACAAATGAGAGGGTATGCGAAATAATAAAACGACTTACATTTTTTGGGACACCCTAATATATATATATATATATATACACTGCTCAAAAAAATTAGGGGAGCAAGCAAAAAAGTGAAGAGAACAGTACAAAACAGCAATGAATATGCATAAAATGGATAGTACACGTGTAGCAATGCGCAATGCATAAAAAAAGACGCAAAAAATGGTAAAGGAGCTTTTATTTTTTGAAAAAATGAAAAGAACATGAAAATATTGTTTAGGGCAATAATTTGGTTTTATGTAAATCATAAAAAAATGATGCAAGTTTTTTAATATGGTGTGTGGTCTCCTCGAACAGCTAAGACAGCTGCACACCGGTTTTCCATGGATGCGATGAGTTTATCGATAAGACTTGGGGGATACTCTTTCACTGCTCAAGAATTGCAATCTCCATGTCTCGGACAGTAAAAGGAGTCCTCGGTCTTGCAGCAATGCATCGTCTGAGTATGTCCCAAACATGCTCGATCGGATTTTGGCCAGGAGAGCATGCTGGTCATTCCATACGCTGTATTGTTTTAGCTTCAAGCATGTTTTCCACAAGACGATCTGTATAAAGTCTGGCATGATCATGCACGGAAAAAAGAAATCACTAATTACTGCAACATGAAATACGACATGAGGTCTCGGTATCTCGTCTGTATTACTCCGAATCGTCAAAGTGCCATACCGAATGATATGCAGGCCCGAAAGTCCACCTATGCTGTTTCCAGCCAAGAGCTTCAACCCACCTCGTCTGTAATGTGATCATTCTCGTACGAATGTGGGATTATTTTTTGTGCCTCTTTCTCTCCATGCCAAACCACATCAGATGTCACATCCAGACTGAATTGGGACTCATCTGTAAACAGAATTTCACTCCAACAACGTTGCCTCCAAACTCGATGTTCAGTTCCCCACCTTCTTTGGGTCGAACGGTGTCTGGAAGTCAACGGAATACAGTCCTTACGGAATACACTCTTACTTAACGGAATACAGTCCTAATACAGGCTTACGAGCACAGAGACCACCCTGATGAAACCTATTTTGGCTGGACACCCTTCGTCCTTTGGCCAAGAACAACTGTGTTTGCACCTGAGTAGCATTGCCCGTTCCGTCTCGACGGACTGTTAACAGGATATATCGGTCATCAGTTTCTGTGTTAGCACATTTTCGACATTGCACTTGTCGATGACTACCATTCCATGTGTCTTGAATCGATTCCACAGCCTTCCATGGACACTTCTTGCGACTCCAACAGCGTCCACTACACTTCGTTGTGTTTCTCCAAATTCAACTGCCCGATAATACGCCGAGCCATGGATTGCGGTAAATCACATTGTTGTGACATTTTCAAGCCACCTTTTCTCAAAACACAAGCTGAGCAATTGAATTTTACAACTGAGGCTGGGAAACAGACGTTTCTGCAAAATCCCGATTTCTGAACTTATCACATTTTTCCAGTTTTTGACGCCATAAACTTTAATTTACGTGTGAAGTTTTCTTTATCTGTTTTCTACAGCACTTTAAATTATGGATGTTTTATTTTACGTTGCTTATAGGTGTAAATATTTGCGTAATTTCGTTAAAACCATGTGCTCCCCTAATTGTTTTGACCAGTGTATATATATATATAGTGTCTCTTGGTTTATTTTTAATGAAATATGCCCATAATTCTTTTACGTTAAAATCCCTTTTTTTTTCATAAAACATACTTTCTTTTCCGTATGCATGAATCTACAAACTTTTTACCTGATAGGTCAAAGTGATTCTGTATTTCTAACTGAAATATAAAAACATAGACAGCATTAGGTTAGAAATTAAAATCTGAATATTTTGCAAAATAGTATTTATAGTATACAGGTTCAGTGACAGATTAGTAGCATTGCAGTAATTCTATGAAAATGCTTTCCTGTAAATTGCGCTAGGATTTTCATGTTATTTTAAATCTGTTCAGTCTATTTTTAAATTCGTTAACTCTGTTCAGTCAATGTGTTCATTATTGGTCACAGAGGTATTATCAGAAAATTTACACATAGATTTCAGCATATGTTATTTTGTTAAAGATGAGATTCAAAATCTGCCGCTTCCAAAATTAACTCCTGAAATAAAATTACAAATACGAATGACACTTCGTTTATGGATGAGAGTATATATGTATCTACCCTATCTATATTATAAAGCACAAACATATCTGTGCGTAACGCATACGTAATTTTGCGAATGGCAACACTTTGAAATTTGAAATAAAATTTCGGTTTTACAATTATCCCTACTGCAAATTTTTAAACTTCTATACATCGCACATTTTAAATTTTTACATCGTCGTATAAGGAAAAAAATGTACTTTTTAATGCAATTTGTTTGAAAGCTGTATCTCAATTTAATTTTGAGATATTAATTTTTTTTTTTTAGTTTTTAATATATTTTTTGTAATTGTGGCAACTGAAGTACTCCATTTCTGTTGAAAGTCATTGAGGGCTGAAAGTAGAGGGAAAATAATCACGAAGGAAATAAAATAATATATTACTGTACCTTTTGTTGCCATTTTCTGATAAAAAAAAAAAGAAAAAAAAAGAAAAAGAAAATATAATGCGTGCTATGTCAGCGATTTTTTAAGTTTCCGAATATCGCATATTTTCAGTTTTTACACCGTCAAATAGAGAAAATAATCTACTTTGAAATGGAGTTTGTTTGAAAATTGTATCTTAATTTACTGAGTTATTACGTATTTTGAAAGAACTGGCCGCCCGTGGCGATCAGTTTGGTCTCCCTTAAATGTATGCAAGGCATTGTATCATGTTATTTTTATTCATAATTTAATTTACTTACTCAATCTTTCGCCAAATCGGAAAATTCTGATAGAGAAATCAAGAATTCGGTATTTTTATGTTAGTCGGGCACAGGTGATAAATCGCCAAACATTGTACCCGTCGCATTTTATCATATTTCATTAATTTAGATTAAAATATAATCCTTTCACTCATTTTAAAATGGATAACTTTAATTTAAAACTGAAACATTTCAAATTTATGAATTTCACTTTAAAATAAATTCTTTAAAAAAAGAAAAAGAAAAGAATAAATATCATAAACCATTTAATTTCAACATTAAAGCATTGTTTTAATTTACCCCTCGAAAAATAAAAAATGCTGCTGGCGAGTTAAAAAATGCTATTGGCGAGAATTGCGCCCAGCTAACATATAAGTACGAACTTTTTGCGATCATAGCAAATTTTATTTAGTTTTATTCGAAAAAAAAATATTTTGATGAAATAGGTTGCCAGAAAATACGTTGCCAAATTTCTTTTCTCGCCATGGATCTTTTCTCTATTTCGCCAAGTACCTATACTGGAAAAATACCTTTATTTATTTATTTATTGTATTTTAGATGAGATGAATAAAAGACGGCACAGATGTCATATACGCAACACGTTGGCGACATTTTTTTTCTGACGCCAATGTCATATACGCACCGGGGTACTTAACTGGCGCCAAAGTGTCGTTATTTTCCTTGATATGGTAACCCCTATGTTGTTGTTTATTTATTAATAAATTGTTTATTTACTTTTATTCATTTTTTTAATTATGTAAATTGTTTTGTTCTATAGTTATTAATTACACTTTTTTTTAATTTATTGTTATTCCCTTTTTAAAAATATTACACAATAACCAATGAGATGCGTTTCATTCAGGTGTTGCCGTTAAACAACTAACAAATAATCGGGATTTCTGCGCCACGAACGATAGCATAATATACATAGATTTTCAAGCATGAATTATTTTTAAATTTATCTATCACGTGTAGCTCGATAACGAAAGATTAATCCGCTTGTCCTTAAAATAATGTAAAAAGTCCAGCATTTGTTTCCGTCTAATGTTCCATAACAAAATTAAAACTTCCTCTATAGAAAAATAAATAAAATAATGTAAATAAGAAACAAATTTAACAGACATGTGATTGAACCACGCGCTTAAAGCACTGAAATGATCGGAAAGACAGCCGTAAGTCGCAAAATCTTGGACTAATAACTCATGGCATGCGGTGACATGTGAAAGTATCGCTTTTAATAAATTTTAAAACTTTATTTGATTGCATAATTGATATTTTTCAGATAAAAATTCTTTTTGATCTTAGCGGGCAATCTAAAATATATATTACATGTAAAAAAATAATTACAATTACAAAAAAAGAATGGTTTCACATATACTCTGTAACCCGAGGAGCTCGGGTTCGATCTCCTAGTCTGTATTATAAAGGACAAACATATCTGTGCGTAACGCATACGTCATTTTGCGAATGGCAACACTTTGAAATTTGAAATAAAATTTTGGTTTTGCATTTTCTCAATTGCAAATTTTTAAACTTCTATGCATCACATATTTTAACTTTTTACACCGTCGTATAAGGAAAAAAATTCTCTTTTAAATACTATTTGTTTGATAGCTGTATCTCAATTTGTTTTTGAGACATTAATTTTTTTTGTAGTTTTTAATACAAATTTTGTAATTGTGGCAACTGAAGTACTCCATTTATATTGAAAGTAAAGGGAAAATATTCATGGTTTATTATTTTTATTCATTATATCCTTATTAATGCCATTTTCACATTACAAATAAAAGTAACTTTTTTTATAATTTTTGAACTGAAAATGATGTCAGACATTAAATAAAACACGCATTCTTTTTCATAAATCAGCTACATTTTAATATTTGTACATTACGCTGATAAATGAGTTTGAGGCGCTCGGCAAAATGATTCATTGAGTAAAAATGATATATTTAAAACAAAACGATCATTTTTTTGATAAAACTAAATATTTGACCAATGCTATAAATGGCGAATTCTATGACAACTAAAGTCAAATTTCTGAATTTTTTTTTCGCGGGTACTAAGATTAGAACTTAAGGTTTGTGCGAATGTTCACATGAAAAGTTGTATCGGACAAACGTGACTTTAACTTTGGAAATGCATTCATTAATAATCTATTCTTTTGCGCGTTAAAATACTTTCAAATTGTGAATTTGAGTGGTGCGTATGTAAATTACGAGAATGTGAAAATAACGTACAGTTTAGATTTTATGGGGGAAAATTTTATGATTTGACAAAGCGAAATCCTTTTTACTGATTTTTCATCCCGTAAAAACAAACATAAGAGCTCCATCGATAACTTCATCATAATTACTCATCTTGATTACGTAATCTAATACAGTTTAATTTTTCAATAATTTAAGCAGTTGAAGTTTGTAGAAATAATATTTTGGTAATTTTGGGTTTAAAATATTATTTGTTTTAAGAGTTAGACAACCAATGTAAGATGATTTTTTGTTGTAATTAGTTTTGTAGGTTTATTATAATTTCGATCTGACAGTTCCTTTCAAACATTTTAGTACGTCGAATTTCGACGTAGTCCAGGCATTAGGTGCTCAAAAAGGACAAATAGGGGAAAGTTTTGATATTTGGTGCCTTTATGTTTTGTGGGTCGCTGAACACGAATCTGAAGTTTGCCAACAAAATTTATCCCGGGAAACACGATTTTTTTTTGGCAAAAAACGGGAAAAAACGGGATTTTCTTTGTTTTTTTTCAAATAACTTCAAAATTATGCATTTTACGTAAAAGTCCTCAATACAGAAATTGAAGAGGATAAAATTTCCTACATTTTATGTACTACATTTTATGTACTTTTTTGGCAAAAAACGGGAAAAAACGGGATTTTCTATGTTTTTTTCCAAATAACTTCAAAATTATACATTTTACGTAAAAGTCCTCAATACACAAATTGAAGAGGATAAAATTTCCTACATTTTATGTACTATAAGTTTTTATCACTGATCAATGGTTTAGCCGTGACAACGCCATGAAAATGGGAGTGAAAATCAAAAAATTCAGAGAAAACGGGAATTACGCCGCTGTACGTAGATTTAACATGAAAACTGACAATTTTACACAAGCATTGACCATAAATTATACTAAAGATTATATGAATGACTACATTTTACAATGAAGTTGCTGATAATAAATAGGACGACTCATTATGAATCATTATTTAATTATAAATAAACATGTACATTAGTAAGTACATTTATTTAAAAAACAAAAAAAAAATATTTCCGCTTTCTTTTACTTGAGGGTCCCTGCTTTTCACCGACATCTACAGATAGAAAATAGACGTCTAGAATTAGTGGATGTTTTTTATTACTACCAACAGTATAAAATAAATGTTTTTTTAATAAAAATATTTGATACCTTCTGGCATGACTTTTTCTTGACATTGTAGTTCAAGTACCTTTTTTTTTTTTTTTTTTTTTTTTTTTTTTTTTTTTTTTTTTTTTTTTTAATCAAAGACAGCAGAATTTAAGTTAGTCACATAAATATACTTTTGCACCATTATGCAACGGCAACAAGATTTAAAATGAAACGTAAATGTGAATTTGGTTGAAAATATTTTATTTATAGAAGAAAATTACAATGAAGAGCACATGAAATTTTGCAAGAGCGAAATGTTTAAATTTATGACCAAATTTGGGCAAAAATTGCCAGTTGTATGTAGATATATCGGGACAAAATCATTTAAAATATATTACTTGGCTGCAAATTCTGAGTGGTTACAAAATTAATCCAGACAAATTCTCCAAATTCAGATTTGATACAATGCAAAACATAATGTAAGCATTTTCTCATGGTATATTAATCATGATATCTTATGATTCCCTATCTTTACATAATGTTCCTGTTAGGTTTCCTGTAAAGTTTGTGCAGAAATAAATATGAATATACAACAGAATATGCAACACAGCAATTTTCATTAATGCTGTCGAATGTTTGTCCCGTACCTTAAATTTTAGAAAAAGAAATTTTAGAATTTGTTATAATAATAGAAAAATAGTTTTATCACTTTAGCTTCCATACCGTTAAGAAAGTATCATTAAAATTATCAAGAAGAACGTAAAATCATGCGTCAATCAGATTATGGAACATTTTTGAACGCATTCGGGCTACTATAATAAAACTTCACAGTTTAATAACGTGAAAAACGATGTCTAAGTAATAACTTGTAAAACATATAACACGTTTGAAAACACAATTTCAACCAAAATCGAAAAAATAGCTGAAAATTTTGTACATCCCTGTATATGAACTATAGCTTTATCATATAATTCACAATATGCTAAAATTTAGAACTGTTAGTGAACGCATAGCGCAGTTGAAAATTCCTCGTTAGCAATTTCCGGCAATAAGCGGGTATATAGATGTCTTGTGCAGCCCTATATATGATTTATAGAATTTATACACGCTAAATAGTATGCAATTTTTGAAATTTAAAAAGTGTTCTACAACTGAAAATGCACTTCCATCAATTATTGTTCATACAGAAAAAAATATAACTGATTTATTTTGTGTGCCCCTGTATATGAAAGATCAATGGCACATCATATTCAATAGTAAGCATCTTATAGAGCACCTCGGAGATATATATCAATTTAAATACTTTTGAAAAGTTTGAACAAAATACACCACAAACAATTTTTCTCCATAGACCGTAATGTAACATAATTATTTTTAATGTCCCTGTAAATGATCGATAAATACTACCCATACCATATTCTATAAGAAATCATCTTGTAGTGCACTTCAAACATATGTATATAAATTTCAAAGTTTTTGAAATTAGGAAACATTATTGAAAAAAAAAAAAAACACAAACGATTTTTCCCCATAGGCCGTAATATAATGAAATACTTTTGAATGTTCCTATAACGAAATTATAACTGCTACACGCAACATTTTACAATACCTAACATTCAATAGTGAATATCAATAACATTCTTCAATTTCATGGCGATGCGACTATATTGACGCCAAAAATAATTATGGCCAGCTAGAATCGGTAAATCACCCACCGTGCACTGCAGTAATTCCCGTTTTCTCAGAATGTTTTTTTCACACCCATTTTTGCGGCGTTGACATGGCTAAACCATTGATCAGAGAAAAAAACTTTTAATACGTAAAATGTAGGAAATTTTATCCTCTTTAATATATGTATTGAGGGCTTTTGCGTAAAATGCATAATTATGAAGTTATTTTGAAAAAAACAAAGAAAATCCCGTTTTTTTTCCAGTTTTTTGCCAAAAAAAACGTGTTTCCCGGGTTAATTTTGTTGGCAAGATTCAGATTCGTGTTCAGCGACCCAAAAAACATAAAGGCACCAAATATCAAAACTACACCAAAACTTTCCCCTATTTTCTACCAAATGACTGGACTAACGGGTTGAACTCGTATATATAAAATCCTAATGAAACGAATTTATGAAACGAATATATGAAACACCTGAAATGTATCGATTCTTTGAATCGACTGATTAAACAACTGACTATGTTTCACGGCGATTTCTCCTAAAATATGGAATACTTTGCGATGAAATTAACACCAAAAATCCGTGTTGATCCACAGATCACAAAACTGGTATTAGAATTTTTAAGTTCGAATTAGTTTTCCAAATATTAATTTTTTCTAATTTTAAATACATTCTTTTCTAATGATGGCAACTCAAATTTTAATCATAACAGATTTTTTTTTTCATAATTCAGAAAAGGTTACTATTTAAAATTAATTTGGCGACAGTTTGACCTCGTTTAAATCTATGCTAAGAACAATGCTTTTTTTTTTGCATTTCGTTATCATTTTATTAAATACAAAACTCATTTAAAAATGAAACATTTAAATTGATGGCTTTCACTTCTTTTTTTTTTTTCTTTAACAAAACGAAAAGAAAAATATTAGACACAGATGTCATATACGCAGCGGGGTACCTAATTGGTGCACAAATGGCATTATTTTGATAGACATGGTAACCCAGCTATTGTTGTTTATTTAATAATAAATGTATATTTACTTTTATTTCTTTTTCAAATTTATATAAATTATTTTGCTCTATAGTAATTAATTATTTTTTTGCTATTTCCTTTTAAAAATAATAGAAAATAATTAAAAAATACGGTACAATGTAGTAGTTATTCCGTCACCCAATTTCGCAAATTATATAAATCGCCAAACCACTCGCCAAATTGTACAGATTGACAAAATTTTTATTTTAAATAACGAAAGAAAAAATAAATTAGTATAACATTAATAAAAATGCAAATAAAACGTCGAAATAAATCAATTGATGACGTGAACACGTTTAACTTGCTTAAAGTCAAGTGAATGTGACATTTACGATCAACAATTATTGGCATTTAATCTTATAGTTTGGCGATAGATTTTTGGTCGACGGGATAACTAAGTAGTACCAAAAATACATATGTAACTGGTATTCGAAAACCAGGCTTTCGCCAAATTTTCGTAAAAAAAAAAAAAATAATAATAATAATAATAATAATAATAATAATAATGCCAATCATGCCATGAATATGACATCTGGCGAAATATTAAATTATGTAACAAACCATGACATTTAATTTCAACTTCAAATCAATGATTTAATTTACCACTTGAACAATAAAAAAAAATGGTAACTGGCGAGTTGAAAAAAGATATTGGCGAGATTTGGACCCGGCTTTTCATTCTTTCAGCACAGATGTCATATACGGCCCCATATAGGCGCGATTTTTTTTCTGACGCCAATGTCATATACGCAACGGGTACTTAACCGGCCCCAAAGTATCGTTATTTTGCTTGATATGGTAAGCCGGATGTTGTTGTTTATGCTGTTGATGCGTTCCCCAAATTGGGGTTGGAAAAAAATCGCGTGACATTTGTTCCAATGTGTGTATATGACATTTGTTCCAAACTTTCATATGAAAGGCGAAGGGATCAGATCGTATTTGTTTATGGCATTTGATGACTTGAACTATTATATTATAGATGAAATGATGGGGATAGAATAATATTTGGCGACTTATCGCCTGTGCCTGGATAACATTAAAGTATCAAAATGGCACCTAGAGTATAAAAAGCAAAGTGTTCCTCCCGGAACTGTTGATGATAGTCACATGATTTAGGCTATTGTTATAGAGATTGTTTTAAAATATCGGTTGACAAAGACTCTGAATCCTTAATTCATTTTATTTTAGCTTCTTTTCAAATGTTTAACTGATCCTCTTTAATCAAAAACGAAAACAAACATTGCATGTCTTAACAGCAACTGATTATCCGTTAAATTTTTTCAATCAAAGGGAATTGAATAAAACCCCGCTTACAGGGAAATCTGCACAGCTTTTTCAGTATAATTTAATCTTCTCTAATATTTTTAAAACCCATTAGATTTTTAGATTTTCAGTTTCTGCGGTGCCTGAACGGGGGTTGGCGAGCGTAGCTTGCAGGGGGCAGAGCCCCCTAGTATAAAATATATATATGTGACAAGAATTTAATTACCGCTCGGACAATTACAGAGTAAAGAAAACATATCAAGCATTTCCAAAAAGATTTTTAAAAATGTCTATTTCGTTAACTTATAATCATGCGTATTCACATGTTTTACTGTATAGGTATGCATAATAAACAATTATTTTTGCTCAACTGCTTGATATGCTCATTGATAACTATATTCGAAAACATTCAGTCATTATTTAGTATATTAACAATGGGCTTTTTAAAAAAAAATTATCTACTTTAATTTTGATACGATTTTTGCAAGATTTCAAATACTTCATTCGACGGAATATAATATTTTTTCCAAGCTTAAAAAACTGGGTTTTCCAGAAGGCCCAAGAATTTTGAAAACTTAATAATTAGTAATGTTAGTAATGTAAGTGTAACGAAGAATGTTGAGCAATAGAAGAACGTTTAAGCTCCTGATTTTTAACATAACCTTCATGCTCTTTTAAACGAAGTCTAAGAGCACATTTAGTCAGGCCAAAATAAGAAAGGCCACACTGACAAGAGATTTGGTAAATACCCCAGTTATCTAGGCGATATGAAGCATGAGGTTATGTTAAAAATCAAGAGCTTAAACGTTCTCCTATTGCTCCACATTCTTGGTCTTCTCAACATAGGTTCGATTTTCCTTCAGCCTTTATTATCCAAAAATGTTCTTCTAACCTCGATTTTGATTTTTGGGAAGCTTACTACATCATTAAAAATTCTCACTCTTTAGTCAATGACTTATCTAGTACTCCTGATTTTCCAAGTATTTGGAAAGCATTAATTTAATGTCCCCCCTTTTTTGGTTTCTTTTTCTCTCCTTTTCGGTTAGATGTCGCCACTAGTTCACTCAGTCGTTTCCACTGCTTCTCTCTCATTGGTTGTTTTTGGCGCCTTCACTAACGGAATCGAGTATATAAGGCAGCGCGTCTCTTTCTATCATTTTGCCCAGCCTTGCTTTTTCTAGCACGCTGTTCCTTTATCCCTATCTTGCACTGAAGAAGAATCTCGCGTGTAGATTTGAAACAGCTGTTTGCTGCTTTTCATGTATTTTTTGTACATTTTTAAACGTCGTTTTTTCTGCTTTTTAATATTGTTGCACAAAGGCGTTATTTGCTAATTTTAGATAAATTTCTAGTTTTTACGTTTTTAAAAGTATTTGTACGATGCATCCCCGCTTATTAGCTCTTAATAGACATAATGTCCCTGTAATTAATTCATCTGTTAAAAGAAACGTAATAAACTGTCATTATTATTTTCAAAATATAAAAAATATAGCTTTTTTATTTCGAAACTTCTTGATAAGATATAATTTAATTTATCCCACTTTTGTGAAAATGAAAGAAAAAGATTTTCTCCTTTGCAGTTGGAAACTTGATTATTTGACAGAATGACAAGTCACAGAAAAAAAAAAAAAAATTAGAATAATTGATTTTTTCTTTCCTCTTTAAACTACATCCTTAAAAATGCGTAACTTTTTTTTTACGTACTTAAAAACTGTTTTTATTTTATTTTTTTTTTGTTTTCTATTCCTTATAATAGAATTTGAGATTTTACTTTTTAAATTATCTATTCGAAAAATATTTACATTTGGAATACATTACATGTTGGAATATTAATTATTAACTAGAGGGCTCTGGCCCCTGCAAGCTACGCTCGCCAACCCCCGTTCAGACACAGCGGAACCTAAAAAACCGTTAATCTGATGGGTTTTAAAAATATTAGACAAATTTGAATTATACTGAAAAAAGCTGTGCAGATCTCCTTGTAAACGGGTTTTCATTAAATTCCCTTTGATTGCAAAATATTAAGGGCAAATCAGTTGCTGTTAAGACATACAATGGTTGTTTTCGTTTTTGATTGAAGAGGATCAGTTAAACATGTGAAAAGAAGCTAAAATAAAATAATTTAGGTATAAAGAGTCTTTGTCTCCCGGTATTTTAAAACAATCTCTATAACAATAGCCTAAGTCACGTGACTATCATCAACAGTTCAAGACGGACCACTTCGCTTTTTGTACTCTAGGTGCCATTTTAGTACTTTAATGTTAGCCAGGCACAGGTGATAAGTCGCCAAATATTATTCTATCGCCATCATTTCATCTATATTATAATAGTTCAAGTCATCAACTGCCATAAACAAATATGGTCTGATCCTTTCGCCGTTCATATGAATGTTTGGCAAAGATGTCATATACGTCCCATATTGGCACGATTTTTATCGACGACAATTTAGGGAACGCATCAACAGCATGAACAACAAGATCCGGCTTACCATATCAAGCAAAACAACGATACTTTGACGCCAGTTAAGTGCCCGTTCCGTATATGACCTATATTCCGTAAAATCGCGGCAATATGGGACCGTAAGTTCTCCATTTTGATTAAAAAATCAATTTATTTTTCGAATAAAACTACATAAAACTTGCCATGTTTGCAAAGAATTCTTGTTACTCTTACGTTAGCCGGATACAAATCTCGACAATAGCTGTTTTTCAACTCGCCAGTTAGCACTTTTTTTCCGAGTGGTAATATTTGGCCAGATGTCATATACGCACAGCAGGTTTGGCTTGATTTTTTTTTTTTTTTTTTTTTTTTTTTTTTTTTTTTTTTACGAAAATTTCGCGAAAACGTCGTTTTCAAATGCCAGTTTCATATCCAATTTGGTATTACTTAGTTATCCCATCGACCAAAAATCTATCGCCAAACTATAAGATTAAATGCCAATAATGGTTAAACGTAAATGTCACATTCACTTGACTTTAAGCAAGTTAAACGTGTTTACGTCATCAAGTGATTTTTATTTCGACTTTTTATTTGTATATTTATTAATTTTATACTAATTTATTTGTTCTTTCGTTATTTAAAATAAAAATTATGTCAATTTGTATAATTTGGCGAAATTGGTCAATGGAATAACTAAGTAGTACCGTATTTTTTAATTAATTTCTATTATTTTCTATAGGAAATATAAAAGACTAATTAATAATTATGGGACAAAATAATTTATTTAATTTATAAAAAGAAATAAAAGTAAATAAACATTTATTAACAAATAAAGAACAATAGCCGGGTTACCATGTCAACCTTTTCTGAAATTTGAAAAAAAAAAATATATATCTGTTTGATTAAAATTTGAGTTGCCATCATTAGAAAAATGTATATAAAATTAGAAAAAAATTAATATTTCGAAAACTAATTCGAATTTAAAAATTCTAATACCAGTTTTGAGATCTGCGGATCAATGCTGATTTTTGGTATTAATTTCATGGCAAAGTATTCCATATTTTAGAAGAAATCGCTTGAAACATATTCAGTTTTATAATCAGTCGATTCATATATCTGTTTCATAAATTTGTTTCATATATCCGTTTCATAAATTCGTTTCATAAGGATTTTATATATATATAGGGTAGATAAAACGCATAAATAATGTGTATATACGTTAACCTGTATCGGCCTTAAACAAGATTTGAAACACTTTTTTAAGCAGAATATACGTTTTCTTAAATCTAATATATTAGCACTTACTAAAAATATTATTCATTTGAGTAATAAATAGTAATGTTGAAGAAAAAAAAAACAAAAAGAAAAACACTTTCGTTTTTTGTTTTCAAAACGTGTGAGAACGTGAACAGTTGTGGTGTCACAGTGAAGTCAAACTGTAACTTTGTAGCCATCGATGTGACTTCTGACATAACATGAGTCTAAGTCTTTAAGTGAAGTCGCAGTGATGTTGATATGAAGTCATTATGACCCTTTATGAGTTCATCTGTGATTAAAAACTGTCACCATTTTCTGATGTCACAATGTTATTCAGTCTATTAAAATGTATGGCATTTTTGTTGACTTTGGGCTGGATCCGGCGACCAGACTTTACACGGTCGGACACATAAAGCTAAATTGATTTTATTGGGTTAGGTCTGCGGGGGGGATTTGGATACGGCGGGACTAGAAGCCTAGGTAGGATATACAGATCCTGTCTCTAGTCAAGTAAACATATTTTATCGACGCCTGACGACACGAGTCGGGTTGGATCTCTTTCTACGGACTGAAGAGAGACTTTTTTTTCCGCAGATGGAATTTTGGTTCGAATTTCTCTGTAAATTAATATAAATGATTAAATATACATCTATCTTTTTAGAACAAACAAACAACAAAAAAAAAAAAAAAAAAAAAAAAAAAAAAAAAAAAAAAAAAAAAAAAACGGATTTTAGCGATTTGTCATTCCATGCAAAATAAGCAAATCAGCTGTAGCAGACATGTCACAGATTTTAATGAAAATCAGTCTATATGTAGATCATATCTATTTATGAGTAAATGTAAAATAATAGAATTCAGGATTGTTTATTTAAATATTAAAATATACATTAAATGTGAATGCAAAATCGAGGTATTGTCTACATGCTTAAAATTTCAATTCTGATTATTAGCCTTAGGAATGGAAAGACTATATTAAAAATTATTTTTAATTAGGAATGAATAATAAGCAACAGATTGGCGTAAGTTAGAAATTGTATTTTTATTTCGTAATGAGGAAAAAAAAATATTTTTCAAAAATTTTGAAGTAAAAATGCAATATTACTACTGCTCATTTAAGCATGAAGGATAACTTTGACATTTTTACTTTTTTTTGGCGTTATAGCTAAATGCATATACTTTAAATATCGAAAATTTCATTCTTGCCTTTTTATTCCTTAATGAGAAAAAAAAAATAAACAGTAATAAATGTTGATGGTAAAATGCAATAATTCTATCACTTCATTTTAAGTTAAAAAAAAGCTTTATTAAACTTTTAAATTATTTCATATTATACATAAAAGTGTATATTTTAAATATAGAAACTTTAATTTTTGCGTTCAGTTTATTTCTGGCTATTAATATATTTATTTTAAACTACAGAAAAAAATATATATATTGCTTTGAACAATATATATATATATATATATATATATATATATATCCTCTAAATCCATAGATGGCTGCACTGCAACTTTTTTCCCTTTGAAATCATGTAATATTGTAAAAAAAAAAAACGCGCGCTTATTCAAAGAGTAAAGCTCTTGGAATGCAACAATTATTACTTTTTTAAACCAAATTTTGTGACGTTAGGAATCAAAAGGCAATCTTGAAATTTTTTTAGCATATCATGGACTTGTTGATCTTTGGGCCCGTGCAATAACTATAATGTCTGACCTTTCCTTCAATATTTTTTTTGCCTATCAATAAGAGAAAAAAATACAGTCTTGTTATTTTTTTTTTTAAGTTTCTAAATTTCTTTTAAGGTGAAGGAAATACATGGCAACTTAAAAACTTTGCAATTAGATCTTAATATGTAACACTACATCAGGCATCAATTTCACAGATGTTTTTGAATTCCTTTAATTTTTATATTTTTTTTAAATTTTCTCAAAATTGACAAATTTTTAATATTTACAAAAAATTTAAGATTAATCATGACGTTACCAAATTATTATTATTAAATAAATATGAAAATGATTTTCCAGAGATTACAATATTATAAAAAGACTAGGGGGCTCTGCCCCCTGTAAGCTACGCTCGCCAACCGCCGTTCAGACACCGAATTTGAATATATATTGAATTTATATTTGAATATATTGAATTATACTGAAAAAAGCTGTGCACATCTCCCTGTAAACGGGTTTCCATTCAATTTCCTTTGATTTCAAAAATTTAAGCCCGAATCAGTTGCTGTTAAGACATCCAATGGTTGTTTTCGAGTTTGATTAAAGAGGATCAGTTAAACGTTTGAAAAGAAGCTAAAAATAAAAGGAATTAAATGTACACAGTCTTTGTCTCCCGGTATTTCAAAACAATTTCTATAACAGTAGCCTAAGTCATGTGACTATCATCAAGAGTTCCGGGTGAACCACTTCACTTTTTATATTCCTGGTGCCATTTTGGTACTTTAATATTACCCAGGTACAGGTGATAAGTCGCTAAATATTATTCTATCGCCATCATTTCATCTATATTTAAGTATTGCGCGGTAGCACAATACCTATTTATTTCCAGTGTCACTTCTCAATGTTAATTTAACATAGAAAAGCTTATGGAGATCATAACTTTTTAATTTTTTTCTTCCCACCTTTTTGTCCCTGATGCCACTCATTTGTTTTCTTTACTAATTCTAATAATATTATAAATTTAAAGTGTGAAAATGTTTGCCTGACGTTAGGGTCAAAACTTATGATAAAATGCGTTTGCATATGTGTGAATTATAACCCAGATAGTAACACGGGCTAATTTTTATTTACATTTTTCGAATATTTGTCTTAATAATTCCAAATTTCATTTTTTTCCTTGATAATCAACGGACATTTTTCCAATAAAATTTGACTTTTTTTTTTTTCATTGTTGCCAATAATTCAAAATCCGTACTAATAATTTGTCTATTTTTAGTTGAATGATTTTCATGTGAAAAATTGCTGAAATATTTTTCTAAGAATTAAACAGAAGTTGAATATGGCGTCATAGCAGAAATAAAAATGACATTTTCAAACAGATTTTTTTACGCTTAGACTGGAAGTTTTTGCCCAAAGTACAGAAACTTGCATTACTGCACTGGTGAAAGATTTTGAATTATACATAAGTAAATTGCATCACAAATTGTGATACGATACCGCATGAATCAAAGCCTGATAATGGTACCCTCCATTAATTTTGAAATGTGTTCGTCTGAATGCTGTAGTTATTAAAAAAACTTGACATATTAAACAAAAACCTAATTTGAAGAACAAATAAAAAAAACAATTTTTTTTTTCCTACATTGTTTAAGCCCGAGAAGAGACAGATATTAAGATATTTCATTCAATTCGTTCTACATTTAATGTTAAATTTTTGTAACAAATAAGTTAAACCAATTGAACATTAAAAGCTAAAAAATCAAATTCATACAACATAATATTTTAAACACCCTAAAGACTTAGATTCCGTTCAAATGAAATCGAAATAAATCTTAGACGTTTTCCAGTTTTTCAGTTGTAAATATCTGTATTATTTTTATGATGATTGTACAGAAAATGATAAGATACATGCAAAATACAAACTTTAAAAAAGTCTAAGATTTATTTCGATTTCATTTGAACGGAATCTAAGTCTTTAGGGTGTTTAAAGTATTATGTTGTATGAATTTTATTTTTTAGCTTTTAATGTTCAATTGGTTTAACATATTTGTTACAAAAATTTAACATTAAATGTAGAAAGAATTGAATGAAATATCTTAATATCTGTCTCTTCTCTTGCTTAAACAATGTAGGAAAAAAATTTTGTTTTCTTAATTTGTTCTTCAAATTAGGTTTTTGTTTAATTATAATAGTTCAAGTTATGTAAGTGTCATAAATAAATACGCTCTGATCCCTTCGCTTTTCATAAGAAAGTTTGGCACAGATATCATATACGGCCCATATTGGCGCGATTTTTTTCCAACGCTAATTTGGGCAAAACATCAACAGCATAAACAACAACATTCGGCTTATCAAATAACGATGCAATGGCGCTAGTTAAGTACCCGTTGCGTATATGACATTGACGTCAGAAAAAATTAGCGCCGATATGGGACCGTATGTGGCATTTGTGCCGAAAGTTTTCCATTTCGATTTAAAAAAATCAATTTTTTTTCGAATAATACTACATAACAGCATTGTCGCAAAGATTTCTTGGTACTGTTACACTAGCCGAGTGCAAATCTCGCCAATAACTATTTTTCAACTCGCCAGTTAGCTTTTTTTTTTCCCGAGTGGTAAATTAAAACATTGCTTTGAAGTTGAAATTAAATGTCATCCTTTGTTACATCATTTAATATTTGGTCAGATGCCATATACGCACCCGGCTTGGCGTGATTTATTTTACGAAAATTTGGCGAAATCCTCGATCGAATACCAGTTACATATGTATTTTTGGTACTACTTAGTTATCCCGTCGACCAAAAATCTATCACCAAACTATAAGATTAAATGCCAATAATGGTTGATAAATGTCACATTCACTTGACTTTAAGCATGTTACATGTTTTTACGTCGTCAAGTGATTTTTATTTCGACGTTTTATTTGTATATTTATTAATGTTATACTATTTTTTCTATATTTTCTTTCGTTATTTAAAATAAAATTTTTGTCAATTTGTATAATTTGGCTAATGGTTTGGCGATTTATATAATTTGGCGAAATGGGTCAATGGAATAACTAAGTAGTACCGTATTTTTTAATTATTTTCTATTATTTTTTATTTTTAAAGGAAAATAACCAAAAAAAATTAACTATAGAACAAAACAATTTATGTAATTAAAAAAAATAAAATAAAATAATTAACCACTTATTATTAAAAAAACAACAATAGCCGAGTTACCATGTCAACCAAAATAATGCCATTTTGAGGCCAATTAGGTACCCCGGTGCGTATATGACATATGTGCCTAATATTTTTCTTTTCATTTCGTTTAAAAAAATAAAGAAGTGAAAGCCATTTATTTTAAATGTTTCTGTTTGTATTAAATAAAATGATAACGAAATACAAACTGAATTATGAATAAAAGTAACATGATACATTTCTTAGCATACATTTAAGGGAGGCCAAACTTCTCGCCAAATTAGTTTAAAATAGTAACCTTTTCTAAAGTCTGAAAAAAAAAAAAATATATGTTTGATTAAAATTTGAGTTGCCATCATTAGAAAAATGTATATAAAATTAGAAAAAAATTAATATTTGGAAAACTAATTCGAATTTAAAAATTCTAATACCAGTTTTGAAATCTGCGGATCAATATTGATTTTTGGTGTTAATTTCATCGCAAGGTATTCCATATTTTAGGAGAAATCGCCGTAAAACATAATCAGTTGTTTAATCAGTCGATTGAAAGAATCGTTACATTTCAGCCGTTTCAAATATTCGTTTCATAAATTCGTTTAATTAGGTTTTTATATATGTAGGGTAGATTTAATTTATGTTAAATAGTTTTCAAGATACGGAACTTCAAACTTGCAACTTTGAACGATTGTACATATGCCATTCTATGTCACAAGTTTTTTTTAAATGTCCAGAACTTCCAATTTTTAGGTGCGTTCGTAATTATATAAATACGTAGCACCTATAGTCGTCGTTCAGTCCGTCCGTCTGTCCGTCTGTCCGTTCGTCTGTCCGTCCGTCTGTCCGCATGTAACAGAGCAAAAACTACCCAACCGAATGGTCTGAAATTTCAAACATATGATTGTTGCAAAATTTTGTCGAGCCATTTCAAATTTTATGAAAATCGGATGTATAGTTTAATTACAGGGACAGTCAAAAATTTTTCTTTACATTACGGCCAATGGGAAAAATTATTGCAAGTGCTTTTTAATGATATTAGAGCCTTCCGAATGATCTGAAATTTTAAAGATATAACTGTTGCAAAATTTTGTCGAGCCATTTCAAATTTTAGGAAAATCGGATGTATAGTTTAATTACAGGGACAGTCAAAAGTTTTTCTTTACATTACGGCCAATGGGAAAAATTACTGCAAGTGCATTTTAATGATATTACAGCCTTCCGAATGGTCTGAAATTTTAAAGATATAATTGTTGCAAAGTTTTGTTGAGCTATTTCAAATTTTAGGAAAATCGGATGTATAGTTTAATTACAGGGACAGTCGAAAGTGTTCCGTTACATTACGGGGAATGGGAAAAATTATTGCAAGTGCATTTTAATGATATTACAGCCTTCCGAATGGTCTGAAATTTTAAAGATATAATTGTTGCAAAGTTTTGTTGAGCTATTTGAAATTTTAGGAAAATCGGATGTATAGTTTAATTACAGGGACATTCAAAATTGTTCCGTTACATTACGGGGAATGGGCAAAAATTATTGGAAGTGCATTTTAATGATGTATCAGACTATGCGCTTTATGAAGTGCAAAAAAGTATACATTCAGTACAATATGGGGTGCAAAAAATAATTATAAAACTAGTTATAGTACGAACGCACCTCATTTGCCACGTTTGACGAGCAATTTCCAACTTGTTTTATTTTTTTGTCGAAATGTTTTGCAATGCTCTATTTGAATATGAATGGAATCTGTGTATCAAATTTTATTAAAATCGGTTACTATGCAGCCACGACGTTTTTTTAAAATTTTTGCTCATTTTGTGTGGAATGACACAGATACATACTTTGTGTGTTTCTATTTTTATAAATTGCAATTAAATCAGAGAAATTCTTCGTATCGAGTTCCACGATTTAAAGTTTTAAGAGTTTAGATAAATGACAATCATTTTGTCGATGGAAATTATCGTTTTCCGTTTCAGGTCGACCTCAAATAAAACTTTAAGTTCAGATACAGAACATACACGATTTTACTGAAAGAATGCCTGTTTTCGTTTTTGTTTTACAAATAAAAACGACTGTAAGTTTGAATACATTCTATAATAATGTATTTTGTTAAAATATAATAGGAAGCAATATTTATATTACAGTTAGGAATATAGAGTATTCACCTCTTTATTTCATTTCAGTTTGGTATTAAATTTCACATTTCTGGATCGTGTTAGTTGAGAGCAAATGATGAATCTATAAAATACTTTTTGTTGATGCGATTCCGACAATTTGTACAGCTGTAAATTCCTAAGTCCTATAATTTTTCTAAAAAACATTAATCAACTGCTTCATAAACCTGAAAACATTCATTTGGAAAAAAAAGAAAATAAACATATGTGATTTACAATTTATTTGAAAATAATTTAATAAAAGAATTCTTTTTGTATTGAAGCATTTAATACATTTTCGAGAAATAATATCAGATCAAAAACAGTATAGAGATCTCTGTAAATTTCAAAGTTGAAGAGGAAAACATCAAAACTAATTTTAAAACAACAGAGCAATGCAGGGGGTAAATAGCATAAATCAGTCCTGTTGTTTTCTTGCAAAAGATAATTTTATTCTCTTTAAAAATTTTAATATATTAAAAAAAAGAGGAAATATAAAAAGTTTAAATATGTATATGCAGATAAATCTTTTGAGAATGAAACACTATTTTTAGTAAGAATAAAATGAGTACTAAAATAGCTTGCTTTATACAAGATCTTGGATTAGCGGAACTTTATTTAACATCTATTCAAATTTTACTTTACATAAAATCGGAAAACAAAAGCTTGTACAAATTAAAGAAAAATCACAAAAACGTAAAAGAAATTTACCCTCAGTATTAAAATATATTCAATTCTAAAATCCTATTTAAATCACAATTTATCTTTATTATTTCATAATAAGTATTTAATATTTTACAACTAATATATTTTTCATTTAATGCAGTAACGGATTAACAGTAACGTATCTAAAAAATATATACTTTTGATAATGAAATATTTCATTCAACTGTATGATTTTATTTTGAGTATATATACGTATTCTGGTCTTCCAAGTGCTGCATATAATAAATACTTTATATAATCATTTACAATTTTAAGTGGTTGTAAAGCCCTTTTGAGCAAAAAAAAAAAAAAAAATCCAATTGCTGACAATACAGTTTTTTACTGTATACTTACTATACCATGAAGTCCATACTGTACATGCCATGAAATACATTTAGTATACCACGAAATCCATAGCGAGTGGCCTTGAATTAAATATTTAATTAACACAACATTAGTCATGTAAGATTTTCAATTGGGTGAAAAATGTCTTGACCAGGGTTCGAACCAGGGATCTCTTGGCTGAGGATGCTAGTGCTCTATCCTCTTAGCTATTCCGGAGGAATCTGGTGGATCTAATTCAACCTTCTAACCTTATTGACTATAGCATCTGATCTGATATTTAAATCAGCTCAAGAGAATAAATCCCAGGCAATGGAAGTCCAGAAAACGCTGGATACGTAATTACAGTAGATTAATTTTAACACAATTATTCTAATTCTAATTTGTAAAAAAAGTCATATATGTAAATTTTCAATTGGGTGAAAGATATCCAGGGGCGTGCCTAGCGGCGGGGGGGGGGTGTTGGGGGTGTAACACCTCCCCACTTATTTGGAAGAATTGGTAAAATTTAGAATAGTCGGAAATTTAAGAACACACCCTGCAAAAAGTCCCCTGTCCCGTCCTCAGTATCATTTCAATTCTCTGTTGTCAGTCTTTAAAGGGGAAAATAAAGAACTTCTCACGGAATATTGTGTATGATTCTGTATGGGAGGGAGGGGTTGTCAGAGAGAGGAGGTGATAGAGAGAGAGAGAGAGAGAGAGAGAGAGTGAGAATCGCGTTTCTGAGAATTTGAGACTTTCGTGAAAGGAAGGGGGGGGGCGGGTTGTTGCAATCTCTATTGTAAGTTTTCCCATGTAGCATCTTTAATTGCTTCCTTCTGCTATGGACTGATTCTTAGAATTTGGTGACCTCTTTGCCCTGGATTTGGCGCTAGTTAAATGTCAAGGTTTCTGAAAAGGAAGATACCTCGACTTTTCTAAGTTGTGATCCAGCCGATCGTATTGGAAAGAATTTAACCGAAAACCAGAAAATGTTCATTCTGTCTCGTGGACCTTATGAACCTCAGAGATCATCGTACCCTGTGAATCATGACATTGATCCCAAGAAGTAGAATAAGTTTAGCTCTGTAGGAGTAGCTGTTTCTCAGAAGGTTTATTGCGTGAGTTCTTTAAATGCTATTTCATATTAATTTAAATAATATCTAACACTTTTACTCTACTACTACATTTTACTAATTTAAATAATATTTAGTAGCATTTACTAATTTAATATCAGAAAGCTTTTATTGACATTTTGCGTCGAACACTAAATAAAAATATCTTTTTAGAGCAACTTTCACGTTGACAGATGCATGACACTATATTTGTTGCTGATAATATTTCGATATTTACATCTACATTACTCCCCTACCAGTAATGAAGTTACGTTACTTTGAAAGCATGGTAGGATGTAATGGTATTAATATATACTGATGCAATTATACACAAAAATACAAATTGTACACAACAAAAATAAATAAACAGAAAACATAGCTAAATTCTTGAGTAAACATTAAACAATAATTAAAAATATAATAATAAAGTAATATAATATATTAAATAGATCAGGAACAGTCAACAACATCATAAAAACGAACTGGAAGTTTCACTTGTCTTCCACAGCGCGTCCGTTTATCAGATTTCTCTAATTTTTCACTTGGCACAACACTGTGTGTCGTCGTTGGCTGTGGAGTCTGGCTGTTCATGGGAACTGATGTATGATCAGTCTTTGAAGTAAGTAGCAGTATTTCGTTATCGGAAAGCTGCAACATATAGGCAGGTTTTAATCTGTCTACGGAGATATTAATTTGCTTGCCTTTAATTAATAGTTGAAAATATTTTGGAGTTCTTTGCAACACAAGAAATGGTCCTTCATATGGGAGTTCTAATGGTTTTTTTTACTCTGTGAATACGTAGAAAAACATGAGAGCGTGTATACAAATCTTTTGGTATGAAAATGTTTTGATTGCATTTGCGTTTGGACGTATAGGGGTTCAAGAGAGCCATCTCTTTTCGAAGGTTATTTACAAAATCATCAGTAGATATTGGCGAATTCGATTCTTCAAAAAATTCACCAGGTAATTTGATAGTTTTACCATAAACCATTTCAGCAATTGTATACTTACAGTCCTCATGTAGAGCAGCTCGAAAACCCATAAGAACTGTTGGTAATGTCTCTGTCCAACGAAGAGAGTTATGACACCTAATAGCTGATTTTAAAGTACGGTGAAGGCGTTTAATTTTACCATTAGATTGAGTTGGTACGAATTCGTGTGTTTCAATCATACACCACATAATGAGGTTAAATTTCGAAGTAATTCAGAATTAAACTGCTGTCCTCTATCAGTAACGACACAAGAGGGTACTCCAAAACGAGTAATCCAATTTTCGTAAAAAGCTTTTGCAACACTTTCTGCAGTGATGGTTTGTAAGGGTACTACATCCATCCAAGAGGTAAATCGGTCAATACATGTCAAACAATAAATATATCCATTATAAGGTGAATAGGGCCCAATTAAGTCAATGTGCACTACACTAAATCTTTCATCTGGAGCTTGAAATTGTGCATATTCTCTTTTTGTATGTTTAGTGATTTTATTTCACTGACAGTTTAGGCAAGTTCGAGCCCACTGGATAACATATTTTCTCATTTCTGGCCAAATAAATCTTTTAACCATTTCCCTTACAGTGGTTCGAATTCCAGGGTGAGCTAAACCATGAATTGTATTAAACAGTCTCATTCGATGTTCTTCGGTCGAGTTCTTCAGTCTTTGGGTATGAACGGTCTAATATTCGAAGTAGATGTATCACACCACAAAGATTTTCCTGATGGAAGTTGATGCTGTTTAAAACATAATGATTTGGTATGTAATTTAAGCTGATGAAGCTCATCGTCATCTATTTGTTCATCTGCTATTTGGTCATAAGCAATAAAAGGAGAATCGATGTTTGCGATTCTAGATAACGTGTCTGCAACTACATTTTCTTGACCGCTTGTATGCTGTATGTCAGTTGTAAATTGGGAGATATAGTGTAGATGTCTTAACTGCCTCGGAGAAGCTTTATCATTTTTTTGTTTAAAAGCAAATATTAATGGCTTGTGATCGGTTAAAATTGTAAAATTACGACCTTCAAGTAAGTGCTTGAAATGTTTGATAGATAAATATATACCTAAAAGTTCTCGATCATCAGTGCTATAATTCCTTTGAGCATCGTTAAGCTTTTTTGAAAAAATGCGATTGGTTTCCATCCATTGGTTTCGTATTGTTGGAGAACTGATCCAATAGCCCAATCAGAAGCATCCGTGTGAAGTGCCAGAGGGTAATCTGAATTGGGATAGGCCAGCAATGTTACTTGAGCAATATCTTGTTTACATTTTTCAAAATTTTGTTTGGTTGCATCGGTCCATGGGATTTTTCGACAATCTTTTTTGGTTGCTCCTTTTAAAAACTCACGAAGGGGAGCTTGAGTTTTTGCGGCATTTTTAATGTAATTTCTATAGAAATTTAGCATACCTAAGAAAGAACGGCGTTCGTGAACCGTTTCTGGTAATGGATAGTCTAAAATTGCTTTTACTTTTTCAGGTAGAGGTTTCAACCCTTCAGCAGATATTTGATAACCTAAAAAGTCTATTTCAGGTACTCCCAAAACTGATTTACTGATATTAATTCGGAGACCATATTTATCTAAGCGTTGGAAAACTATTTTAAGATGTGAGCGATGTTCTTCCTCACAAGAAGAGGCAATCAGCACATCATCTAAATATGGAAATACAAAATCTAAGCCATAAAAGACTTCATTGATAAATCTCTGAAATGTTGCAGGGCATTTTTAAGCCCAAAACTCATCACATTGAATTGGTACAAGCCAAAAAGTGTGATATTTGCAGTTTTTGGTTTGTCTTCGTCTGCCACAGCAATATGAAAATAAGCCTTAAAAAGATCAATTTTAGAAAATATAGTTTTATTAGTTAAAATACGTTGAAAATTTTGAATTCTAGGGATTGGATACCTATCGGGTATAGTTATATCATTTAACATACGATAATCGCCGCATGGGCGGAAAGAACCATCTTTCTTTGACACTATATGCAGAGGACTTGCCCATTCTGAATTGGAGGGACTAATGATGTTATTTTCTAGCATATATTGAAATTCCCGTTTTGTGATTTCCAAACGATGAGGGTCTAATTGTCTAGCTTTAGAATATACAGGTTGTCCTTTAGTTACAATATGATGTTTTACATTGTGCTTTACATTGGAAATAAGAAAATTAGATTTAGTGATACTGGGATACATATAAAATAAATCAGAAGATTTACACAAGCTACTCGTCGTATTTACGCTTTCATCCTCAGAGATGGATGCAACGTCAACGTGAACTGCAAGGTTAGTTACACCATCAATTAATTTTCTATGCTTAATATCAGTTAATAAATGGAATTTGTTCAAGAAATCTGCTTCTAAAATAGCTTTTCTAATTTTTGTGACAACAAATGGAAATTGAAAATCACGACGCAATCCTAGATCTAGAACTAAAATTTCTGTACCAAAAGTTCCAATTTCAGTGCCGTTTGCTGCGTATAATTTATAATCACTAAGAAATTTGTGTTTCTTGGTATGAGGAATTAGGCTTACATCCGCTCCACTGTTAACTAAAAAACGTAAACCCGTTTTTTTTTCTCTTACAAATAGACGGAATTTACGGCAATCTTCATTATTTGCAGCAGCAGAGCTTGCCGCTAAATCTACTGCTTAGTGAGGTTTTCCGAAGACTTGTTTTTCCAAGCACATGGTCCTTTACATTTAACAGGGAAACACTTTTCACCAAACATAAAATGAAAATAACAGTACTTACCTGCAGGATTAAAACGTTTGCGAGATTTACAGCGATCATAAGAAAATCGACTCTTACTTCTTGATCGAGGGCGCGAATTTCTAGTAACACTCAGATTTTCCAGCTTAGTATCCAAAGCTGCAATTTGTTGTCGTAGTTCACTGATAGCATCAGCACCTGATGAAGAAAAATTGCTTGCTCAATACAGTCCTTGTTTTGGTTGCATTTCTACAATACGGTCAGCCATTAGTGCTAGCTTCTCTATGTCTTCATCACTAACCAATAGAATATTGCGTACAAAATCAGGCATTTTTTACAGAAATAAAGTTTTAAGGACTTTATCGGAAACTTCATCGGTAGCCAGAGTTCGCATCTTTTGTAATAGGTGGCTGGGTTTATTGTCTCCTAACTCAATGCCCGTCAACAATCTTTGTAGACGTTTATTCTCACTTTCTTTGAAAGTGTTAAGAAGTCGTTCTCTAGCAGCAGTATATTTAATTGCACTTGCATCTTTCTACGAATTTGGCTCTAATTGCGAAACTAAATAATTGCACTTTGTTTCCTCGGCAATGATTCCACAAATAGAAAATTGCGCTTCCGCTTGAAAAAACCAGATTTCTGGTTTTTCTGCCCAAAATGGAGGTATTTTAACACTTACTTTCGCTATTTCATCTTTAGACGTTGATTGTTCTATAGTGTCCGGCATTGTATCGCGTACAAGGTCACCAATTGTAGGTTACTGTTTCTCAGAAGGTTTAGTGCGTGAGTTCTTTAAATGCTATTTCAAATCTATTAATTTAAGTAATATCTAACACTTTTAATCTACAACTGCATTTTTCTAATTTAAATAATATTTAATAACATTTACTAATTTAATATCAGAAAGCTTTTATTGACATTTTGCGTCAAACACTAAATAAAAATATCTTTTTACAACAACTTGCAACTTTACGTTGCTAGATGCATGACACTATATTTGTTGTTGATAATATTTCGATATTTACATCTACAGCTCCTGCTGGTATAATGAATATCCATATGTAGAATAGAGCGGCCAACTGGATGCCGCATTTCCTTTTGCTTGTTCACTTTGCTCTGATGGCCCGGGGACTGAAAACGCAGAAGAAGTTTGGATCAGTGTTGGTATTTGTATAGCATAAGATGAAAGGCCGAGGAAAAAACCGTAAAGACAAGTTAATGGCTCATTTTACGAGCAATGCTCATAGAGCTGCAGTGTATAAATTAGATAAGTTGGCCCAAAATTAAGCAAACTTTCTATCTAGTCAACGTAGAGAGGCAGCAGCTAACGCGGAGCAAATTCGTCTAAGAAACAGATTATTAATATACTTCTAGACTGCACCAGATATATAAGACGTCAAGCACTTGCATTTAGGGGGCGAGAAAGTGACAGCGGTAACTACATTCAGCTCATTAGATTAATGGCCAGGTGGATTCGAACTTTAAAAAACTGGATTGATGATAATCATCTTCGCCCATACCATGCCAATTATCTTAGTAATAAGTCGCAAAACGATTTTATTGGGGTTCTTGGATCATGTGTCCGTGAAAAAATAGTTGCAAATGTAAAAAATTGTGGATTTTTTAGCGTTACAGCTGATAGCACACCCGATCTTTCTCATCTTGACCAGCTTTCAATTGTAATCCGATACGTGACCCAACAGTTTCAGCCAGGAGAAAGGTTGTTAAAACTAAAAGATTACCTGGATAAAACAGGCGAAGGAATGGCTAAGCTTATTTCTGAAATTCTACAGTCAGTTGGAATATCGCTTTCCCAAGCTCGGGCACAGTCTTACGACACCAAGTCATCTATGTCCGGCCGCATTTTAGACTGTCAATCAAAACATTCAGAAATAGCTGGTAGATCTATTTTATACATACCCTGCTCGCGCATAAAGTGAATTTATGTGTTTGTCATGCGCGCAAAGAAAGCAATATTATAAAATTGTTCTACGACAGTATTCAGGATCTCTATACCTTCTTTCCACTGAGTACAAAGCGATTCGGTATACTGAGAGAGAAACTGGAATTTCTTCAGAAGAGTCTTACCTTGAAATCTTTGTCGAAGTCAAGATGGACTATGCGAGCGGATTCAGTCAGAGCTATTTTATCGTCCTATGATGCCCTCATCCATACTTTGCAAATATTTCTGAAGACATGAAGGTTGACAAGGATACTCGAGCTAAGGTGGCAGGGTTAAGAAGCAAAATGATGTCATACGATTTTACTGTTTCTTTACTTGCAATGAAAACAATTATATTTAAGACCAAGTTAGCAACAGAGCAATTGCAACGTGAAGACATGAGCATTTTAGAGGGAACCGACATAATGCAGAAAACTTACGAAAGCATTCAGAAACTCCGAAATGATGACGCAGCGGCAATAAAAAACATCCTTAAGGAAGCTGACAACATCTGTGAGACACATGGAATAAATCAAGATTATGAGTTTAATTTGCGGCACAGGTGACGGAGGCCTCCATCGAAGATCGACGAAAATCCTGAAACTGCAGTTCTATTTACACGAAAGAATTATTTTAAAGCAGAAATTTTGAAGGTGGTAGATCGGCTTACAAGTGCATTTGGATACATTCATAAGTTGGTATTTGAGAGAAAGTTAAACTACTGGCCTGGCTCCTTCCATCTATGATCAAGTATAGCTCTACCGAGGACATTTCTAAACTATGTCAATTATTCAGTGATGATCTCAAAGATGTAGATAACTTGGATTGTGAAATTGATCTCATGTCCTCTGAAATAGCTAGTTCTGAATCGGATACAATTGGCGCAGCAGCGCAAAAACTTGTGGGGAAGGCTCATTTGTATCCTAACCTTTCTTGGCCTACAAGTTGGCCTTAATTATTCCAGTAACTGTGGCAAGTAATGAAAGAAGTTTCAGCAGGTTAAAGTTAGTCAAAAATTACTTGCGAACCACCATGTCGGAAGAGCGACTGGACGAACTAATGCTATTAACCTGAGAAACAGACATAACTGACATGTTGGATTTAGACAGTGTAGCTTGAAAATGGGCTATTCGGAAGGATAGGCGGGTGATAATTTAAAAATAGGATAATTTTTAGCCTCTTATACTAATATATATCTTATTTTTAGCAAACAAGATTTATCTTTTTTATGTATTTTAAAATTTATACACTTACATTAAACAACAGCATGCGGTTTTATTTATAGAAATATAAATTCCGAAGTACTTCAACATTCTTAAATTGTTACTTTTGAGAACTGGTTAATGTACGGAACACCCGTACACATTTCCGTTTAAATCGTAAGCAGAATCCTAATTAATAACAGGACTCTCATCTCTACTTATATAGTAAAATAATTTCAAAAAATTTACACATACTGAATAACAGCATTTAATTTCGACTGTGGTTAAGGAGAATGCAGGTGAACACTTAAGACTTTCAGTGATTTTTATAAATTGACAGTATTGTAGAACAGTTGACTCTGTCGCTGAGGGAGGGGGGGGGGCTATCAAAAAGCCTTTCTCAGCCCCGATCTTGCAGTCGACAAAATTCAGTTCATACCCTCTCGCCCCCCAATAAAACGGCCTTCGGCACGCCCCTGAAGATATCCGAACCAGGATTCGAACCAGGGATCTTTGGTTGAAACCGCCGATGCTCTACCATATAAATATTTTGCTTATTAGTTTTTTTACACTACAGCCGACCGCAGACAATTTCATTTAATGTGAGTAGTTGCGCAGTTTCCTGACTGTGGCAATTCATTCACAAAGATATGCTTTTCACCGCAGCCTCAATTCCTTAAGGTCTGCTTGAACTGTACTCTCGGATATCGAGATCAGATTTTGAGTAAACTATATTTTCAGGCACAACTTTTTTTTTTTTATATATCATTTTTACTTTTTGACGTAAATTCATTAATTAAGTAGTTCGAGGAAACAGACTTTATTTTTCCAATAAATGCTTGAATATCGAGATAATTATAATCATACTAATATATAACTCAGGACAGTTACAATTGGATGTAATACATATAATAATTATGCTGACAATATTTTATTAAAAATTCTGAGTCAAATTTATAATCTAACAACACAAACATATAATATACATTGTATAAAAAAGAGTTATCAATTGGTTAATGCACTTAAAGACATTAAATGTTAAAAATATATATACGTACATATGTTTCAAAGATCGATTTAATAATACAAATCTTAAATATAATTAATACACTATTTAAAACATATAAAAATAAATTAACTCTTCCTACATATATGGATATAAAATATTTTCGCTAATTAATTAACTAATTTTGTAATATACAATAACTATATGTTACAAGATAATGTTATTTATCCTCAAATAGAAGGAACATCACAAGGCGGATCTACATCCAGTTTGATGTCTGATTTATATTTATATCAATATGATCGTAATATCAGTAATGGTGATTTACTAATGTATCGCTATATTGATGATAATATTTTAATTGACACTAAACAATTAAATATTTCTCAATTTCCAGTTGATTATCCAACTAATTTAGAATTGACAGAAAACCTTTTAACAAATAATACTATTAACTTTTTAGATCTTAAATCATAATCGCACAAAACAAAACAAGTATTGATCTTTATTCCTTAATATACAAATAATTAATGATCTAAACAATGTATAGTAGGGAGCTTTCTTGTACTATTAACATTTTGCGTATCAAAAAAAAAAATAAATAAATAAATAAATAAATAAAATAAAAAAAAAATTGCAAAAAAGTAAAAATAAACAAATTTTTTTAAAAAATAGGTTGGCTGGGTGGGCAGATGTTAAACTATGGAGGAGGGTGGATTTGTCTGGATAATTTATACGCAAAAGTTGATTTAATATAAATATATTTTAAAAAGGGGGGGTGGAACGATATGTTGAATTTATGAGTTTCTATGTTTATTCTGGTACTTATGAAATTTCTGTCCTTGGTACTGTATAAAAATATTTATATTATATTAATTTACATCAATTTAAGTCACTTTTACTGATTTACTTCAATATTTTTCGATTTGTAATGATGGACGCTAATACAGTTTACGGTATATGTATTTATCAGATTGTAGAAATGTTGAAATCTGTTGGTATCCCCCCCCCCCATTCAGTAAAGAAACATTTTAAAATCTTAAACACTAGGAGGGCTCCGGACCCCTGCTCGCTACGCTCATTTTCTATGCATTCAATTCTTAGATTCCACTTGGTATAAACGCGCTCCTTCCCAACTCCTGACGATTTTATTTCCTTATCTCCAAGGAGGTAATCATTAGAAGTTACAGAGTTACATAATTAAAAGAATTATTAAATATAAAATCATTAAAAAACGTAAAATTTATAATTTATTTGAATAATTACAAATAGAATAAAAATATATATATATATAGTGTTACGAATATTGCAAATAGTTAGTGTTTGTGCTTAAAAATAATGTAAATAGTTCACTTAAGCTCTATTCATAAGCTAATTTTAGTTTTTGTTGCATTGAAATATCTCCATTTGTTGATTTTCTGCAAGCAAGTAAACCCTATAGGATTTCAGTGCGAGTCTATGGAAATTTGGAGAAATACAGGAAATAGCGCCAAGTTGTCATCACTTTTGGCTACTAAATTTGGTCGCTAAGTTTAGCGATATATCGCCAAGTTGGCGACAAACTTGGTGACGTTTGGCGACAGAGCACGGTCCCAACCCTTTGATAACCCCTCTTATAGCGTCAGAAAGCACTGACCAATCAGATGCGTTTAACGGTATCTACGCAGATTTTCATTGTCCCTTTCGAAAGCATTAGTTTTTTTATATAGAGTGAAGGATTAAATTTATTAAGTGGTTAATAGAAAAAACTTTTATAGTAATATAATTGAAACTTATTTGAAATTATTATTAATTTATTTAATTTTGGCTGAAATAATTAAAAACAATTATAACACATTATATTAAAGATGCTAAATGATTATTATCGATATTCTGTTAAGCTGTTTTTGAGTGATATTGTTGTGCCGTCTTAAAGTGATTTAATATGTTCAAATATTAGCAATATCTTAAATAAGCAATTTTTCTACAGTTATATTTGATAATCTACAACAGATGGCATCACTATAAATTATAACTACTTATTTTAGATGTGAATGTATTCATATATATGTATTATTATTATTTTTTTAATTTTATGAAGTTCCGAGGGATGGCAGCATTAAATAATAATTTATTCAGTTCTAATATAATAATGTTGTCATCCTCTATTATATTAGATTTTGTCTCTTAATTATTAATTGTTTAATTATTAAACATATACTTCTTTATGTACTTTTTGTAATAATTTATTCCATGATCATTAAAATATCATGTAATATTTTTTTATTATATGGACTATATGCTAATTATAATTGTTATATTTTAAAAAGTGAATATTTTCTGCGGCAAAAGTGGGGATTCGCTTTTGACTGTGCCAGTTATTTGAACGGGATTTTTGCTGTGCTAAAATTGGTTAAATGTTTGAGTTGTAATATGGTTATGGCGGTTCTCTTGCTGGGTATGTCTTTGATTTAAATTGCTACTTTTTTTCATGTTGTTCCTTGTTGCGGATATTGCATTGATTTTTACTTCAATTTATTTGGTATGGTGGATTTATACTTTTTGGTGTATAGTCGGTGGGGTACAAAATGGAATTCAATTTTTTGCTTATTGCTGGATTCTATTACAGAAATCGACTATATTTTTTGCTTATATATATATATATATATATATTATGTGCCCTTAACCCATTAACCGCTGGTGTTGCGTTCACGCAACAGTCAAAATAAATGCGTATAAAAAATTAGCTATCAAATGAATTTTATATTAATAGTAATTTTTGAGTAGGGTATATTATGGTTACTAATTCAATAGAAAAATATTTTCTTTCAACATTTTTTTTTCTATTTAATAAAAAGTTCAAAACTTAAATCATTTTTAAAAGAAAACTTTCGCAGAAGAAATATAGTTAGACAAACGTAAGCTTTAGAGTAAATCTATTTTTAGACAAGGTCAAAGTGCATCAGAACATTCAACGAATCAGTTGCTTTCGTTTTAATGGGGGAGGAAGAGACAATAGGTTTTGCGTTTACGCAACGTCAGCGGAAAATAGGTAGTTCCAGTACTCACTCGTATCGTTCGACTCTGTGGATTTTTTTCTTATTCTGTGCTCACAGAAATGCTTCAAACACATATCTTACGTTCTTCGAAGGTCTTCAAAGAATTTTTAATAAAGATTCATATAATTATCACGGGAACGAAAGAAATATTATCGTTATTTCATTAGAAATAGCAGAAATTATTGATGAAGAAGGAAATAATAATATATCAAAAAGTGATAATGATATTTTACCTTTCGATACTGCTGGCGAAATTGAAACGTGCGTGAAAAAGAAGTTTGTATCCTCTAAAAGTTGTGCAAATCACACATACAAATAAAAAAAATGGAGATTTCGAGAGGATAAAAATAGAAAATTTGATTATGACTCAGCCAAAAAATGAAGAAAAAATAAAACCTTGACGAATGTGAGAAGGTATAAAGATTATTTTCGAAAATAAATACTGTCACTTAGATTTCAGACATGAAGTTGCATTGTACCTTTTGCAAACACCCTTTGAAAGTAAAGAGTTAGCCATAAACAAATCAGCCAAAAGAAGGCATAGTAAGTTCTCCATGCAAAAGCCATTACAGACAGAACGCGGAAATTTAACCCTTTCCGGAGCAATGCAATTAAATTTCTAAGATGTTGAAATGAATGAATGACACCGGTATTTACGAACAATTACATAATAAAGGACAATTACTTTACCGCCATTGTGACATTTGGGAAATAAAATTAATTGGCTTCATAAACGTACTACTGCCCCTCAAAGGGTTAATTGTTAAGTCCGATGACAGCGGAAGACTGCATTGTAAGCAATGCCATAGCCAGAATATTTATCGCTTCAGTACATTTGTGATGTTGATTTCCAGCATAAGTGTAGCGAATATTTTGTTACTTGAAACTGTTTTCTGGATATGATCCGTAATTTAAAAAAAAAAAAAATAATAATTTTAATAATAAATTAATTACATTAAAGTGATTGCTTGCTGTCTAAATTGTAACAAAGGTAAAAAATCTTACAGTGCCCATATATGCAAGAAAATCCTGCTGATGCTCAATTGAGCTCAATAAACATCAGTACTCTTATTCCGCTGACGTTGCGTGAACGCAACACTCCATTTTTCGTAAGCTAACACAAATTTTGTTATTTTCACTATAAATTAATGTTATATATGTTCAAATGAATAACCAATATCATTTGTATAAAAAAAAATTTAACCCCTTATAGTTTTGGCGGTTAATGGGTTAAAAAAGGGAAATGCTATATAAGCTTTCGGTTTCATCCATCTATTTATTCTATTGTTTGTTAGCGATATGTCTTTAAATGGTTCAACATTATTTAGCTGGTTATTTGTATCTTTTGTCTTTAATAGGATATTTTATCAAAATTTGGTGGTTTTTCATGTTTTATATGGATTAATCGTCCGCAATGTGCTAGTGAATTAGTGGGATTATGCTTGATTCTGTATTACTAGTTAAAGGTTCCATCTTTATTTTGTATAATGTCAGTGTTATGAATTGTAGCTAAACTTATTAATTAAATTTTAGTAGTTGGAAATAGATGATGATTTGTAATTATATAATGGTTATATACAGGTTGCAATATGTTATCTATCGCAGACCTTTAATTTCTCAACCGTTGATCGTAGATATATAGTTCCAATTACAAAAATGTTTAAAATGAGCTAAATATTCATGTTGTGGCATTATTTAAAGTCAAAAATTAATTTGATAAAAAATACGAAAACTAACTTTTTATACGATCTCCCAGTCCGTACATTTATATTTATTAAAATTTTATGCATATCATAACAGATATGACACAAAAAGTTTGACATCTATACTACAAAAATTGACACAGTTATTAAATTTCAAAGATTGAGATTTTTCACGTGGTTTTGTCTTTCATTGAGGGATCAGTTAATGATGAATTAAAGTAATTCGAGATCAAAATCAGGGTGCAAAGTCCTTTTTACGGTGAAGCTACTTTTAGCCGGTATCGTCGGTACTTTGGAATGTTGTTAGATGAAATAACCCTATTTGGTGATTCCTAAATTTAGTGAAACCGGGTAAAGGTGGTTTTGCCGTAAAAAGGTAAAAAATTTTACCTTCTTTAAAAATGAAATCTAGGGTTTAATATATTAAAAAAAAAACCCACAAGTAAAATATTTTCCGTTACTATAAATGCTACTGTATAACATTGTTGCAAGAAAAACCTCTATGAATATGAAATTTACAAAAAAGATGGAAAATGCTAACTTAAAAAAAATCATATATTTGTTTACATTTTTTTTTTGTCAATAAATTCCAATACAGACCAAATTTAGAGATTTTTAAAATTTTGCGTAATAGAGTATATTATCTGCCATTTAGAACATGCCTATCGATCACCATCATTTAAACATTGTATTAAATGAGTTATAACATTTCTTTTAAAACAAGTAATATAAGAATATCTTTAAAAAAATTATATTTATTTTACCAAAAATTAAGGAAAAAAAATAGCATTATTGTAGTCAAAATATATACGAAATTAGCTTTCTTTAAATGAAAGTGACAAGAGAAGATATAATTGAATTTATGGCACTCTTCTGCTAAAAGATAAAAAAATGTTTTCCTCTTCGCAGTTGGAAACTTGATTGTTTGACAGAATGACAGCTTGCAGTAACAAAGTCCGTTTATTTCGAACATTTTTCCCTACTTATTTAACCGATAATTTTCAAAGTAAAACTAAGATAAATTTAAAAGAACCTGAAAATATTTATTTTTTTCTGCTCATTGTAATAGAATTGGAGATTCCATTTTAATATTAATTCATTCTTAACATATTTACACTTATTAAGGTTTTTTATTTTTTGCATTGATGCTCGAAAGAGTACATTTTAAATGGAAAATTAGAAACAATTTAAAAGGAATATCCATAAAAACAAAACGAAATTTTTATCTTTTTCATTGATAAATATAAATAAAGAAACATTTAACAATTACCTCAAACTGTAGGTAAATAAACTTGTTTTATAATTATTTAACGTTTTAAAGATTTTAAATACATGTATGTTCAGTACAAACATAATAATATTTAATATTTCAAATTAATTGCTTAAAAGGCGCGAAGGCCAACCTAGTGAAAAAGATTACCCGCCGGGATTCGAACCCGGTCCATCGGTATTGCGCACTGACATTCTACCGACTAAAACGCATGGAACGATACCTAGCGTGGAACTTCTCACTATTACAGGCTGGCAAGGCTACAAACGCAGTACAAGATGTAATAAATAAATATTCAATATGTGAAATATTATTCTCAGTTTGCTGTAAACTTATGAACGAGAGGTATCTCTTCATAAAGTACAGAATGAATAGATTTAAACATAAATTAGTTGAAATTGGTAAACATGCACTCATTTAAGGACATAATTTTTTATTCTTGACAATTTGTAAGGAATACATCAGTATCACAGTGAATAAACATTCTTAAAACTTTTTAACTGCCATGCCTGAGATTATCTCGAACACGGCACTGTTGCTTCAAAATGTCACGCCCAGTGTTACTCGGGGTAGATTTTATTTATTTATTTATTTATTTATTTATTTATTTACTTTTTGTGCATCTTATTGTCAAACCCAAATCTATATTGAGATAATGTAACTTGGACGTTAATTTGGGCATTTCTCAATAGATGGCAGTACTTTACAGGAGGTGAATTTTTACAAGATTCAAAATATAGAAGTTAATTTAGGCATTTTTCAATATATGGCAGTAATTTACTGGAGGTGAATTATTACTTCATTCAAAAGATAGCAGTTTATGTTGTCAAAGTGCGCGGCATTTTTTTTTTTTTTTTTGTAGTAGCGAAATGGCGTAAGGATCTTCGAGATGTTATATAGATGATTTAGATTCTTCAACCGGGGATGAATATTTTGAAGTCAGCAATAAAAGTGATACAAGTGAAACTGAAGAATGTATGTGGCATTTAATGTAGCAGCGATTCACAGGCCGATAAGAGTAATGACGATATATGAACCGCGAGAGACTCATGTGAGAAAACTGCTTCTGACAAATTAGGGGCGACTCGATTCCCTTTTACAGGTACCCCAGATGTTGCTTTGCCTGTAAACGTGAACTGCACTGCTTTAGATGTATGAGAAATTTTCTGTATTCCAATATATTGGATATAATAGTGAAAGAAACGAAAAACAATGCAGAACTGGAATGAAGAGCGAATCGGTCAAAGATATCAAGGTGCTCAGACAGTAAAAAATGTATCCCTACAAATGAGAGCGAAATGAAGCTATTCTCTGACTAATTATTCTTCAAGCTGTTGTCCGGAAGCCAAATCAGTCTATGTACTGGTCTCAGCGAAGTGTTTTGCGCACTCCAGTGTACTTAAAAGTAATGATTGTAAATCGATTTATTTTGCTTTTGCGATATTTACATTTTTGAAACACTCTAAGCTGAAAAAAAAAAGATTGTGCTACAAAACTGTGGAAGTTATGCAATGTGATAGAGAATTTGTGGCAAAAATTTTGTAACTTTTACATACCAAAAAAAGATGTATATGTTAATGAAAGCTTGATGCGTTATAAAGAAAGGTTAGGACTTTCCATAAAAATCGTCATGCACCTATTGAATTCCTTTTTATGAATGTGTTATTGTGTAACTGTAGATAATTACCACATGTCACCAGAGTTTACAGAATTAATTGTTGCACAAAAAAATTGATATTTATGGCACTGTCAAAACAGACGAGGTTTACCTACAAAATACTAAAAAATATAAGTAAAATATTAGTTATAAAGATATTAATTAACAGTAAATATATCCAAACATTTTTTAGACTGTAGTTTATTTTCTTTGAAATTGAATATATTTAAAATTAAGACAATGTATTAAAATAAACTTAATATATATTTTTTAAATCCATTTGAATCATAATTTTATAAAACTATTACTACGCAATTTATTAAAACTAACTTTTCCATTTCTAAAGTTAAATTTAGAAGAATGTGAAATTTTCTTAATGATATGTAGGCTGAACCTGACAGGCGCCCTGTCGGCGTGTTCTGCATGAAACAAAATTTCTAAATCAAACATTAAAAATACAGATCAATTTGAAAATATGATTTTTAAGGACAAAAATGCTTAAGACTTCGAACTTGAACTTCTATACTCCTTTAAATTTAAATTTCAAATAAGCTAGACGTGGCAAGATGATTTTAAAATAGAAGTTTATTTTTATTGCTTCCGAGGTTACAATAAAGGACGTGACATGGGGAATTGCTTTGAAAAGCATCAACATTCAAACATATGCTCCATATAATAAATTGAAATTTAGCATTTCATAAAAAAAACAAGAAGAAGAAGAAATATTAGGGGAGACCGTGGCTAGTTCGCTACAGCGGTAAGTAGGCTCAGTCCTCATAATTCGCCTGCTTGTGCATAGATGGCACAGAGTAACTTTCCTCTTGCTTTCTACTATCCCTATTGTAGATTTGCATCGTTACCATATGCAGTGGGATTTATTACATTTCTTCTATTTTTTGAATTGATAAATAATTTATGGATGCTTCATTCTTTTTCTAAATTCTAATACTCATCTTATTAATTTCGATTCAACTTGTCTAGTTTTTCATAGTTTACGATGAACTTTACATACTCCATCTGTGATTTACTTGGATTGTTGATGTTTAGAAGGTTGCATTATTCCATTTTGTGAAGAAATTTATTGTGAGACTAGTAGGCGCACTGAACACGTGGCAAGTTGGCTCCGTGAGCCTACTAACCCCGTTACATTGTTTTGCAATGTTTTTTGCTATTTTATCCCTTTTGATGAATTATTGTATTTTTTTTTTTTTTTTTTTTTTTTTGAAGAAAATATGCGTAATTACCAGAGAAAAACACAACAGCCTAAAACACAGAAGAATATTATAAGAAATGCTGTGGATGCCGTATTAATGATCGAACGATCTTTTAGGCAAACTGCTAAATGTTTAATATTCCTTCGAGTATCCTGATCCGATATCGCCAAATTATGCAGAATGAAGTTCAACCGAGTGACGATGTTCATATCACACCTATAAAAGTTGAAATTTCAAAAGATTCAAGATTTTATTTTTTTCGATTTATCACCAGCAGTCACAGGACTCCTATGATTTAGATTTGAGATGTTGGATCATTAATTCCTGAAGATTTTAGACCATTGAAAAAGACAGAATCCAGAAAAATAGGGAAAATAGATGTAGGAAAAATGGAACCACAAGAATATTGTCAGATTCACCAAATATAAAAGCAATGAAAGAGGAAAAGGAACTTTAGAGAAGAAACAAGATGAAGTATTGAAAAGAAGAAAAGAAAGGCAACATTAAAAGTTGGCAAAAGGTAACGAGATAATAAAGAAAACTTTGATTCCATCTACAAAAAAAAAAAATAAATAAATAAAAAAAAAAATAAATAAAAACATTGTTTCCATTTACAAAAAAACAAAAACAAAAACAAAAAACTTGTGACTGAGAAAAGCAGGAATCTTAATTATATATCAGATGTCGAGGAATTGCATTGTCTGGTATGTGATGATAACTTGAAAAATAGAAAGAACAGAGAAAAATAGTTAACCCTTTCTGGGGCAGGAGAATTCTGTTCGTAAAATGATGAAATAATTGACTGACGCCAGAATACTCAAACGAATTTCTTTGTAAACAACAAAATGCTATTTTGCACTTTAATTACAAAAGCAACATTTTATTAAAAATTTATTGGTGCCAGTTGTCAGTTTTGGAATTAAAATTAGGTGGCTAGACCCTCTAGCCACCGCCCCTGAAATGGTTAAAATGACAGCTTTGGGAACATGTCGAACTCTATGCCCAAACGAAGACAATGAATTTAATATTTTTGATAACTATAACTGTGATGATGATATCGAGTAGGATAAATGTTACTCAATGTTAATGTTTTATTCATTATTTTTATGTCTCTATAATTTAGATTTTACATTGTACGGGAATAATTCTTAAGTTTAATCTTGATGTTAATAACAAAATTTATTTATCTTAACAGCTTGTCTTATTTGAGTTTCATTTAACTTTTTACAAAGCGTGTTACAACTTACCCCATAGGAATAAGCAACGTGGACTGGCTAATTTGACACACACTTTTTATCCATTACTTTAGGCTTCGCTAAACATACACTACAAAAGATATAACCACAGAACTCCGGATATTTATTGCCAATTGTCTGTGCTTTAAAAGTACAGTTAAATTTTGTTAAAAGACGTAACCAAAAATTAGTAAAAATCAATAACTAAAAACTGAACCTACTATCCTTGTCACCCCTAAACAATGCTGTTTTATCAAAAAATTAAAATAATTCAAAAATTCGTTTGTTAAACATTTGGTGTTTTAAACAGTGTCTTCTATAATTTAAACAGGAAAAATATTTAATGACACACATATATATTGATGTCTAGCAGTCGTTTGAAATTTATATATTATACCAATTATACCAGCTTCCAATAGTTGATTTAATTTATCTTGAACATCTTTTTGCAGAGCCTGAGGGAGGGGGAATGAAAGGGTTTTAATAGGGTTTTCATTAACAAATTTTAATTCTGGAATTATTTTCTAATTGTGACCTAAAGTATTTAAAGATTTTGAAAATGCAGCAGAATAATTGAGTAGTAACTCAGACAATTTCTTTGCCTCTTTAGAGTTTAAGTGTTTCAAATCAAAATCATTAGGTGTTAAACCTTCTTTTCTCTTTAAACCTTCTTTTCTCTTTTTTAAAGATTGCTTAGATGCCTGTAGAAGATTAATGAAGTGTTGTTCCGAGTTATGATGCTTTTCTGAATTTTCAGCAGAGTACTCCGAAATTTCTTCAATTTCAGATAATTCACCAACTCTTGTCTTTTTTTTGCAGGTGTATGGTAGTATTTGAATTGTTTTTATCAAAAACAGAAACGAAATCAAGCAGTTGAGCAGTTTTAGCTTTGAGTTTTGGCTTGTTATTTATTTGAACAATGACGTCAAATCCTATTATGCCTTTTTTATATGTCAAATACTCAAACAAATAACTTATGAATTGCTTGTTGTCGTTTTTATTGGTGTACACCGATATCCATTTTTCTTCATGGGGTTCTAATGTCAATTTACGTGTTAGAAGAACATCTTGAATTTTTGTGCGAACAGAGTGATTGTTAAATTGTGTTAAATTAGTGAGAGTTGCATCAGTATCTGGACACTCTAATGGAATAGTTAAGTTGTTATTTATGTGAACACATTTGTTAGCTGGATCTATTAAGATATTGAATTTGTTTATAAAGTCATATCCCAGAATACCTTCAAACGAAGAGGATTCAGGAATATCCACAATATAAAAATGGTGGGAAAAATACTTATGTTGCAATTTTATTGTAGCTCTAATGCATGCAGAAAAATGAACATCTGAATTCACTGATTTGATGCATATGCCAGTGGATAGTCGTTTGTATTTAAGTGTAGTTTTAAGTTCGTTAAACAACTTTCTGATAAAAGTGAGATGGAACTTCCAGAATCTGCTAGAAAAGTGACAGTTTGTTTTGACACAGTAGGGTTGACAAGTGGAAGACAGGGAGTGTCTTTATTTACATTACAAATTACATATGTCTTTTTGTTATTTCCAGTTTCTGTCGCTATGCAACTAACAATAGTAATATGTTTTGTGGTTGAGAACTAACAGATTTAACTGATGTGGAACTGTTAATGTGAGACACAATACCATCAGCAACATTGCGTCTCTGGTTTAGTTTTCCTGACTATGGCGACTGTTATTTTTATAAATATTTTCTCCTCTGTGAGTATTTGCACGTTTCCATTTGAAACAAACCTGGGACTCATGGCCATATCGGTTGCATAGTTGACAAGTTGTAACATTTTTTTTTAAAATGAAATTTACGAAGGGAAAAATGTCTATCATGTCTTTGATATTTGAAATTGCGGTCTGACAGACCGCTCCAGATTTTCCCGCATGTATTTCCACCCCTCAGAATTGATAATGATCCTCACCTTTACCTCTACCTTCCTGAAACGGCCCCCCAATTGCACATTCCGCTTGTCATTCTGCTAGCTGCTTTTGTTATTTTTTTTTTTTTATTCATTTCATTGCGAAAGCGGTCTGTCAGACCGCTCACAGTAGCTGTGATTCTGTTTTTGTCCGAGAAGGAACTTTTTATTTTGTGGATAATTTTATACATTTTTCATAATATTATGTGAAAAGTTGAATCTAATTATTCGAAAAAATGTCCAGTGTACCTAAAGAAACTGAAATTGAGTGGTCTGTTAAAAATTAGTCGGATATAGAATATTCAGATTCTGAATGTTCTGAAAATGAATTTATTGAAAGTGATCAAGATTCCCCTTCGGAATTATCACTGGATGATGAAGAAAATATTTGAATTAACTCAGAGTAATTTTGTGGGGAAAAAAAATTTACATGGACTAGAAAAGAACCAAATCGTTTTTTTTTTTTTTCGAACTCAGAAACAAAATATTGTGGTGCTACTGCCGAGTTTAGAAGGTCCTGCAAAAACTGGTCATAAAGCAGTACCAGAAAAAACTTGTAATTTACACTGTGTTAAAAACGTTATAGAAATTATAGTTAAGTCTAAATGCAAAATTAAATGCAAAAATTAAAGTATGTAAATTGCGTTATTCTAATCAAACTAGACAAAAACTTACTTTGATACAGATGATAGTGAAATAAAAGCATTTCTTGGATTATTATTGTACTCAGCAGTTTTCATATCAAATCGAGGGTCTGCCTTTAATGTTTGAGAATGCAAGACTCTGACTGCAACTGAACATTCTGTACTGTGTAGTATAAAAAGTATTGTTTTTACTTATTTTATTTCTACGTTGATGTATAAGTTCTGATGTATTTAATTCCATAAAAAAAAAAAAAAATGTGGATATGTATGTGGACTTTAATTTACGACCGTGTTTTATTTATTAACGATATTTTTATGCAAATATAATCTAACTTTTACTATTTAACTATACTTTTATTAGATATTCATCCATTTTTTACAAAAATAATTCATTTTTATTCAACGATTATTAGATGAGTTTAAAATTACATGTTTACTTTCCTCGATGTCCTACAATAAACCGCTTTTGGTTACTATTCCCATATAACGGGATTACAGTGTTTAGCCTTCAAAAATAAACTTCAAGTTTCGAAAAATGATTTATAAATTCATTAAGTAGATACGTATTGTTAAACAGACCATTTTTTACCACTTAGTTATTATTTTATTCATGTTTTGATTTAGCGGTCTGAGAGACTCTCACAGTAGTTATGGGACAATTTCTGTCTCAGTATTTAAGGGTTCAGCAGAATTTCATATAACTCATTTGCCCATTCAACCGTGGCACGATAATCTGTGATTCCTTCTTCTTTTATTTTGATTCTTATTTGTGAATGAATCGCTTCAAGAAATTGCATGTATTTTATGGAATCTCGCGCTTTGGGATCCTTTATATCCTCATACACTTTTGCTGCCAAAATATTTTAGCGGTGAGCGAAATTCTTTATCGTCCCGGTAGGCAAGAGCAATACATTATTCAATTCGAGATTAAATTTGTTAATAGACTTGTACGAGATTGAATTGTTTAAGACTGCAAACACGCGCTTTTATTTTATATAAAATGACGTCATCCGCATCCACTATAGAATTCACCATTTACGATCCAGTCTTAAACATCATCTACAGTTAAATATGCATAGGAAGTAAGTATCACTGAACAATACGCAAATAAAAAAAAGAGATTTCGTCATTCAAGAAACTGGACAAAAAAAAAAAAAAAAAAAAAAAAAAAAAAAAAATCTGCTATCTCATGATTCATATGCCTTCATTTGTTTGTAATTTTAATATAGATACTTAAGATTAAATTTAGTTTATAATAGCTCCATGTTTTATCAGAAATTATTCATTTATATTTTTTCCAAATAGCCCGCATTTTAATTACATTTTATTTTCTGGCGCAGCATGTCCCTTAAGGGACTTAGTGCCATAAAACCTCATATAACCAACCAACCTGCATTTTGTTTTCAGTTTTTATGAGAAAATGGCAACAAAAAATATAAATGCTACTTTTCAATAATTTTCCCTTTATATTCAACATAAATGGAGTACTTGAGGTGCTAAATTTAAACAAATTAGTGATAAAACACTACAAAAAAAAATAATACCTCAAAAATAAATAGAGATGCAGTGTCTAAACAAATTGCATTTAAAAATACTTTTTTTTTTTTCAATACGACGGTATAAAAATTGAAAATGTTCGAAGCTTAGAAGTTTAAAAAATTGCAGTAGAGGTTATTCCGTTCAATGATACATCTGCTTTGTTTTAGGGATGGCTTATACAACGTAACACTATTTTTTGGTGACGACACATTAATAGGTGGAAGAAAGAAATAACATACCTGGTGTTAAAAAACAAAACTTACCAGCAGATCGTCGAATTTACCTATAGCGACATTTTGTTGACAAAGTAGTTCCTATTGCTAGAATCCAAGAGCTAAAAGTTTATTTCCGATTCATGCATTACAATAACTGTTTGGTTTCAGAATGGTGTTTAACGCAACAGAAGGTGATACCAAACATCCATGTTAATGGATATCAGATCTCAGGATTATAATCATAATAAATCGAATTTATGAAACAATTTTACGAAACGGTTAATGAATCGTCAAACGACTGATTATTTTTCACGGCTATTTCTCCTAAAATATGGAAGGTTTTTCGGTGAAATTAACACCAATTATCCGTATTGATTCACAGGTGTCAAAACTGGTATTAAAATTTTAAAATTTGAATTAATTTTCGAGACGTTATTTTTTTCCCGATTATAATGAAATTCCACGAATGATAGCAACTAAATTCCTCTAATATTACGGAAAAGGGGAGAACGGGGAAAACTATAGGGATTATTATACTTCTTCTTTATCGTGATTTTCAAATTGAAATTGAAATTATTTTCTATTTCAATAGATAGTGAAACAATATTCTAATTAACTACTTGGATGGTGGTGATGCCGCTATGGCATGACATAATTTTAATCCCTAAATGCCGTATTGGCACTCGAAATTTTAATGAAAATTTCACTTATATTACGTACGCGAAATTAAATGTTTACTTGTTTACATGTAAATTTTCTTGTAAGTACTGGTGTCATTCAATTTTCAATTATCATTCAATTTTCATTTTTCTAATACAAATACGTTGTGCCTCAAAGGGTTAAATTATGTTTTTCGAGAAAATTTGAAAAAAAAAAAAAATTATTATTATTTTTTTTTTTGTCGCCATTTTCAAATTGAAATTGAAAAGTGAAATTATTAAAAAATGAAAGGAAATGAAGTAATAAATTAATGATCACGTGTTAAAAACAGAAAAGAGGGAAAATTACTCAAAAATATTTACACGTAAATATTACAAAAATACGAAAACTTTTAAATAATAAATTTATTAAACTGCTAAACGCATTTAAAGATCATAATTACGTCATATGTAAAATTCCCGAATGTTAAACATCCTCAAAATTTTAAATCCCTAGAATAAAAACCTTTTTAATGGTGAATATCAAGTCATGTTTAAAAAGATCAAATAATAATATTTCGAAGCACTTTTGCATTAAATAATGTATATCTAATCAAAAACAACTCGTTGTAAATGATGCCGCCAAGCCACAAATTTAAAACGTCACTCATAAAAAGAAGTGATTTAGAAGTGAATACACCGAGTGCCGTTTAAAAATCTATCACTACTCTTAATGTTTCAAAAGGACTCGGAGTGAGTTACAGTATGTGAAAACTACTTCTATCAGTTTTAAAAATACTAAATCCCATGAAAATAAATTTAAACAAAATTATCCCAAACACGTTCACCAAAGAAAATAAAAAATCCTTCAGCATGCACATTAAATATAATTACTGAAAACATTTGCCACTTTTGCTCTCAAAAACACGAAGCAAATTTGTGTAACTTAAAATTGGAACAACGACAGTGGCGTAGTGACATATTCAGCGCCCTGGAGCAAGTACAGTTTGTGCGCCCTCTTGTCACTCTAAAAACTTCTGCGCAATTTTGTTTTGAAATTTAAAATTTACATACTATTCTTAGTTCTATTTAAAACCTTGCTTTTATTTGAAAATCATAGTATTTTAACAACGTATTAAATTCAAATAATTAAAAATAAGTAAAGAATAATGAAATGAATTGTAATTTTTAACTACAACGTATTTACCAATATTTTCTGAGAATTTGGCGCGATTCTCATTTTAAATGCGAAAAGAGAGCCAGTACAATGTTTCAAGTGTTTCGAAACATTATAGAATACTAGTAAAAAAACACTATTGTCCTTTTTTTTTTCTTCTACTTTTCGCATATGGATGAAACACGATTTTCTCTTTTTTGTGCGAGAAAAACTTAATTTTTTAAAATTCAAAGTATCATAACTCGGTAAGTTTTGATAGTACAAAAAAGAAATTTTTACTATTTTACCTGTTAATGTATACGTAGAAGATTTTTCTAAATGTAAGGTATAGAAACCAGGGCCAGTCTGAAGATGTAAACAGGGCTCGCAGCGTTCCTAAAATTTTCGCACTTTGCTACCAGTATTTTAAATCAAAAATCTTCCTGGCAGTTTCCTTTAATTGCTACAGTAGAATTCTACAAAAAATATTATCGTATTAAAATTGTGGTAGTAAAGTGTGAAAATTTTAGGAACGCTGCGATCCCTGTGTAAACCTCGTAACTTTTAAAAAATAACTAGTTTGACATCTATTACTTTAACATGATGAAGAATAATTTTGAATTTTTTTGCTATTAGAACTATACTTCTACTGCTAATGGTTTAGAAAAGTAGCCAATAGACAATGATAAAATTTGGCAAAGTTGGTTCACCATGGCTTTTGACTAAAAGCAAAAGAAAAACTAGCCAAATGCAAAGAATGGTAGTTATAGATTCGTCGTGAAATACTAACAAGGAGGGTCTCCATACTGGGCATACTCAGAATATTTTGAAAAAAAATACCAATTAAACTACTCATGTATGTAATAAAGGATCACTCAAATTGAGCGGCGGAATGACAGTAGAAAGTCTGTAAAAAAATAAAATACTTTCGAGTATTGGGGGCGAAAAGACGAAAGCGTCACGCGATTTGGCGAGCAGTACTTTTCCTCGCCAAAAGCAAACGATTTTAATGCATATGAAAATTGTTTGTTAATTGATTTTTAGAATGCGTGTTAAAAGTATTTAATGAATGTAAACATAAACAATGAGAGAGTTTAATAAATACATTTTTTCGTATTACATATTTATGTTCCTTGTTACTTAATTTTATTACTTTAAAAACTGTTTCATCTATAGAAAATACTTTCATATATTTAAGCGTATTCCAAAATAAAGGCAAGATTCATTTAGCAGTTATTCATTTCAAACCAAGGAATTCGTCGTTTCCATAGCAACAAAATTGAACCGACAGCGCTCAATTGGACTTAATTTTGAGATATTGAAACAATTTTAATTTTGTTTTAATTCATAAAATTTGATATTTAACTTTCATTATAAATACATATATGACAAAACTATAGCTAAATCAAACTAAAACTGGAAAAACTACAGTTATTTAAGTTAAATTTATTTAAACAAGTTCAATATGAAATATTTTTATCTTAAAGAGTATTCGACATGAAAAAGTATTTTTAGAAATTTCATTTCATCGCCAACCGATGATAAATCGACAAATAAACGAAAATGTTATTATTTTTTTACGAACGTTTTATCGGGGTTCCGCCAAAAAAATTTTTATAAACATATATATACACATGAGACGAACACTCTGTAATTTTTTCAGATTTTTCTGAATATGCCCGTATGGAGACCTTCCTTGTAAGAATATCAAAACAGAAATATTGAGTTACGCAGGAAAGGTTTAATCGTACAGTAACTTCATTGAGAAAGTGGCCGAGAAAAAAAAAAAAAAAAAAAAAAAAAAAAACATCACTTGCAATTTGACGATTTCAATCTTTAGTTTTCCCACCAAATGAAACATTTTGGCGTATTTAGGCAGTGACCTGATTGACACCTTCATATATTACTCAAGATTGCACAGTTTACTTTCCATACACATACACATAGGAAGTCATTGTAATCACAATAAAAATAAATGAAAATAATGATATATTTTTACATTTTCATATTCTCTGAATCCGTTGTCACAATTTTTATAATGATTCAATATGTATGTGCGTATGTCTATATGTATGTTCAAATTTCCTCACGTTTTCAGATTCCCAGAGCACGATTTGGTGTGTTTTTGATGGTGTAGGCAGGCATGTTATAAATCTGTGGCAAGAATTGTTTTAATTTTCGAGGAAATCGGCAGATTACTTAAAATATTTTGTCAAACATTCTGTGACGATAACCGATGAACATTTTCTCTTATATCCCAATTAAATTATTGTTATTGCTTATGTTCATCTGATATCTATAGAACAAGGTTCCACCACGCAAGCAGTGTCGGCTCGAAGAGAGGATCGAAATCGCTTTAATACCAGTAATTTCATAAGGAAATTTTCTCCTTGTTTAATCGTAGGAAATCCCACGGTTAAAAATATATACTACAATTTTATATACCAATATTCTGGTAGAAAGGTGATTATGAACACTGAAAAGCCGCTAGTGCACGCAGGATCGGACTCGGTCACTGTAAAATACGCAGATCTTAGATTTTTGGTGCAATGTTTAAAAAACTCATTATTTTACTATCTTACAAGTAGATATATATCCATCAAATATAAACTAGCTTTAAAATATTCATTACCATTCCAGTTTTTTTTTTTTCAGGGGATACTTTCAATTTCGGAATTGGATGCTGAATTGAAAGTGTCCTTAGAAGAAAAAGAATCGAAACAGTTATAAAGATAACCATTTAGACATCGAACTCAATTACTCTACGTTTAAAAAAAAAACATTTAATAACATTGAAATGTAAATGACAAATTTGTAAAGAATGCTGCCATTTGTTTAACATTAGCTTGCGAGTGACTGGCGTAGGATTGTAAGTTTGTAGATTTTTAGAATTAAATAAGAAAGTTATGATTAACTATACCTATTTTAAGCTCTTTTTTTTGCAGCGGGAGGATAAAAAATCTTAAGGGAACAGTTTACATTTTCAACAATTTTTTTTATTTCAAAATATATGCTTCAAATGGTGAACTCATTGCATTTCAATGTTCAACTAAATTAAATTTTGCAAAAAAAATTTTTTTAACTGCATATTTAATTAAAATTTTTAAAAAGTTTAAGAAAATAGGAATTTTTTTAAATCCCTGCTACTTTTTTAAAATATTTATATTTTTACCCAATTATCTTTTTTTTTTTTAGATTTTTTAAATGTGTATTATATTAGACATCGCATGGATTTTTAGATACATCTAATATTACATTTAATATAATTTTTTACTGATACATGAAGAATAAAACGATGAAATTTAACGCATCTTCATATACTTTCTCTCTATTCTAAAAAAAAGTAACTACCGCTGTCACCGCCGCCGCCGCCGCCGCCGGTTTTGAATTTTTTGTGACCGGAAGTCTTTCTTCGTTAATATTAAGAAAAATAATGCATACAAAAATATGAAAATCGGTGGTTTTATACAGAAATGTTTGATAAACATGCTGATGCAGACAGTTTTCAAATCGAAGAATTATTTTAAGAGATATTTAATGCTAAAGTTGGACAAAATCGTTCCACTAAAAAAGTTTTATAGCAGCAAAAACTATACATGACAGTGTAATCATTTTTAGATCATTTTATGCGTTAGAATTTGCCGGAGTGCAGATTGCATTAATTTTTTTATTTTGACTCATTTTTTCAGGTTTTATTACTATTTTAAATTCAAATTTTCAGCATTTCTAGAGATATTTTTTACAGATTTCAGAAAATTGTACTAATTTAAACTGTTGCCAACTGTATAAAAGGCGCAAGCAATAATGTTTGCTTCAAATTAAAAATTTATTTACACGTGACTATTATAAACAGGAAAAAAACTTTCAAATTAGAATTAAATAATTACGCATAAAAAGCAGGAACTTATTAAAAATTACGTCATAAAAAGTATACACGTGAATTTTAAAAGAGAAAGAATATTGTAAAATAATAAATTCATTAACATGCGTTAGAAGTCTTAGGAGAAATGACGTCATATTTACGTCACATTATAGTTATTACATAAAATGAACACAAAATAATATTGCAAAAAAGTTTAAATTTAGAAATTGCGCTAGACATTTATTTGATATTTTGAGAATTAATTTAAAATATCTCATTTAACCCCTTCGGGACGGGAGCCTTTTACGGAAATTTTAATCTTTTGTCACCGTTTTTAAAAAACAGAAATTTGTGTCTTCCTGAATCGTGAAAATGCGCTGATTAAATAAGGCAAATTTTACAGTAAACTTTTACTGGTGAGAAAAAACAAGGATTCTGAGCGCTTCATGCGGCACGTATTCGTGCCGCCCGTCCCCAAGGGGTTAAAAGAACTTTCTTTTCGCTTTGTTAAAAAATACCAGGAGACAGACTCTCTTTACTTAATTCCTTTTTTATTAGCTTATTTTGAAATGTTGTTACACGTGTATACGTCATCAAGTTATTTTTATTTCGACGTTTTATTTGTGTTTTTATTAATGTTGTACGAATTTATTTGTTCCTTCGTTATTTAAAATAAAAATTATATCAATTTGTATAATTTGGTGAGTGGTTTGGCGATTTATATAATTTGGCGAAATTGGTCGACAGGATAATCAAGTAGTACCGCAGCGGATTTGGCGTTAAAATTCCCCAATCAAAGAGAAATGAATAGAAATTCGTTTATAGGGAGATCGCCACTGTTTTTTAAATTATAATTTAATCTTTCGAAATCTTTTTAAAGCCGATCAAATTAGCGTGCATTTAGATTCTGCGGTGTCTGGACGTGGGTTGGCGAGCGTAGCTCGTAGGGGGCCGAGCCCCCTAGTTATTAAAAAATATAATAACAATAACATGAACGCTAATTGCAAGTGCAGATTTATCACATATATCATAAAGAACATGTACAAAGAATGTTAAATCTTTATCTCAAATACGAAAAAAAAAAAAAAAAAAAAACAGGTTTAGCATTTTTAAAACATGAAAGTAAGAAAAATAGGAACATGTAAAAAAAGGCGTTTAAAGTTTTCATTTGTGTGGGTAATAGTACTGGTTGTATTAAAGAAATTTACAATATCTCGTGATATAATTGCCGTATGGATAAAAATGAGGTGTCAAAATATTCACAATTAAACAGGCTTTTATTTAATATCTAAGAACAAAAAATGGATATTTTGATCAATTTCGAGGTAAACTGTCTCCTTAATGCTGCTAGCAATATTAATAAACATGTAAATATTAGTTTCACTTTAAATCAAAATATCTTTAAAATAGATTTTCATACAGTAAACTGTCTACAGCTCTATGTAAAACAGATTACCGTTTTATGCAGAATCCGCCTTAGGCAGACTCTTCTGTAAAAAAAAAAAAAAAAGAAAAAAGCACTAGCAACAGGGTATTATCGAAGGTGCGCAAAAACAACCTTCAAAGGGCACTGCGTTGAACAGTTTGATCTAACATTTGTACAAAATAGCTGACTACTATTCTGGTTATCACATTTATATACAATATTGAAAGAGTCCCGTTTCCGTATTAAAATGTACTTTTTAGCGAAAAAAGACTGTTCAACTTACTTTTTGCTTTCCGAATATATTCTGTATAAATATTTTATGCATCAAGCCCAAAAATCAATATAACAAACATTTATATAGGAAAAATTACAATCACATCACTAACGAATACACGAAGCCTAGACATTTCAAACAGACATTTAATAAATGAATTAAAAAAAAAAAAACTAATATATATATATATATAACAACATATGTATTTCTTTAAAAATAGAATGTGCCAGACAGCCGAAAATAAATCCTTAGGAAAGATAGATCGTGTCACCATCGGTAATTGACAGAATTACAGAATATACATTAGATTTTAAATGATTTAATTTATGAATGATTATAATTTTTATACCCTCTGAATCAAAGAAACTTTCAAGAAAAAAAATTCAATTCTTCTACTTTGCAAAAAGAAAAAAAAAATCATTAATAAAAAAAAAAAAAAAATTCATCCAAATTTGGATTTTGTTTAAATTTTTAAATAATTTAAGACTGTTTTAACTAGTATTAGCTTCACCTAAACGCAGTATTACCTGGTTTAGAGTTCGCCGCCTCACAAAGTATAACGGCCGCTACCAGTGGGCCAAATCCTATTTTTTCTCTTTTACTTATAGGCCTAGTTTCAGCAAGGGCGGAATGAAAATTTGTAGAAAATTTTGTCATTGGAAAAATTTTTAAGCTTTATGAATGAAAGTGCACGTTTTCTTTAAAACACGATATCTTTATCACCAGTGGAAACTTTTTATCTTTGTATGAAATTAAGATCTAAGTTTTTATGATTTTTATACTGTTTTGAAAACACAGTGTTTCTGTAAACAGTTAAAAAAGTTGTGTGGAATAACACCAGATTTTTTATTTCTTTTTAATTCGAAAATTCAGAAAAGGTGCAGAGCCTGATTACCGGCTAAGCAATTTCACATTGCTATTTTCGAAAAATATGTTTTCCTCATTTAAACCTAAAATTCTGCGATTAAAGTTAAATGCGGAAAAATACTTTTCAAAAAAAGTGGTGTCAATTTGCATAGGCTATAATTAGGTCCTATTGAACACATAATACTTAACTTTTTCTCTCTTTTTGAAGGAAAATCCTTATCGATTCTGCATTTGAGATTTGCCATACTTCCAAAATCTAAACGTGTCGTTTCCCTCTCCACCCCCTCTAAATTTTGTCCCTTTGGACTAATGTGGAATATCCTTAGACTCGGCTCTTATTATTGTTTTCTAATCTGTATTGATGTATGTTTATTTTCCACAAAAACAAAACAAAACAAAAAAACCTTGAAATGTCTCGTTTTTTTTTTTTTCTCATTTGTAAAATGGTTAATGATTTTCTTCAACTTGTAAAACTATTATTTTTTTTCTTTTTCAAATCGTTAAATAGTTAAATAGCTATGGCTTTGCTGTTACATCATAAATATAGGTTTCTTAGGGTTGTTTACCCTGGCTACCATAATTTCCGTACAGTAATCATGATGATAAATTTCTAAAATATTTTCAATAGAAATGTACCAGGAAGATTGTTTGAAAATAGTGGTAGCCATCAAAATGACCTATGAAAGCACAGTAAATAAGTTTTGATTACTTTAAATTTAAAAATCTTCAACTGCCGTTTACGGAAAAGATACAGAAAAAAAAACAGAGATGCTGAATTTGTGTCGGAGAAGTTGGTTGGGGCTGCAAAAACGTATGAATTAAAATTAAAACTTCACGAATAAAAGTAATTTCTTTTAACTGTATTTAAAAAGATAGTTTAAATCAAAATAGTTAAAATTAAACACAGGATAAAATATCATAGGAATATACTGATTGCAACAAGATTTATCTATAATATCTGATTAATAATGAAAAAAAAAACCATATACCAATATTTTTATAAACCTTTATTTCGCTCTTCCTAATTTTGCGCCCTTAAGATTCGTGCGCCTGGAGCAGTTTGCTCCAACTGCTCCATGGTAGCTACGCCCCTGAACAACGAAAATAATCTTTATTAAAACAAGCTAAATGTTTCAGATGTTATAAACGGTTCCACCGGAAACAGAATTTCCGAAATACTAAGATTCATTGCGCAATTTGTTTATCGAAAACGCATCAAAATTCTCTTTGTAACAAAAAAGAAAAAGAAAGATCATCCAATGAAAATAAAATTGACTTCTTTCCACTGAGTGGGAACCGGGGGGCACGGAAAATAAACAGTTTGAAAGAATTACAGTTTCGTCACTTTTTTGTAATCCAGATGAGTATATTTATTTTTAAACGTTGAAAGGAATTATCATTGGCAAGAAACAAAATATTAATGTACGAATATTACTCGATAGCACCTCACAGCGAACATTTATCGGAAAGAATTTATCAAATTGTTTAAATTTAGAGGTAGCAGGGCAGGAATCATTAAAAATTCATACATTTGCTGGAACAAAACCTATTGTTGATAATAATAATACAGTAAAGCTTTTCCTAAAAGACAATAATTCCGACAATATAACATGTCTGAAAGCATTCGAAACGGAGAGAATATGTTCCGATATAATGCGAGCGCCAAGTTCAGAGTTATATACAAAAAAAAAAAAAAAAAAAGAAAAAAAAAATATGGGTATACAGTTATCAGACGTTTCTAATAAATTAGATGATGGAGTTAATGAAATAGATTTATTGATTGGTAGCGATTACTATTGGTCGATTGTGACAGGAAAATATAAACGTATTTCACCAACTCTTGTTCTGAATGAAACTAAATTAGGTTGGACAATTCACGGCATATTCTCAGAAGAAGTTAATAGAAATAATTTAGTTAGCGCTATGTAGATATCTATATCGTATAATAACAAAGATGATAAAATTTCAGTTCAACTTGAAAAATTCTGGAATATAGAATGGTTGGGGATTCAAAAAGGTAATACGAACAAAGATTTGTGCGATAAACAAATGCTAGAACAATTTGAAAATTCGATTAAATTTAAGAACAACAGATATGAAGTTAAACTACATATGAGATATTATAATCTTGATCTTCCTAATAATTATGAAATTGCCAAAAAGAGATTTGAAAGTTTAATTAAACAATTTATGAACAAATCTGCATTATTTAAAGAACAGAAAGATATCATTAATGAATATAAGATTTGGGAATAGTAGAAGTTGTTGAACCCCAGGAAATAAATTTGACCAATGGTAATTTGACATACTATTTACCCCCACCACCCTGTGATTTGAACGGACAAACAAACAACCAAACTGCGCATCGATTTCGATACATCATCTCACGCTCCTTCTGAATCTTCCCTAAATGATATTCTCTTTCCAGGTCCGAATTTTAACTCTGATTTATTTTATTTAATTTTACAATTTCGAAGCAATAAGATTGCTGTAGTGGCAGACATTGAAAAGGCATTCTTGACGATAAGCCTTGCTGAAACTTGCAGAGATATGACTCGATTTTTGTGAATCGCAGAACGCCCTCAAGATAAAATTCTCCATTGAACTTTATAATTATGAAAATGTGCCGCGTATTATTTGGAGTAAATTCGAGTCCATTCCTGTTAGGAGCTGAAATTAAACATCATGTGAAAAAGTATGCAACTTTGTATCCGGAAACTTGCTCCAAAATTAAATCTTCCATGTATGTTGATGACCTTTTTATGGAGCAGATACTGTTAATGAAGATTTAAAAATTTCAAAGGAATCGTTAGATATTTTTCAACAAGCGAATATGTCCTTGCGGAAGTGGCAAAGTAATTCTACTATTTTAAAGGAACATTTAAAATTATTAGATATGAATGTTTGCCCTGACACATCAGCTGATACAATTCCATTTAAAATCTTAGGGTTAATATGGGACACGGAAGAAGACATTTTCAGATTTGATAATCACAGTCTTCTAGAATTCGTTCACTGTCAGGAAAAGTCCAAAAGAGCTGTAATCCGAGCGGCTGGAAGAATGTTTGAAGCCATTGGGTTTTTATCTCCATTCACAATTTTAATTAAAATGATTATTCAATCATCATGGGAACACGGTATCGATTGGGACCAAAAATTGTCAGAACATTTAGAGAAAAAATGGGATAATTGGTGCTCACACAATTCATATCTTAGTAAAATAAAAATCCCGAGGTATTATTTTCAGGACATAGAAGGTTTTGATAATGTAGAAGTTTACTGTTTTAGTGATGCAAGTATTAAAGCCTACGAAAGTGTTATTCATCTTAGATATAACAACAGTAATAGCATAAAGACAAGTTCTGTTACATCAAAAAGCAGATTAGCTCCCATAAAAAAGTTAACTTTACCACGTTTGAAGTTAAAGGGTGCTATGATTGAAGCTAGACTTGGAAAACGGGTTATTTCCGTTCTCAAGATAACTGAAAATAAAGTACGCTATTGGAATGACTCGAAAATCGTACTTCACGGGATCAAGAGTTCATCTAGTTCTTGGAAACAATTCGTCAGCAATCGAGTATCAGAAATACAAACTTTGACAAATCCGATGAACTGGCGACATTGTCCCGGTAGCTCAAATCCTGCTGACTGACTTACGACAGGACTCTCACTTCACGACTTCGACAGCGATGATCTATGCTAGTCAGGGCCTCCATGTTTAAGTTGGTCTTCCATTGTTCGAATTTATGGCCCAAGGAAGACAGAGAAGTAGATGAAGATATGAAGCAACAAGAAGCTAAATTAAAAGTAATTTCCCAAAATCTTTGTTCATCGGAACAACAGAAACCACTTACAGAGATTGAGCGTTTTTGTTCTTTCTTGAAGGCAATTAGAACAGTGGAAAGAATTAAGAGATTTGTCTTCAATCTAAGAAGTCCAATTAACCGTAAAGGTGTATTATCTGCTGAAGAATTGACAGAAGCTGAAGAATTATTAATTAACCCTTTGAAGGGCAAGCAATTACGTTTGTGAAATGCTGAATTCCCACCGGAATCTTTGAAAAATTCTATTTCAAAGTAAGTAAAAGCAATTTTACGGCTTTTTTCCACCAAAGTTAGAAAAGTAAAATTTAATAAAATTTTTCTGGTGTAAAACTTCGTTAATCGTAGTATACCCCTCAAGGGGTTAAAGACGTACAAATGAAAAATTATAAGGAAGAAATTGAGTCATTAGAAGGAGGAAATCCTATTAAAAAGACCTCAAAAATTTATTCCCTATGTCCATATTTGGAAAGAAATAAAATTTTACGAATCAGAAGCAGACTTAATGAAGGTTCATTTAGTTCAAATAAAACCAATCCAGTAATACTGCCAAAGAATGAAACATTTACAGAGTTGCTGATTATGCAAGAACACAGAAAATTGTTGCATAGTGGAGTTTCTTTGACACTTTTGTGGAGAATTACATGTTTACACGCCAATTGAGCGATAAAGGGATGGCAGTGGCTCTATTGTTTACGTGGGGGTTACTCGGCTCCTGGGCTCATCACTCTCTCTGTACTGTACGAGTGGGTGAGAGTGGATGGAATGTTTTTTACGGACGTGTTTCACTTTTACTGTAAATAGATGTATCATAGTATATTATAGCTGTAAATATGCGGTCTTCTTATAAAAATGAAGAGAGAAATTGATATCCCGTGGATTCACCAAGTAAGTGTCAATTGATTTATTTTAAGATAACGTTAGTTAATTAAGAAATATGCTGAACCAGAACCGATCACCACATCCTCCCCCAAATCGACGGGGCATGTTTCTCTTCCAATCGTCGAAGTCTCGGTGCTCTCATTGGAGCATCTTTGTTATCCTCTGGCGACATGTTGCCATTCGGAGCCTGCGAGATGCTGAAACTCTTTGCACAAGGAGGTCGGCTGAAGGACAATATCGATCCATAAGGGACGGACATGGCGAATTGTTAATGTCACGAGACATTGGAACTAAAATATCTCGAGAGATTTTCCTATTATCCATTTAAGATGAAAGGTTTCCGGCCCGTGGGAACAGAAACCCGCTTGTGATGTCTTGGTAAAGGCATAGTTCTGTTAATTAATTATCTAATTGCGCCAAGAGTTTACTTCATATATTAAAACGATATATTTAAAATGATCTTCAGTTAGGAGAGTTTTAATGTGGCGTTAAATGATATAAAAGTAGTGCGACTAGCAAATTTGTTTATACATTACATCCCTTGATGCAGCGTGAATGCAGGTGAATGTATGCGCAAAATACTTTCGCTTTATTTTGTACTAATTACTATTCGATAAATACGTTTTAGAAAATAAGGATATTCTTATCAATATAAAAAATACATCATGAAATATAAACGATGGTGTATTAAAATAAAGAAAAGAATTCCTGAATAAGCTATATCTTTTCCTAAAAATATCTGTATTCGATCAAAACATAAAATATAAGCTTAAAAGTTTCAAACTACCGTGGTTCTGAAAGCTATTCCCAAGCAGTATTTTAAAGTCGAAATTACAGGAAGGATATTGTCCATAGAGTCGTTATAAAAAGTCAAAAGATAACGATCATTTTATACAAGCTGATTTTCAAGTGTGTAACTGATCTTACTAATCAATCCTGAAAACAGCCATCAATTGTTACGACAGCAATGGATGTGGCCATGGTGACCGAAAAATACCCCATTCAAACGGAAAATCATGTCATCCCGATTACAGATTATGGTCGCTGTTATAGTGATAATACAATTCAATCTTCCGTAACCTGGCAATATATATTTTTTTAATAGGCACATTACTATGTTTTTAGAGGCTGTGAAACCTGAACGGGGCCTTGTGGGCGTAGCTCACATGGGACAGAGCCTCCTGGTATATATATATATATATATATATATATATATATATATATATTCGTTTTCGTTCCTTTAAACATTATTATAACGCTATTAAGAATGCCTAATTACGTCAGTTAGTCAAGAGTAAAATGTCTGTTACAAATAATTAAAAGAAAAAGAGCTTATATTTTAATGATATAAAAAGTAAATTGTTGGATTTTAAAGTATCTTAAACATTGTTCAAAATGAAGAAAATTTAGTCAAAGAGAATTTGTGTGTTATACACTTTTCATAAATCCACAATAGAAGAAAATAAGAAAATTAAGAAATTATATCACATTTATTGCTTTCATAAAGTCAAATCGTACCAAAACTGTTATATAAACTTTTTAAAATAGTTGTAAAATGGCTATTTTTAATTATGTGTCCCTCATTTAAATTTAATCTAATAATTAAACAATTTTTTAAGCACTACAAAATTTTTCTTTTAGTGTACCATTGTTTTTTTAAACAAAATAGCAGATTTTAAGATTCACGAAAACGTATTAATATTCATACATGGAAATTATTCCAGAGAGAAACATTCGCCTTGGATACAATATTTCAGATGAAAATCAAATTTTCAAAGTAATTGCTTAAGAGGCGCAAAGGCCAACACAGTGTTAGTCGGTAGAAAGTCAGTGCGCTATACTGATGTCCCGGCTTGGAATCGTTTTCACTGTGTTGGCCTTTGCGCCTCTTAAGCAATTACTTTGAAAATTTGATTTTCATCTGAAATATTGTATCCAAGGCGAATGTTTCTCTCTGGAATAATTTCCATGTATTAATATAGTTTCTATCTATGCTGGATTTAATTATGTTTCGTGTTAGCCCCAGGTCGGTGACTCACGATAAATATTCCATCTTGTGCTACGTTTGTAGCCTTGCCAACATATAATAGTGAGAAATTTTCCGAGCTGTGTATCGTTCCAAGTGGTTTAGTCGGTAGAAAGTCAGTGCGCTATACTGATGGCCCGGGTTCGTGTCCCGGCTTGGAATCGTTTTCACTGTGTTGGCCTTTGCGCCTCTTAAGCAATTACTTTGAAAATTTGATTTTCATCTGAAAAATAACGTATTAATATTCATTTTAAAATAAAGCAATAAAACATAACAAATTCCAATACACTTGGCAATTATAATCTAAAAATTTTAATGTTTAAATTATTTGGGAATGAAATATATAATTTTTCTACGTACTTTTATTTTCTTACTGAAATATTTAAAGAAAAATTGCCTTATCTGTGCGCGATTAATTATATACGATATCTGTATCTCTGAAATAAATAAAAACATTTGCTCAAAACATTGTACTTTTACAATATAACATGTTCAATAAACTATTATAACATTGTTTCAAATAACTTTTATCTTTAAAACCTGATACATTTCTTAAAGAGTAAGTACTTAATTTCCCAGAAACTACTGCCTTTAATATGATGACTAATAGTTTTTTTTTTTATATTTTAGTTGTAAAATAAATTTTTAACAACACTATTTATATTTTCACATAAATAGCTTTAATTTAGAAAAATAAATGCAAATTTTTATTGCTGATGACAAATGAAAACGTCCGAAAACTAAAGTACAAATTATATTGTAGCATTTATCGTAAGAAAAAAGCAAATGTTATAACGACTTAGCTTTTGGATTCTTGATACTTTCACATATTGACAAGTGATGAAAAAAAAAATGTTTTGCTTTTGTTTCGAGTTTTCATATTATTTTTGTTTATGCTTCACTTCTAATTCTAAAAATGTTTTCTATTTCAGGGCAATTCCATTGTAGCTGACATTTTATCATCGAATTATATTTTTAAATGTATGCAGAAAATTTACTATTAAAGCTAGAACAAATTTTTACAATTTAAAATATTTCTTACTAAGGTCTTAATATCCAAATATCTGCAGGCTATATCAATCTCTCTTTCAGACCCAAACATTGCAATTGAAAATTCTGCAACTAACGTAACATAAAATAGACAAACATTTTTTCTGCCTTCATTGAAGTACAAAAAATTATCAAAACTATCCAGTTTAAAAAAGTGATTTAATGCTATCAACAACACTAAGTAATGCCAAATTATAACAGTAACTTGTTTAATTAATTTCTGAGTAATAAAAACAAAAAGAATGGCATTTACACGTGTAACTGAGTAACTTTTATTGTGTAACTGACGTAACATTATGACTTTACAATGGCAATAATGGTACAATGCCTTTTTTTTAGGATTTTATTATAGAATATACAAATATCAAGTTTTCCAATCATACCGTTAAATTAAACATATTATAAATTTGATCACCCCCAACCTCAAAAATGATGATTTTCTGTGGAATTGCTTTTCATTTATATTTTTGAATTTAGTAAATATTCATTTTCTGCCATCCATTTATATAAATAACTTTGCATCAAAATTAAAGGAAGAAAAAATACGCTTACTAAGTTAATTTTGCAACCAATGCCCAACGCTGCAATTATTTATGTTAATTAAATACTATTGAACTCAAAAGTCATTTCCGCGCATACGTTAGCGTCGGAAATATGCAAATGAGATGATTGACAATGTGGTGTGCAATAGACAAATGTTGGAATTCTGGTCTGTAGCGTTGTATACAGTGAATGTGGTGTCTGAATATGATAAGTATTTATTAGTTATGGCTCAAAGGCATCAATTAAGTTAAGGTCAAAAGTGGGGAATAATCGATAGAATCGAGGAAGGAAAAAAAAATGGTTTTCGGATGCAGTTGTTGCTCTTGGTCTTTCTTGAGCACGCTGTCTATCAACTGATCCAAGGCTTAAAAAGCGGCTCGAGGCTCTTGATATGACATTTTGAGGGATATTCAAATCTTGGGCGACCTCCATTTGTGTTTGACCTTCCTCGATTCTACCAATTATTCGCCAAATATGACCTTAACTTAAATTATGCCTTTGAGCCATAACTATTAACTTCTATTCACATTCAGACACCACATTCCCTTTAAACAACGCTACCGACCATAATTCCAACATACGTCCATTACGCACCACATTGTCAGTCATCTAATTTCTGACGCTAACGTATGCGCGGAAGTGCAATTTTGAGTTCAATAGTATCTAATTAACATAAATAACTGCAGCATTGGACATTAGTTGAAACATTAACTTAGTGAGCATATTTTTTTCTCATTATCCTTTAATTTTGATGACCAGTGTAATTTCCCATTATAAATAATTTGTGATTTTCTCTCAGAAGATAATGATCTTTAGAAGAGTATGTATGTTCGATAATAATTTTAAAATATTACACATTAGTTTCTACTAAGTTACAGAAATTCAATGTATGGACTTATGATATTACTTCAAAAAGGGTGGAAAATGCTCCTATTTAAAGCATAAATGATATCGTTGAAAACTCCTTTTTCACATTGAAATTTCCATAAAAAGGTCCCAATTTTAAGTTCCAGAAAATTTAAAAACAATAAAATATATATTTTTTAAAAACTTGTAATTTATACGTACTCTAAAATGTAGTTAACTATTCCATAAATAATGTCTGTTTATTAATGTTAAACAAATACATATTAAAATTATGTAAAAACCCTAGTACTGTATTTATATTTTAGTTATTTAGCCAAATCTACAGTTGTACCGCAATGGACACATTTGTTTAAAATATTTAATCTTCGTAACATTTATGTAGTAATCTGCATCAGAAATCTTTAATGAAGTATGTTCTTTTCAGCCAGTTACTAATATTTCCGGATGGGTCATGGATTCCGTTCATATAATATAAATATATTTATTTTTTAATAAAAGGGATTCAGTAAAATAGTTATTAAAGATCTGAGAACGTTTGAGTAAGCGTTACCAGCGTATAGATAAAATAATTAATTATTTATTAGGAAATAAATATGAATATATATATATATATACAGGGTGTACTTGAAATGCTTCAGAAACATTTACAGACGCGGATGCATATTTGTATGTTTTTTTACTCGATTTTATAGAGTTTTAAATAAAATCATAAAGTAAACATAAATATATAATTTTCATAACGTAAATATATAACGTACATTTTCACCTACACTTCTTCATATTACAGGACGACTTAAAAAACGGAATTTATCTAATGTCCCGTTTTAATGATTTCTTTAGAAAAGAAATGTACTCCATTCGATCTCTGTAATATTTGTTTTTTAAAGGACGTTTTGCAATTACGTTTCTTTTAAAGTCATTTGAAAATAATCATTTAAATGAATAGAAACGAATAAACCAGCGATTTAATTAGCTGAGTTTTGAAGCAAATGAAGCAGATTGTAAATCCGTTCAAGCATTGCAAAGTTGTCATTGATTAAACTTCTTCTGTATAAAAAATAATAGAGCATTTTTTCTTTTTCAGTTCCGATTAAAAACAGAAATTTTTAGGGAACGATTATTCGGTATATAGCATTTCATTGTTATAGATTTGTTAATATTAAAAATAATAATGAAACTTAAGTTAGATTGTAAAATATGAAATGTTAAATGGCTTCTTCTATAAAATAGCTATTCAAAATATTTATTACGTTCAAATAATTAAAATAATATATACTGTTAAAAGTTTAGGATATTAAATAAGAAACGTTTTCCTTTATATAAAAGTGTTTTATAATAAATAATTCTTATAATGAAGTAGATAAAATAAGAAGTTTTTGGAATGCAGGATATAATGTTTATAAATGTTTTCTTTCGTAATTGGGTCCACTTGCAATTGGAGTGTTTTAGCTAATAGATTGTTTCCAAGTGTGAAACTCGTGTGTTTTATGTAAAATGCTATTAATGAAATCCACATTTACGATAAAGCGTATAGCTTTACAAATGTTTTCTCTTTCACGATAACCTTGGCAGTAGATTTGATTACGTAATATTGGAAAATGTATCGTTATGCTAATTTAATCGCCTTGGATAATGTGTCATAATCGAGATGCATACTAATTGACTATGACTGTGAAGCATAAAACTTCTGGAAGCCACTTATGATAGTCAGAATGAATTGTCAGTTATGAATAGTCAGTCCCTTTAGATCATGATTACTGTTTGTAGCGCCCACATTTGGCCCTTGTCGTTCGATCATTAAAATTTATCGACTTTCTTTTGATACTGATCTTTGTCCCATTTTGTTTTCCTTTGCTATCCTTTCTCGATAAAGTCAGGATATTTGTGTACTTTTATGATAGCTGGGCACAGGTTATAAATCGCCAAATATTGTTTCCATACCAAATTCATACGGCATTTATTTCATTTAAAATAAAATATTCCATCATTTCGTTTAAAATACATGTATTTCAACCATTTCTGTTAAAATACACTGCTTTCTCTAATTTCATTTAAAATACTAATAAGAACAAATAATTCTATAAACCAAAACATTTTATTTTAACATCAAAGGATTGTTTCCAATTTACACACGCAAAATATAAAAGTTGCTATTAACGAAAAACAAACAATTGTCGAAATTTACTCTTGGTAGTCATAAATGTACCGAGTTTTCAAAACTGTGCACTGACGTTGTCATTTATACTTTATGACAACGGACTTTTAAGTTCGGTTCCGGGTTATAGTCCAAGAGCTGTTAAACATTTTAGGGAAGGTATTTGAGGCACCCTGAAAATTTGTGCAACACTTCTTTTGTAATGGCTGAATACAAAATCGAATTTCTGGCTGAAGGATCGTGGCCCAAAAACTGTGTCAGACACGTGCCAAGTGCCATTTTTTGACTACCCCCCCAAAAAGATATTTGAGGCACGCTGAGATTGAGACAGAATAACATTTATACTTAGAAAAAAATATTTTGAAAACGACAGACACTTTAGTCGGCCCAAAAACTGTGCCAGACACGTGTCAAGTGCCATTTTTTGACTACCCAAAAAAGGTATTTGAGGCACGCCGAGATTGAGATAGAATAATATTTATGCTTAGAAAAAAATATTTTGAAAATGACAGACACTTTAGTCGGCACAAAAACTGTGCCGATCCTAGGGCCACGGATAGGGCCACGGCCTAGGGCCACGATCCTTCAGCCAGACATCCGATTTTGTATTCAGGCATTACAAAAGAAGTGTTGCACAAATTTTCAGGGTGCCTCAAATACCTACTCAAAAATGTTCAACAGCTCTCCTACTATTAAGTACGCCACGACAGAAGCTGTGTCTATAATGCTAATTATAGTAACCCTTTTTGTTTCTATATTGTAACTCTATGGTTAATATTATACTATAGAACTGTTAAAATCAAATTCAGAAGTATTTATTTATAACTGGATAATGTAGATGAATATAGATATAGATATATATAGTACATGATTACAATTGATATCTCCTACTCATTCCAGTGGGTATAATGTACAGCAAAAAGAAACAATCGTCGTTAAGTATCTTCGTTAAAAGCCGTTAATACGATATTGTGTATTTAATAAACGTATACTAACCTATTGTTTTGTATTATTTTAGTTTACTTCCATATTATTTACAATTTTTAATAATGTTATGTAAATGTGTATTAAACTACTGTTTTAATGCGATTGGCCATTCACAATGCTAAACAAGGCTTATATGTGCAAGTTATTTTTTTGAAGCGTTGCAAAATTCATCACCGAAGAACTTCGTTTGCGAATGATTACCGCCTTGGATTATCAATTTATGACTCACAATGAACGAATGACTTGTTTTTAGTTACTTTCATGGAATGAGATACTAGAATTTCAGCTTGATTTCAACTGAATTTATCTTAGAGCATATAAATATTTTAATTTAACTCAGATCTCAAACATTTTATTGTACGATCTTTCTAAAAATGTAACGTTTATACAATTTTATTTGAAAAAATAATTGTGATTACAAATGGCTAATTAACATATGAAAAGCGAAGAAGTATTCCCGGAACTGTTGATGGCAGCCACTGGAATTAGATTTTTATTATAGAGATAATTTCCTTCTAACAGCTGTAATTCTAATTGTTTAACGTTCAAGGTATTCCTGGGCAAAGCCAGGTGAATCCGCTTGTATGTAAATAAATCAGAAATGATTTAATATTGCAAAGCTAATGTATGTTATTAAGTATTATTACACAGAATTATTATACATTTTTTTATTATTACACATAACATATGTATAATATCACCAATAATATTATGCATATGTTATCTATAACCGGAAGAAATTTGTTGGAGTATAATAATAAAAGACTTTTTAGAATCAAGAAAAGATGCTTGTTTCTAGTGAAAATAAACGAAGTGTTTAGAGAAAAAAAATAGATCTTTAATCCACATTTTAGGAAATAAGAGAATTTCTCAAGATCCCAATACATCTTTACATTTACATAAAAACGTAACCACTCTCTGCATGGAGCTAAATGAATTGTCATCTGGCGGGGGAATGTCCTTTGTACGCAGCTTCGGGATTAACACATCGCACAGAAATTCCTCAAGAATTTGAAAATTTCGCTCTGACGCGTGAGTGAGCATCTCAGACGGCGAAATGGACTTAGACCGTTATGAATTGTGTAGGCCCATTTAGAACTCGTGCCATTAGTGACTGTTACAACTAGTAATAAATTATAGGATAGAAGAATTGTTGCAACACAACTAGTTATATTTTGTTAGCTGTTACCCACTGTAGATATATATGATTATAGAAATTAATTATTATTTTTAGGTAGATTTCGTAAGAAATACTACCTATTGCAGTCGTTACCATGGTGCGACTTTTGAAAAATTCCTTCATAACTTTTCATTATAGGACCCCAGGAACCCAAAACCACCCACACCTAAAAAGTTTATATATATATATATATATATATATATATATATATATATATATTTAATTTATGTGTATGTATATATATATATTTAATTTATGTGTTTTACTGCAGCTGTTTGGCGCATTTCACATGAATTTATCTTGTTTTTTGTTGGTGATTACTGTGCTTTACGTTTATATATATATATATATATATATGTATGTATGTACTAAATTTTGTCCGCACGATAAAAGTCGCAATTATTCACGGATCGTCTTCAAACTCGCCAACAACTTTGAGATGGCTAATATCTCGGCGGGGATTAAAAATGGGCAAAATCGGACCAAGGGAATGGAAATGGGGAGGGTTCAAAATTTTGAATACCGTCTTAACATGATTCCGATAAAATCAGCTCTTATACAACAATGACGGAAAAAAATAAATATTTTTCGTTATTGCAGTTGCCAACAATTAAAAAAAAAAAGCAATAAAATTCTCACCACAACAATTGCTTTTCTTTTGCAAGAATTTCACGTGAAAAATTAAATAAAATAAATAGTTTGACGAATTGAAAACAAATTGAATATTACGTTATAAGTTTTCTAGATGCATGAAAACTTTCCGCATGAAAACTCAAAATGAAATAAATAGTTTGACGAATTAAAAAACAACAACAAAATATTGCGTCATATTGGAAATAAAATGGACCTCAGCAGGTGAATATGTAACGCCATGTGAGTTTGAAGAAACGTATTAAAACATGATAAAAACCCGACTATGGAAATATTAACTTATTTATCACTTTGAGGTTCTCTGAATTTGCTTTAGCTATTTTTTAAACCTATTCCATATGCATGCGTGTGTGTATTCGTGTATATTAGAATTTTCACAAAATGTTTAGCTCCCTAGAGCTCATTCTTAGTGGAGGAACTGGGTTTATCTCTAATCTTGATTTAAATTTTGTTGGTTAATTTAGTACTTAACTTCGAAATCTACCCCCGCCTGTAGGCCCGAGCCGGCAGGGATTTTTTTTATCCACATATAATTTCATTTTCTATTCAAAAAGAAAATTATAAACCTTAATAAAAAGCAGACATTAACTTCTCACTAAACATGAACTATTATTTTAAAAAAGTATTATTTATCCATAAATTAACTCAAAACCAGTAAAACTTAAAATTCTAGTATTAAATCATTTTTGCACTAATTTAAGAGAAGCGTTTTACAGTAGAGCGCCGATTATCCGAACTCCAATTAACCGAACTTCCAATTATCCGAACACCCTATTTGTCTTTATTTTATTTTTCTTTACCGAACTTTCAGTTATCCGAACAGCATATTTCTCCCCCCCTCCCCCCCCCCCCAAAAAAAAAAAACGAACTCCCAATTATCGATTGGCTTCGAATAAAATTTTAGATAAAAAAAAAAAAAACTGATGGAAGAAAAAACTAGTGGATCAGAAAATGAAATTAACGAGCAGTTAAATATTGACGTACATGACCCTGGATATCAGATTTTAAAAGATGATGATATTGTGGATGACATTCAAGATGAAAAAGAAATTGAAGAAAATGAAAACGAATGCTCTGAAAATGACCCATGTTCATCACATAACGAAGCCCTTGAATGTATGGAAACAGCTATGAAATGGCTTGAAAGGCAGAAGAGCGCTGATCCTGTTTAACTAACGTATTTAATAAGAATTTGAGATATGGCGACATTGAAAAGAATGTCTTCGTTCAAGGAAGCAACAATTAAAAGCTTTTTTGCTTAAATTATAATCTCTGGAATTCAAAAAATGATAAATAGGGAGAAAAAAAGTTTTTTAATGAAAAAATGTAAAAAAAAAAAAATAAATAAATAAAAAACAATTTTTAAACAAGCCAGCACTAATTAGCGCTGCCAGTCCTAAACCTAGCTAACGTGTGAAAGTTTTAGTATAGTGAGAAACATCCCTTAAATTGTCTGTCCATTTATCCGAACTTTTGCTTATCCGAACTAGGGTCTGTCCCGACTTGTTCGGATAATCGGCGCTCTACTGTATCTATAAAAATGCTTGATATATGATTTTTATTCCCAAATATGATTTTTATTCTCACTCATGAGTCATCGTATTAAATTATAAGAGTTATTCCCTGAAACTATTGTCATTGTGTAATATATATATATATATATATATATATATATATTAAAAACCAAGAACAAAAAATCATGCGTCGGACATAGACTATCAAACTCTCTCCAACATATACAGAATACTGAAACAAAACTTTACCGTTTGTTAAGGGCAATGTTGATGTCTAAATAAACAATTTAGAAAAAGCAGAATCAATTTGGAAACTCAATTTCTGCAGTTACCATTAATTATAGGAAAAATATACGAATTATTTTGTGCGGCCCTGCATATAATCTATAAAATTGTTTGAATGCAAAATGTTTCTTCTATTAAACAGTTAGCACAGTAAAAAATTCCCATTCAGCAAATTCCATCAATTGAAAAAAAAATGCATTTGAGGTATTTTGTGTCCCCCTATATAGTATCAATGGAATTTATAGACAACATGTAATAATCAAAACAATATTTAAATTTAAGAAAGTGTGAGACATCTAAAAATACAATTCCAGCAATTATTGTTGATAGGCAGTACTGTAGCCAAAATTTTTAAACTCCCAGTAAATGAAAGATAAATTAAATGCTCGCTAGATTCTATAGTAAGCGGTTGTGCTACATCACAGTGATATATAAGAATTTAAATATGTTTAAAATAGTGTAATGTCATTAAAATACATCGCAAAATATTTTTTTACCCCTAGACCTCAATCTAACGGAATTCTTTTGAACGTCTTTGTACATGAAACGTAAAAGCTACACAATCCATTTTCAATACAGAACATGTCATAGTAATCTGCAATTACATGTACCAATTCCAATGAAATCGGACGCTATTTTCGTAAGTTAGAGCAAGGGCAGACGGCACACAGAGATACAAACAGAGGGGCAGTCAGGTATACAGATAAACTGAATTCATAAACACTTTAAAACTATAGTTGAAAATGTTAAAATCTCTGTCGAGGTAAATATTGCTGCATAAACACATGAAGGCTCACATCATAAAATCTTTATTTCAGAATAATATGATTGTAAATTATGTGTTTTTGTGCTATGATTTCATTTTTGTAAGATGGCTTATTTAGAATAGGCATAATGCATTAAATACTAATTTAAATTTCCATAACAATACCATTTTGTTTAAGAAATGTTTATTTTTTATTAAAGATATTGTTTAATGGAAAAGAGTTTAATTTGTTTTGTTTTTTATTTCATTTTGGAAAAAGTCATAGTATGACTTTTCCCTAAATAAAGTCCAAAGAAATGAATTTATGAATGTTGTTTTAAAATCGTATTATATCTGGTAGAATTTCACATTTCTATTTTTCAAATTAAAGCAGCTTTTCTCTTTTAAAATATAAAATATATTTCCTTAAATGAATTAAAAAACCACGATATTTAATAAATACACACACTCATAAAAATAAATAATTTTATTACTATTGTTCTCCACTTTATGGGTATAAAAAGAACACTTGTTTTCATTTAAATGCTATTCTGTGATTTTAATGGATCCATTAAAGGAAAACTGCCTTAAATTTAAAATAATTCTTTTAGGGAATGACGCTAGAATCGTATTAATCGAAAGATTTTTTGTATTAAAAAAGTGCATTTAACTTAATGTTCTTGGTATATAATTTTGTAAAATAGTAATATTTAATTCGAAAACAAAAGCTTTGAATTTATCGAATGGATATTTAAATGAATTTTTCATTCTCACTGTATATAATGTAAAAGGGAAATAAACCGTTTATAGACAGAATGTAGTTACTCTCGAATTTTAAAAATTTCTATCAAATCCATGTACTCTGTCAAAGACATTTTTCTGCACACCTGTTTTAAAATGATTAATAAAGTGTTTATGATGCTGCAATATATTTTTGAATTTAATAAAATATTTGAAGTAATATTTTCAGTATTACAATTGTAAATAATACATGAAAAACGTGCAGAAAATCCTTGAATTTAATATTTTAAAAAATGATATTTGCGCTGCTATTAAACATCTCAAATATCATGTTATTCTATTAAGCCTTTGAGCGTTAAGCAATACATTTGTATATGTCTTTACAGTCTCATAAAGTAAAATCCTAGCAATGTCTGATTTTATAAATTTTTATTACAAAACTTGAAATGTTTATGATTAGTTCATGATAGAAATGTTATAATAGATACAATAGCAAATTCGACAATTGTAATTTTAATCTGAAACATAGGTGGGAGGGCCAATGGTGTTTTTGTATTATGTTTTATGGAGATGTCATCAAAGCTTTCAACATTTGCGTACATATTTGTTTGTCTTGTGCCATTTAATATATATATAGAAAATAATTCATAAAGATTGAGACAAAAGGCTATTTCCTTAAATATTGATGCTAAACGCATACTTCCAAAAACAAAATTTCATAAAAAAGAATTCAAAATTTAATTACATAAGTTGCAACTCCATGGGTTGTCTATTTGAGAAAATACAAAACCAAATTTTTATACGCCCCCCCCCCCCTCCGTACAGTCAAATTTCCAATTAGACATATTGATTTCAGTCTCATATGACATAAGATACAGTACAGGCGTATACAAATTTAGTTTTGTATTTTCTCAAATAGACTACCCATGGAGTTGCAACTTATGTCATTAAATTTTGAATTCTTTTTTGTGGAATTTTGTTTTTGGAAGTATGCGTTTAGGGTCAATATTTAAGGAAATAGCCTTTTGTTTCGATCTTTATGAATTATTTTCTATATATATATATTAAATGGCACAAGACAAACAAATATGTACGCAAATGTTGAAAGCTTTGATGACATCTCCATAAAACATAATACAAAAACACCATTGGCCACCTCCACCTATGTTTCAGATTAAAATTACAATTGTCGAATTTGCTATTGTATCTATTATACCATTTTTATCATGAACTAATCATAAACATTTCAAGTTTTGTAATAAAAATCTATAAAATCAGACATTGCTAGGATTTTACTTTATGAGACTGTATCATATGTCTGTATCATTAGACATATTGATTATTTTCCATTTAATATATATGTCGTAGGCTAATTGAGAAATCCGGCTCTTTGCAAACAGCCTAGGATGTTTGCAAAGATCCGGGCTAATTGGAGAATCCATCTCCCTTTTTCCAATTAGCCTGATATTGTTCAGGTTTATTGCAAAGAGCCTAGAAACCGTTAGGCTAATTGAAAAATGACCACTTATTATCCGATAAGGGTGATATTTTTAGCTCACAGGCTATCAAATCCTGAGAGCTTATGTTCCCGCCGATTCTGTATGTACATGTGTACGTACGTACGTACGTAACGCGATAACTCTTGATGGAAATATCCGATTTGCTTCATTTTTTTTTCTAGGTTCATTCTGATGAGGTGCTTCCTTCATTAGTTTTTGGGGTTCATTGGTTAAGGATAAAAGGGGGAAAAGGTGGCCTGTCCCCCCCCCCCTTTAATTTATATAAATGGGTTTTTCAAGCAGAAATATTCGATTTTCTCCAAATTTGGTATACCATTTTATTGTACTAAGGAGCTTCTCTGATTAGATTTAGAAGTTCATTATTTAAGTATAAAGGGGGGAAAGGGGCTACCCCCCTTATTTTAGATAAATCGGTTTTTCATGCAGAGTTATTCGATCTGCTCCAAACTTCGTATACCGGTTTATTATGTTAAGGAGCTTCCCTGATTAGATTTGGAGGTTCATTAGTTAAGTATAAAGGGAGGAAAGGGGGGGGGTAGACTCCCCTCCCTTAATTTAAATAAATCGGTTTTACATGCAGAGTTATTTCGATCTGCTCCAAACTTCGTATACCGGTTTATTATGTTAAGGAGCTTCCCTGATTAGATTTGGAGGTTCATTAGTTAAGTATAAAGGGAGGAAAGGGGGGATAGACCCCCCCCCTTAATTTAGATAAATGGATTTTTCATGCAGAGTTATTCGATTTGCTCCAAATTTCGTATACCGGTTAATTATGTTAAGGAGCTGCCTTGATTAGATTTGGAGATTTATTGGTTAAATATAAAGGAGGGACATGGGCTAGTGTCCCCTTAATTTAGATAAATGGGTTTTTCATACAGAATTATTCGATTTGCTTCAAATTTCATATACCAGTTTATTACGATATGGCTTCCTTCATTTGATTTGGAGGTTCATTGGTTAAGTATAAAAGGGGGGAAAGGGGGGGGGGCAATTGCCCCTCCCCTTAATTTAGATAAATGGGTTTTTATGCAGAATTATCTAATTTAGTTTAATTTTTTTTCAACCGGATCCGAACTTGAAGGTCCCATTTGAAGTCAACCCGAAAACCGACCACAACCAGGTTTCGGATTGAGTTCAATTAGAACTTTCATGTTCGGATCGGGTTGCCGATGGACGGAGATTATTTTGTCTGGCTTGCATCGGGTTATAGTTCTTTGGAATATTTTTGTCGGTTAAGATTTGGTTCGGGACGGGTTTCAGGTTGACTTCGAATGGCATTTTTAGGTTCTGGAAGCGTTGCGTGTCCTCGGAATCTAATTTGTCTTGTTCGGATCCGGTTATGGATCTTTGGAATATTTTTGTTGGTTATCAGATTTGGTTCGGGATTTCGGGTTTTTTTCAAATGGAACTCTCAGGTTCGGGTCGGGTTGCATGTAGACTGAAATTATTTTGTCTTGCTCGTATCTGGGTACGGTCTGTTGTAATTTATTTTTCGTGTTTGGGTAGGGTTATGCGCTAATAAACCTAATAAAAAGGAAATTGCCCAGTTAAACTGATGGCATTGAGATCACAGTCTATTCACACTAATTGTATATTATACTCATATTTCAAAGAATAGTGCCCCTCGAAAAATAAATGAAGGGATTAGTCCCCGTTGCCCCCCTTTCTACTTAACCAAAGAACCTCCAAATCTAATCAGGGAAGCTACTTAACATAATAAACTGGTATACCAAATTTGAAGCAAATCAGATAATTCTGCATGAAAAAAACATTTCACTAAATTAAGGGGGAGTATTAGCTCCCCCATTTCTCACTTTATGCTGAACCAATGAACTTTCAAATTTAATCAGAAAAGCTCCTTATTAGAATGAACCTAGAAAAATAATTAAACTAAATTAGATAATTCTGCATGAAAACCCATTTATCTAAATTAAGGAGATGTGCGATTGCCCCACTTTCCCCCTTTTATACTTAACCAATAAACCTCCAAATCGAATGAAGGAAGCCATATCGTAATAAACTGGTATATCAAATTTGAAGCAAATCGAATAATTCTTTATGAACAACCCATTTATCTAAATTAAGGGGACACTAACCCCTGTCCCTCCTTTATACTTAACCAATAAATCACCAAATCTAATCAAAGCAGCTCCTTAACATAATAAACCGGTATACGAAATTTGGAGCAAATGGAATAACTCTGCAAGAAAAACCCATTTATCTAAATTAAGGGGGGTGGGGGGTCTAGCCCCCTTTCCTACCTTTATACTTAACTAATGAACCTCCAAATCTAATCAGGGAAGCTTCTTAACATAATAAACCGGTATACGAAATTTGGTGCAAATCGAATAACTCTGCATGAAAAACCCATTTATCTAAATTAAGGGGGGGGGGTCTAGCCCCCTTTCTCCCTTTATACTTAACTAATGAATCTCCAAATCTAATCAGGGAAACTCCTTAACATAATAAACCTGTATACTAAATTTGAGCTAATCGAATAATTCTACATGAAAAACGCATTTATATAAATTAAGGGGAGAGGCAATTGCCACCTTTCCCTACCTTTATACATAATAATGATCTTCCAAATTTAATCAGGGAAGCTGCTTAACATAATTAACCGGTATACCAAATTTATAGCAAATTGCATATTTCTGCATGAAAAAAACATTTATCTATATTACGGGGAGATAGCCCCCTTTCCTCCCTTTATATGTAACTAATGAACCTCCAAATCTAATGAAGGCAGCTCCTTAACTTAATAAACCGGTCTACCAAATTTGGAGGAAATCGAATAACTCTGCATGAAAAACCCATTTATCTAAATTGAGGGGGGGTCTACCCCCCCCCCCTTTCCTCCCTTTATACTTAAATAATGAACCTCCAAATCTAATCAGGGAATCTCCTTAACATAATAAACCGCTATACGAAATTTGAAGCAGATCGAATAATTCTGCATGAAAAACCCATTTATCTAAATTAAGGTGGGGCTCTAGCCCCCCTTTACTCCCTTTATACTTAACTAATGAACCTCCAAATCTAATCAGGGAAGCTCCTTAACATAATAAACCTGTATACCAAAATTGGAGCAAATCGAATACTTTTGCATTAAAAACGCATTTACCCAAATTAAGGGGGGGGGACTAGCCCCCCTTTCCTCTCTTTATACTTAACTAATGTACCTCCAAATCTAATCAAGCCATCTCCTTAACATAATAAATCATCATACCAAATTTGAGCTAATCGAATAATTCTACATGAAAAACGCATTTATCTAAATTAAGGGGGGAGGCAATTGTCCCCCTTTCCCCCACTTTATACATAATAATGATCTTCCAAATGTAATCAGGGAAGCTGCTTAACATAATTAACCGGTATACCAAATTTATAGCAAATAGCATATTTCTGCATGAAAAACCCATTTATCTAAATTACGGGTGAGGGGTAGCCCCCCTTTCCTCCCTTTATATGTAACTAATGAACCTCCAAATCTAATCAGGGAAGCTCCTTAATACAATAAACCGGTATACCAAATTTGGAGAAAATCGAATATTCCTGCATGAAAAACCCATTTATATAAATTAAGGGGGGAGGGACTAGCCCCCCTTTTTCCCCTTTATCCTTAACCAATGAACCCCAAAAACTAATCAGGGAAGCACCTTATCAGAATGAACCTAGAAAAAAAAATTGAAGCAAATCGTATTTTTCTATCAAGAGTTATCGCGTTACGTACGTACGTACGTACACACGTACATACAGAATCGGCGGGCACATAATCTCTCAGGCTTTGATAGCCTGTGAGCTAAAAATATCACCCTGATCGGATAATAAATGGTCATTTTTCAATTAGCCTAACGCTTTCTAGACTCTTTGCAATAATCCTGAAAAATACCAGGGTAATTGGAAAAAGGGAGATAGATTCTCCAATTAGCCCGGCTCTTTGCAAAGAGCCTACGCTGTTTGCAAAGAGCCGGATTTCTCAATTAGCCTGCGACATATATATATAGAAAATAATTCATAAAGATCGAAACAAAAGGCTATTTCCTTAAATATTGACCCTAAACGCATACTTCCAAAAACAAAATTTCATAAAAAAGAATTCAAAATTTAATGACATAAGTTCCAACTCCATGGGTAGTCTATTTGAGAAAATACAAAACTAAATTTTTATACCCCCCTCCCCGTACAGTCAAATTTCCAATTAGGAAAATTTCCCTTATACATTCCTGAATTAAGCACAAAGAAATTTATCTCGATATCTGCAAACCTCGCAAAGATATTAAAATTCAAAATTCGTACTTACACCATTTACGTATACCTCTAACGACGAGTTATTGACTCATTTTAATGATCATCTACAAATTATACATTATTAAATGTGGATTTCAAACATTGTCTCTCCTTTGGACATAAAATAGTAGTGTATAGATTTGTGGTTAAACCTGCTTTCAAAATATTCTCTAGGTCTGCACTAGATGTCTGAACGGGTGGAAATGCCCACGCCCGGTCACGATCTGACCCAATTAGAGATCTGAGAAGATCTCTGATCCCCGATCTGAGAAAATTAAGTTCGGCCCGGCCTGGAAAGAAATTAAAATCTAATCCCGAGCCCGGCCTCGCCGGACTGAATTCCCACAAGACATAGTTTTTTACGCCGATATGGTTAAAAATTGTTTCGTATGGAGGAGTTCTGACATAAAATACTTAATATAGCTTTTATTTTTTTCATGTTTATAATCTTCATTTTTAAAGATTCGCAAAAGGCTGTGATATTTATTTCTTTTAATGAATCTCTACGTGTATGTGAATGTTTCACTTATTATTTAATATCGTTAATCCTTATTCCATGCTTTGGATACTTTGAAAAATGCTATACAATTAAATTTCCTAAAACGGAATTGCATACGAAAGAAAAGACATGCGTTATAGACAAGTTCCCTTCTTAGGATGTGTAAATGTAATTTATTCTTATCTCAGGTTTATTATAATAATTTTGCGTGGATCAACACATTTTTCCGTATATGTCAGGATTCCGTCATAGGCAAGTTCTTTTCACTGTATGTTTTACCGTGTTTTAATTTTTTTTACCTTTAAATCTTCTATCCTTTAAATAATGGTTTTTAACCTTTAATTGTAAAATAAAGGCCATTTAAAAATATATGATTATTTTTGTAAAAATTTTTCGTCTTAGCCGAATTGTACTGATTTAAGCACGGATCAGGTCACTTAGAGACAATGATTTTAAAACGAATTGGGTCGAGAGATGGACTGAAAATTTCGCACCATGCTAGCTTCTACCGTTGGAAGAATGTAGGTTCTGTATGGAAAAATACGTTCCAAGCCTTTTAAAAAAATAAGGTCCGGGCCAGGTCCTGCCCCAGAATACAGATTTTTTTACAGGTCTTGCCGGGACGATATAAAGAGATCAGGTCAGTTAGAGACAATGATTTTAAAACGAGTTTGGTCGAGACATGGACTAAAATTTTCTCCCCGTGCTAGCTTCTACTGTTGGAAGAAGGTAGCTAGTTCCGGTTCTGTGTAAAAAAATACGTTCCGAGCCTTAAAAAAAGTAAGGTCGGGGCCTGCTCTGGCCCCAGAATACACATATTTTTAAAGGTCTTGCCGCTAAGATATAGAACCGGAACTTGTGAATACTACAAGTATGAAAAAAGTCTTAAATGAGATGTTAAAAAATACATTGTTTTACATCAACTGGCGGACATTTAAATAGTACAGAAATACGGTTGAAAGTGCAAAAGTTAAGCTGAATAGGAAGTTTGATCCAGATGAAGGAGTTACTTACTAACCTGCAATTTTTTAAAAAAGCATTTAAGCATTTTATTACCCCTGATGATGGTTTAAACGATTAAACTGAAACATAGAATTTTACTTTATTCGTGCGGTTTTATTTTCACATAATCTTTAAATTTCTGAATAAAGCATGCATTGGATAGCAACCTCTATTATGTTTAGTATTCGGTTGGTTGGTTGGGTGATTTTTGACGGCCGAATATCTACTCGAGGGATATAGGGCCGGTGGGGGAGTGCTTTTCGTGGGGGTCTTTCTAAGGGAACCTAACCGGTATTCACGCATGGAAATTCATGGTTTTAAGAAAACCACGAAAACTTCGAACGATTAGGCCGACGGGCGCGATTGGGTTCGAACCCAGCACCTCCCGTCTACCAGGTTCGCGATCAGAAGATCTCAGCCACTGGTGGGGCGTTTAGTATTCGGTATTACAACGTAAAACCTTCAGTTATTGTATTTGATTTGTGAAAATGTATTCCTTCTATCATCCATTTGCTTTCAACATTTGACACTTATTTTATCTTAGCTAAACGATATATTAAATTATGGGTTTTAAACAAGGAAGCAACGCATAATATTTTGTATTATACTTTAGTTTAAATTAATAAGATTCATATTAACTCTGAAAAGCTGAATAATTCTATAGCTTTTCAAAGTACGTTATGATTAACTAAAACTAAAGTATATGATAGTAGCGATGGCCATATTATAAAATTTCTTTCTTTAAGAGAGTTGTGGATGAAAAACTAGTGACGATTACATTAGTTCATACTTTGTCGCTTGCCATTACAGAGCCTTCAAATGTAAATATACTTATTCTCATATAAACACATGTAAGGGGTGTTTGGCTTTTTTTAGAAACTCTATGCATTCTCTGATCAAAATTTAAAATTTGTGCTCTACACTGTAAAAAATCTGTAAGTTTACTAATAATTTTCTAGGAAACTGGGATGCCTAGAACTTTTTATGTAAATGCAACAACAATAAAAAAAAGTCCTTCCGGCCAGTGCCGGGAGGAAGAGGTAGCTTTCATAATCCTTATTTAAAAAAAGCCAACTTATATCATGCAAACACACGAAGCTCAATTTAGTGGAAACCGAATATAGGAGATTCAATACTAATTTTTATCAATATAATGAATGAGAATTTCGCGAAATTAGTCAGCTTTATCCAAGCTGCTTTTCTTTAAAGTAACTTATATTTGGCTGCCAAATTCGGCAATTTCTTAAAGTGCCTGTCATTTTAAGACAACGTGGTGGATGAGGCTAAGCAGTGAACTTGGTCGAGACCTTAGTAATTGCTGTGCACATGCTCACTCACATCGGAATCGGTTAATATATAGGAGTGCTGTCGCATGCAAAAAATCAGATTTTTCAAAATGTCACCCACAATAGAAATTGAAACTGCTATATCTGAGTCATTTTTTAAGGTAAAGACAAACAAAAAATGCTCCTGAATCCTTATATCAAGATCAAATACTTAAGAAAGAAACCTTTTTCAATTTCTAATTTTTTTGCACCTCACTTTAAATATATATACTTTTTTTAATTTAATGGCCGCCATTTTGAAACAAGATGGCTGATTAATCTGGCCAGCGAACTTGGTCGAGGTGTCGATGTATACTATCCACATGCCTTCTTACATCGAAATAGGCGAAAACGTGTGTTATCGCGTGACAAATACAAGATCGTTTCAAAATGTTAGCCATGCTAAAAATTCAAAGTGCTATAAATCAACCATTTTTTATGATATCAACAAAAGAACAAATTTTCAGAAACAAAAACTGCTCCGGAATCTTTGTATCAAGGCCAAACACATAAAAAAAATCTTTTTCATTTTCCAATTTTTTAACACATCATTTTGAATTTTAAATTTAATTTTTTTTAAATGGCAACCCTTTTGAAACAAGATGGCGAATGAAGCTGACCAACGAACTCGGTCGAGACATTGGTATGTACTATGTACAGACCAAGTTACATCCAAATAGGTTCATAAATACGCCTGTTATCGCGTGACAAAAATCAGGTCGTTTTAAAATGTCAGCCACAAGAGAAATTCAAAATGCTATTACTCAGCCGTTTTTTTTTTAGATATTAGCGAAAGAAAAACTGTTCCGGAATCTTTGTATTGAGGTCAAACACATACAAAAAAAATCTTTTTCAAATTCCAATTTTTAGGTAGCTTTCTTTACAAAAAAGCTACCTATTGCAGCCGTTCGGAGGAAAGCGATTTCAAAAAATTTTGGTATATTTTCATCGATCATGACCCCCAGACCCCGAAACCACCCTCCGTTCAAAATTCATATATATATATCTGACCTATGTCACACTGTAACTCCCGTAATTATGAACCGATTTCGATGTAATTCGGTGTGTACATAGTACATACCAATGTCTCGACCGAGTTCGTTGGCCAGCTTCATCCGCCGTTTTGTTTCAAAATGGCGGCCATTTAAAATTTTTAAAAAAATTTAAAACTTGAAATGTGGTACCAAAAAATTAAAAATGGAAAAATATTTTTTTCTTATGTATTTGACCTTTATACAAAGATTCCGGAGCAGTTTTTGTTTCGTCTATATCTTAAAAAATGGCTGAGTTATAGCATTTTGAATTTCTAGCGTGGCTGACATTTTGAAACGTCCTGAATTTTGTCACGCGATAAAAGGCGTATTTATGAACCGATTTGGATGTAATTCGGTGTGTATATAGTACATACCAATCTCTCGACCGAGTTCGTTGGCCAGCTTAATCCGCCATTTTGTTTCAAAATGGCGGCCATTTAAAAAATGTTTAAAAATTTTAAATTTGAAATGTGGTACCAAAAAATTGAAAATGGAAAAATATTCTTTTCTTATGTATTTGACCTTTATACAAAGATTTCGGAGCAGTTTTTGTTTCGTCTATATCTTAAAAAATGGCTGAGTTATAGCAGTTTGAATTTCTATTGTGGCTGACATTTTAAAACGACCTGATTTTTGTCACGCGATAACAAGCGTATTTATGAACCGATTTGGATGTAACTTCGTTTATACATAGTACATACCAATGACTCGACCAGGTTCGTTGGCCAGCTTCACCAGCCATCTTGTTTAAAAATGGCGGCCATTTAAATTTTTAAGAAAAATTTAAATTTGAAATGTGGTACCAAAAATTGAAAATTGAAAAAATATTTTCTTCTTATGTATTTGACCTTGATAAAAAGATTCGGGAGCAGTTTTTGTTTCGTCTATATCTTAAGAAATGGCTGAGTTATAGCATTTTGAATTTCTAGCGTGGCTGACATTTTGAAACGTCCTGATTTTTCTCACGTAATAACAGGCGTATTTATGAACCGACTTGGATGTACCTTGGTGTGTACATAGTACATACAAATATCTCGACCGAGTTCGTTGGCCAGCTTCATCCGCCATCTTGTTTCTAAATGGCGGCCATTTAAAGAAATTAAAAAATAAAAAAAATTAAATAAGATACCAAAAAATTGGAAAATGAAAAAGATTTTTTTTGTATGTGTTTGACCTTAATACAAAGATTCCGGAACAGTTTTTCTTTCGTCTATATCTAAAAAAAAATGGCTGAGTAATAGCATTTTGAATTTCTCTTGTGGCTGACATTTTAAAACGACCTGATTTTTGTCACGCGATAACAGGCGCATTTATGAACCTATTTGGGTGTAACTTGGTCTGTACATAGTACATACCAATGTCTTGACCGAGGTCGTTGGCCAGCTTCATTCGCCATCTTGTTTCAAAAGGGTTGCCATTTAAAAAAAATTAAATTTAAAATTCAAAATGAGGTATTAAAAAATTGGAAAATGAAAAAGATTTTTTTTATGTGTTTGGCCTTGATACAAAGATTCCGGAGCAGTTTTTGTTTCTGAAAATTTGTTCTTTTGTTGATATCTTAAAAAATGTTTGATTTATAGCACTTTGAATTTCTAGCATGGCTGACATTTTGAAACGATCTTGTATTTGTCACGCGATAACACACGTATTCGCCTATTTCGATGTAAGAAGGCATGTGGATAGTATACATCATCACCTCGACCAAGTTCGCTGTCCAGATTCATCAGCCATCTTGTTTCAAAATGGCGGCCATTAAATTAAAATAAATATATATATATTTAAAGTGAGGTGCAAAAAAATTAGAAATTGAAAAAGGTTTCTTTCTTAAGTATTTGATCTTGATATAAGGATTCAGGAGCATTTTTGTTTGTCTTTACCTTAAAAAATGACTCAGATATTGCAGTTTCAATTTCTATTGTGGGTGACATTTTGAAAAATCTGATTTTTTGCATGTGACAGCACTCCTATATATTAACCTATTCCGATGTGCGTGAGCATGTGCACAGCAATTACCAAGGTCTCGACCAAGTTCACTGCTTAGCCTCATCCACCATGTTGTCTTAAAATGACAGGCACTTTAAGAAATTGCCGAATTTGGCAGCCAAATATAAGTTACTTTAAAGAAAAGCAACTTGGATAAAGCTGACTAATTTCGCGAAATTCTCATTCATTATATTCATAAAAATTAGTAATTGAATCTCCTATATTCGGTTTCCACTAAATTGAGCTTCGTGTGTTTGCATGATATAAGTTGGCTTTTTTTAAATAAGGATTATGAAAGCTACCTCTTCCTCCCGGCACTGGCCGGAAGGACTTTTTGGTATCTCATTTAAATTTTTTTATTTTTTAATTTTTTTAATTGGCCGCCATTTTGAAACAAGATGGCGGATGAAGCTGGCCAACGAACTCGGTCGAGATATTTGTATGTACTATGTACACACCAAGGTACATCCAAGTCGGTTCATAAATACGCCTGTTATTACGTGAGAAAAATCAGGACGTTTCAAAATGTCAGCCACGCTAGAAATTCAAAATGCTATAACTCAGCCATTTCTTAAGATATAGACGAAACAAAAACTGCTCCCAAATCTTTTTATCAAGGTCAAACACATAAGAAGAAAATATTTTTTCAATTTTCAATTTTTGGTACCACATTTCAAATTTAAATTTTTCTTAAAAATTTAAATGGCCGCCATTTTTAAACAAGATGGTGGGTGAAGCTGGCCAACGAACCCGGTCGAGACATTTGTATGTACTATGTATAAACGAAGTTACATCCAAATTGGCTCATAAATACGCCTTTTATCACGTGACAAAATTCAGGACGTTTCAAAATGTCAGCCACGCTAGAAATTCAAAATGCTATAACTCAACCATTTTTTAAGATATAGACGAAACAAAAACTGATCCGAAATCTTTGTATAAAGGTCGAATACATAAGAAAAAAATATTTTTCCATTTTCAATTTTTTGGTACCACATTTCAAATTTTAAATTTTTAAAAATTTTTTAAATGGCCGCCATTTTGAAACAAAATGGCGGATGAAGCTGGCCAACGAACTCGGTCGAGACATTGGTATGTACTATGTACACACCGAATTACATCCAAATCGGTTCATAAATACGCCTTTTATCGCGTGACAAATTTCAGGACGTTTCAAAATGTCAGCCACGCTAGAAATTCAAAATGCTATAACTCAGCCATTTTTTAAGATATAGACGAAACAAAAACTGCTCCGGAATTTTTGTATAAAGTTCAAATACATAAGAAAAAAATATTTTTCCATTTTTAATTTTTTGGTACCACATTTCAAGTTTTAAATTATTTTAAAATTTTTAAATGGCCGCCATTTTGAAACAAAACGGCGGATGAAGCTGGCCAACGAACTCGGTCGAGACATTGGTATGTACTATGCACACACCGAATTACATCGAAATCGGTTCATAATTACGGGAGTTACAGTGTGACATAGGTCATATATATATATATATATATATATATATATATATATATATATATATATATATATATATATATATAAATTTTGAACGGAGGGTGGTTTCGGGGTCTGGGGGTCATGATCGATGAAAATATACCAAAATTTTTTGAAATCGCTTTCCTCCGAACGGCTGCAATAGGTAGCTTTTTTGTAAAGAAAGCTACCTAAAAAAATCATGTAACAGATTCACCTTCACACTATTAAAATCTGTAAGGCAAGTAAGAATTTTCTAGGAAACTGGGATACATAGAACCTTTTATGTAAATATAACAAAAAAATCATTAATTATCGCAGGTTACCGATAGAAATTTAGTAAGCATGTAGATTTCTACAGCTTTTACAAAACTAGTTTTGTAGATTTTCATCTTTTTTTTTTAAATTATTATTATTATTATTATTATATTACAGCTTATGCGTATTTTACCTATATCTCTTAAAAATAACCTAAAATACCGAGTGTAAAAAAAGAAGCACTTAAAAATATAAATTACATTGTTTCGTGAATTTCTTTTTAAAAAGTTAAAAAATTTCTTTATTTAAAATCAAAGAACAAAAAAGTCAAAATAATTTTTAAAGAAACATGTTTTATACATATGCTCCATTATAAAAGTCTTACGTAATTACAATATTATTTAAAGACATTAAAGCGATATAAGCATTTTTAGTATGTTAACTCGGAAATGTTTAATAAGTTTTGAATGTTTATAAGCATATGTAATAATTAAGAAAATATTAAATGTTTCGTAGATTCCATAATATTTACAATATCGAAATATATTTTTTTTATTATTTGCTTTCACAAAAATAGCATCGATTGCGAAAATGCCTAATGAAATCGAAGATTATATTTGTTTAAACTATTTAGATAGTTTCATCATGCATTTCTCAAACATTTCAAAATGATACATTTCGCAAATTTCAGTAGTTTAGCAGAAATTGAAATATTTATTATTTATCTTTAATGTAATGTATTTTCATTCATTATACATTCGTAAACTAAATATTTGTTTAAACAAATTGCAGCTTGTGCTTTAAACATTAAATAAATTTCTCATATAATATTTGGATGAAAAAAAAAGGATAAATATTTGCCACATGAATTTATAAAATATGTAGATTTAAATATATAGAGTTTGCTTATAACATGGAAACGAATTATCTCGATCTATTGAATGATAAGAGAATTATATTCAATTAAAAAAATATTTGTTACAGAAGGCCAAAAGATGAAATTTTCAATTTCAGATCTGCAATTTCCAGGTACATATTTTATAGATTCATACGTTACTGAGATCCTAGTATAACTGTCAGTTTAGCCTTGCATGAAACATTCATAAATCCCTTTAATTTTACAGTGTAAATGGAGTAATAATCGACCTTGGAATGGAAATTGTTCAAGCGTAATTTTTGCAATAAAATTTGACACAATATCTGCACTAAAAACTGTGAACACAGAAAGATTTGAATTCCAGAAGCGACGTTCCGCTTTAACCCTCTAAGTGTTTGGGGCGTAATATTCCGTTCACTAAGCATCACGTTTCACAGCAATACAAGCAATATTGAAGATAATATAATTCTATAGATTTAATGAATTTTAAATACATTGAAGAATGATAAATACTCTCAAGGATTACAGTCATATTTGTAATTGAGTTTTTTTTATAATGTTGAAAGAATCATATTTTCTTAGCATTTAAAAAAATGCAAAGAAAACAACATTACAATTTTACCCTTTTGCAAGATGCTCGGAGGGTTAAATTCAAGAGTTAAATTATTTAGAGTAGCGTAAGATGGGGGTTATTTTGTGACCCCTGCTCTAGTCTTCGTATTTCGAATCTCCCGCTCCATCCGGTATGACAGGAAAGCAAATATTAATGTGATATCCTAGTACAGTGTGCCACATCATCTAACAAAACCATGCTCTGACATCTAGCTTGTTCTCTCTGGCCGGTGTGAGGTTGCAACCTGCTCCTGTGTTGTTATCTCGAAATCCGGAAACTTTTTGCGCTGAAACCTAAAGGGTATAAGAATCACCCAACGCAGGTAAATATTCTTTGTTGCTAATGTTTCAGTTAGAATGTAGAGTAACATAACCTTTGTCAAGTGATATTTCTGTAAGATATAATAGCATAAACAAAATATACGCAATTGATGCGGCTACTTTTTGACACTTCGACTCCCTCGTAAATTATACCTACAAAGTTACCGTTTAAAAATTAAAGATATATTTTTTGTTTTTACTGTCAAGATAGTCGAAAAACATTATGAGAACGCAAGATAGTGCAAAGGAAATCATTAAAGAAAAGCTAAACTCTCATATAGGTCTAGAATTGCTACTTCTTTATGGGAAAAAACATTAAGTTCATTTCGCATGTCTTCCAAATACGACTCATCTCTTGCACCACTTGATGTGGCCCTTTTCTGTTCTTTAAAATCCCACTGTATAAAAGTGTTATTAAGTTTGAAAAAATTACCTTTGGTAGTAGATGCACAAAGGTACCAAAGGACGAACTTCCACATCTTCTAAACAAGCTCGTATCAAAAACAATCTGAAGTCGGGATTGCAGGCGATCAGAATCTATCCACTAAATAGAAACAAAGGTTTGAGACAGCCTCCAAAAACAATACTCGAAGAAAACTTATGTATAGATGACGAAAAGTGTGGGAAAAGTTTTCTTGGAAGAGTTGAGGAAGAAGACAGGGGAAAAGAAAAAACGTTGGGTCACTATAGATGCAAAAATTTGAATGTTCTGCCGGGATGAAACATTAGTACTAATAATATCCAAAACGCCAGAGGAAGCGATGTGATTACAACGTCTAGGAGAAGCGACATGGCTACTGCATGACAGGAAAGAGGAGACATTTGTCACCGGAAGGAAAAGAACAAAAAGAGAGGCGAAATATTCCAGAAAAGTCTCAAAGTCTTCCCTCAATTTTTTGCACTAGTCAGAGTTCTGAATACATTTCACACGGTATATGGTACATTATCAGAATCTTTCCTCATACACTGGAGTGATATATTTTATTCCGCAACCTTTCATTCCTCTTCAAGGGCACTTGATTAAATATGTGATGCATTTAAGGAAACTGTAAAACGCTATTCGATTATTGGCAGCGAAGCTTGAGTAGAAAAATTAGATAAATCAGTGACATTTAAACATAATTTTCGAAATTTAAATTGTTTACAACATACTTTTCAGAGAATAAAAAATTCACGAATTCTCTCTATTACATTTCAAGGAAAAAAAAAAAAACACGTGTCACAAAGTAACTCCAACCGATGGGTCAATTTTGTGTGCGCATTTAAACCTAAATGCATCAGTTAATATTAGTGATTAAAACTGGTGCATTACAAAATTTTCAGTAAAAGACTGTATTAACATATAGCAATAGTCAGTTTTCAGTTTCTTATAAAACAGACCGGTTGGTGTAATTAAATCTTCAAAATGTGCCTCAAAGTACGTTATACGTGTTACGTTAATAGATGGAAAAAGAAATCTCGCAAGTAATTGATCATGTATTTTCAGTTTTTTTTATCACCTTGGAATTAGCTATTCACAACTTATTTTCTGAATAAAAATGAATATTATTGCGTTATCAAGCGGTTAATTAAATTGCATTAACCAAAGATCGGGAAATAAGATTAAAAAAAAAATTATTGACAAACAAATAAAGATAGAAGAAAGCATTTTTAAAAATATGCGTAAATGCAATTACTAAGTGTCCATTAAAACTTGTTTAATCACCTTAACGTTTAGATACCAACAGATACAGTCTAAAGAATTGTGACTATGTAATTTATAGTAAAGTAGTCGCTGTTCGATGTGAGTGCTTGCAACGTTTCTAGCCGCAGAGTCAGAAGTTAGAGGTGAAACTTAAATGATGAAATAAAATCTTGAAAAGTAATATTGCTTGTTAAACGCGAATATTACATTTCTTGGGGCTCTGCGGCTGAGTGGTCTAAGCACCAGTCAGCTAATCGCTTGTGCGTAAGAGTTTGTGAGTTCGATGCCCGTTGGTTCCATTGCACACACACTTTGTGTGGAACTCCCAGGGTGTATTTCTCTTGTGTTGTAATAATTCCTTGTGCTATCTTGTCTCCGACTTATAAGCGCGCTTTATGTCAAGCACACAAGTCGTATGTTTGTTATTCAGTTAAATAAATTACATTTCTGTTAAAATGAATCTATAGTAAGTGTTATAAACGCTTAACACATATTTAAAAACTAAACAATCAGTAAATGAATTTAAACGGTAATTGACCGAGAAAGTTTAGTAAATCACTACAAATTAAGTTAAATAATGCTATAAAACGGGATAAAATATCTTTATTAAGATTGAAGATCGTTTCATCGCAAAAAAGTTGACGGTTTCAAAATCCTCCACCATAGAAAATATCTTCAAACAATTTAAAAAAATAACATAGTAAACAATGTCACGAGACATGATGCATAATGAAAAACATCGCAAACATAAAATAAAATTAAAATTAATTAGTTATTTGTGAACGTGGATTAATTTTCACATAACTTAAAAACCATAACATGCTAAACAGTGTCACGAGACATCATGCATAATGAAAAACATTGCAAAACATAAAATAAAATAAAAATAACTTGGCTATTTGCGAGTGTGGATTAATTTTTACTATTGTTACTAAAATTACATAGCATGCTTTTCCAAATTTTAGGTAAATCAAGAGACACTGATTCATTGCGAATATTACCGTTGCGTAAAAATACCTCTATTGATTCCCGGATTATGGATGGTATATAAAATCTTTATGGGTAAATTAACTTGTTATTTTTAAAATCGATCTGTAAAGGTTCTTCGCTGCATAATCTGGCCAAAGCTGTGGCCCTTCTGTTATATTTGATGTCTGCTATATGTTCTTTGATTATAGTTTTCAGTTTTCTGCTTGTCATACCTATATAAAACTGCTTTGTTCCATCTTCTTTGGTGAAAGGTATTTCGTATACTCCTGATAACTAGTTTGATTCAATTTGATCTATTTTCATATTATCGTTTTATATCACGTTTTATATCATTTTCATGATATCGTTTTATATCACATATATTATTCTTTATAGTTAATTAATATGAGCCCTAGATAGTTAAAATTTAATATTAACTATCAATATAAATATGTGCCGTTCTATTTCTTTATGTATTTCTAAGTTTTAAATTAATCTACATCCCTTTTCATATTACGTTAACGTTCTCATAAAACTCTCTCTGCTTTTTTATCTAAGTAAATAAAATTAAAAAGAATATTATTCACAGCCATTTCATTTCGAAACATAGATTCTTTTCACGTTGCATCTGCCTATAAATTTCTCTCTGTCAGATTTTTTAATTCGATGCTTTACTAAGCGATGGTCAAAACTTTGGTTAAACCAGGTGTTAGATAATAATATCCAGATGTACTTTTAAACTTATGTCGCCTTTCATTTTACCGCACTCATTCCAATCGCTTGGCTAATTATCGCCTATTAGGCTATTCATCTAAATTTAAACTGCCCCATGTATCCCAATGTAACGGTTATCCCTTGGCAAGATCTATGTCTTTCCCTATATCTATCTCTCGCCAAAACTTTACGTATGAAAAATGTGAACTCTATCAATCTTTGCCGGCACTTGATGATGTAAAGATCAAGATTTGATTTTTGTGTGTCAGCGGGGTCACTCCCTAGACTCCTATGTGTCTTTTCGATTTTTCATTAAAGTTATGTCTACGCTACAAGTATTAGCCTTAATCTTCTGGACATGTGTCGTTATTTGCTACACGCAATTGTACTCCATCATGGAAATACTCAAATTTATTTAAATAATTCAAAAGACATTTCTATCTACTTATGAATAACCGAAGTTCTTATAAAAGAAAGTCGTACCAGTGGCCGAGAGGCTCTACCCTCAAAGCTGGTAGACGGAAAGTGCTGGGTTCGATCCGAATCAAGCTTAATTGCTCGGAGTTTTCGTGGTTTTCTTCGAACCTTCGATTTTCCAAGCGTAAATACGGGTTAAGTTCCCTTAGAAAGACCCCCACCTTAGAGGGGACTCCCCACCTTAGGGCCTATATCCCTCTTGTTGATAACTGGTCGTCAAAAATATAATTTTGTTTTAGTATTTACATCAATTCTTATTGGGAATTAATAAAATAATTCCCTATAATAAATAAATAATTATCCCTATAATAAATAAAAGAAATAATACTATGTTTTCTACTTTAAATATAATCTACTATAAACGTCTAAAAGTAAAATCTCAAAAGATATTTTAAATTAAGTCAATTTAATTTATATATCAATGAAAGTCACATATAATAGCAATTTTTTTTTTTATATTTTCCTTAATTATCCATTACAATACTGTGAGATCTTTAGTAGCGATTTAATATTTCGTTTCTTTTTGATCTGCTCTAAAGTAATATTTTGGCTTGTTAAAATAATTTATAAATTCTATCAGAGATAAATTCTTAGTATTTGGCAGATTTCTTCTAAATGTTGTAATGGTAAAATAGGACATTTAAAATATATATATATATATATATATTCGCAAGGAAAGTGTTATCGTGTTTTGAAATATATATGTACTCATTTCAACAACTTTATTAAAGATATGTACAATAGTCCAGATAAGAAAAGCATTTTGTTATACTGTTTTTATATAGTATTTCTCTTTATCTTAAACCAATGATATCCATTTAAGTTCTACATCTTTTCTAAATCTTACTGAACAATTTTTAAGACAATACATAATTATTTTTCCCATAATCTAAAAGATTGTCTTTTAGTTGACTACACACATATGTAAAATGATATATTGTGGTCGATAACGATCTATTATTTAAAATTGAAACTCTGAGCAAACAATTACTAAGACAGCTTTTATGTTAAAATTTCCAAACACATTTATCTTACTTTATGCGCTAAAGTATTTTTTATTATCCGCTAAAATTCTCATCTTGTATTCCATAAAACAATATTTTTCTTTTGCCTTATATTTACGGAGCTTATCAAACTATTAGTGCAAGTGTCTAATAAACATTTGTCCTGATATTCAAAAATCGCAAAATAATATTCGAAAATCAGGAATTGAACGAGTTTCTTAGAATTACAGAAATATTACATACACACTTATAAATTATTAAATTGTGACTTATTTTTATACCGGTACAACATGTTATAAGCAAGATAGTGTGATATGCACAGAAGTGTAAAAAAAAAAAGAAATAATAATAATAATAAAAGAAGAAAAAGAAAACGATTACGATCCCATGTTAGGTTTTCCCCTTAATTTTTAATTTTATAAAATTTAAAAAATGAAAATCTTCCCATTTGAATAAGAAAAATATGATGAACGATTAGAATTTTAAATAAAGCTGCAAATTAAATTTTACGTTTTAATTTATTTTATACTAGATATTGCTGCAGCTGGCGGCTATTTTTTCCATTATGGAACTATAAATAAGAGAAAATCATTATCATCCAAATGATGAAGTTTCAAGTGTAACCAGTTCCGCCATGTTGTTTCAACCTAAACATTTCTCCTGGCATATTGGCGAGTGAGATTTTAGCTGAACAAAGGGGAAATATTAGGAATTAAATTATATTATTAATTTTTTTTTATTTTATAATATTAGGAAATATATAGGGAATTAAAGATTTATGATGAATGCTTGTGACGATTTTTGAATTTTTATGACGACTGTTTATTGTTACAATAACTAGTTCTATACTCACCTCTATTATCGGATTTATCCAATGGAAGGCGCTTGATTTCAGTATAAAGAAACATGAAATCTTCCCATTTGAATAAGAAAAATATGATGAACGATTAGAATTTTAAATAAAGCTGCAAATTAAATTTTACGTTTTAATTTATTTTATACTAGATATTGCTGCAGCTGTCGGCTATTTTTTCCATTATGGAACTATAAATAAGAGAAAATCATTATCATCCAAATGATGAAGTTTGAAGTGTAACCAGCTCCGCCATGTTGTTTCAACCTAAACATTTCTCCTGGCATATTGGCGAGTGAGATTTTAGCTGAACAAAGGGGAAATATTAGGAATTAAATTATATTATTAATTTTTTTTATATTATAATATTAGGAAATATATAGGGAATTAAAGATTTGCGAGGAATGCTTGTGACGATTTTTGAATTTTTATGACGACTGTTTACTGTTACAATAAATAGTTCTATACTCACCTCTATTATCGGATCCAATGGAAGGAGCTTGATTTCAGTACAAAGAAACAACGGCCGCCATCTTGTGACAACTTTATCATTTACTTTAATCACAACATGTAGACACTATTTTGTCTCATCTTCTTTATTCATAACTACATTGTAAAAATACTGTGAGCTTGGTGGGCTATGGGCGCAGATTGAATATCTGTATTATCGGATTGACCCTATGGAACGAGCTTGATTCGAGTATAAAGGAACAACGGCTGCCTCCTTGTGACGACCTCATTATTTACTTTAGTCACAACATGTAGACATTAAACTATCTCTACCCTCTTCTTTTTTCATAATCCCATTGTTAAAATACTATTAGCTTGGTAGTCTATAGGTCACAGGTTGAAGACATTTTGTTTAATTGATCCATGTAGAGGTTCTAGTGTTGCCCCGCATAATGATTGAGATTAATCACGTTTCACTAGCGCAAAGTAAGTGCATGTCGAGTTTCAGGCGTGAAGGTTGATGAAAAGAGAAAATGTATACTACATTAATTTTCTAAAAGGTGCTAAATAAAACTATTAAAATAGTAAAAGAAAAAGTAAGTGTGTAACTATTTTTACACCACCAAAGAAATTTTAAACCTACTTTTTCAGATTACTCACGTTAATTTATTATTTTTTCACTTGAGTGTTTATTTCTATCTTCGTAACTAGGGGGTAAATCAACCCATAAATTAATGAAGTTAAATAATACTGTATCTTAGTATATTCAATTTTTGCATATTACAGTCTCTAAGATTTCTTCTATAACGGTTGGGGGTCAATCCATTTCAAGTAGTCCAGAAAATCATCAATTCATTGCTTGACTATTTTTAAAAAATCTGAAATTTTTTCTACTACAACCCTAACATGATGGAAGTTCAAAATGTCTATTGTTTAAATTTTATTAATTTTTGTTTGTGCATGGCGGCCATCTTTGTTTCATCATCTGCAGCAATTTTCTCACAAGTAGAGTTTACGGAATTGTAAATAATTCATCGTTTATTTATCCAATTCAAGTGCGGATTAAAGCAATTTGTACAGAATACATTGGGATAAAAATCTGGTAATGGAGTAGTTTCCGAAACTAACTGCTTATTGGTAAAATTTAAGCATAAAGTTTCAGTTTTTTTCCAAAATTTGCCCGTTTACAAGAGGAAATTTTTCTAGCAAGGAAAACTGTCAACATGACAATTTTTTTTTTACAAATAGGCCGAAAGCACTTGTACTCACACGCCGAGTTCCAGATCTGAGACTTGCTTTCTCTTCGCTAAAAAAATCCCGAAATTTTCAAAAATGACAAAAATCGCACTTTTCAGGCTTTGATATATCTGGTGGGGCACGAGACAAAAATCTGATTTTTTTTTTTTTTTTTTTTTTTAAATAAGAGTATTGTATGGTAGTGTTATGCACAAGAAATTTCAGGATGGACATTTGACTACAAGCTGAGATATGGCAAGGGCAACATGCCAAAACAATACTGCCAAACTATTGATTTGTTGTAGCCACAGCTAAGTATTTATCTCAGAGTATCATTTAAATTAATTTTTTTAGATTATCTTTAAATAATAGTAACAGAAAATAAAGCCTTTTGCAATTAATTAAAAAAATAATTATGCCTAAGGCCTACATTTTGTATGGTTTCTGTAATTTTTGTTGTAATTTTAGTAACTAAAAGAAACCTCAGAACTTTTACATAAATATATATATATATAGAAGACCTGAGGCAAAAACAGAATAGGGAAAGAGAAAAACTGTTAATGTTGACATGCGATTGAACGTGTCAAAACACATTCCTGCTTGTTGGTTTAAAAACCACAATTTTAATGCTGCTTGCCAGTTCCTGAAACTTGTTCCTACCATAAGTATGTTCCTGTAAATGAAACATTATGCGATGTTACCATGCATCAGCCTCAAGTAATTTCAGAAAGTAACGATTTCCAAAGCCTTTTCAAAATTTATACTGCAGAAAAATCACATTTTTGCATAAGAAGTAAGCTAGGAATTATTAATGAATTTATACTTGCACATAGTGATTTCAAAGTATATTTCTATGAGCCAGCAGGGCCAAGATCTTCAATTAAGTTATCAAGAGATGACAAGACTTGATCCTACAAATAAAATTTTGAGAAAGATCAAAATTGTGGTTTTTGAACTAACAAACAAGAATGTGTTTTAACACGTTTGATCATGTCTCCACAAGTATGACATCATTAATAGCTTTTCTTTTTCCCTATGTTGTTTTTGTCTCAGGTCTTGTATAAAAATATTTTTTTTTTCTTTATGTAAAAATGCTGAGGTTTCTTTTAGTTACTAAAATTACTTACAACAAAAATTACTGAAACCATACAAAATGTATGGCCTTAGGCATAATTATTTTTTTAATTAATAGCTAAGCTTGGCAAAGGGCGTTATTTTCTGTTACTATTATTTAAAGATAATCAAAAAACACAAATTTAAATAACACTCTGAGATAAATACTTAGCTGTGAGTACAACAAAACAATAGTTTGATAGTAGTTTTGACATGTTGCCCTTGCCATATCTCAGCTTGTAGTCAAATCTCCATCCTGAAATTTCTTGTGCGTAACACTACCATACAATACTCTTATAAAAAAAATTTCAGATTTTTATCTCGTGCCCCACCAGCGCTATCAAAGCCTGAAAAGTGCGATTTTTGTTATTTTTGAAAAATTTGGAATTTTTTTTAGCGAGGAGAAAGCAAGTCTCAGATCTGGAACTCGGCGTGTGAGTACAAGTACTTTCGGCCTATTTATATAAAAAAAAAACAAATTATGTCATGTTGACAGTTTTCCTTGCTAGAAAAATTTCTCTTGTAAACGGACAAATTTTGGAATAAAACTGAAACTTTATGCTGAAATTTTACCAATAAGCAGTTAATTTCGGAAACTACTCCATTACCAAATTTTTAGCCCAATGCATTCTGTACAAATTGCTTTAATCCGCAGTTGAATTGGATAAATAAACAATGAATTATTTACAATTCCGTAAACCCTCCTTGTGAGAAAATTGTTTCAGACCATGAAACAAAGATGGCCGCCATGCACAATCAAAAATTAATAAAATTAAAATAATAGTCATTTTGAACTTCCATCATGTTAGGGTTGTTGTACAAAAAATTTCAGATATTTAAAAATCGTCGAGCAACCAGTGCTGGACCACTTGAAATGGATTGACCCTTGGATAATAAAGCTTGAAAGTAAAAATAATTTTACTGTAATTGAAAAATGTTTTGACGGTTTCATCTTGATATAATCTTTAGAGTTCTTCTATACTTATCTATATTATTCATCCAATGTAGGATAAACGATGGAGATTCCAACGCATGAAAATTCAATATGTAACGTAGCAGTAGCATTTAACTTACCAAAACTATTATTTAAAATACTCCATTGTTATGAATATGAAAATAAACATTCAAGTAAAAATAAATTTAAATAACTTGTGTAATCTGAGAGCGTACTTCCAAAATCGAATGATGGCGATTTGAATCATTACATTATATATCATGCAACTATAATGTGTACATTTTTATTTGTACAATGGTTTCAGTGAAGACGATACATGTAAACATATATATATATATATATATATATATAATTTACAGTTTTTATAGTTTTATTTAACACATATTAGCCATTTCATCAAGTATAATATTTTTGGGTTTTGCAATTTATTATATATTTAGAAATATAGGGTGCTTCATAAAAGATGGCCAAAACTTTGAAAGATGATAGTAGAATTCCAAACAAACCACTTTTATCAAATAATGCACGGTCAGAAATAAAACACAAAGGTGCTGACGCATTTGTAAAACTTGGTCCACGTAAACGTTAAAACTCCATTCCTGTTGCGAGTCATCGGGAAAAGAACGGCACTAATAGCATGCAAATGTGATATGTGGAAGAAAAAGAACGCGTAGGCAAAATTTTGTCTCAATTAGTAAATAAAAGCCGGTGATCTGAGTGTGCAACTGTCAATCCCAGTAGGAACGAATCGGAAAAAGTTAGTTTTCACTAACTGCGTAAAGTGTGATATGCATTTTATGTATGGAACTGCAGTGGAAATGGTCAACGGTTGCACGGAGAGTGGTTTTGCACCTTGCATTTGTTACTGAATCTTTCATTGTGCCGTTTTGCCTTGTATAACAACATCATCTACGGCGCCCTTTAGCACATTTACGTTTTAATTCTGACCATGCATTCTTTGAAGAAAGTTGTTTGTTTGGATATGTATTATCACCTCTTAAAGTTTTTCTGATCTTTTATGAAACATTCTTGTATAGATATATAAGAAAAAATGTATATGTATCATTGAATATTGCTATTTCTTATTTATAGCCCTGTCTGGGTGTGTTAATAATACATTATGTTGTTTTCTAAGTTTCACTGATGTTGACAATACTCCATAGTTAAATTCTACTGAACAGCTAGCTCCCTTTTGGGGTTTCAAATTACCTCTTTGAGACAAAATTTAATACAGAAAAGTTTTCTTAATTCTGCATTCATGAAAACTCATCAATTTTAAGAATTTTCTCTTAGAGTGGTATCGCCGAATTTACATATTTTTATTTTAACAGCTTTTTATTTTGTTTTCTCTGCGTACTATAGATAGATTATATTTTTGTTTACATATTTGTTGTATGTTCAGTTATCCTAGTGGTTCTATTACTAACACATCAAAATATCATATGATTTGTTAACAGCCTATTGATCACAATAAGATAGCCATGATTATCTAATTTCCTTGAAGTAGTGAAGATTGCATCTTATATTAGACTAATGCCGAAACAATTATAAATGGAACGTAAAAAATTAAAATTGACATTAAGAATTACAATTTGAGGTCATCCTGGGTTCCCTCCTATATTTTAGACGTAAAGCTTCTGCATATCTGCATTTTCTATAATCAAACCCTCTTTAACTTACATACACACATTCTATGAACACTATGTGTATTTAAAAAGAAATAGAGGCCGTTAACAAAAATTTATAAAGTTGATTTATGGAAAATTAGTATTTAATAAAAAAATCATAGAATGGAATGCTGCATTCCACAGAATTTTTTTTTACACATAACAGTCCAATTTCTTTGAATAAATAACACAATATGCATAATCTGCTTCCTAGACATATAAAGTCTAAATACGAATATTCAAATACGAGAAATAAACAAATCCCATATATGACACACATAATAAAAAGAAAATTTTACGCCCAAAATTCTGTTGTCATTGTGACATTTGGGAATTTAAATTAAGTGATTTAATAAACGTGCCAGCGGACTTGTAAGGGCTAACTTACATGTACACATTAAAGGATCAATATGTATATTAAAAGCAGTAATAGAGACCACTGAAAAGAATGTATAAAGTACATTTATGAAAAATTAGTATTTAATAAAATAGATAGAATGAAATCCCGCATTCAATAATATTTTTTTACGTATATCAATAAAATTATGTCATATTGTACCAAAGTGCTAATGTAATTTCCTTGATTAAAAAACGCACTGTTTCTAATATGTTTCCTAACGTTATGAAATATAACTACGACTATCAAAATCTTTAAACTATATATCTATATATATACTCTTGGTATCTTGGTGTAACATAAATCCAATAGCTACTGGCATTTTCTAACGCACGTGCTTACGAACCGACTTTCTTATGTTTAACTATTCGATAAAATTTTGTCTAGATTTTAATTAGGTTATGGATGTTGCCAATATCATACATTTGATTTTTCTGTTAAGTATATTCTGGACTCTAACTAGCTAGGCACAGTTAGGGAACTAGATAGAAATTTGAATCAAGAGAGGGAACACTTATCAAATATTTTTATTTCTTAATAGAATGTTTTCAGATTTATTTCTCTGGTATATACTGTCAACAATTTTTTTAATTTAAAAAAAAAATACGCCTTTCTTTTACTACCGTGAAAATTTATTTTCCTTGTGTAAACAGCCGACGCTGTATTTTGGATATAACACCGTGGCTAACATTCAGAGTGACCGCTTACTTTGCACACGGATCGTTGTTTGGAATATTAAAATAAACTGAGCATATAAAAGAACCTTTTTAATAATTTTCTGTACATGAACCTATATTTGCAAAAACTACAACTATTTAATAAAATATTCTCATAAATGTCATAATTTCATAGTCTAAATTTCATCATTATTGGCAAATTGTTAAGAGGCTTAAAGAAACATGCTTTTCATAAACCATTAAAGCATTCAAAATATGCGCTACAAATTTAAATCGTTAAAAACAGTTTTACCCCTTAAGCACCATATTCAATTTAATATTAGTATGCTGATATCAGATATATTAAATTTCGACAAAAGCAATTTACCACGAAGCAGTTTACCACAGTAGCAAATAATGGCGTAAAAAAGTAGATGTTTAAAACATTGAAGTCTGGACATAAAATAAGGACGTACGCATTGGTAGTACGTCTTTGTAATTCAAATAAAAGAGTTCATGACGTACTTGTAGTCATGACGGCCTTAAGGGGTTAATGGCTTAGCATGTTATCCAATGTCAAGTGTCAAAAATTCTGATCGAAAGGTTAATTATATTTTCCCTGAAACATTACAGTTTATCTTTAATGGAAATACTTTCTTATGCTTAAATCGTTCATGGTATTTGTGTTTTAAAAATTAAACTAGACAGTTTTAATTGAAGGATAAACATTATTATAATTATTATTTTAATTTTGATTTTTTTATGTTTCAAATTCAAAAATTTGTGCCAAAAGCTGATTCCAAACAGCTACCATTTTGAAAAAAATATATTTGTCGTGAGAAACTGTTTGTTTCACGTGATAAAACTTGAGAGCACTTACACCAACTTACTGTGCAGGCCGTGCATAATGGCCATTGTTACAGTTTACATAGATTAAAACACTGACATTTCTACTTTACCGAATTCACTTAATTAGACGAAAATACAACAAATTCAATACAAAAAACAAATTTCTTCTTTGTGTATTATTTTATAAAATAAGCAAAACTATCCCCACCTTTCCATTAAAATCCAGCCATAATTTGTGAACATGTACTTAATGGTGTTTCATAATTCACGTTCAAATTAACATTATTCAGTACATTTAATATCATGCATTATAAAAATTCATGCATGATAGTAATGCAGACAAATTTAATAAACAGAAGTTAACTTTTTTTTTTTTATCCCTAAATATTTTATATCGATTCGGAACCGTAAATTTGCGCATATACTTCTATTATAAATGTAATACTACTACATATTTTTAAATAATTTCGTAAATTTAATGTTTATACATTTTAAGTAATTACAGAAAATATACTTAAAATATTGAAATTAGTATGCACATATGCAATTCCCTATTACATAGAATTAAATAAAGAAATTCAATGTCTACGGTGATGTCCCCTACCGTGTTCCTCGAGCTTGAAAGGTTAATGACTATTCACACTGGACCCTAAAAAAAGATATTCGATGCAATAGGGAAATCTTTCGATAGAATTAACCAATATAAAGATTTTCAAATAAATTTCAGTATGATATGTGATGTTATTTTTAAACGTAAATAATATAATTCAATGCATAGACTGAGATCAAAATTTTTATTATTTCTTTGTCCTTTTACGCAAATAGATACGTAGAATAGATTACGCCCTTTGTTTTATTTATCTTTGTTTGTCCTATATTTTATCTACCTTTGTTTTATGATATATAGTAATCAATTCACAAAATTACATAAATTATGGAAGAAGGAAATGCTAACGGAATAAAAGATTATGAACGCGTGATTTTAATACAACATTTTTAGTATTTAGGAAAGACGTTTTGCTCATAAAATGCGATAAATGCCTCTGAATATTTTAATATAATAGCCGTCATTGCAAATGTTTTCTCCATGTTTAAACCATTAAAAATTTTAAATTGTTGTCAAACGACAAATCTCATTGAGGATACGTGCCCAATTTGTTAACTTTTCATTAAAATCTTGCACAAATAGACGAGCAAATCTGATAAAATTTTAGATAAGTTCTATGGGTAAATAAAATATTTAATTTGAATATATTAAGTGAGAGACATAGTATTATCTGTTCTCATTTTAATATACTTGTGTTAGAAAATTTTGATTATTTACAACAAAATGTGTTTAAGATAATCAAGAAACTAAAATTGTCAAAAAATTTCATTTAGTCATTTTTTAATGAATAAATAGTAGAAATATGCTTTTAGGACGATTACTTTTGTTTGTAAGATAACAGGACGCGTACACCGCAGTCCTTTTTGCACCATTACTGAAGAGAACATCATTCAAAAGGAAAGTTTAAAACATAAAAGGAGGTGTTTGAGAGGTTTGAGTCTTCTAATACATCCCACCTGTGGCAGCAGAACGTTTCGGTCTCGATACTTCGGTCCCGCCATTTCGGTTCATCCGTTTCAGTTCCAAGACATTTCGGTCCCTGGCCATTTCGGTCCCGAGACATTTCGGCCTCAAGTCACTTCGGTCTCTAGCCATTTCGGTCCCTAGCCATTTCGGTCCCCAGCCATTTCGGTCCCTTGCCATTTCGGTCCCTTCTCCAGCAAGCTGAAATTTTGTACACGTGAAATACGTGACATCATTTTATAGGGAACATTGCAGGGTTTTTTAACTAAAGGCCTTAAAATTGTAGTGTAACAGTCCACACAAATTTCATTTGGTAATCGTAATCGTTTTTAAAGAGAAGAGAGGGGGGGGGGGGGGGTTCTGTTGACGTGTCCTATATTTTAGTGATCATGAGTATAAGGTCCTAATAAATTAAAACTTTTATAACTCGATCTAAAATTATTGCGAAACAGTTATATTTTGTATGGTAAACGTACTCTTTATAAAAGATTATCAGATTTTTTAACTGATTTTCCAAATTTTAGAATAACCAGAATGTAAGGACTCGGAAACGCAAACATTTATAACACAGATCAAAATTGTCGCAGCCCACACAAATTTCGTATGGTAATCGTAATAGTTTTTAAAAACGAAAGGGGGGGATTTTTGTTGACGTTTCCTATATTTTAGTGTATAAGTATGAGGTCAGGATAAATTATAACATTTATAACTCGATGTAAAATTATAGCAAAACACTCATATTTTGTATGATAAACGTAATCATTATAAAAGGATGGACATTATTAGATTTTTTAACTGAACCCACCAAATTTTAGTATAACCAGAATATAAGGACTCGTAAACGCAAACACTTATAACACAGATCAGAATTCTTACACCCCGCACAAATTTCGCATGGTAATCGTAATCGTTTTTTTTTTTTTTAGATAGGGGGGGGGGCAGTTCTGGTGACGTTTCCTATATTTTAGTGTATCGAAAGTATAAGGTCCTGATAAATTAAAACTTTTATAACTCGATCTAAAATTATCGCGAAACACTCATATTTTGGTATTTTAAACTTAATCTTTATAAAAAGCGGGACATTATCGGGTTTTTTAACTGAAACCTCTAAATTTTAGTATAACCCGAATATAAGGGCCCGAAAAACACAAGCTGTTACAGCTCAGATCCAAATTATAGCACCCCATGCACATTTCATATGGTACAATTAATCATTCTCAGGAGTTTGGGAAAGTGGAGTTCTGTGGATTCTTTATATCAGAAAATTTGTTTGAAACAGTATTTCAGCTGTAAGTACACGTGGGGGTATCTTTGATTACCTTTGTTTCAAATAATAGATAAATTCCGAAGTGAAAAATAACTGAGTAATTGTAAAGTGAATATTAACAAATGCCTTGAAATTATCTTTTGCAATTTCTGCGAGACTTTTTCAAATATTACTGCAATATTCTCTAACATATTTCAGAAGTTATCCTAATATATGTTCTAAATTTATGCAGAATGACATTTCAGTTACTCCTGAAATCAAGATAACAGAGAGAGAAGAATAAAAAAAAAAAAAAAAAAACATCGAGAAATGCTGTTCTCTTTAAAAAAAAAAAAAAAAAAAAAAAAAAAAATGAAAGCAATTATGTGGGAGAGAACATCCAGAGAGAACTCAGAAGCGAAAAGGCTTGTGTATGGAATAGGGTTTTTGTATCTGAAATTTGTATAAAGATGACCAGTTGTTAAGCTGGGCGTTGACAATTGATTGGCATGCAGAATTTTCGTTAAGAAGGGGATAATAGTATTTATGTGGTACTTTCTTTGTATTTCAAATTATATACCAACGCCAACATAAAAAAGTTTTTAAAAAAATAACGGCACTGGATTTTGACTTGTTATTTGTTTAATATCAAACTGTATTTTATTAATTGATTAATATCACCATAGAAAAATTGAAAACATTCATAGTAATATTGTTAAATAAAAACACTCAAAATTTAAATTGTTTTTATGAAACGTATTTATTGATAGCAATTCAAAATTATTTCAATTATTAATTATTTATATAATTAATTTATCATTTAAGTAAGCTCTATCTAAGCCGAAGTCAATAAGTACCAAGGAAATTTTCTATAGTAAAAAGTATTCCGCCTTAGTAGACAATATTAGACAAGTCCCGCAATACAGGGGATTGAAAATCTTTTCGAGTTAGATAGATTTCCGTCTCACATAGAGTCCACCTTATAGAGAGTTTACTCTACTTGTTTAAAAACCATTATATGAATGATATAATAGTTATTATAGGGTAAATGCAAATATATATATAGATATATATATTTTAATTTCGATTACTAGAATGTCATTAATTTCATTATGATGTATAAAAATAATAAGGATTCTGAAGATAAATTAGTTGTTTATTTATTTATTAGTTAGATTGTAATATTTGTCTTGTTCTTTAATTGTAAATAATTAATAATATCTTGTTTTTTGCGAATTGAAACTATAACTGCGCTTAAAAGAATTAAAATCTGCATCTGGGCAATAATGTCACCTGACATTGTTAAAAATTATTTTTACGTTTTTGTACAATGTTGCATTATTATTACTATGATTATAATAATAATCATTATTATTTATTATTTATTATTTTTATGTTTGATTAATTAATTAATATTAGTATAAAAAATAAATTATTATTTTATTAAATATATATATATTTCCATTTAATGTATCCTTAATTTATTAAATTAATAACATTATTAATATACATTACAAAATTTTACTTTAAAATAAACTCAATACACATTATATTTTATATTCAATTTATCACTATATTTTATAGTAGTTATAAACTGAAATTTATCCTTTACCTGTTTATTTATTTCATATTTAAAGTTACCGAAATTTAAAACTATTAATATAATTTAAAATAAAACTAAATATATATATATATATATATATATATATATATATATATATATATATATATATATATATATATATATATATATATATATATATATATATATATATAACTTTTTTCTGAGTAAGTGGGAGGAAAAAGGTAATATAAAACATAAATAAATAAACCATAAGTAAATAAATGACAAATACAAAAAAGCTTAGTTTTTTTCAGTTAAAATTTGAAAATAAAATTAATTAAAATAATTTTGCATTATTATATAAAATTAAAACTAATCATCTTATTAGAATGAAATAGGTCCAGTTTAAAAAAAAATTAGCTCACAAAAATCGTCTTCAAGGGATGAGATAACTGTTAAAAAAAAGCAAGCATATAAATAAATAAATAAAATGAAGTGGTTGGTGAAGTTTTCCGAAAACAAAATATTTTTCACAGCACGCCTAGTTACCAAATCACTATTGTTTTCCAATGTTGATAACGGTAAAGTAACTTATGAAAATAAATTTATAAGATGCAATTTTTTATTATAAAAATAATAAGAAAAATTAAATATCTGTGCTTCAATAAATATATATCTCATTTCTGAATTATTAAAGTAGAGGGTGTAAGAGCGGCTTTTGAGGAAATATTTACATATAATAGCTTATAAGTGTTTAATTGAATTATTAAATACATTTGTTATTAATCTAATTTGAAGAAAAATGAAAAAAATAAGCACAGTTTTTAAAATTATTTAATTAATGATAATTTAAATGTTCTAAAAATATGTATGAGAACAAGCAAAAAAAAAAAAAAAAAAAAAAAAAAAAAACATAGTATATGTAAAATACCTAATATTAATAATAAATAATAAAACTTAAAAATCCAATTTTGTTAATTAATAATAAGAAGAAAAAGACAATGTCCCTGTAAAATTATATCACATTGTTTAATCAAACAAATTTTCAGCTCGCTGTGATTTCATTATCGCGAGTTATAAAAGTTAAAATTTATCGAACTGATATTCAGATTTTTCTTTTTGATTGGAGGTGGGGGGGGGGGCGATAAGAAAAGTGCCAAATAACGTTGAAATTACAACGTGGTAGACATCGAAATGGTAAGGTGCCGAAATGACTATGAACCGAAATGGCCAGAGACCGAAATGGCCAGGGACTGAAATGGCCAGAGACTGAAATGGCCAGGGGCCGAAATGTCTTGGGACCGAAATGTCTCCGGACCGAAATGTCGTGTACCCGCAGCTGGTGTGTGCTCTAATTGACTCACAGCTCTATTTGAAATAATTATTTTCGTTGCAGTTAGATTTCTTATAACTACGTTTTTACTTCAAAAGATAGTTTTGTATGGAATTATTTGGATTTTTTATCAGTTAATCGTACGACACTAATATATATATATTTACCAGAGAGTTTTCAAGAATGTGTATTATAAAGGAGGAACGTGTGAGTGAGTAACGCTAAATTTATTTTAAAGCTGGCATCACCTTACCATCAAATTTCGCTTTTACCGATTATTTTTAATTTTTAGACATCACACAGTTACAATTTTACACTGTCTAATAGGAGAAAAAACTGTTCGTTCTATTGCGTGCAATGTGTTTTAATTTTTTATCTCAATTTTTTTGTTTTTTAAAATATAGTTATTTTTATAGTTTTAAAGAATATTTTTCTAACATCATTTTTTTTTATATCTTTCGCGTGATGACAATTGCTAATGATTAACTCTTTTGCACTTAAAACAATACAATTAATTCAGTATTTGGGGCATTCTCACAATCTTTTGACTTTCATGTCCCTGAATAATAATTTTTATTTTAATACACTTTTTTGCGTTTTTTATTTCATATAGTGGGGAACATCCAATTGCATGATTGTATAACAATATTAACAAGATAAATAAGTTTTGGACGATGTTGGGTGTCCAAATACCAGGAAAACTCCTATACCGTCCAGTGTCCCTGATGCTGATTTTTAAGTTTGGAGCTGTCTGCATAAAATTGTTTCAATAAAAGTAATTCGATGTAATGTTTTGTGTTTTTCGATGATTTTTTTAAATTAAACTGGGACAGTTGTTTTATATAAATATGTAGCAAAAAATTAACCTGCACACATTTGTATGGTTGATATTATTTTTTTAACTCTGTCCCTGCGTTTTTCATCCTTACCGTCCCTCTTGATAAACTTATACAGAAAATCCCTTCGGATGCAGCCACAGAATTTTTTTCAAGTTTTTTCTCATGCAGAATTAAGCTATAGAAAGAACGTCTAAAATTCATTGACAGGAAATTTACTGCAGAATTTAAATCAGCATTTAAATATCAATTTCAAGATCATGGCTTTATTAGTAGTCTTACCGTCCCCAAGGTTTATTCCTGCACTTTTCGAGGTAAATTAAAATAATAATAATAATTTAATCCAATGTTAACAACTGTTTCTAAAAATCAATGAACATTGTGGCTGTCACTTAGTCTTAACATGATTTGCCTAAAATATGTGGTAATTTTCCTTACCGCTCCAACCTTACAGTCCTTTTTTTTTCCATTTCGTCCCTTGTTTCCTATATCGTCCTTTTTTTTACCTTACCGTCCCTTCTTTAATACCCCTATAGAGACAATGTTATACCAAAATTTTGTACTAAAAATACTACTTTGTTATTATTTCTTATTAGAATGACCTGTGGGTACTATGCAAATTCTTTATAAGTAAAAATTTCGAAGAAAATAACAAGTTTCAGTGGTAAAATGGTAAGGAAAATTAAACTAGAAAAGTTTAATTTTCCTTAACATAAGTTAAACATAAACCTCAGTTAAATAAAAAAATTCTCGCTGCTGACTACTTTTTTCTTTATTTTGAATCATTAATGCATTCGTCTATCAGATTAAAATGTTATTTTAGCAAGTATAATTTCGCCAGATTTTTTCCCCAAAAGTCAAATGATTGTGAGAATGCCCCATTTGTTTGCGGCTAATATTCCTTACGAAATTTAAAGCTTTATCAACAATGAATAATAGCATATAAAGAAAACAAAAATTTTACGGCCATGTAATCAAACTCGAGCTTAAACCACAAAAGTTATCACATTAAAAACACTGCTATATGTAGCGAAACGTCTTAGTCGTTTTCTTCGGCCCATCAAATGATGGAATGCGGCAATGCGAAAGCATAACTGTTAATAAATTTCAAAACTTTATTTCTGAATATTCTCTTATTTATATTATTACTGTTATGTTATATTTAAGATATGTCATCAAATTTTGTACCTTTTTTATGAAACTTTTTAATTTGGCAGTATTTCATTAAATAGGCTATTGGTTAGATTTTAATGCATCGCGCTGTATAGTTTATAGATTTTGTCTGCTTAGCTAAAATTAAAAAAAAAAATATTTCACATACATCATTTTATAGTGAATGAATTTTCCTTGAAAACCTTTGACCTCTTCATGCATCAAGAACGATTGACATAATATTTTAGTAGTCAAAGTTTTTAGTAGTCTCTTATAGGATCGTTGACCATATATTAGGAAAACTATTTTTAGCTGTTAAAAAGTAAAAAAAAAATATATGAAAATGCTACTTCCTTAAACAAAAAGCTCCTATTCGGTGTACGCTATTAAAAATGCAAGACATATATTAATAATCAGTAGCCGTATTGGAAAATAACTTATGCTTATCGGAAGTCAAGATTGAATTTCATTTGGCACTTTTTCTGAGAATAAAATAGAGGGAAAATCACGTTTGATATAAAAATTTATGACAGTGCGCTTTCAAAAAGGTTAAAAAGTACTTTAAATTAAAAAAAAAATGTAATAATTGTCTAAATTTACTAAAAATTGAAAAAAAAAATGTCTAAAATTGAAAGTGTCCAGTCATTAATGGCCATATAGTGTGTGTGTACATATATAAGGGTGGTCACAAGAAATCGATTTTCGAATTTTTTCTGAGGGACCCCCCCCCAAAAAGTTTACGATAGACTATAAAATGAGATTGGCAAAGTTTCAGCTCATTTGGATAATATTAACCCGTGCCTCATTGAGGTTGAAGTTTGAAAAAAAACGTGGTTTTTCGCAAAAAAATGAGGTTTTTCTTTCATAAAATAAATACAATTGAGCCTAGAATTACAATTCTAGATATACAATATTTCATAAGTGACAATTATGTTTTGTTCAGTTTGTATTTAGTTGTTTTCTTGTGACTCATTTTTCACCCACTTCCTGTCGACATAGAACATTGAAATTAGAAATACATATAGATTCCCGAGAGAAATACATGAATTGGACATTAATTTATAAAATTTGATCCATGCGACGGACGGATAAATTAACTTAACCCCTTGGGGACGAGCGACACGTATACGTGCCGGAAATAGGCCTAAGGATCCTCGTTTATCCTCACCAGTAAAATTTTACTGTAAAATTTGCCTTGTTTAATCCGAGCATTTTCCCGATTTGAATAGGCACAAACTTCTGTTTTTTAAAACCGGTAGCAAAGTAATAAACATTTCGTAAAAGGCTCCCGTCTCGAAGGGGTTAATGGTTAATCAATTATAGTTTAATTCCCTATGGGTAAATCAGTATCAGCTTTAATAATGCTTATGTGTTGAAATGAACTAATGACAAGAAACCACAATAGTTCCAAATTTTGACCAACTTGGTGAAATATAGCCAAATTTGGTGACAAAATTAAGTTAACATATGTGAAGCCAACTTTGCGATAGCTGGCGAATTTGGCAAAATTCCTGTTTAAATCAATCATCCGTAGTCGAACTCACCGCAATTTAATATCAATTCCGCGTATTTAAGATTTATTTCTCAATATTTCTTCTTTTTAGTGCATTTAAAACGTATATATATTCTACATTCTTGTGAATTTTAATGAAAGCATGTTTAAAGAAATACATGCATATTAGTTTCGAATATTAATTTCATAATACATAATTCATATTGTAATTTTTTTTTTCAAATTCAACGTATTTATGTTTGGGATATTTAGTATTGTAACAACACACAAAATTATAACTTTAAGATTATAATTCCTGAAGATAGTAATAAAAATATGAAAATGTAATTTAACATTAGAAGCTCTAAATGTTTATAATTCAAAAACTTATCTTACAAATGACTAAGAATTTCGTTTCTAGACATAGTTTTAACCGATGATTTAAAATATATTGCTAAAATTGGGTCTTGCCATTGAAAAAAAAGTTTTACCAGTTTTTTATTTGTTGATGGCCCCCTAGGCAAATTTTGTATACGTCATTTAATAGTAGACTTTTTACGAATCGATTGGTACTAGGAACTTTCTTCTATAATAATTAGTTGCAGCTTTAGTGGGGGATTACTTTTTTTCTATGATTGTACGGGAATAGATAATTAGAATGCAAATATATTTTCAAATTCTTCATGCGAATTCCAAATAATTGAAAATCGAGAATTTTTTGAATAGAAGTGCAACATGTTTGAATACAAATATTTTAGTAATCTTTTTTGTTTAAACATTATATATCTATAAATTTATAGGTCTATTTTTCCTGAATTTAGTAAGCAGTTTGAACTTTGTGCGGTATTAAAAAATAAATAAATAAATAAATAAAAAATCCTGCGTCAAGCATACATTGTGAAATACTTTCCATACATCCAATACATCCTTAACATACTATAAATAGTATAAAATCCGCATATATTTGCCGAATTCATAAACACTTTTTAACATTGTTGGAAGTGTATATACAAAAATTAATATATAATAAAAAGCATATGATATATGGCAATTTTTACAATTATAAAATATTTTGGACCAAGTACCTAGTTTTTTTATGATATAAACAGTTAGCAATTTTGTGAAATCAGTAAGAAAATTTAAGGAATACAGTTGAAATGGAATATTGTCAACATTAATGTCTAATCTTTTCTATTATATGATCCCGTTTTGAAGTCTATTTGAACAGTAATTTGATTTAAATTACATTTACTTTATGTTAAATTTTATATGAATAATTCATGCAAAAAAAAAAAACCTCATACAAATACGGATATCTAGTGACATTTTTTTAAAATCATCATTGCGTTTATTTCGTTCATTTTCAAAGTGAATAATTTTATTAATACACCTAATGTAGAGATTTTTTCTAGGCTCTTCCAGTGTTTGCACATTAGGAGAAAAATCTGAAAAAAAGATAGCTAATTATTTTATTTTAAAAGAACCAATCATATATCTTTCCTCATGCATATGATTTTAAATAAAAAAACTGCTTAGATTCTCTAATTGCAACAGATTTAGAGCTTCAATCACTTTCTTCTTACAGATTTATTTCATTGCTTTGGAAAAGCCAATTCATAGTTTTTATCTTTACCGAATTTTCCGTTTCGGTATTTGGGGCATTCTCAAATTCTTTTAACTTTCATGTCCCTGAATAATAATTTTTATTTAATGCACTATTTTGTATTTTTTTATTTCATATCCTTGGGAACATCTCAATGCATGATTGCACAACAATATTAACGAGATAAATAAGTTTTTGACGATGTTGGGGGTCCAAACACATGGAAAACGCATCTACCGTCCCGTTTCCCTGATGCTGATTTTGAAGTTTGGAGCTGTCTGGATAAAATTGTTTCAATAAAAATAATTCGATGTAATTTTTTTCTGAAACTGGAACTATTGTTTTACTATATAAATATGTAGCTAAAAATTAACCTGCACACATTTTTAGAGTTGATATTATTTTTTGAACTATGTCCCTGGGTTTTTGATTTTTTACCTTCCATCTACTAAGATGATACAGAAAATCACTTCAGATGCAGCGACGGAATTTTTTTAAAGTTTTTGCTCATGCAGAAGTATGCTAGAAAAAGAATATCTAAAATTCTTTGACAGGAAATTTACTGCAGAATATAAATAAGCATTTAAATATCAATTTCAAGCACCGTGGCTTTATTGGTAGTCTTACCGTCTGCACGGTTTAATCCTGCAATTTTTGAGGTAAATTAATTATTTTTTTTTAATTTAATCCAATGTAAATAACTGTTTCTAAAAATCAATGAACATTTTCGCTACCACTTAGTCTTAACATGATCTGCCTAAAATAGGTGGTAAGTTTCCTTACTGTTCCATCCTTACCGTCCCTTTTTCCCCCATTTTGTCCCTTTTTTCCTCATTTTGTTCCTTTTTCCCCATTTTTCCTCCATTTTGTTCCTTTTTTTCTATACCATCTCCCTCTTTTTTACATTACCGTCCCTTCTTTAACACCCCTTTAAGACAATGTTATACCAAAATGTTTCAATAAAAATACTACATTGTCATTATTTCTTATTTTAATGTCCTGTGGTTACAATGTAAATTCATTATAAGTAAAAAATTAGTAGAAAATAAAAAGTTATAGTGGTAAAATGGTAAGGAAAATGAAACTCGCAAGTTTAACTTAAACCTCAGTTAAATATTTTTTTTTTTCGCTGCTGACCATTTTTTCTTTATTTTGAATCATTATAGCATTTGTCTATCAGATAAAAATGTTATTTTAGCAAGTTTAATTTCGCCAGATTTTTTTTCTCATAAGTCAAAAGATTGTGAGAATGCCCCATTTATAGAAAAAAAATATATTGATAATTACTATATCATTTAAGCTTTCCATTATATTTATTTATTATAGATGAGCAATTTTATTATTATTTTTGCGCAAGCCTTCTGCTTTAGTATCCATTGGTTAGCACAACTTCATTTTGAGGATTGCTTATATTTAAACTTTCTTTTACATTTTATTTCAATGATAGCGGGATGTTATCTTACTTATCAGTCGCAAATTTTTTATTTTAGTTTGTGTTCTTTTAGAAAGTTGATTTTTAAAGCTGTTTCGAAATTATGTGCATTAATTAATTTTAGTAACTTAATATTAGTAACTTTTATGTAGAATGAATGTAGTGCAGGATAAGTATTAAAAAAACTATCCTGATATATGAACCCGTAGCAATCATAACGTTCACAAAAATTGAATGGAACTGTCGGTTATTTTAAGTAAATTTAAGTTCATGTATTTTATGGTATGCGCTTAAGAATCATATGAAAAGCAATGTTAAAGCTCTAACAGTGACGGTTACAGTGACAAAATTCGAAAATTTCAAATGGCAACACCGGCATGTTTTTAATGCAACATGATCGTCTTAGTGAAAGACGGTATATAGCGTTGGAAAGGTAACTGTAGCAAACAATAGCCGGCTACTGAAACATGCATATAACCTGGTAACTACTGTAATTGCATCATATCTTAAGTGTTATTAATTTTAGTAAAATATATTAAAATTATAAAATATTTGAAAATATTTAGTGTATAATCAAACCGAAATACTAACTAACGTTCCCTGGGATGCGGTGCCGCAAAAGTGGTAGGAACATCCCGCCCTGGGCTAGGTGCTTGACCCAAACATCAGCCACAAGCAGGCTCCCAGGGTGGGCGATTAGATTAGATTAGATTAGATTAGACCGACTGAGAAGAAAAGTAAAAACAACCACTTAGAACAGAGAAGAAACAGAAAATAAAACATTTTATTTCCGTTTCAGAAATTGTCCACGTGATCTCCTTCCCACACGATGACAATTTGCCTGTGGAGGATAATGGATTGCACTGAAACACTTAGGAAAAGATATGCATTGAAACTGATGTATGATGTCATCTTTCAAATCAGATTCAATTTACGGATTGAATGCATATTATTTGGATATCAGGTAATACCCACGGACAGAATTCCCTTGGTATGAAATCTGGGACATTGGAGGCCACAGAAACATGAAATGGCGGAAGATAACTAAATCACCAATCTGTTATGTTAAGAAACATATGAAAGAAGACTCCACATGGAGGGGCGGCGCAATCTTACATCTACACGACGTCAGATAGAATATTACGGTGTTGCAAATTTGGATTTACATAATTAAAAAACATTTCTAGACAGCGACACTCATTACCGTACACGTTTTTAGACCTGCAGCACTAGCCACTTAAAAACAGGAAGATCAGAAGTTGAAGGTGCGTATTATACCTATCATAATGGTTTCTGCGGTAGATAGTCACGTTTTATTCTTGTAACGGAAGTGCATATATATTGCGATTATTATTGTCTGCCAAGTGCGCACTCAATTCTTCAAATTAACTTTACCAGTCAACGAGAAATGTGACTCAGTTAAGACCAACTGCCATCCTAGTCATAACTGATGAGGAATTCATTCGCAAAATCTAGTCGTTGTTGCTTATCACTGCTTTACGACATCTGGGCACGCTGGAACCATTTCGGAAACATGTGGAGAACACAGTTCAGTATCCTGCGGACCGTAAAATTCGGCAACTGCAGAAAGCGCGAAATACCCCGTGAACTTGCTAGAGGAAATTCCCTTATCGTCACTTTGACTTTTGCAACAGCCTCGACACGAACGGTAGATCGTCTAGTCCGGAATCACTCGCAAGTTCAATCAGTTTCTTCAAATTTGCGTACCAAGTCCCGTACAGCTTTTGCAGTACACGGGCCACGGCGTGGATAATGGTTTCTGCGGGAGACACGCAGTGCCTTTTCAGCATTATTGTCCGTTCAGGTAATAAATATTAAAAATTTCCCCACTATTTTCCCTTTAGGCGACATATTGCAATCTGTGCAAGAAAGGAAAATACGTGGCACACGTTTTACAGTTCCTATTATTTCCTTTAGTGCGATGATGTCAGTCATGACTATTAATGCCAGGTGTGCTGCATAATTCGGAACTACAAATGCCCTGTACACCAAAATTTTAAAGTAATTGTCTACGCTTTATCTAATGGCAGAATTATCTGTGATTAAAGATGGCAAAATAAACTTTAAGAAATTATTAGTGTTCAGAGTATTTGGAGCATTGATTTACGCTGGACAACTGGCAACTCTAGTCATGACGGTGTCTAACGCCGAACAAGTACATCTGCTTACCTTGGTCTCTTCTTCATGTTTCGAGGAAGATTCAGTTGGTTGTAATGAGCACCGAAGACACAGTGTTAAATGTGACGTTATTAGAAAAGAAAGTCGTGCTCTGATGAGCGCAATAGTTGTTTTCTCTTTTCTTCTTCGTTTGTCTAGTGACGAAAATTTTCGTGTTACATACACTGTTCCAACTTTTTAAATGCTTTCACTATAGTGATCACATCACAAGTATGTGTTGACCTTTGAAAGTTTGTCACTGCAACCGTAATTGTTAGAGTTTAACTGTCATTTTTCATATAATTCTAGAGCGCATACCTCAAAATACTTAAAAACAAAATTTCATTCAGTTTCTGTGAACGTTATGATAGCACAGACTCTTATAACAGGGTAGTTCTATTATAATCACCCAGTATATATGAGGACATGAATTTTAAAACTTGCCTTATCAAGAAAATCAAATTTTGGGAAAACTCGAAAAACCTTTGACTGCGTCCTTCGGTTCAGTGTAAAACAAGATTTTAAAATGCCAGAAATACGAGATAAGATTAGTTTTTTGGAAGATCATTGTAAAAAAAGATTTTAAATGCCAGGAATACACGATAAATCTAGTTTTTTTGGCAGATTGTAGTGTCTTTTCGATTCAGGTTCACCAATAGAAATGATTGATACAGAAAATTCGATTTTGAGGCGAGTACTGAAACTCACGTCCTCATATGTATTAAAAACACATAGAGATAGAGTACACCTAAACGATGGGAAATCACGTAGCAATTCATGACCGGAAACATTTTCCTGGCGTGGTAGTGTCACACACAACCATAACACAATAAAAAAAAAAGCAATGAGAAAAAAAAAGGTGAGAAAATATGTTTATTATTCTTAATAACAACTAATGCTGCGACAGTACTGGACTGACTCACGAACTTGTTGCACGCATCGTGACAGCTTCTGGGGACGTCCAGGACGCGCCCGATGTCTTTTCATTACATTGGATCTTCCATACGACGGAGATGAGAGACCTGAATCTCAAACACGGAGTCGTAATTTCTAAAAACTTTCTTTAACGACAATCGTTTACTCTCGTTTTTGTTCTTAAATCTTAGGTGTATTAAGAATAATAAAGATGTTTTCTTACCCTGTTCGTGTTAATCCTTTCTTGTGTTTTGTTTCGCAACAACCACGCGAGGAAAGCTTTTACGACCATGCATTCCTATGTGACTTCCCATCGTCTAAGTGTAATCTGACTCTTCGAAATTTTGTAACCGCTTTGTTGAAACACCCTGTATATATATATATCTATATATATATATATATATATATATATATATATTATCTTTATAGTAATATTCCGCAAATCTATAAAAAAAACTCACGCTTTCATTTGCTATTTTAAATTTAAAAAATATATATATATTACATTCCTATAAGTTAAATGTGATGTAAAAAATACATTAATTCAAAACATTTGAGTTAAACATAAACATACTCATCGCTTTCCTTTAATGGAACCCTCTGATGTTTTGTTTTCTAGATAACTGCAAATAGTAAAAATTGTATATAAATTTATTTAATTCCTATTTCCTGTTGAATAAATGTGGAATGCTTTGTAATGTTTTCAGATTAAAATAAATAACTTTACTATATACTCTGATGTCAAATTAAAAATTAAGTACATTAAGTTAAACAAAAAAGCGATTTTCGAATGCTATATATATATATATATATATATTTGAATTAATCGGACTTTATCGACAATCCAAAACCAATACAGTTTTGTTTAATGGGATAACCTAAAGTAATATATTGACATTTAAACGAAAAGTTAATGTTCTTTTATTTTAAAAATTATAATATCAAAAAACTACAATAAAATTATTAAAAATATTTATTATTTGTAGAATAGAGTGTATTTATTAGTTTTTGAGTTCTCTTAAATGTATATATTTCTATTTTACACTTACGCTGTTTAAATGTCTAAAGATGAGATATATGCAGTGAAAATGTGTTTTAGAGTAACATGTATTAATTTTTTTTAAATTCTGTTTAAAATACAAGAATGAATAAAATGCATATCGCGATGATTACATGATATTTCCAGAATTATCTAGTTCATACCTTGTGCAGAACTGCCATAGACGACTATTTTTCTATTCTGTTCGCACCATTGTTTAAAAAATAATATGTTCTCTATTATATTTTTCTTGCAAATGTTGTCAACCCCTATGTAAAATAATTTTGTTTTGAAAATGTGGCACTAAATAGAATTGAAAAATAGCTGCCTATGGCAGCACTACTTGATAACTTACCTCATATTAAATATTTTTTGCGCCGAAAACAAAAAGCCAAAATAACACACTGTTTACTACTCCAGATAAAAATTGTTACATGGAGAGCATTTAAAAATTATAAAATGGTCTTTTCGGATTCTCAGCTTATTAAAATTAACCCCAAATCACTGATTTTACTTCTTTGCATAATTATCTTTATTTTCCATAAATTCTCAAACCCGTGAGAAGTTTTAGCCAAACTTTGAATAGATATATCTAAATTTACAGAAGTTACATCATCATTACCAACAAATAAGTAGCAATTTATGTTGTGAAAGCACCTACATTATATAGACGCATAATCTTTCATAAAAATCTTACTAACATTCAGACTTTGATTATATTGCATTAAACGATAGCTAATAATTAAAATTAAAAAATCCAAAAACCTGACTGCGTAAAAAGCAAACTAATTATGATGAGTCCTATAGATGTCTATAATGGTTATAGTTGCAGTAAAGCTAGAGATCCTACATACACAACTTACAGGTTGTGTAATATTTAAATGGAACTTCTCACTGTAAAATAGTCAATGAAACATCGTCTTCATTCTGAACGATCTATCCAATGATATGCCACTCATTAGGGTGCGTAATTTTTTTTGTCTCTACCGCCATTTTGTATTTTACGGCCGCCATTTTGAATTTATAAAAAAAGACTTGCCTATGACCATCGGACGGTTAAGACGAATCGATAGAGACCTCATACATTAAAATCCATCTAGCCGTTGTGATGCTTCGAGGGTATCAAAAAAATCCTCATACACAGATGCGCGTGAAACACATAACCCTTCTTGGCAGTCTGGTAAAAAAAAATCACAACCAGAAGGTATAATGTTGGAGTTTAAAAAATTACCTGATTATATATATATGTAATTATTTTTTTAGGACGGTTCACTTTTGATTGACCTTTTGATTTTTCTTGAATTAAACAATTTTGGTCTAGAAACTGTAAAAACATGGTGTGCGCTCCTTCTCAATTGCAAACAATAATTATAGTGGAGAGACTGAAAGTGATAATGATGCTCTAATATACAAACAAAAGTATTATGCTAAAAAAGTACCTAGAGCATCATAATAACGTTCTTAAAACGGACAGTCCCCCAAACGTTTATTTGGATGAAGGTTCCTGACAAACGGCTTGTTTGATAAACGTTAAAGGAGTTTCGAGCAACTATTATTTTAATTGATAATGAAGAAAATATTTTTTTTTCTTCTTTTAGAGTGAATTATTTCAGCCAGGTATCGTCCGGATAGCTTAACAGGTAAAGTTTTGGCACGGCACGCCAAGTATCCAAGTTCGATTCCTGGTTAGGGCATTTTTCGCTCTGTTGGAATAAACTTCAACTGTGCTACTCCAGCCTTGAATATGAATAACGATATTCTTTTAATATTTTAATATATACCAAATTTATGCAATTGCTAAATTATTTTTAACAAATAGAACCTCATACATTTAACATAAAATTCACTTACATTTTCAATAAATGTTTTTCCGCTTTCTGTTACAACATATACATTTTAAGTTATGATATTAAAAAATTACAGTAAAGGGATGTAATTATGATCAACCAATCAATTGTTCTGTCACAGCAAAATACCAAAATAATTTGATTAAAAAAAATAAATAAAAATTTATAAAATATTCATTTTCTTTTTCGGTTATATCTTCATATATATTTAATACAATATTCGCGCTTTTTTTTTTTTTTTGTCTTATTGAGTGTCGCAGCCTACTACTTAAAAAAAAAAAAAAATCAGAATATGTGATTGCAAGCGCTTTTTTAAATAGTAATATCTGCAGTATTTAATAACAGATTAAAAAAGTTTTAGTTTAAACAAGGTTAAAGGTGTTATTTCAAAAACTTCGTAGCGAATAAACAATACGGATTTAAAAAGAAGGAGAGTGTAACCCATGTCTCATTTGGAAATTGAAATTGAAATTTGACAGTCCCCTTATTTGAAAGAATCTTAGATCTGTTTTTTTTTTCCTTATATATGTTTTTCGCAGACGCTCTTCGAGACATAAAGTCTCTTTCGTAATAGTACCTGTAAATCATGTGGGTGGAAACGTATCGATTTTTAGCATCTCAAATATGATCCTTATTTTTCTTTTTTCTAAGGTGTTTTGATTGTTTTAATATGCAATATTTCTGTGGGAGCTCTGACACTTTTGACTACTTAATAAATCATATACTAATGAAGTTATAAACAATCGTATGCCATTGATGCATAGAATAACCTATACATTTTCTTTTAAAATTGGAATGTTTCCATAGATAATTTCATTTTCCAGTTTGAATATTTTTTTAAATTAAATATCGTCTGTGCTTGTTATCTACTGTATATTCTTCCGTTTTGTTTTTGGCAACCATTAGAATGCTATGTTATCTATAATTTTCATGTGTTTGTTCCACGTTTTATTTGATGTGATGTTGTATACGATCGGATATTGGGAAGATTAACAACAGCACCAAGGAAACTGCAGATTTTAGGGTTGTTCTTCGAAACTAAATCAATAACGCAAAGACAGACTAATCGAAGAAGAGTAGGGGATGGTAGTACACAGTGAGACGAAAATTATTTTTTTAACGTATGATGACTACTTTTAATGTTTAAAAAAATTTTTGAAACGTCTTAAAGCAACACAAATACGCTACACATTAATGTATATAAACGGTTAAAAAATTATAAAAGTATAAAAGCATGCAAACGTAAAATCGTAAATTGTCTCACTGCGTACCTCAAGTAGTACACACTGAGACAATTTATATATTTTCATAAATCATACATTTTTGAACTCTATCCATAATTTTCTTCATTGTAATATTGTCTTATCTACTCCCGCGATTTTTAGTTATCACTTGTAGTTTAATCTGACATTTTTGGGGTTGAGTAGTTCTGACAGAGCAATAAGAAAAATGCAAAGAAAATTTAAATAGTTTCAGGTACACATATTATTAACAGTTCAACTACATTTCGAGCTTAACTGTAAAAGTGTGGTGAATTATGGTGATTAAACTATAGTTATTCATCTTAAATAAAGGCTTAAGAGTAAGCCTAACAATGGCGGTGTTTAGCGCAACGTATATCAAAATTTAAGAAGGAAATCGGAAACTGGTGGTTTCCTGATAGTTGCTTTGTTATAGTAAATTCCAGGTCTACCAATAGCAATAAAATAGTCGGCTACGTTATCAGACGCTATATGTGGAACATGAGGCACGAAACCTAGCGCTTTCACACTCTTGCTACGATAAACACTTCAAAATCACCATCTTCATCCTTACAGGTTAGGAGTTTGCCTACATAGAGCCCACTATATGGTAACTGCACAAGAACATAATCCCGAAAGACAGGCTTCCGTTGTAGTTCCTGAAACCTAAATGGCTCATCGTTGTCAGAAGAATTGTCTATAACCATCTGTGTATCTTAATCAGATGTGTCGTCTGAGGACGAATCATTCTGAATCGTCTGGTGTATTTTTGAAGATTTCGAAAATAAATTTATGGATTCTGACTTTCCTTTCTTCTTTTTACGGGAGAAGGAGAAGTGAAGAAGGGAGAATTTCTTTTTAAGGATTTCTGTTGCCTAGATCAGCATTGCGCCACTTTGAGATGTCGTTTATCATTTCTAATTAATTAAAATTTCAAGATTTTAAAATATTAAACATATGAGCCTCGGGTGCACAATGGCACACCTTGGTCTACCTTATGAAAATTTTCAGCCTACGTTTAGTAGATTTCCCTAGTCATCGCACACAGAGAGAGAGAGATAGCGAAAGTTTTAATAATAAGTAACCTTTTTAACATCGTAACAGCATAGTAGGTACACAGTGACAAACGTAGTATTCTGTACCGCAACAGTGTGTCATACTGCGTACTTTCGTTACGTTCTAAAAAAATGGATGCCAGATCTGTTTCATCAATTTTATCGTATTACACTGTAAAAAAAAATCTGTAGTTCTACAGATGCAATGTTACATGCTTACTAAACTTTCATCTGAAACTGTACAAAAAAAGCTGCAAATCTACAAAACTAGTTTTTGTAAAGCTACAGAAATCTGTAACTTTATAAATGAATCTGCTAAAATTACAGTAATCTTACTAAAATTTTATCTGTAACCCTGGTTGTAGTTACATGAAAAATTCTAGACATCCCAGTTTCCTAAAAAAATTCTTAGTAACCTTACAGATTTTTTTATTTTTAGCGCAAAAGTGTGTTTGTTACATGAATTTTTATTGTTGCCGTTACATAAAAAGTCCTAGGAATCCTAGTTTCCGAGAAAAATTTTAGTAACTTTACAGATTTTTTTTTACAGTGTAAGAAGTTTGTGTCGTTTTGTCGAAATAGTCTAATATTAAAAATAGCTAGGTTTGGTAAATATATGCCATAAGGAAGAAATAAACTCTAAAATAGACGTTTATGTAACTTTATCCACTATAAAATAAAAAATTATTTACTACTTTGTCGCACGAGTAATCGAAGTACTGAAACTACATTCACATGTTACATAAGATGAGGTGGTTATGTGTGAGTGCCAGCTAGGAGAAAAAGTTATATAGGCTATAAGGAAAGGTGACTGCCGTCTCAATGTATACTACTCTCCCCTATACCAGAAAAATCCTAAATCTAAAAATAGTATCTTGCAGTAGAAAAATAATATTAAATATATATTAAAATATTGATTTTCCTCTTTTTTATTTCCTTCTATCTTTACAAGAAGGAAGTATTGCATTCGTGAAAATTTTTCAATTCCGGTTTTCGACGAATTTACAGGTTTTATGTGTCAGAGATCCCGAAAATCATGTTTTTTTTAAAAATGTGAGTCTGTCCGTCTCTCTGTCTGTGTGTCTGTTTGTTACAAAAATTTTGTGGGCGCTCTATATCAAGAACTAACAAACGGAATTTAATAAAACTGTAGTTTCATTTAATCCATGATATAATATGGTGTTAATCGTCCTGCAGCTGGCTGGTCTATGCTGCATTATGCATGATTATCACAATAGCTATATCTCAAAATCTAAAGCACGGATTTTCAGAAAACTTCAGAATCAGTTTGCCCTTGATATAATTTGATGCTGATAACCTTTTGGTGTGAATCCCCAATAGGTGGCGCTGCTATGATGCATTATTCATGATTATCGCAATAGCTCTATCTCAAGAACTGACGCCTGAATTTTCATCAAACTTCAGATCCAGTTATTCCCTAATATAAATTAGTGTTGTTTAGTTTTTTGTGTAAATCGTCCAACAGGTGGCTCTAATATGCTGCATTTTTTACGATTTCCATAATATCAAAAGCTGTATTTCAAGAACTAATGCATGAATTTTCATCAAATTTTAGATTCAGTTAGTTCCTGTTATAAATTGATCCTGATAAGTTTTTGTTGTAAATTGCTCAAAATGTGCCATTCTTATGTAAACTTTTCACGATTTCCTCAAGAGCTCTATCTCAAAAACTAATGCACGGATTTTTATCAACCTTCAAATTCAGTTTGAAGTTGATATAAGTTGTTACTGATTAGATTTTGGTGTAAAACACCTAACCGATGGTGCTGCTATGCTGCATTTTTCAGGAAGTATTACTCTGTATGAAATAGATGAACATTTTGGGACTGTCACATCCAACTTGTTTTTCGTTGTTGTTGTTTGAAGATTATTTTTATATGTTATAGAAGGTCAGAAACCTACATTTAATTGGAAACTTTTAGTGTATTTCCATTATTTAAATTCGATTTTTATCGAATGAAGTATTCATAATACCTACATAGTTTTTTTTATAGTCATGTATGTTTTATAAATTAAAACACATGACAAGTCTACGATAGCTTTATGGACGCTTCATATCGGAAATAAATGAAATATATATTATTGAAATACATTAAAATGTTTTAAAAAAAAACCCTATGTTTTTAACATTGTATAAGACATTTAAATCAAGATTATGAAAAATAGACAGCCAGTCAATAAAGATGCATTATAAATTATATTAAAATAATAAAAACTGATTTTAATAAAAGAAGAAATTTTCATCCAGTCAGAGGGTCAGAAATGATTGATTATGTACCCACCATCTTTATAACTAAAAATACCTTTTTAATTATATAAATAAAGGGCACTCCCCTCAGGGCCTATATCCCACGTGTTGATAATCGGCCGTCATAAACACAAACCAAACCAAACCAATTAAATAAATACGTAGCACCTATAGTCGTCATCTGGTCCGTCCATCTGTCTGTATATCTGTCTGTCTGTCCGTCCGCATATAATAGCGCAAAAACTATCTAACCGAATGGTGTGAAATTCTAAATATATAATTTTTGCAGAATTTTGTTGAGTCATTTCAAATTTTATAAAAATCGGATGTAAAGTTCAATTACAGAGACAATCAAAATATTCCGGTCCATTACGCCCAATGAGAAAAAATGTATCAAGTGCATGTTAATGACGTTTCAACGTTACGAAGATAATGAAATTGATATGCATTTATCAAGTGCACTAAAATTTACATTCTGTAGAATATCCGGGGCAGAGAATATTTATTAATCATTTACAAAACTGCACAAATGAATTCCGTTACATAATGGTATAGAGGGAAACATTGTTTGAGTCGAATTTTAATTATGTTAAACTATTCCACGTACAATGAAATTGATATATGTTGGTGGAGTTTACTACTAGTTATTTCCTGTATAAACAAATTGCATAGTATATCCAAGGACACACAAAATATTTCGGATACTATACTGCACACGAAATATTGTATATCAGCATTTATTTCTGAAAGTGCATTTTTAGTTGTGATATAAGTTTTTAAATTTAACTAAATTTTTGCATAGTACGTTGCGTGTATAAAAGCTGTAGATCATATGCAAGACTGCACAATATAATTCATAAGGGTTACTGAGCATGAACAAAAATATCTTACAGGTGGTTTCTAAATGAGGTATGCATTTTTTTTAGTTGAACTAAATTCAGTACATTAAGATCTGTTTGCAGAATAAATTAAAAATGATATGCAGGTCCACGCAAAAAATTATATACATGACAGTCTACAGATGATAATCTCTGGAAGTGTGATTTCACTAGTTTTAAGAATGCTTTAGTCTTAATTAAATTTTAGTTAAATTGTGGCATGTATATAAAGATAGTAGGTAAAATACAGGACTGTACAGAAGTATTCAAGTGTGCTTCCATCTATTGGTATAAATTTCTGAAAGCCACATTAGAATTTATCATGCGTTTTTAACACTTTCCAACATAGTTAAAAGCGTTTGTAAATTTTGTTAGTCTGTCAGTCTATCCGTCCCCCTTTCTGGCCGAACACTAACTTGCGATTTACTATATCATATTGAGTATTGAAAATAAAGTGTGTAGCGTTCATAGTTTATTTGCAGAAATACTCAAAAATATTCCTTTACGTTAAGTTCTATGGGGAAATGTCGTTATTATATAAACACGTAGCACCTATACCCGTCATCTGTTACATCCATCTGTCTGTCTGTCAGTCCGCATATAACAGAGCAAAAACTACCCAACCAAATATTTTAAAATTTAATGTACGTAATCGTTGCTGAATTGTGTCGAGTCATTTCAAATTTTATGAAAATCGAATCAAAACTTTAAAAGATATTAATAAAAGTTCACTTCAATCTATTAAATCAAATCATAGGTAATTAATTCAATGATATCCCATGATAGGTAATGATTCTAGGTTGCCAAGGTAATTATGTCCTATTTAAGATGGATTCATTGTATTTACATGTTACGAAATTTAATATATATTATCGTAATAAAATTTGTATTCATGCATTTTTTACATAGTAGTGCAACAGCTATTGCTCGAAGATCTGAATATTTATAAAAATAGTTAGAGCGCACATAATTTGCTACGTTTGACGTATAATTTCCAACTTGTTTTTATTATTTTTGTCAATGCAATCTCTTCTATGTGTCATTTTTTACCCCAGTAGCTATAGTTTTTAATTATTACATCTCTTGAAATATACAAACGTATGTTTAAGTCAAAGTTATGCCTCACTTAATTCAATAGCGTTTAATCAAGAGTAAGCAAAGAATGTATAATTCAAAAGGTTTGTTTAAAAAACGTAAAGTATACATAAAAATTTTTTTTCAAAAGTATTTGTGTCTTTTTTCATATATTTTTTTGTACTTTAAAATTTTCCCATTCATTTCTCGTTCCTTGGATTTCTGAGCAATAATTCTTTCCTTGGAGAAATATTTCTGTTTGAGGTGGTGATATTAACGATTTCTGTACTTAAATAGGTCCTACTTAAGCTGAGTTCAAATATGTAATAATGAAAATTCATTGTTAAAACGTATTGGCAAGTTTTAAATGTGTTTTAAAATATGTGCATTTTTTTACCTAATATTATCAACTAATATGAAAGAGAAATAGCAGGATATATCGCATAGCATAAGAATGATTATTAGGGCGTATCGAAAAAATCGAAATTTCTCAAATCTTTTAGCGGTAGTGCGGAAAATTTGTGAACTCCCTTCATTAAAAATTTTGCGGAATCTTAAAGCAGTGGGTTGATATCTTCTGTCGCCTCATCGGGCTGAAATTTCCGAAAATTGGACTAAAAATGACTAAAATACAAAACTTAATAAATTATCACAGATTTCGATGATCGGTTTGAGGTAGTGCTTAAAAGGTACTATATTTGAACAACAACAACCAAATTTTTTTTAGAATTATAGGTTAATATCTTCTGCCGTCTCATTGGCATCGAAATTTGGAAATTTTGACGCATTTTGGTACTTTTCTGCATAACGGTATACTGCTTGCTCAATGCACAATCCAGATAGACTGAGTTTGGCACTCTGCCAAAAAAGTGGAAGACCCCTATTTTTATGCCGAGAAACAAATCAGAGCGACCAGTAAATCACTTGACCACTCTCTTTCGTCCGGCTAAGCGCAGTAGGCAGGCGCTACCATGTTTTTCAGTTATTTCAGAAATTGTTGGTTTGAAGATGGAAAATTTATACATCGATACATCCATTGCTTCAGTTTTACATAAACGTGTTAGCGATATGATACGCGCATACCATGGAAAATGTCGACCAATTATGAAAAATATAAAACGTCTTGGAAAAAGCAAAACTGCTCTCGAAAATATTGAAAACTTTAAAATGAAAGCAAAAACATCTTTTGACATATCTGCCTGTAAATGAGCGATTTTTAAGGAGTGTATCTCTTCGAAATAAAGCAAAGTTTCTGCAAAAGAACAGGGGTTCCTCATTGACAATGAACAGAAACAAAATTGTTCGTTGGAAGTGTTGATGTTCCTGAAACAATGCGGCTCTAAAAACGTCAAATTTTAAAGGAACAGGATACTATTCGATCTGCAAAACAGACGTCTCTTGCTTCTGCTTTAAGCTATTCAGTGGAGAATGAAAGGGAAAATAAAATAAAATATATATGATAAGGGTGAAGATAGGGGGGAGCTGGGCACACAGGTCCAATACAACGTCTCTTCAGCAGTCAACTGGGAGCGTTCAAATGCGTAACTGAATAACTTGCCGGTTGACGGTTCTTGTCGGTAAAATATATAGTGTATCCAACAGAGCCACGACTGCTATTGCATCGAGTTTTATGCAAGATTTTGGTTTAATATCGAAATCATATATTGGCATCGTCACAGACAAAAATGAAATATGAAGGGAAAAATCGAGAATTTACAAAAAATTGGTCTGAAAATAAAATGAAAATTGTTCCACTCTATCTGGTCTTTCTTTTGATGGACGGCATGACAAAACTTTAGCATCACAAACACTCGAGGCCAAACAGTTCCAAAGAACAATTGTAGAAGCGCATTATTGTATTGTATCGGAACCTGGTTCTACGTACATGGGACATATTACACCTGAAAGTGGATGTAATCTTGATATATCTAATAGCACTTACAAATACGTAAAGGGTGCTTTATTGGATTCTTTTAGCAACCTTATTGTTCTCGGGTGCGACGGCACTGTAGTGAACACAGGTGTGTCTAATGGTGTAATTCGCAGGCTTGAATTGAAACTTCAGCGACCAGTCCAATGGATTATCTGTTTATTTCTGCTAATCTGCTTATATCAAATATTTACCCATATCTCATCTTAGAAAATGAAAATGAAAAAAAATAAACTTTTAAAATGACTGCAGTGCAAGCAATTATAAACACCGCACACTAATTAAAAGTATACAGCTTTAAACGATTTAAAATCGGTTGCTACTCACAGCAGTTGTAGCGCCTGCCTAGTGCGCTTAACCGGACGAAAGAGAGTGGTCAGGTTATTTACTGGTCACTCTGATTTGTTCATGGGTATGAAAATAGGGGTCTTCCAATTTTTTGGCAGAGTGCCAAACCTAGTCGGTCTGGATTGCGCATTAAGCAAGCAGTAAACCGTTATGCAGAAAAGTACCAAAATGCGTCAAAATTTCCAAAATTCGATGCCGATGAGGCAGCAGATTTCACAAATTTTCCGCACTACCGCTAAAAGATTTGAGAAATTTCGATTTTTTCGATACGGCCTAATAATCATTCTGGTTATAATGCAAAGTTTATTTCACGCTACAGAAAAGAGAAAAAAAAATACTATCATCATAAAATGTGTACACAAATGTGATTTACATTTTTTAACTTGTAACAATTATAATTAGTCGTAATTAGTCGTAATTGTAATTAGGCAATTTATTAAATTATACAAGAAAATCACTTATAATCATCAAACTAAGATAATACATGTTAAATGATAAAAAAGTACATTTAAACGGCATATAAATACCATTTCACGAATGATATTTATGTATGAATGATGAAGTCGTCGTTTAAGTGATGTAACTTTACTAAAGACAAAATGAATTGTAAAGGGCTTTAAAAGAGGTACCTTAACACTAGAACGGCGGTAGGGGTCATTTTGACACCTAAGTGCTTTCGTCCGTTGATTACTTTTGTTTGCTTGGGCGAAATCGTTTGAAATTTTTTGACTTTTCCTAAATAGATAACATATATTTCTAAAGAAAAATTCAGCTTTCTAGATTTGTTAGTTTTTGAAATATGGGCTTGTATTCCTAGAACGGCGGACGGGGGTCATTTTGACCCCCTTTAATAAAATACTCTTTGTACTCGAACCTGCTTTTGTTGCTATACTATATGTTCGAGGAGCAATAAAAAAAAGGGTTTAGATTTATATTCATTGTCGTCCAAGGCATGAGGAATACTATTTTGCAAAGAAACTACCTCAAGAGATAGATTCAAAGAAAGAAAAAGATTTTTTAGGTTTGATGAAAAGACAACAAGATCTAGCAGACTACAGACTGTTAAATTTGCTCTTGCATCTAAAATGTGGAATAAATTTATTGAAAATTGCAAAATATGCTACCGACCAGGACAAAATATTACAGTTGATGAACAATTGTTCCCATCTCAGGATAGATATAAATTTATGCAATATACGCCAAATAAATCGGATAAATTTGGAATAAAATTTTGGTGATCTGTTGACGTTGATACCAAATACCTCTTGAATGAATTTATTTATCTAGAAAATGATGAAGCAGCCAATCCTTAATTACGTTTATCGGAAAATGCTGTCATGAAATTAACAGATCCCCATCTAAACGAAGGGAAGAATATTACGACAGATAGCTATTTTACTAATATCAAATTAGCAGAAATGTTAAAAGCTAAAAATACAACTTTGGTTGCACAATGAAAAAGAACAGAAGAGAAATTCCTATATCATTGAAAAATATGCGCAGTACTCTTTATTCATCGAAGATAGTGGAATGTCATAATATGACACTTACCATCTATCAAGCCAAAAGAAAAAAAAAGTGTTTTTCTACTTAGCTCATTACATTCTACTGTAAAAACTGAAGACGGTCTCAAGAAGTTGCCCGATTCAATAGAATATTACAACGCAACGAAGTATGGTGTGGATATCCATGATCAGATGTGCAGAAAATACTCCGTGAAATCGGCTTCTAGACGATGGCCTGTACATATCTTTTTCAATATTTTGGATCATGCAGCTTTAAACGCCTGGATAATTTATAAAAGTGTAACAGGCAAGCCTATCAGCAGAAGAGATTTTCTATTAAATTTAGGAGATGTGTTCAGAATGGATCTTATGGTTTCAAATCTCCCAAAGGTCTTTCCTGAGTCTTCAGAAAAAAACCACGAAAATAAAATAGATATCAAGAGAAAAAATGTCAAGTACAGACATGCAATGGAAACAAATCTCAAGAATTTTGCGCACCATGTTTCAAAGTTGTGTGCGGAAAATGTACTGGAAAAATTGCTATTTTTTTTTTTTTTTTGATACAACTGAATTAATTCCTAATACGTGCGTACAATTTGGAGTATTATAAGCATTAAATAAAATTGAAACAGAACTCTTAACATATTAACCATTCAGCTACACTTATAATGAAATAACGGAAACAACAGAACATATTTCTCATTTATGGATTTAGAGAGTGAATCATTCGGCGAGTAAGTAGATGAAAATATAAATATATATTATTTTATAAATTGTGTTTTATTTTAGTTAACATTAGTTTTAATTTGTGAAAACATTAATTTTAAATCGATTTTTATATCAAATTAATGAGTTTTTTGAGTAGTCGTAGTATGATCCAATTAATCGCCCTGTAGGCGTTACATATACAGTACTTTAAAAATTCAATAAATTATCGAATAATATTAAATATAAATTATGAAATACACATAAATTACATATTTTTGCCAATGTATGGCTTTTAAAATTATTTTAGCGTTGTTATTTCAATAGTTTCATCGAGGGGTCAAAATGACCCCTTCCCGCCGTTCCAGTAGGTAAGATTTCCCCGCCGTTCTAGTGTTAACCCTTTTTGGTCGAGTGTCGACAACTAGCGGTCCGAGCTTTGTATGCATGATTCATATATTGTATTGAAACCACTATATTTAAAAGTACATTTTTATTAAATTTCCTCCTGAAAATGTTGACAAAGTGGAAGTAAAAATATTTCTTAAGAAAAAGGGGTACCAACAGTACCCATTTTTACCCCAATAGGTACTAAATTCCTGTAAGAGATGCCTGTGACTGGGAGGAGTACATCGACCGTTAAGGATTTTAATTTTAATATAGTTCTTGACTGTGTGTCGATAGCTGTGGTTCAAATGCAAAGGTGCCCCAACAAATAATGCAAACCGGGTACATCCACATTTGTATCAAACATTCGGAGAGAATGGATTGGGCACGAAGGACCAGGTAAATGGATTCCAACTTTCCATTACACAACATGCGTAATAATACCTGACCCTTAAAGAAACTGTGAACGAATCAGTCAGAATTCTGTTAACCACTTGTTAATTTCCTCTATTTAAGTACTTTGTTCACCCTTTTTTTGTATTATTGTTATGTATTTGTCTCTTTTTATCTGTTAGTGTCATTTCCAGACATGTATAAAAAGAGGAATTATCATTACTTGTTCGCGATTACAAGAAACACAACATGCAGTCCAGGCTTTTTTCACGATTCCGTTACATGCCTTTTTGAAACAGAAAATTTTCTATTACATTTATTTTCCATCACGCTTAAAAAGTTCTACCAGCATTGTTAATTAATGTACACAATTATATATAAATATGTACACACACACACATATATATATATGTATATGAATAGTTTTAAAATATGTTGAATGTGTTCTGGATAATATCAGTATTAACTTTAAAAAAAATTGTTATTTCGTGACCAATTTATTTTAATTTTTTATATAGAACTGATTAATAAGTGAAAACCAACTTTTGTAATTAAAAAGATATTCAGTATTTATTAAATATTTAATAAATTATTATATAATTAATTATTAGGGAAGAGTAGCACACAGTGAGACAAAAAATATTATTTCTGAACGTATAGCGACAATTTTTATTCTTTTGAAAAAAAAAAATTGCTACATCTTAAAGCAACACAAATATGCTACACATTAATATATAAATGGTTTTTAAAAAGTTATTTATAAAATCATAGAAGCATGATAACGGAACATCATTGTCTTATTGTATACTATAGTGGTACACAATGAGGCATTGTACATATTTTCACAAATCATACATTTTTACACTTTATCTATAATTTTCTTCAGTTAAGAATGTCTTCACTACCCCCTGAAATCCTGGTTATCACATTCTGTTTAATCTGACATTTTTGGGGTCGAGTAGTTTTGATAGAGTAATAGTAAAAATGGAAAGAAAATTTTATTAGTTATAGGTACACACATTATTAACAATTCAACCACATTTTGATCTTATCTGTACACGTATGGTGGATTGTGGTAATTAAACTATAGTTATCCCTCTTAAATAAAGGCTTAAGGGTAAGCTTAAAAATGTCAGTGTGTAGCTAAATGAAAATCCAAATTTCTGAAGGAAATCATAAACCGGTGGTATCAACAATTGTAGTCCTGACAGTAGCATTGGAATGTTTGATTCATTAACAGACGACATATGTGGAACACAAGGCACAATGCATGCTGTTTTCACACTCTTTTGAAGATAAATCACTTCAAAATCACTTTCTTTATTCTAACAGGTTAAGATTTTTCTCACATAGAACGCATTATTTGGAAACTGCACAAGAACATAATCACGAACGACAGGCTCATGTTCTAGTTCCTGAAAACTAAATGTTTCACCGTCATCACAAGAAATCGTCTAGAACCATCTGTATGTCTTCATCAGATGTGTCATCTCAGGATAAATCATTCTGCACCTTCTGGTGTATTTTTTAAGACTTCCGAAATAAGTTTATGGATTCCGACTTCCCTTTCTCCTTTTTAGGGGACGGGCTTCTGTTGCCTAGATCAGCATTGACACACTTTGAGATGTCGTTTATGATTTCAAATTAATTAATATTTTTTGATTTTCAAAATATTAAAAATATGTGTCTCATGTGTGCAATGGCAGAACTTCGGCTAATTTCATACAAATTTTCAGTCTTATAATTTTATTAGAGTTTCCTTGCCATCGCACGTTCACACACACAGAGAGAGAGAGCACAAATTTATTTTTTTAATAAATAACTTATTTTAACTCATAGCTACATATTAGATACACTATAAGACGTCTCACTGTGTACCACAACCGTGTGTCTTACTGTGTACTTTCGTTACAAGCATAGATAAAACTTTGTGCGAATTAAAAAGAAAATCTAAAATCTTTAACAACGATTTTACGCACAAATAACGTACAGGCGCGACAAAAAATACCCACACGATCGTTTCGGGGAGTCCTGGATCTCCTTCCTCAGTGAGGGAAAAAAAGAATTAAAAAGGTTTCGAAGAACCCCTTGGTTATAGCTGATTACAGCTATAAGTACTGTCTTATGGACTGATTGAAAAGGACGAAAACAAGACTTTATATATCTTAAAGAAATGATGTAATGGACCAGAACCAACTGAAAAAGAGTCACTGCGCAGGGTCTTCCACACCGGCGAAAGAAAAGTGGTATTGGTCATATCATTCACTAAAGAGGAAGTATTTTTATGAATATAGTGGGATTCATAAAAGTCTAGATCAAAAACTGAGTTACTTTTTTTTAAATAACTAGGGGGCTCTACCCCCTACGAGCTACGCTCGTCAACCCCCGTTCAGACACCGCAGACTCTAACAGCACGCTAATTTGATCGCCTTTAAAAAATTTTCGGAAGATTGAATTATAATTTGAATCTGACAATTATAATCTGACGTAATTTTCACCAAACTTTTCTTTCTCTTTTTAATATTCACGTCAAAATACTTTTGTTAGAAATGAAATATTATGATCATCTTAAAATGTCAAGTAAATGTCTCGCGCAATTTTTAAATTAAAATTGTTTTGCAATATTATTTTTTGTTCATTTTACGTAATAAGTGTAATATGACGTAAATTCTCCTATTTAGGAGTTCTAACGCATGTTACTGAATTTATTATTTTACAATATTCTTTCTCATTTAAAATTCACGTGTAACTATAGTTTTTATGACGTAATTTTCAATGAGTTCCTGCTTTTTATATTTTTTGTTTATAATAGTCACGTGTAAAATAAATTTTTAATTTGAAGCAAACATTACTGTTTGCGCTGTTTATACAGCTGGCAACAGTTTAAATTAATACAATTTTCTAAAATTTGTAAAAAATATCTCTCGAAATGCTGAAAATTTGAATTTAAAATAGAAATAAAACCTCGAAAAATTATTCAAATTAAGAAACTAACTGCAATCTGCACACCGGGAAATTTTGACGCATAAAATGATCTAAAAATGATTAAATTCCTATGGACAGTTTTTGCTCCTATAAAACTTTTTTAATGGAACGATTTTGTCCAACTTTGGCATGAAATATCTCTTAAAATAATTCTTCGTTTTGAAAACTGTCTGCATCAGCGTGTTTATCAAACATTTTTCTATAATTCTACCGATTTTCATATTTTTGTATGCAACAGTTTTTTTAATATTAACGAAGAAAGACCTCCGGTCACAAAAAATCCAAAACCGGCGGCGGCGGCGGCGGTGACAGCGGGAGTTACTTTTTTTTAGAATAGAGAGATTTTAGCCTCTGTATAATTAAACTGGTGGTTGGAATTCGAATAATGTTTCGCTATTGTAGATTTCTCAAATTTCTGCTTTCTAACGAAATTCTTGTGTTCTTTCAGTCTAACTCTAAATGCACGCTTCGTCTGCCCAATGTAAGAGAGCCCGCACTCACAAAGCATTCTGTAAATGCTCCAGGTATTATGGTCGTCAACAGGATCTTTACGATTGGAGAAAGAAATTTTATTGGTTGGAGAGAAAACAACTTTAAAAGTAAAAATATTGAGAATGCGAGAAGTTTGTGTACCGATTTTATGAAAATAAGGTAAGACAATAACATTTTTAAATTACTTATTTGCTTGAACAGAATCGGTGATTATTGGAGGTGTAGATAAAATGCGGTTAATGATATTCAAACTAAATACACGATCGATGGCAACTGCTTTTATATAGTTAATTTCACTATTAAATAACTCAGAATTTGAACAAATTTTAAGTGCACGGAAAATAAGAGTATTGAAAGCTGCAAGTTTTTGATGTGGGTGATGACAACTTTTATAATGAGCGTGCAAACTTACAGCAAAAGGTTTTCGGTAAACTGTTGTCAAAAGCTCACAATCATTACGAATTACCAGGACATCCAAAAAAGATAGACGTTGTTGAGATTCAATTTCAAAAGTAAACTGTATACATGGATCAATTGAATAAAATAAATCAAGAATATTATGTTTAGACAAATCAAGAAAAGCAAAGGAACCATCTACGTAACGTGTATAAAACGGAAATTTTATTAATTTAAATAATTTAACTTCGAAATGATGCATATTAATATCACTCGAATCTGGTCTTAAAGGGTTACCCACAGCTAAACCTTCTGATATTTTATAAAACTTCCCTTAAAACACAAAAGTATTTTTAGACAAACAAACGCTAGTTAAATAAATCAGGTTCTCAATTTCATATTGAAAATAGTGAAACTCATTTAATTTTTTTCTCAAACAATCTAAAGCACTTTGTACAGGAAAATTTGTAAAAAGAGATTTGACATGGAACGAAACCATAGTATAGATTTTGGATTGAAGTTACGAATTCTATTAGCAAATTGAACTGAGTATTTTTCGGTATAAATATCGTTAACCATGAGGAGGGAAACTTGATAACTAAATGTTTTGCAAGCTTATAAGAGGCAGTAGCAATATGATGAGGCGACACAGAATATCCGGTTTATTATCCGGTAAGTTTACCCTCTCATTATAAGACTAGTCCTCCCTCACATCAAAAACTTGAAGCTTTCAATACTCTTATTTTCTGTACACGTAAAATTTGTACAAATTCTGAGTTATTTAATAGTGAAATTAACTATATACAAGCAGTTGCCATCAATCATGGATTTAGTTTAAATATGATTAACAGTATTTTATCTAAACCTCCGATAATCACTGATTCTGATCCAGCAAATAAATAATTAAAAAATGTTATTGTCTTACCTTATTTTTTTAAAAATCAGTACACAAATTTACCGTATTCTCAATAGACTTAATTTTAAAGTTGTTTCCTCTCAAACAAGTACAATTTCTTTCTTTAATCTTAATGATCCTATTGACTACCATAATACCTAGGGCATTTACAGAATGTTTTGTGAGTGCGGTCTCTCTTACATTGGACAGACAAAGTGTGCACTTAGAATTAGGCTGAAAGAACACCAGAATTACGTAAAAAGCAGGAATTTGAGAAATCTACAACAGCGAAACGTTGTTGGATTTCCAACCACCAGTTTACTTATCAGAGCCTAAAAATATTCAAAAATGTAATCCAGTTTGTGATTTACGAAGCTCACTATATTCATAAACATAATTCCTCCTTAGAGAATTATATGACCAGCACCCCTTTTCTTTCGCCAGTGTGGAGGGATTCTGCGCAGTGACTGTTTTTCAGTTGGTTCTGGCCCATTACGTCATTTCTTTAAGATACATAAACTCTTGTTTTCGTCCTTCTCAATCAGTACATAAGGCGGTACTCGGGGCTATAACCCAGGCGTTCTTGGAGCATATTTTAATTCTTTTTTTCTCTCTCACTGAGGAAGGGGATCCAGGAATACTCGAAACGATCATAAGGGAATTTTCTGTCGTGTCTGTATGTTATTTGTGCGTAAAATCGTTGTTACAAATTTTAGTTATTTTACTTTCGTTACGTTCTAACAAAATGGATGTCAGATGTGTTTCATCAATTTCATCGCTTTAAAACGTTTGTGTCGTTTTGTCGAAATAGTTTATTATTAGATATAGCTAGGTTTGAGTAAGTAAATATATGCCATAATGGGGTAAAATAAACTCTAAAATAAACGTTTATGTAAATTTAACGACTATAAGACAATAAAAATATTTAGTATTTATCTCGGACGAGTATCCGAAGTGCCGAAACTACATTCACGTGTTGCATAAGATCAGGTGGTTATGTGTGAGTGCGAGCTAGGAGAAAAAGCTACAACTATACGTCAACAGGACTACTGCCTCAATGTGTACAGCGTCTCACTGTGTACTACTCCCCCTACTCTTTTTTTGTCATTTGAAGATTTATTTTTTCTAGTTTTAATGATTTATTATATTAGATTTATTAGTTACTTTGTAAAACTTTTGGAAACTTCTTACTGTAAAATGTTTGTTGAAGTGATTTACTTTTCCAGGATTGGATTTGAATTCTAGTGTTGAATAAAGAATTTTTTAAATTTTAGTTTAATCAAAGAAAAATAACTCACTTTTTCAGTCAGTTTAATAAAGGCAATTTTTTATACATCAGAAGCGATTTGCGATGTTATAACAAATATCATTAAATTTAAAATTGCTACGCTTAGTGTTGGTATATGTTTATTACGCTTTTTAGAACAATTTTAAATTAAATTTGTTTTTAAATATCCGATAAAATTGAAAATCATGAGCTGGTTCAACCATATCTTAAATATAGTAAGAAACATTGCAGAAGTACAAAGAAGTACAATAGTTTTAAAACTTAAAACTGAAAATCGATCTTACTGTGCTCTTAGCGAATTTTATTTATGAAATTGCCCTTATAATTTTAGCAATTTGACTTTTTGAAATCATATCATATGAATGGAATTTGGCAGTTTTGAAACAATTTTTTGCCGTGACTTTTTACAAATGCAACTATACAAAAATGCAATATGTTTCTATTTTTTTTTCTTTTAACTTTCCCACTTGGTGGCATTTTATGCAGAAAGAATATGTTTACTGTACAGTGTGTCCACGTATAACCTGACCGACCTTTATTTTCGCAACCGTTGGTCCTAGATGCATACTTCCAATTACAAAAATGGTTTAAATAAGATGGAGAATTATTTTTAAAGCGATTTGGGCCAAGAAAAATATTTATTAAAAAATTATGAAATTAAAATTTTTATGCGGTCCCCCGGTCCTATAAGTGATATTTAGAAAAAATTTACTGTGGCACTAACAAGTAAGACAGAAAAAGTCCATTCATCGAACATTAAAATTGACCGAGTTATAAAATTTTGAAATGTATGACGAAATATCACTTTTTTGATGATTTCGACCATGCTTTCAGGGGTCGTAAATAAAGTACTTAACTTTATTAGTTAAATTTCAGATTAGTTAAAATAATTGTATTTTAACATATGTTGTATTTTGTAAGGATTTGAGGCTATGATTTTTTTTAACAAAAATTATGTTATTTTCATAAAGTTTTATTTAACTTGCAACGATCGTCGTTCCAGTTTAAAATTTGTACTCGATCTTTAACTGACTTTCAAATGTCCGATCAAAGTTAAAATTTTACATACTGACTTAAATCCGATTATAATGTAATATTACTATGATTTTCGACGCTTACCATCTTATACATACTTATATTAGAGGATAACATAAAAAAAATTCGGATAGTTTACCGTCAACAAGTTTAAGAAATGGTTTTAGATTAGATAACATAAAACTGCGATAGTTGTGTTTTTTTAACTTTTATAATTACGTTTTATGCATTTTAAAACGCTAAATAAAAAAATTACCTTCACTTTTAACCATCATGTCAGGATTTTTCGCAAATCGTATATTTAAAGGTTAAAAAAGAGCGAACAATTTGATACTAAAAAGTAGATGTACGACTTTTTTATTCAGTTTAATTTTATTTAATTAAATAATTTATTCAGTTTTGTGACTTATAGTGGGTTTTTTACAGCTAAACAGCTCAGGTGTCCAATGAGGTTCGGAGGAGAGGAGGGATCAATTTTAACTTTGAGTTTTTTAACTTTGAAATTTGCGATTTGAGAAATTTGTGACGTGATGGTTTAAAATGAAGGACATTTTCGGATTCAGCGCTAAAAAATACATGTGAATCAATTTTTAACACCTAAAAACGTGGCACAATCCAAAATTTGAAAGACGGTGTAATCTAACAGCATTTTAAAATATGTGTCATTTTTGTAAAGAATTGAGGTTGTTGTTTTTCATCCTTTTATTTAACAAAAAATCTGTTATTTGTATCCGCTTATATGTTCAGTACAAATTGTATATTTTGCAGTAATATTTCAGATTGATTAAAGATTTCAAATTTATATTGCAATGTTAATTTTACTCTCAACCATTTCTTTAATATATCTGACGAAATTATATTTCTACTAAATTTGTGAATGACCCCTAATTTGCAGCAAAAAATATGCTCCAACTTTAAACACTTATTACTCGGTCAATTTTAATTGTAGAATAACGGGACTTATTTTGGCCTTACTTGTCAGTGTAACAGGAAAATTTTACTAAATATAACTTATAGGACCGGGGGACCGTATAAAAGTTTTGATTATGTAATTTTTCGCTAAATTGTTTTTTCGCTCCAAACATTTTTTATCTGAACTCTGCACCTAATTTTGACCACTTTTGTAATTGGAAATATCCGTCTAGGACCAACGGTTGCGAAAATAAAGGTCGGTCAGGTTATACGTGGACACACTGTATACAATGTTATGTTTTATTAAAAATAGTGAGACTATTTGTTTAACGCGGTTGTATATTAAAAGAAAGCCAATTCAAAATATTTTTTTTTATTAAAAAAAGGAATTTATTTTATTTATTTATTTACAAGAAATATCTTTGTAAATAAATTAATTTACAAACATACGTCTTGTATGTTTGTAACGATGTTTTGTACGAAAATATTCCTTTAACTAGTAAATCATTTAATTTAGACCTCCAAATTATGAGCTAAAGATGAAGGGTTTTTTAATTATACGGATATTCATGTTTAATATATCTTCTCAAGTACTTTTATTTCAAATATTATGCAATTAATTTACTTTAATATTTCAGTTACAAACTCTAAATTATATTATATTTGCTTATTTAATGATTTAGTTTAAAACTTAAATGGAAGAAATTAAATTAGGCAGAAGATAAATATTCCAGTATCTGCTAAGTTGCACGCTTTCGTTAAGCATTTAATTTCGAAATTTCAGAGAGATTTTATATAAGTTCATTAAAATATTTTAAATATAATCATTGCGTTCTCTTGAAAATTCTGTACCATTAGTAGATTTTTTATTAAAGCCAGAGCTATTTCATTATGAAATATCGAGTATGAGTGTGTATATAAATAAACATTTTATAAGTGTGCATATAATGAAAAGTTTTTAGAATTTAGATTCGATTTAAATAAACATTTAATAATTTCATGTAAACGTAATGACTTTTAATAAGCACATAAAATGAGTTGAATTAAAGTGTCAAAATATATTTAAAATGTCTATGTTGCAAGAATATATATAAAGATATTTTATAACATAATATTTTAAAGCGTTTAATTTTCAAAAACGAGATACAGGTATGCCCGATTTTAATTAAATATATAAAATAAATTTCGACCATGCTTACGTTATAATTGAGTATGGGGTCAAGACTTAAGTGTCTCGTTGGGTTACTTAGGTATTAAAAGCAAAATATAAATGAATGATTTCTGATAAAACATTATAAACTAAATTTAATTTTATGTATCTATATTAATATTACAAACAAATGAAGGCATATCAATCATGATATAGCCGATTTTTTTCCAGTTTCTTGAATGACAAAATATCTTTATTTATTTATTTATTTATTTATTTATTTTTTTTTTTTTGATTCAGCGATAGTCACGTCCTGTGCATATTCTACTGTAGACGTTTAAGACTAAATAGTAAATGAGGAATTCTTTAGGAGATGCGGATGACGGCCTTTTATATAAAATAAAAGCGCGTTTTTGGAGTCTTAAATCTGAACTATCTATAATTTTCTTCATATATATTTTTTTTTCATAGGAGGCGACACTAAATTCTGAAAATGAAGAATTCCTGTTTTCTAGTTTTTAATTTGTTTTTGTAAGAATTTGTTTCTGTAAGAATTGTTCCTATCAAAACCCCGTCAATATAAAAGCTGTATATAATATTAAGACGATGTATAATAACATCATGTGGTTCATCATCATTCGTTATCTCAAGAAACCTTTATAGTCCCGTGTCTCTGTCCGTCCGTCACAGCGCTCTTGCTCGAAAAACTATTTAATTTGCGGACTTGATTTTTTTTTTCTACATACAGCTGAATACCATCAGACATTGGCAAAATCATAAAATTTTGAAAAGTGTTAATTAAAAACCTCGATTAAAAGAATCGAAAAAAATTATAATTCAACAAAAGCTTTTATTTTAATCTAACCGTAAGGATTTGCTGTCAAAAGCAAATATTATTTCAAATTCTCCTCCGGATTGCCATTTTACTGTTTGGAGTTATGAGGTTGTTTCTTTTATGCAATTCAGTTATACAGCATTTAAAGTTTATGATCTTATCAAACCACGATTTTAAACACTCTATCTTCCAAACAAATTGAGATAAAGGCTTGGAATTTGGTATGTACTTAGAATGTAATAATGCGATAAAGCATATAAAATTTCAGTATTGAACATTTATTTTCATTTTTTATATAATGCATATCCAAAATGGGTAAGTATTACGGTGACTCCCAACGACTAGTTTTATATCATTGAAGCAGTCAGAGTACTATACGTAAGTCAGTTTTCGACTTACTATTTTTTTGGAATCTCATAGCTTTTAGAGTTAATTATAAGGATTAATGAGCTAGCTTTTGGTTCAGAGTAGTAAAGGCAAAGTTGAAAAGCTCAATCGCAGTCCTTTCCTTTTTTGATTTAAATAGGCAGTCTTTTAAACTTTAAACCTGATTAAATATATTTTGGCACATAACAGCGCTGGTTGATAAGTCAAAATGTATTAATATGTACAAGGACCCCTCTCAACGGTATTCAATAACTAATTCCTAAACCGTTAGGCATAGACATATATTTTCAATACAAAAAACTTTTAAATGAGGAAAATAGGTATTTAAAAAGCGATTTGTATCAATAAAAACATTTCTTAAGAAATTACGAAACTTAAAACTTTTTACGGTCCCGCGGTCTTATAAGTTATATTTAGTAAAAATATCCTATTGCACTAAGAATTAGGACAAAAAAAAGTGTCATTCTTCTAAGACTAAAACTGACTGGGTAAATAGATGTTTAAATTTGAAGCATCTTTCTTGCTGCAATATGAATAATCGTCAGTTATAAAAAAAAATAATAATTGAGAGTAAATTTAACATAAGAATATAAATTTGAAATCTATTTTCATTCTGAAATAATAATGAAAAATATAAAACTTGAACTAAATATGTAAGGTTAATTCTATGAGTACGTGTAGTGTAAGTCACAGCCTACAATTATTGGCTACCAGTATTTAAGAACAGTAAAATGTGACTTATTTTATCATAGATATCTCATTAATTGAATAAGGTGAAGCAAACATTTTGAAAATAACGGTGGCCAACAAGCATAGTAGTTATTAGCTATGTAACTTACACTACAAAAACCCATGGAATTAGCCATAAGTAAAAAAAAACAATAAAATTTTTGTTAAATGAAATTATGCAAAGCAACAGTCGCTATCCTTTACAAAATTATACCTATCTTAATATTCTATTAGATCATTTAACCTAAATCTTATTTAATGAAAATTAAAGTTATCTTTAAACTCTCTCGAAGTGACTCCCTTCGGCTGCCACTTTGTGAATGATAGCTTGGAGCATGGCCGCCCAACGTATCTCTGTTTAAAGGCAGAAAATATGCATAAGTTGTTCGACTCAAAGTTCCATAACTCAATTTTGGTGTTATATGAATCGGACTTTTTTTGTTTTACTTGTTAGTGTAATAGGGAAATTTTATTAAATATTACTTAAATAATATTAATAGGTCCGGGGAACCGTATAAAATTTTTAATTTCATAAGCCTTTAAGAAATGTCTTTATTGATCAAAACGACTTTTTAAATAATTTTTACCTCATTTAAATTATTTCTATAACTGGAACTGTATGTCTATGACTAACGGTTTAGAAATTAGCCATTGGACACCATTGAGAGTGGACAGTCGGTATATTATCGAATTAAAAAATAAATACCATTTAGTTCAATATTTAAAATCTATTTTATCTATCAATTTGTTATATTTAAACTCATTACACATATATACGTATATAATTATTACACACATACATATATACATATATTTTATTCTTTTCAATTTTTTATAACCTTTAAAGATCTCATCATTCCGTACTGTTGAATTAAAACATGCCCTTGCTTTCATTCAATGGAATGATCTGGTATTTCCGTTTTTCTACATAAAAGAGAGTACTAAAACGTTCATTCAGATTTATTTAATTTGTATATTGGTTTCGAGAAATACAGAATAGTTCGTTTTCATTTAAATAAAAATCAGATTTGCAATATACTTGAACTTTAAATTAAAAATAAGAACATTAATTTAAAAAGCAAAAGCGATTTCCTAATACTAAACATCTTTCAATTAATAGGACTTTAGCGAAAATTCAAAGGCAATTTAATTTTAAAGTCGAAGCAATTTCGTTTTAATGGAAACCATTAATGTCACACTATTTAAATGAGAGAAAAAAATTATATTTTTTAAAACTATTTGCTGGAGAATCATAAAAAACGTAATAAAATAATTAAAAACATCCGTTTGATTCTAAGAATGTATAGATTTATTATTATTTTTTTAATTTACGTATTTTATCGAAATGAATTTTTGTTTTTAGATGAGTAATTTCTGGGATTCGATAAAAAATATAGTGTGAGAATAACATGTAAGGTTAGTTGGCGCAACTGGACATGATTTTACAATGTAACTCTGGAGCTTCTGACAATTTAGCTTCAAAAAGCTAATATTCATTTGAATTAAAGGCTGAACTTCTGTAAATGTGTTCAGTTACGCTCCCTCTATCAGACAGAAATGCTCAAAATTACATTTTAATATTTAAAAATATAAAAATATGCATATTTCATCTTTCTTTCCTCATGTGTCCAGTTGCCCCGAAAATGGGGTAACTGGACCAGGGGGTCTATATTCCACACGCGTTCATATTTTTTCATATCGGATATCAGGTCCTGTTTGAAAATGTGTAAACCACTTAAAAAAATTAAACCAGGCAGATCATGTAAATTATATGTCAATAAACAGCATTGTAAGGGAAACCTTTGCTGCCAATGTGTCTAAAAAAGAACCAAAAGTGAAAATATTAGATTTATTTATACCAAAAACATAAAACTTAAGGAAGTGCTTATGTACTTTAGCATAGATAATAAGTATAAAAGTCACATGGGTATTTTAAGGAAAAAAAAATAGCAAGGCAAATCTATGAACAAACGGCTACGTAAGTACTTAAGTACTTTATTTTTATCCAGGGGTCGCATTATATTGAGAAAATTTTATTGTTTTTAACAAAACCCTTAAAGAAAGGTGCGATGAAGATATTATTTTCAAAATAGTGGTAGGAACGATAAAAGTTTCCCTATAGAATGCGACCCCTGTGTATAGTACAATTTCAAGGTCTGGCTATCTCGCTTTCAGGTGCAAGGTACTTGCATTCGTAAAATATTGAAATAATTTAATGATACCAATATTTACAATACAATCTATCGGAGAACAAGTAAAAGTATATTTTCGCGTACTTAATAAAGGTGAAATTTTCATTATAAAATTCAGGTGCCAATGTGGTAATTAGAAATTAAAATTAAGTTATGTTATAACGGCATCACCGCCTCTCAAGGGGTCAAGAAATGTAGTTTGATACCACTCAATATGTTTTTTTTTTTTTTTTTAATTTCATTACGTAATTTTAACAAGGTATTCTATCATTTTCTTTATTGTGAGCAAAAAAAACAATGGAGAAATTTACTTCCCGTAGTAAGAGAAACACAAAAACATTATTTACAACTATTGGGGTAACTGGATGCAGCATGGTAGAGTTACCCCGGATACATGTCACAGTTACCCCCATTCTTGAAAAAATTATGGGGTAACTGGGACACCCGGCTTACATTTGAAACATGAAGTAAATATGTACAGATAACTAATAATATTAATGTAGTTATTTGTCTAATTTAAAAAAAAATGATTGTTTAATAAAAGTACTTACAGTATTTTAATAATAAGCCGAGAACGTTCAACCATATTGACATTGTTTTTAAAAAAGAAACGTAAATTTTTGACAAACTGTCACAGCAAAGTGAGATTTATGATTGAGTTGATACACGTTGTCTTAGGAAGTAGAGATTAAGGGGCATTGTTCACAAAAGCTAAAACTTAAAAAACACCAGAAGTTTTTTTTATAAATGAGCCTATGGCCCAGTTACCTCGTGGTTCCAGTTACACCAACTAACCTTAATAAATCGTATAGTAAGTATTTCAATAAAAAAAAAATTAAATAAAAAAACATCTCGACATAAACACTGTAAAAAAAATCTGTAAAGTTACTAAAGTTTTTCTAGGTAACGGGTATTCCAAGAAATTTTTATGTAACGGCAACAAGAAAAATTCCTGTAACAGACGCTGTTACAGGAATTTTTGTTGTTGTCGTTACATAAAAAGTTCTAGGAATCCCAGTCTCCTAGAAAAACTTTAGTAACTTTACAGATTTTTATTTACAGTGAAGAGATTGTTTCAAAATTTATTTCACTGATATTTATTTACCGACAGTGTTTTGGTTCGACAGAGACTTTTTCGTTAAGCATATTAATTTAAAATACCCTAGTCGCAAATTTAGCTCATTTTGGTACACATTAGACAACGATTTCCAAACGCACAGACCATAAAGCACGGGCATGACCCGAGGACTCGTTGGCATTTTACGTGTGTACATGTGTTTTGTTCAGTTAGTAACTCAGGACTTATTAGAACTTTTTTGTCATTTGGAGCTTTTTATTGATCTTTTGGTGAACTATTATTTGTTACACTAGATTAATTTTAACACAAATATTCTAATTGGTAAATAAATCATATTAGATGAATAAATGATATTAAATAAATCATATTCTAATATGATTTATTTACCAATTACACTGTAAAAAAAAAAATTCCGCAACGTTCCTGGGAAAAAATGGGCAGCTGAGTTGTCCATTATTTCCAAGAAACATTTGTTGAAAATGACTGGAACTTTACTGTATATGTTAAAAACTTTCTACAGAAATGCCTGTAAGTTTCCTGCGAAATACCAGGAATATTTCTGTTGACAGCAAAACATTACTGACATTTTCTGCGGGATCCGCAGACGATTTTTACATTTTCAGTTGACAATTTTCGCTTTATTATCATTATTTGTTAGAATGAAAAAATATTTTGAAATTGACATCAAAATTATTATTTATAATTTACACGAAAAAATAAATTTTCAGTTAAAATTCAATAAAGTAAATATATATATGATATATTGTTTCTGAAATTTGCTTAAAATATAAAAATATATAAATGTAAATAATAATTAGAAAAAAAATCTAGACATAAAATATTTTGGATTTTCGTCAGTAATTATGTTAGTTTACAAGTTAGATAAAATACATATAAATTTTCATGAAAACAAAAACCTAAACGTAATTGTATATTTTTTTCCGAAAAAAAAAAATCAAATTTGCAGCAATTCAAAGTGTCAAATATATATCAAATTTAAATCAAATTGTAATAAAGTGTTAAAATATAAAATTAATTAAAAAAGAAAAAAAAAAGTCAAGAGGTAGCATCGAACTCGGGCCGTACGGGTGGCGTGCGAGCTTTCTGCATCCACACCACGAAAGACACGTTGAGAACTGCAAACTAATGGGTATTTGAAACGTATTCTAAACTTTGGCATCTAATTTCTGAAAATCTAAGGCTCATTTGAAGAAATCCTTTCACAAGAATAAATAGAGATAAGAACTCTAAAACATACTTTAAATTAATCAAAATCGGTGAGAATCATGTTTGATGGTCCCCTGGTTAATGGAGATCCAAATAATAGGTGTATTTTTTTTTACACGGTCTGCTCGTTAAACATTCCACAGACAAATACGAGAGATAATCTCTTAGCGATGTCACAGAGGTATTGTATTTTCATCTGAATTGTCTTGACAATAGAGACGTAAAGGATTATGTCGTCTATTGATTTATTTGCATTCCATATTGATTTTTTTTACATTCATTTAAGGAATTCGTTTTGGACACTCGCGCGCGAGCAACGGATTATAGCAAAAAAAAAATAATAATAAAATAAATAAATGGCGGCCGCAGCGTTTTGCTGTTTCCAACTTTTGTTCAGGAACGTTTCAGATAAGAAAACCAGAATGTCACAGGAAAGAGCTAAATTATTCTGAAAACCTGAGAAAAGGCGAAACGGTCCTGGTTTTACATGGAACGTTACCATTTTTTTTTTACAGTGTAGAATAATTGTGTTAAAATTAATCTAGTGTAATTACGTATCCAGCGACTTCTGATGTTTCATTACCTGAGATTTATTCTGTTGAGCTGAACCAGGTTTCACACCAGATGCTATAATCAATAAGGTTATCTGGGTGAAAAAGGTCCACCAGATTCGTCAGGGATAGCTCAGATGGTAGAGCACTGGTGGCTTCAGCCCTGATGCGAATCCTGATCCGGACATTTTTCGCCCAGTTGGATATTTACATCTAATATTATGTGTTACTTACGCGTGATACCATGCGTTTAAGATCGTGAAGTCTGTTTTCTTCTTTGATATGTTATCACGTAGAGGTTATAACATCTTTTGCTGAAACTGCTTGCAGTGTCATCGACAGCCGTTATTTCTCTATCTATTTAAGATGGTAATTATTAATTCTGCAACTATTAAAATCATTATAAGAATTATTTTATCATTCAATAGCTGTTATTCTGCAGTGTAAGCACTGTTCTAAAGTAAGTATATAATACAAAATTATAATTTTTTGAACAATTTTTGTTATATCACACAGGAGATTTATTATGACGTTATGTCCAACAGAAATATAATTAATTTTTTTCACTATTTTTCAATTCCTACTATTAGTTCACACTCTCCCTATATATATATATATATATATTGTTCAAATTTTCAATCGTTAATAAAATACTTATTATTCATCCTATCAAATTGAAATATTTTTTTAAACTTGTACTGGATGACAATTGATGTTAATACAGTTTTTTCAAATATTAATTCATTGATTAAATTTTAATTAATTAATTTTAGTTTTATATGGGAGACAAAATGGCGACCATTGTTTATTGAACAGCATTTCATGCATCTTCGTATCTATAAGGCGTGTTACCATAGGGGAGACACTGTTCTGTCGCCAAATACCGCCAAGTTTGCCACCAACTTGGCGATATCTCTAATATTTCGCCAAATTCCCATAGAATTGCATTGTAAACCAATAGGGTTTACTGGTTTATAGAAAATCAACAAATTGAGATATTTTAATGAAAAAAAAAAAAAAAAACTAACATTAGCTTAAGGGATTACATTAAATTTTTCTTTGATGACCAAAGTAAGAATTGCTCTAAAAACAATATTTTTATATTACTTGTTCTAATGGATATTTCACAACAATGGACTGAAATGTAATGTTTACCCAACAGTGTAAAAAATCATACATTATAGGGTTAAATCGCATTTGGTCTGAGAACGTTTGCATTAGTGATACTATATGTTATTTCTGCTGCCAACGTACCTTTTTATCTAATAATATATAACTGTTAATGACGTATCATTGTATAATTTTTTTTTCCACATCTGACATTGCATACTGGAATTTTCTTTAAAAGACTTTCATTGTTTCAAATTTCGCTTAAATTAAAAAAAAAAATGGGAATATTTGGGTATGAGGGAGGAAATATCGGAGTTTGGTGGGGAGGGTGGGCTATGTGCGAATTTGTCTACATGCCATAGTGTACAGTGGTATGATTTCTTTTTCTTTGTTTAAGAATTTTAACTATATTTCAAATAGTGTTAAATATATAAAAAAAAAATTAGGTTTCCCCAATGGAACTATTAAATGTATGTAATATTTGATTTAACAACAACAAAAATTCTATACATTACATATAATGAAAAGAGTATTCTGTTTTCCGATTTAAAAAAAATCGCATTATCAAATTTCGCATATTTAATGAAATGTTTTATAACAAATAAAAAACAAAAAATATATTTAAATAGTTTAGCTTATAATTATTTTCTTTATTTTATTAATTTTTTTTATTATTTGGTGTTTACCCCCCCCCCCTCTAAAAAAATGCATTAAATCATTTTTAAACGTGTGCATAGTGAGTAATAATGGATATATATAATTATTTGCAGAAAATTAAAAGTAGTATGCGATAAATATTAAAGGTAAAATCACCATTTAATGAAGCAATTTTTGAAAGAAAAAATACTGTATCTAACTCTTCCTTTCTAAGACTCTTCCTCATTTGTGTAACACTTCAAAATATAAGACTATATCCCTCATAGCATGTATGATCACAGTGACGTTGTTGTGACGTCACTGTAAGTCACTGTGGTTACGTCGCATCTGTGACCAAAATGCCACCACTCAGTGATGTCGCATTGTGACTGAGATGTGAACTTCTTAGAAAACTTTAAAAAAATTACAAAAATTATTAAAAACATGTTATTTACTGTAAAAAATATTTTTCTGCTGGATTTAAAATATTTTTAAACCGTGGTCCAAGTTGCCTCTGTGCCTCTAACCAAACCCTTTTTTTTTTCATATAACATAAAATGTAATTAATTCATCAGCGACACAAAAAGATTTCCTAATTATGCGAATTTCAAATTATTAAAAAAATGTTTTAGGTAAACATACCTCGACTTATCTTTTATAATGATTTTTGTAAATGATCATCTGTTATACTAGAAGTTTCTCAAAGAGTAGTCGAAATATTTCTGTGGTTTCAAACTAAAAACTTTCTATTACAGTTAAGTCTGCAGCTTTTAATGAGCACGCAGAAACCGTCTTCAAAGTTTAGTCATATATGCATTTCTTGCTTTATGATTTGCATTCAAGTCATATTTTTTTCCTCTTAGTGTTTCACTATTTTAAGTAACTATTTTTTTTTTTTAATTCTACTTATTTCAGACGTTTAAAATAAAATTGACATTTTCCGAATATAAAATAAACGTACAAAATTTATGCAAAGCCCATGATATAATTAATTATTCATATTTCATTTTTTTGTTTTCAAAATATATCTTTAAAAATTATTTTACAAGATGTTTTATTCTACAGAAAATTAATATTAAGAGAATGACAGATTGACAAAGAAAAACTCATCTCTTCTCGATAATTTTGTTGTATTTTTTAAGAAGATATTTTGTATATATTACCTGTGATACAAATTTTACTTTAAACAAGTTGGAAATTACTCGTCAAACGTGGCAAATGAGGTGCGTTCGTACTGTAACTAGTTTTATAATTATTTTTTGCACCCCATATTGTACTGAATGTATACTTTTTTGCACTTCATAAAGCGCATAGTCTGATACATCATTAAAATGCACTTCCAATATTTTTTTCCCATTCCCCGTAATGTAACGGAACACTTTTGACTGTCCCTGTAATTAAACTATACATCCGATTTTCCTAAAATTTGAAATAGCTAAACAAAACTTTGCAACAATTATATCTTTAAAATTTCAGACCATTCGGAAGGCTATAATATCATTAAAATGCACTTGCAATAATTTTTCCCATTCCCCGTAATGTAACGGAACACTTTCGACTGTCCCTGTAATTAAACTATACATCCGATTTTCCTAAAATTTGAAATAGCTCAACAAAACTTTGCAACAATTATATCTTTAAAATTTCAGACCATTCGGAAGGCTGTAATATCATTAAAATGCACTTGCAATAATTTTTCCCATTGGCCGTAATGTAAAGAAAAACTTTTGACTGTCCCTGTAATTAAACTATACATCCGATTTTCCTAAAATTTGAAATGGCTCGACAAAATTTTGCAACAGTTATATCTTTAAAATTTCAGATCATTCGGAAGGCTCTAATATCATTAAAATGCATTTGCAATAATTTTTCCCATTGGCCGTAATGTAAAGAAAAACTTTTGACTGTCCCTGTAATTAAACTATACATCCGATTTTCCTAAAATTTGAAATGGCTCGACAAAATTTTGCAACAGTTATATCTTTAAAATTTCAGATCATTCGGAAGACTCTAATATCATTAAAATGCACTTGCAATAATTTTTCCCATTGGCCGTAATGTAAAGAAAAACTTTTGACTGTCCCTGTAATTAAACTATACATCCGATTTTCATAAAATTTGAAATGGCTCGACAAAATTTTGCAACAATCATATATTTGAAATTTCAGACCATTCGGTTGGGTAGTTTTTGCTCTGTTACATGCGGACAGACGGACAGACGGACGGACTGAACGACGACTATAGGTGCTACGTATTTATATAATTACGAACGCACCTAAAAAGGGAGTGGGTCTTCATTATTTCCATTAAATTAATTTGTACATATTTTGAAAATTTAAGCAATGTTTTATCTAGTAAAGTCTAATTATGGATAATATTATTATTATAATTTACATAATTGAAACTTTACAATTCAGTAAGACGGATAAAAATAAAAGGTGAAGTACAATAAAACATTTTCAAACAGGAAATTGAATGAGAGACAATTTGATAAAATTATTACGCATTTAATTTCCTTTCGAATCTGTTAGAAAACAAATAAAACCAAAAAACATCTGCTTGGAACTTCGAAACTTAAAAATCGTCTGCACTATTTCAGTTGTTAACACTCGACCGCAGAATAACGGATATAAAAGTAACAGTGAAGCTTTTTAGAATAAACGCCGGAAGTTCTGTGGACACTGGACAGCATAGACGTGTTGACAAGTAGCGGATGGGGACAGCTTAATGCAACAATGTTAAAGTAGCGCCTGCGTAATAGAAGAAGGGAGAAGGAAATCGCGTAGGGATTTTTCTAAACCTGGTTTGAAGCAAGGAAAAAAGTAAGCTTTTGCAATACGACTGGCGCCACCTATCCAGAATATTTGAAAATAATATTAAAACGAAATCTTTAGATCATAATCTTTCCAACATTGTAGTAAGAAGTATATAAATAAGTAAACAAATATCGACAATTTTCACTGTTAAAATTTAAAAGCAGTTCATTTTTTATGTCATACTAATGTCATTTAATATTTAACGCATTACATATAAATGAATTGACAGGGATATGTATGTGGCGTTTTAGCAGCTGTAAGGCTATAGCAAACTGGTCACCAAAGATATATAATAAAATTATTGTCAGTCAAGGCTTTAGAAAACAATAAATATGACTTAACTAACATATACTTCTATAATTAAAATATACATAATTTTAAACTTGTTCCTTAAGTATAATTATGCATATGTAACATATTATTATATGTAGTACATCAATGTGGCTTTTTTTTTTTTTTTTTTTTTTTTTTTTTTTTTAAGATTTAAAAGCTATAACAATTTGTTTCTTTATGTTCTTAATTTAAAATGTTTCTTTGTTTTATAATAAAAAAAATCTCAATTAAGAGGGTATAGTTTTTTAAAAATTATTATTACATTGAACTTAACATATTATTATATATAGTACATCAATGTGGCTCTTTTTTTTTTTTTTTTTTTTTTTTTTTTTTTTTTTACATTTAAAAGCTATAACAATTTGTTTTCTCTATGTTCTTGATTTAAAATGTTTCTTTGTTTTATAATAATAATATAAAAAAAAATCTCAATTGAGAGGGTACAGTTTTTTTAAAATTATTATTACATTGAACTAAACATATTTTAATTTTATGATTATTTCAGTTCCTATTTTATAGAAAATATATAATGAGAGCATCTCATAATCTTTTTAACATTAGAATATTAATAATTATAATGCGTTCTCTTCAAGTATTAACATCCTAATTTATAATAATAAAAGTAGGAGAAAAATAAAATATAAACACACAATAAAATGTAAAACACATGGTCTGTGGGATAAGTAACAAGTACAAATGAACAACAACACCAACAAAACAACGTGCCGAAGCCGGCTACGGCTAGTGATTTTTTAATTTTTTCCCCATAGCTTTATGCAGTCGAAGTTTTAACATTGTTGCATTAAGCTGTCCCTATCCGCTACTGTGTTGACACGGATTGAAAAACTGAAACAAGAACGTTTTCAGGATGGAAGTTAGTTCAGCTAACAAAATATAAGCCCGAGAAAATTACGGTAGCTTTGACTTGTTGAAGATGATTCAAGTCATTGCTATCGTACTTATTATCGGTTTTAATTGGTCCCCCAAAATCAAAGTATCACGTACAACGTCAATGAAATTATAGGTATGTAAAAATATTATTTTCCCTGTTTGCTTTTTTTTTAATTACAACAATTTTAGTTAGCTTCTCATAAACATGCTGTATAGAACATAAATATTTCATTACATTTATTTTTTATTTTGTTGAAATATCTAAAATATTATTTTCCCTGTTTGCTTTTTTTTAAATTACAATGATTTTAGTTATCTTCTAATAAACATGCTATAGAACACAAATATTTCATTACATTTATTTTTTATTTTGTTAAAATATCTAACTTCCTTTTCAACAGCTTTGATCAGATTATTAAAATTAGTGATTTAAATTGCATTTTAATCTGGTTTATTTTCTTATTTAAATATTTAGTTAAAACCTCATGGTGTCATAAATATGGAAGTATATGGACAAGTATTATAATCAATTATTAATATAATTAATAAACATTTAAAGATAATTAAATTATTTAAAAAAAGGCTTTTTATAGAATAAAATTATTGGCAAACATGTTTTTTAATTTTGTATTAAGTGATGGTCTTAAACAATTTGCATTTTTTTTTTCTCTTTTTATCATTTTCTAAACTTCAGAGATTATAATTTAAGCAAAAAATGAATTCGAAGTTAGGTGGGCTTTTTTTTTTTTTTTTTTTTTTTTTTTTTTTTAGAGAGAGAGAGAAATATTTGGATAATTGGAAATTCGGTTAAAAAGAATTCTTTGAGAGAAATACGCTGTTGGATAATTGGAAGTTCGGTTAATTGGAGTTCCGATAATCGGCGTTCTACTGTATTTATAAAACTTTCACCAGACTTTATTCTAAATATTTCGTAGTAGATTCTAATCTCTTTGTACTATTTATGATAATATCAGAGTTATAGTGGTCATGGCAACATACATCCAACCAGATACATCTTTGGCAAAACATAAAAACTTTCACATTAGACGAAAAATAGAGTAGCTGCGGTGCTGCGTTTTATAAGCAATAAGGTATTATTGTTTTAAAAAATCATAGCTAGTAAGGGTTATTTTTATAATATATAATTTCATAAATAAAAATGTAATTTTGGCAATCAATTATTAAAGTTATTTTTTATTAATCAAAAAATTGTTTTATATATGTATTTTACTTCAAGCAAACCCTGATGTAAAATAAATTAACCCCTTGTATCACCGTTATATGCATACCCAAAGGTTTTACTTACATACGATTTTATTTATTGTTGCTATCTTCCAACATAACGATTATTGCCGAAATTGTTCTTAGAATTCCCAACATAATGATACTGGTGATACTCAGTTAATTTTCTATACCAAAGCTGTATTTTTCATTTGAGTAGTTTCAAATGGTTATTGCTAAAATGTACTTCGGAAATTTTGTAATGCATGTATGAGGCATAAAAGTCGTAAACAATACGTATACAATGACTATATGGCACATGATGAGCGTTTCGAGTGTATGTATATATGTATATAACGCATGCATAAACTTCACAATGATCTTAGCAATGTTGTTACTGCAATTTTTGCATAATCAAATTTATACGGGCCTCTATAACAAAGAAGTATCCTATTTTCTCTGCCCCAACTTGTTTGAATTACAATCATACATATATATTTTATGGTAATCAATATCATAAAACATATAAAATTTAATTACTTAATATCGGCATTTCTTTTCATCTTTCATTTTTTTTTTTTATTATTATAAATGTTGTGTAATCGAAAAAATTCAACTTCACCAGTGACTTCGAGATTGTAATGTGTATTAAATGAAATAAATTAATTTCATTCAGACTTTTCTATAGTTTAAAGAATATAAAAAGTACTGTATATATTATAAGATATTATATTTTTAACACAAATTTTATTTTGATAAAGATTTGAAAATTTAAACAAATTGTTTTCTTTGGTAATTTTAATGCTTTTAACAAATAGCTAATTTTGAAAAAAAAAAAAATGTGATAGATCGATCTTTCAGTTGTCTTCAATATTCTCATTTATTGCAATAGGAAAGAAAGGTGCAACAAAAATTGAAGTCTGCGGGGCATTGCATTTTGATTCAAAAAATTCTTTTGGTATACCCTTATTATAGCGGCCCCCAAGTTTTAATTGCGATGTATCGCCGAAGTATATTAACGTTATAGATGTAAATGATCTTACAACATGCATAATTATGACTATGTGTGACATGCATACGTGTTTACAACTGTAAAAGTATGTCATAGTGTGACTTCACAACATTGCCACTAGAGTCATATATTCGTCACAAAGTTAATGACAAAATCGTCACAAATCACACAACTTTCACAAAATTGTCACAATATGACTTCAAAGCAGTGTCGCTGTCGTCACAGAATCATCACAGTCTTAAAAACAATTTCGTCACAAATGACACATATTTGACAAATTGATCTCAGTGTGACTTTAAAGCATTGTCACATTCGTCACAAATTTGTCACAAAGTTAATACCAAAATAGTCACAAATGACACACTCTTCACAAATTTGTCACACCGTGACTTCACAAAGTCGTCACAATGTGACGTCACAAAAGAGCTCTGAAACGGCCATAACGACTTCACATTCTAGTCACAATGACTTCACATCGACGTCACGTGACGTCACATCGACGGTCACAATGTCACAGCGTGACTTCACAACGACGTCGATGTGACGTCACCATGCCTTACAGGATGTTTGAGATGTTTATTATATTTATAGTTGTCTTATTTTTTACAATTTATAAACAATTTATTACAGTGAAATCAATGATTTTAACTACCATAAGGGAGATATGATTGATTTTAAAGTTCAGTTGAAATTTGAAGTAAAAAATAGTACAATATGTTTATAAGCAACATGAAGACAAAATTGTATGTTTAATACGTAGATTGTCTAGGTGAGTTTCATTAGAGTATAATATTTACATACGTTGCAAGCAAATGATTTCCACATTTAATTTTTATTTTTTTTTCTTTGCTTTCATTTTAGGTTTTTTATATTAAAATAAAATGTCGTTATTTTTGTGCTCTAAATGCCGGTGTCTTTAACGAACCTTTTTAATTATATTTATTACGATATGCAATTAAAATCGTATGTGAAAAATATATATGTTTAAAGTGCGTATAAAATATTTAATTATTCGAAATTTTCACATATTCGGCAATAAAGACAAAACTGAAAAGACAAAGGCCTTAAAAACAAATTTATCTAAAGATTTATGACTCATTTCAAATGTTGCAAATAAGGGAAATACGGTGATTTATGTTCTAATGACACGTCATGATCCATTTTGACGTCGAGAAAGTGTGAAGATAGCTTACCTTGAGAAAAAATTTATCTTTGATCTTCATGAAATCTTGAATGTTATACCTGTATGTTGCCTATATAATTCAGCTGTTTTTATGTGCGCGGTGCGTTCGTAATTATATAAATACGTAGCAAATAGTAGTCGTCTGGTCCATTCGTTTGACTGTCCGTCTGCCCGAATATAACAGCGCAAAAACTACTCAACCGAATGGTATAAAATTTAATATATATAATCGGTGCAGAATTCTGTCGAGTCATTTCAAATTTTAGGAATATCGAATCAAAACTTAAAAAGATTTTGATAGAAGTTTTCTTCATTATATTAAATCATATCATACGTAATTAATTAAATGGTATCCCAATATAGGCAATGATTCTAGATGGTCAGTGTGACTACGTCATATTTAAGATTCAGTCATATTATTTCCGTACCACTGAATTTAATATCTCTCATTGTAATAAATTTTGTATTCACGCATTTTTGCATAAGAGTGCAACAGCTATTGCACAAAGATCTGAATATTTATAAAACTAGGTATAGTATGAACGCACGTCATTTGCCACGTTTGACGTACAGTTTCCGACTTGTTTTATTATTAATACTCTTTAGTTTATCTGTTTAATTTCTTATGCCTGTTCCGAATATGACATTTTTTTTCTTATAAATTAATGCCACAAACTTCAGAAACAGTTCTTCAATACCATTTGGTACAGGTTCATGGTAATTTAAACTCTATATCTAATTAATTCATATCCAATCATTCAAAATCTGTGAAACGAATTGAAAATTTTAAATCAATAATATAGTCTTCTTTTCATCCTAAATATTGTTTCGCGAATGCAATGGATTCAAAAGGACTGTAACATTTAATGAGGGCACTAATTTATATATATATATATATATATATTTTTTTGTTGTTGTTCAATACTATTGGTAAAAGTACTTTTAATGTCTTTTGGTGAAGTTCATGTTTGGCTATTTTTTTTTTTAATAAATACATTGCTATTCGAATAATGACCTAATTAAGTCGAAACATTTTATATCGAATATACTGTTTCGTTTTATAAAAAATTCATGTTAAAAATAAAATATATAATTAACGTGGCTAATTTGGTCATAGTGTCCAATTCAATTAAATTATTAGGAATTGATTTTACTTTTTAAATAAAACAGTTTGCAATTTATTAGATATATATTTAAAAAGAATCAGTATAATAACATGTCTGAAAATTGTTAAACGTGAGTAAAATATGTCTCTATATTTTACAATATTAGGTTACAGTTTAGTTAATGTTATGTGAAATTAAAGTATGAAAAAGTAAAAAAAACAGTGTAAAAATATTCATGAATAGTCTTAAAAGTGAAAAGAAAGTTGTATATATATCTACTTTACGACAATGAGTTAAAGTTTAGTTAATGCTGTGTGAAATTGATGTAATGAAATTGAGAACAATCAAGGGAACTCTCTCATAATGAAAAAATAATCTTTTAAAGGTTAATAAAGATTTTTTTTACGTATCGACATTTACTCCCATTAAATTAACGATTAAGTGCAAGTAAATAAAGAGCTCAATATAGATGAGTTTGTAAAATCATCCATTAAAATAAAGCCCGTTAACGCATTAAATAATAATATAGAGTGAACCCTCAGTAGATATTCCATTTCAATTAGTTGATCAAATTTGTGAAATATTGCTCTATTTGAGGCGGAAGTGAGTTTTGTACGCACTTCACAAGAAAATTTTTGAATGTTGGAGCACCTTAAATATATAGAAATCTATATGTAAGTGAACTTCAAATTCACCTTAATACATTAAATAAGAACTTGAATACATTAAATGATTCACAGCTTTATTACTAAAGTAGGTGTAAAACAAATTTAAATGTTTAAACATTAAAACCAATTTTCAGATGTTAAAAATAAAATTTCCCGAGCGTTTTCGACCAAGCCCTGGTCGTCATCAATGGTGTGAAAAGAGAAGAAAATTCGCCTAGCTGCGGAATGCATACCAGTTTAAATATTGCAGAAAGAAACCATAACTGGAAAAAGAGGGGAAAAAAGTGGCGGGTGAATCCGTGGAGCGACATAGATTATTCTAAACCAAATACTCAATTAACACGAAGCAGACTAAACCAAATGTTAGGAATATGGCATGGTAATGCATCATTACACGCGTTCCTACCTCTAGACAAAATCTCTATAGATTCTCTCAAAATGTATGTGTTATAATGATTTGCTTGTGCAATGTCATTAATGTCATTTGATAGTGTGATGCACCTGTTGTTATCTCATTATTATTGTTATCAGCTACCTACTGTAAGAGAAACCATTTTATGACCTTTTTTATTAGAAATTGTACAAATTCCATTTTTGATCAATTGGAGTCAATTACGGTCTGTTAAAATAATCCATTTCCATCTTGCTTATTCCAACTAATAGCTCTTTCATAATTATTGTTAATCACAGGCCAAGGACGATATTTTAAAGGTTAATTTCTAGATTTTTGATTGACTTCTTTCGCCTGCTCAACAAATTGGAAAGTAGCAATTTAAAAAATCTATTTAATTATAATTTTGTTGCTATTTAATTTCAAAAGATTTTGTTTCCGCCCATTATAAGACCTTCATTAAGAATTGCAACAATCACGTTAGTTTACTTCTAAAACTTAAACGGAAGGAAATATAATAACAAGTCCATAGCACTAACTTTAATTGATCAACTACTGGCGACGTCACGCTATAATCATTTGTAGTATCATTTATTATAAATCAATCGTTAGTTATGCGTAAAATATAATATACTAGAAAAACCTGCGGCCTTGCTCGTGTAATAGTTGAAGTACGCCAAGTTATATTTGTAAGTCTAATTTTTATTAGAAGAAAGTATATTTTTAGGAATAATTCAAAAATTACTTATCATGCCACAGTTTGAATAAACTTCATTATTAAACTGCATTAGGCAGAAATGAGACTTGAATTAATAAGAAGAACTAAAACTAATTCAAAATAAATGGTAATTTAGAAAGTATTTTGAACATTTCATACGCTCAATTCAGTATTCATTTGAAGTTTTGAATTTTTTAAAAACCGTTCTTAGTAACGCATTTACACATTAAAATTAACCATCATGTCAAATTCCAAGCTTCTTGGCTGTCGGTATACTACTTCTCTAATGGTAGTGACACAAACGTAAAATGCCTGTGTTGAAACAGAGACCATCACCATTAATTTGCCAACATTAATTTTGAAATTGGTTTGGTATTTTCTAATATTCCATAGAAGAGGTAATTTAGAAAGTTTTTAAAGGCTTTTTAGAAAGCCCTTAAAGCCTTTAGAAAGAATTACACGCTTTTTTAAGGCTCCTGCCAATCTCAGGTGGCAGTGGCACTGGCATAAAATATATCCTGCGTGAGATCACAGACTGTCATCATTGATTCGCAACCATCACTTTTGTAATGTGTTTATTATTTCCTGAGATTTCAGAGAAATAGTGATTTAGGAATTTTTGTACGCTTTTCGATCCTTCCCTTCGCTTCACCTCTTTTAAATTTCGAATTTACTTTTGACAGTTATTAGAGGGCATTTATATTTTCTAAGTAGCAACTCAGCCATTACTAGCCTCTTCAGTATCACAGAAATCGCAATTTAGAACATTTTTGCTCCTGCACCCCCTTTGAGGTTGTGGCATTGACATGAAATATAGCCTATGTTAGAGCAACGGCTATCACCATCATTTTGACACCATTATTTTTTTAATCGGTTTGGTACTTCCGAAGATTGCGTAAAAATGCCATTTAGAACGTTTTTTAGAACGCTTTTTCGCGGATTTTCATCCCTTTTTAATTTCGATTTTTTTAAAAGAAATGTCCTTAGCGATAATTTATATCTTATAAGTAACTGCCATTCCAAATTTCATGTTTCTAGACCCTTCAGTAACACAAAGATCGCATTTTTAGAAATTATTTACTCCTGCACCTACTTTCGTGTTGTGGCATCAAGTTAAGATATAGTTTATGTTCGAATGTGGACTAACACCGTCATTTCGATACCCTTATTTTTTAAATCGGTTAAGTACTTCCAGAGATTACCTCCTACAAACAAACAAACAAACATTTTTTACTTCTTTATAATATTAGTATAGATTTTAGAGGTTTTACTTGGGTAAAACAGATTGAACAAATATAAATGTTGTGCAATTAATAACAATATATGTGTTTGCAATTTGTTCATAGTTTTTTTTTCAAGGTGTTAAGTTTCACAATGTTCATTTTCATAATTTGCGTTTAAATGACATTTACGTTTTTACGATTTTTATGTATTTTTTACAAAATACACCACAAACAACTGAGTGTTACAACAAATAACAACTTATGTTAAATATTATATACACACATATATATGTATACATATATTATAATTCGCGAAATACATTTAATTTTAATACACTTCTTTAATGAGAATTCATTTATCATATTATACTCTTTTTCGACTTGGTAACACGAAGATAACTGTTGTCCTCTTACTTTCGATAAGCCTTCTGGTCTTGTAGCACTAGGGCATCTTTTGAACCTGAAGAAGAAATTCAACGCGTTTCAGTGGTTCTGCTTTTGAAATACTTAACATTATTTTGAACTAATTAACAAAAGTATTATCTATTAAACAAGAAAGTTATTATTATTATTATTTTGTAAAAGTAGGTCGTACATATAATTTTTCTAACTCATGTTTTGATCTACGTTTGCCTGTAAATAAAACAGTGTACAATCTTTGCCTGTGTGCCTATTAAAAAAAAAAAACAGCGTAAACTTTACCAACATGTATTAAAGAATCTCACATAATTTAATAAAGCTTTAATAAGGAAAGATAAAATTACTTTCACAATTAGCTTACGAAGATGACTTTTTTCAATTTTGTATACCGCATTTGAAAAGAGGCTTTTTAGTTAAACAGAATATATTATTATAGTTATACTAGGGAGCTCAGCCCCCTGCGAGCTACGCCCGCCAACCTTCCTTCAGACTTCGCAGCCTCTGAAAATATGGCAAAGTGCCCAGTTTGAAAAACAACAAGTTACTGACAAGTTACTGAAGGATGAATGTTATTAACACCATAGCGGCGAATATATTCTGTAATCGGTTTGCCATGCTTCTCCGTTTGAATGAGGCAATTTTCTGTTACCCTGGCCTCATCTATCATTGTCGGAACACTGTTATTTAGCATATTGATTGTCCAAAAATTGTGTAGTTTAAACCTTTTGGCATTCAAAAATACTTATAACAAAATTAAAATATCAGTCTGTTGTTAATTAATCTGCTGGCAAATTTGTTCGTGTGCAGAAATTGTATATTCTTTTGACACGGAGAATATATATTGCATGCAACTGAATTTAACTTGTTATCGTTAAACTCAGAATATGTAGTTAATCTGATTTATGTAGAGTTATGTAGTTAAACTAAAAACTGTATTTTTTTTATTCGTACCCTAAAATTGATTGCAACTTTCCAGCACTTCTGATTATGCTGCCCCTTGTCGTATTATTGGCAGCCTGGCTTCGGCCACAGTTTGTAAATCAATTATCACGCGATCTTGCTCCACTCAGGAAGTCAAACTGATGACTGTGGTGTTGATAAGTAAGATCAATTACACATTTGAAAATCAGCTTACATAAAATGACACATTAAAAATCTTGCTATCTTCCTGGCTTTTATAAAGACGCTATGGACAATATTCTTCCTTTTGGTTCGATGTTAAAAACAACTCCCTCTGCTTGGGAATAGCTTTCAGAACCACGATATTGAAAACCATTGTGTTTCCAATTATATTATATGTTTTGATCGAGTCTTGGCTATTTTGAGGAACAGTTATAGCTTATTCATGAATTCTTTTCTCTATTTTGATACACCATCATGCGTATTTTTATATTATTTTTACATTGCATATTGTTTATATTAATTAATAGGAATATCTAAATTTTCAAATATGTAATTATCGCATTTTAATTTGAAGTATTTAGCGCATACATTTATCTGTATTTATGCTGCATGAAGTGATGTAATATAGAAATAAATTTGCGAGCCTACTACTTTTATAGAATGTGACGTCAAACTAAAATTCTTCGGAATAAGAATCGTTTTAATGTATCATTTTTAAATATGACGTAATTTACACTATTAAATGCATTTATCATGCAATAATTTATTTATTTTTAAGGTTTTTTTTTTCTCTTTTAAGATTCACGATACGTGCATTATTTAATTTAAAAGTTTGTAGCCTCAATGAACTTTGTACAAACTCGTTATTATTTTTATTGAAATTTAATTCGTCTTTTTGTAATGGAAACACACACACACACACACAAAAAATCTTTGGAAATGAAGTCTCACATAGATAAATATATATATATATATATATATATATATTAACTGTTCAACATTATCATTTGTCGATTATGATGTAATAACTCCCATTTCTGCTTTTAACGCATATTAATGAATTTATCATTTTAATATTTTCTTTCTCTTTTTTAATATTCTCGTGAAAATGTGTTTTGTTGTTAGAAAGGAGATTTTGTTATCTGCGCTGCCTTAGAATTGTGACGACAAACGTTAAAAAATACACTGCGAAATCTATGTATATAAAAGCCGTTCTTTATGTGTATGTCCTTTGTACAAATCTTCAATTTTTGTCCGATTTGCACGAAACTTCATGTACTTACGTTTTAGACCGTGGAAGAGATCACTGTCTACTTTAAAAAAATCATCAGACCAATATTTATTAATTTTTTCTACTACCTTTCATATTTTAACATTATAGAAATATCTCTTTTATTTAATTTTATAATTCAATCATTTCTTTCCTGTTCCCACAACTTAAAAAACGGTGCAATAATAATAATAAAAAAATGACAGCACGCGTATTTTTTATAAGCTAATACAAATTCAGACACAATCGCTATATTTTTGCATTTTCGAAATTGTCATTCTAATCAAGAAATGCACATTCTCTCCATGTATATAATAAAAGCGCAAGCCATTTGACTGCCATCAACAGTTCCGGGCTGACCGCTTCAATTTCTAAATGCGAAGCGGCCATTACGGTTCTTTTATGTTAACAGGGCGCAGGTGATAAATCTGTATAATAAAAGCGCAAGGCATTTGACTGACATCAACAGTTCCGGGCTGAACGCTTCAATTTCTAAATGCCAAGCGGCCATTTCGGTACTTTTATGTTAACAGGGTGCAGGGAATAAATCGCCAAATAGTGTTCCATCGCCATAAAATACACAACTTCCATTTAAAACACAGAAGCTTAAAATACTTACATCAGTTTAATTTAAAATATAATTATTTCATCTGTAATAAAAGAAGCCAACTATTATAACCAAATACGGGCTGACAGCTTCGCTTTTCATAAGTTAAACGGCCATTTTTAATCAAAATTATTTTTTCCACTAAAACTGCATAAAAGTTCAATTTTTCGAAAGATCGTTCAAAAATAATTAATGTTTAAGCGATAAATTGCATTCAAATACGGATATATTCTGAGACAACTTCAGTTTAAAATAGGCTGACAACTCAATATCTTATTCCATGAAAGTAAACAACAATAGCGATTCCTTCATTTTGGCGATTAAAAATATTAAGCCATGAAAGTAATCATTCGTAAAGGGAGATGTCCAGAGAGACTAATTGAAACCAAATAACCTGACTAATTAACCTGATTGTGATTTTTATAGCTGTCAAACCACGAGACAATATGCAACTTTGCTCGTGACGTCCAACTAAATAAATTTTAGCTTTAAAATTCAGCTCGCTATTCATTGAACGCGAATCATTTATTATTATTACTATTATTTAATCGTATTAGAACAACATATATTTCGGAAAGATATTATTTGTTTACACTATAACTTTTTCCGTGATGCCGAGGGGATTATTATGATTTAGCACTTATTTTATGTTGAAAGAGCTGCATCAAAATTATAACATGGAAATATACATAAATATTATTTTTTGAGAGATGCAAGCTACGAACATTTCTCATTAAATTTTTGGGTACTACTTAGTTATCCCGTCGACCAATTTCGCCAAATTATACAAATTGACATAATTGTTATTTTAAATAACGAAAAAACAAATAAATTAGTATAAAATTGTTAAAAATGCAAATAAAACGTTGAAATAAGAATCACTTGATGGCGTAAACACGTGTAACTTGCTTAAAGTCAAGTGAATGTGACATTTACGATCAACCATTAATGGCATTTTATCTTATAGTTTGGCAATAGATTTTTGGTCGACGGGATAACTAAGTAGTGCCAGTTTTGTAATTTAAATGTTAAATTCACGGTAATTTATTGACCCTGACACTGGATCAATACACTTCAATCAATGGACAATGGACACTTTTGCAGGGTTGTACTTAAGGCTGTTCTCAACTGTTCTGCTTATAAATATTTCCGATCCCCTGCCTTAGAGTCCCTTTGAATTTATATTGAGCTCCTGTAAGCTGCGGAGTGGAACGAAAAAAAAAATGAACCAATCAGCAATTCTGAAGCTTTTGAATGTTTTGCAAAAGGTTTGGCATGGCTGGAGCAGCAGACAGACTGCGATACTGGTGAACCAATAATGTTTAAAAACTCCGTAATAGAGCTTCAAAGCAAAGTCAATGGAAAGTGCGACGGACAAAACATTTAGTGAAAGGGCAAAGATCAATGCCTGTATGTCCATTCCTTTTAGTTCATATTTTCAAACTGTTTTTTTTTAATTAACCATTTGGAAAAATGGTTATTGTCTTCTGTCAGGGTAGGAAATCAAAAACATATCTGAAACGTTTTATTGGTTGAATCCGCATTTTATTCATTTTCTGTTTGGTCTATACAGTAATTTGTATTTTCATCTTTACTTTCAACAGAGATGAATATTTCTGTTGCCACTATATAATGTGTTGCCACTATGTGTTACCACTATAAATCAAAATTATCTTTGAATATACATCGTAATCAGCTTTAACAATTAAAAAAAATGCATCGCTATAAAAGAAATGAAACTGTGTGTTGTATTAGCTAAATTGCGCCAAAGGCGGAGGACCCAATTACGGAAGATATGCTAAAATCTCCGCGTTAGCTAACGTACTACAACTGATAAGAACATGGACATGAATCCAAATGCTTAAGTGAGTTAAGAGGTGTTTGACAAGAAAGATGAAATACATAACATCAAATAATATACGAAACGCTGCCATGATCTTAAAGAGTTTTTCATTTCTTGGTCATAAATGAATTGGCTAAAACATTAGTGTATTGGAATTTTTTTTTTCAGTGAATCAGTTAATTTACATTTAATTTATGAATTTTTCAAAGATCAAAAACTGTTACGAAATACGACGAAATGATAACTGTGCTAAAATAGGACATGATTAAAGGATATTAATTACTTATCTGGAATAATTGAGATTTATATTATTAAAAAATAACAAAATTGAGTAAGAGAAATTATACTTTTAAAACATTAGGAAAATTAAAAGTTTAAACAAATGTAGTTTTAAACATTTTACATATATTGCGATTATACTTTTTAAAAAGAAAAATACAAATTAAACAAATAAAACTTCTTGTCTATGTTTCAGGTTCATAAAGTTCAGATCTCTTCCTTTTAAATGCCATTTATAATATTTTAAAACATTACCGTATTGCGCTGTTTGGAATTACGTTTGCCTCTTGAGACATATTGTAAATATCATATTATATCTTGAGACATATTGTAAATATCTGATTCCATGTAAAAAAAGACTACTTTTGTACTAGACAGGAAATTGATAAGATCCTTGGAAAAATACGACACCTTAGAAATAGATAAAAGCGTAAAATCAATTTTGTTTAAAGCTTTATCGTACGTGATATGGGGTACTTTCTCTATAACTGTCTGTTTTTTTCTATCACGGAAGGAATTGCCTATTTTTGAAACATGACATTTTTTAGATGTATTTTAGAATTTCTGCAACAAATATCATGAACAAAAAACAAGTATTTTCTTTGTTTGCGGCATGCTTCACAAATATATATATACATACATACATGCATATATATATATATATATATATATATATAATAAAAACTAATAAACTAATATATATATATATATATATATAATTATATATATATATTAGTTTACTAGTTTTTATGTTTTGCATCAAGTATGGAGATACACTTTAGAAAATATTTGTAAAATGTACATATGTATATATAATTATTCCATTAAGCACCGCTATATAAATTAACCGATTTTTTTAATGGAATCATTGTTTTTTCTTAATGAGCAGGATGTCATTAAAGTACTTCTGAAAAAAAAATTAAAAAAAATGATTATTTATGAAAAACAGCATGTTCCCGAAATGGGAGCAATGGCGCTTAATAAAGGCAAATTTTTTTACAAAAATATCCTTTTACTTTCGTGTAATTATAACAGTTATTTTTCAATTCTTTTAAAATAGAAAGCACTATATCATTCTGAAACAGACATTTTATAAGAAAATTGGATAAATTACATCTACAATTGTAATAAACATTTACATTTATAATAAAAAAAAACAACTTACCTTTTTATTAGCATTTTCATTACATATCTCTTTATTTTTCATCATTTCATTATTTTTTCTCTCTATTTTACATAAAAGACGACTGAACAATTTTTATACGTTTATTTTTTTTTCTTTTTAAATTAGTAAATCACATACTACTTCGTTGACTTTTGATTTTGAATGTACGGAAAGCTCAACCTCAACAGATATATCACGAGGTAAATTGTCGCATAAATTGTTTTCTATTACATATTCTTCATCTGTTACTATTCCGGGATCAGGTGGCAAACAAGCGATTTCCGGATCATGCGAATAATAATCTGAACCTACAGGCGCTGACAATCGCGCGGCCACCTAGGGCCCATGTCCTGAGCACGAAATTTCTGACGGGCACAAAATTTTTCATAATTTCATCTAAATTTCCATTAAAGTCATAATTCTGAAAAAATGTAATATTTGAGATTTTAATGCGATGAAAAGATAAATAAGTGTGTAACATGTAAAAAAAACTTGTATCAGTAAATCAACCAATCTAAGGAGGCACGAATAATTGGAAGTGTCCTGGACACAGAAACTTGCTAGTCGGGTCCTGTGATCCTACTTGTTCAAAATAATCCAACACTTGAGACACAGTTAAACACTACACAGGCATATTCTCCTTAACATCGAAATACAAATAAAAAAGACTGCTAAAGTATATGTTTTAGCAAAAAGAAGACATCTAATAAAGTAAGAAACATATTTTAAGAGTAACACTTCCAAGAAAAGTTTAATGGGAATGAAAAAAAAGCGTTTCTAAATCTTCTATACAGACTGTTTTCACGCTCATAATAAAAGCACCGTATTGGGTCTTCCTAATTTCGGACTTTCCGTCTGGACTTGAAAACTAACGAAAGCGTCATTGCTCCCGTTACGGGAGCAACTCGTTCTGTCATGAATTATGATCAATCTATTATACTTATTAACTATACATTTATGCAGTATTAGACAATAGATAGTTATAAACATATTTTAAATAACAAATGTAATTTTTATTAGTAAGTTATTTTAAAAAAAATTCTTGTTAAAGCGGTCAAAAAGCTAAATTTCGTCTTTTTAAACAAGTTTTAAAAAATAGAAAATGCAAATGAAACTTTTTCAAAAAATTACAGAAGTCATCTCAAATATTCAAAATACAAATAACGTAAACTTTTTGACAATATATAAAATACACATTTTAAAAAAAATTCCCAAAGTAATGTTCCCAAAATGGGAGCAATGACGCTTAATGGGTTTTAAAAGAAATGTTATATTATATATAAATGTATGTATATATATATAATATGATATCTATAAAATTTATCTTTATTTACATACATTTATTTAAACATACCTCATATTTTTTAAAGTCAGAAATCAGATAAATAATTTTACCTGAGAATAACAAAAATTCAAAAATATTAGTTACTACGCATATACATTTGTGTGAATAATACGTATTAAAGTTAGCCGATTTTCTGGCAATCGGTTCCAAATTGTGGTATCCCTAGTTTGTATTTGAGTTCCTGCGCACGCAGCCAACAGTAATGGATAATGCATGCTCATAGCAGAGAACATTCTTTAATGACTATTTTCCTTTTCGTTTTGTGGAGAAACCCATTGACCTTTAAAATATTTCTTTAATCAATGAGTTTGGTTTTGTTGAATTTAAACTAAATTTACTGGAATATAACTCATGGCTAATCTTTTAAACATGGAAATTCTTTCTGGATTGAATTCTCAGACTCTTCAATAATGCGACAGTAAATCTAATATTCAGATTCTGCAATGTTGTTCAGTCACGAAACTGAAGTTGCATAGTTACTAATATATCGCTTTCTTCAATTGCAGCATAATAGAGCTACCAAAAATAAATGGGAGAGATCTATAGCTACTATAAATTTTGTTTCGTGAAAACGAATTACTACAAATACACATATATATACACTATATGGCCATTAATGACTGAACACTTTCAATTTTAAACATTTTTTCGAATATTGAGAAATATGCTTGTCAGATTCTTCTGGAATTTCAGGATTAAAAAGAATGGGTATGACACCATATATATTCACGTCGATTTCATAAGGAGGGCAATAAGGGGCCCAAAGAATAAAATAATACTACGGATCACCCTGTAAAATTCAATTCACGAAATGATTTATCGCTACGGAATATAAATAAACAGACATTGTACAATATGTATATTCATTTGTGTAAAAATAGCACGTATATTAATAGAGATATAGTGATTTTTAAAAAATAATAATAAATGCCATGTTTTTTGTTTATAACATACAGAATTTTCAACCAAAGTTAACGCCAGTTTCAGAAATATTGACAAAAGTTAGTAGAAACAGTATAGTTCGATTGGAATATAAATATGTTAAATATTTTAGGAAATATGAGCAGTTGTACAAAATACTTTTTATTTGCGAATGCGCACACGATAACTAGGATCTTGTTACATAATTTAATAGTCATAACTATGAAGCAACTTATTAAAAATTACAGTCAAATATCGTAAACATTCAGAAAGGTATCGGCGTTAGAATGAGTTGATTTTTAGTTGCTTACTAAAACTAGCTGAATGATAAAGGATTGTCCACAAATTTTCAATTTTTTTTTAAATATTAATTTTTCTCTGATATTTTAGTTCTTCTTGGGTAAACACCAGAATGAGTCCATACCATGATAAAAAGAAGCATAAAAATCGTAGCACTTTTTCCAAATCTACACGTTGATAGTCACTAAATACCAACACTTCTCTAAAAGTCTCTTAATAAAAAAATGACAGTTTGTGGAAAATCTCTTATCATTCAGCTGCTTTTAACAACAACTAAAAATTAGCTCCCTTTAACGCCGATATTTTTCTGAATTTTTACGATATTTGACTGGATATTTTTAATAAGTTGCTCCATAGAGTTGACTATTAAAATTTGTAAAAAGATTCTTGTTATCTTTCGCGCATACGCAGATAAAAAAAAATCATAGAACTACTAATATTTCCTAAAATATTTAATACATTTATATTCGAATTGCACTATATTGTTTCTACAATATTTTGTCAATTTTTCTGAAACCGGAAATAAATTTGGTTGAAAACCCTGCATGTGACTAGCAAAAAACGTACAATATTTTTTTATTTATTAAAAAATTGCTATATCTCTATTAATATATGTGCTATTCTTACACAAACGGGTAAACATATTATACAACGTCTGCCTATTTATATTCTGTAGCGATAGATTTTTTTCGTGCATTTTACTTTACAGGGTTATTCCAAGTATTATTTTTTCTTTGATTGCTTTTGTTGGTCCCCGAATTGGCCTCCTTATCAAATCGACGTTGATAAATATGAGGTCAAAGCTGTTGTTTTTAATCCTGATATTACAGAAGAATCTGGCACGTATATTTCTAAATATACGACAAAATGTTATTCCAGTATCACGGAGGCGTGTTACTGGAACTGGAAGGTATCGCATAATTCCTGCAGTGAAAAAAATATATTATGTACAGCAGATGAATGCCTTTAGAAAAGCGCGAGAACTGCGGGACGCGCGTTTGGTGTGAACGATTTACTTGCGCAGCCGCACACATGAAATGCATGTCTTCAAGCTCCGCATTGGTGTAAGAATGCACGTTGCCCGAAATCCGTGCGGGGAATGACGATTCAAATCAGCGAAGCGCTTTCCTCCGTCGAACTCAACAGTTTCAGCACCCAAATTCCTATACGAAATCTATTTAATAAGGTCCCCTCTACCTGCCTTTACATTTCTGACATATAATTTTGAAACACCCTGTATATATGAATAATATGTTCATTTTTATATAAAATTGCTTAGCATTATGATTACTTTTCAATAATATAAAGATTTAATAGTATAAGACATAATATACTCGATATATGCTGTAAAAATCAAAAATAAGTTTTATATGAGACATTAATAAAATGGAATATTCGTTACACATACGTCCAACAAAATGCAATCTGTGAGTGATGAAATTTTGCCTATAAGTTAATAACAAATCATCTGCTTATGAGGAAGCAGTTAAAATAAACGTGTTTGGGCTTTACTTTAGAAAACGTTACCTACACTGTTAAAATTTTGCAGTATTCTGGCAGGTCATTTGACAGTTTTTTTCCGAAAAAGGTTGAAACAACCGTAATTTAATACTATTCTGACCATATTATTGGCCATTTTATGGTCAGAATATAGTTAAATTGTGGTTATGAAACCGTTTTTACAAAAACCGTCGAATGATCTGCCAGAATGCTGCAAAATTTTTAACAGTGTAGAATAGAATTACCTGGTAAAGTTGAATTTTAGTAATTACATTGTTTTATCACCGAAGTCTTTATATATCTGTTTTTTATATGTCCACCCATCTACCAATCTACCTATCTATCTATTTATCTATGTAACAATCTCTCTATATATGTCTGTCTATCTAGCTTGCTATATATATAATATATGTAAAGTGTTTCATAAAATATGGGCAAAACTTTAGGAGGTGATAGCACACATCCAAAAAAAAAAAACAACTTTCATCAAAGAATGCATGGTCGGGAACAAAACGCAAAGGTGCTGGTGTATTTGTAAAATCCGTCTATGCAAACGATAAATCTCCATTCCTGTTGCGAGTTATCTAGAGAAGAACGACAAGAATAGCATGGAAATGTCATATGAGCACGAAGGAACGCGTATGTAAAAAGTCGCCTCGATTAATGCATAAAAGCTGCTGATCTGAGTTTGTAACTGTCAATAGCAGTAGGAGCGCATAGGAAGATGTTGACCCTCACTAACAGGTAAGTGGCTGTTATGCATTTTATGGACGTAACTGCAAATGTAAATTGCTCACAGGCCTAAAGATTGTACGGAGAGCTGTTTCCTACCTTGCCTTTGCCACTAAATCATTCTTTGTATGTTTTTGACTCGTCTAACATTAGAATCTTCAGCGCCATCTAGCACCTTTGCATTTTAATTCTGACCATGCATTCTGTGATGAAAGTTGTTTGTTTTCGATGTGTACTATCCCCTCTTAAAGTGCTGTCCATCTTTTATGAAACTCCCTGTATGTGACTGTATATTCTTATATCTATCTATCTATTTATATATGATTTTCGTATGATCTATCAAATCCGTTCTACTACATTTAAGTTTTGATAATAAATTGCAATACCTTTATTTAATAAAGGACGAATCTTATACATTTTTATCTATTTTGAAATGTATTTTTTAATATTTATTACCATCTACTGCTATATCTTCAAAAGAAATAACTAGTTCAGAAAAAAAACAATTTATTAGATATTATACAGCTTTTTTACAGAATAAAAATACTTCTGCACCCATTTAACTTGTAGTTCGATATGTTTTATTATACAAGATGTGTTTCCACTATCTAAAACATTCCTTTCTATTTAAAGGTTTATAACACTCATATTTAGATCATTTAATTAGATTAATTTTTAAAGATGTCATAATCTAATACGTTAAGGAGCAGTTTCATGAAAACATGCGCAAATTAAGCAAGAAAGTAAAATCATTCGTCAACCATAGATTATGAAACACTTTCCGATACTTCTGTAAAACTTTATGAAAACATTTTCGTTGAAAACCAGATTTCAACAATTATTGCACGTAGCAGGAAAGAAGTACTACAATTCTTTTGTACACCTCTGTAAATTATCTATAGATTTATATATTTCCTACACAGTATGCTAATAAAAATATAGTTAGAAAACGCATGACACAATTGAGAATTCACTTTTAGCAGTTTCTAACAATAGACAGAAACGTACTTGAATGCTTTTGAAAAGCCATGTATTTTATCTGATGGCTTTTACACATTTAGCTGAAATTTAATTGAGGTAAAAACACTTTTAAACTACTGAGATCCCACTTAAAGGTATTACTAATGATAGGCGGCCATTTATCCAGTTTTTTGCTTACCACTGTATATGATTTTATTTATATGATACAAACATCTCTGAGTATACTAAATGTAGTTGATCTTGAAAATGCATAATTGAAAAAAAAAACCTCAAACAATTCACATTCAATCTCGCTATGGTAACGAAATCTTTTGTGTAGTCCTATATATGTTCCTTAGAATTTATATACACCACGTAGTGTTCAAAAAGTTAATTGGGCTTTAAACGTATTTCATAACAAACATCAGCATTCAACCCTAAAAGACAATACTTCAGATACAATATTGTATTCGAAATATTTTATGTATCCTATAAATGAACGATAAATGTGATGCACATTATATTCTACTTCAAGCATCTTGTAGTGAACACCAGTAATGTGTATTAATACCATCATGTTTGAAATAGTGCACACATAATTAAAGTTCTCTGCGAACAGTATTCCCCGTAGATTATTATATAAACGACTCTTTTGTGTGATCCTGTAAATTAATGATAAATACTTTGGACACCATATTCGAAGGAAGCATGCTTTAGTGCACTTCAAAAACGCATATAAGTTCCATAATGTTTCTAATTTAGTAAGATAATTAAAATACGCCGCAAATGATTCTTCTTCACAGACCATAATAAAACGGCATACATTTGAGTTCCCCAGTACTAGTACTGTATGTGATAGGGATAACATAGGCTATAGGAATCATCTTTTAGTGCACCCCAATAAAGTACATAATGTACATGTTTAAGAACGGAAAACTTTTGAGTTCCCCCTATAAATAAACATTGAAGGCTATTCATTTCAGATTAAATTCCGCACATGCCGTGGCAAACCTCAATAACATAATCAATTACTTGTCAATCCGAGTATATGTACACTGTCATCAAAATTAAAGGGTAATGACAGAAATAAAACGTAACTGACACTCAATGAAAAATTACAGTTGAGCGCGGATTATCGGAACAAGTCGAGACCGACTATAGTTCGGATAAGCAAAAGTTCGGATAAATGGACAGACAATTTAAAGGATGTTCCTGACTATACTGGAACCTTCACACTTTATCCAGGCTTAGAACTAACAGCACCAGTTAGGGCTAGCGTGTTTATTTATTTTTATAAATTTCTAAACTCCAGAAATTATATTTTAAGCAAAAAAGCTTTCGGTTGTTGCTTGGTCAAAGAAGATGTTCTTTCCAATGCTGCCATACCTCGAATTCGTCTTAAATACGTTAGTTGAATAGGATCAGACGTCTGCCGTACGAGCATTACATAGCTCTTTCCAAAACATTCTAAGGCTGCGTTATGTGATGGACCTAGGTCATTTTCAGAGCATTCGTTTTCATTTCTTCAATTTCTTTTTAATCTTAAATCTTAACCACAGTCTCATCATCGTTAAAAAATAATTTTGAGAGAAATAGGCTGTTCAGATAAATGGAAGTTCGGTAAAAAAAAATGAGAGAAATATGCTGTTCGGATAATTGGAAGTTTGGTTAATTGGAGTTCCGTTAATCGGCGCTCTATTGTATTAATGAAAATTTGTACAAAAACATTAGTTAACATAAATTATAATGTTTTGCTCTTGATTATTCTCAAAATATTTAAATTGCAACCAAATTTACGGAAATTGAAAAATGATGGAAAAATAAAGTAATCTCTGGTGGAAAAATGTTTCTTTAATATGGTGCATGGTCACCTCAGACAGATATGCATACCTCACATCTTTTTCACAGATTTTACAAAAGTGTTTATCAAGTCTTGTGGAATTGCACGCCGCTCTTCTAAAAGTGCAATTTTCAGCTCCTGCAGGGTTCTTGGAGGAATTTGGTGCTCTGAATGTCCGCGTTCTAAAGCCTTCCACACATGCTCAATGGGGTCAAGCAGGGTGATTAAGTTTGAAAATCTATTCTAGTGATATCTTCTGTTTGCAAGTAATTTGACACTACATATGCTTGATGTGGCCGAGCATTTTGATGCATTATCAAAAATTCTGGGCCAACAGCATCCTTAAACTGTCTAACTTGGGGTTCCAATACCTCCTCCACATATCTTTGCAAGCGGTTAAAGAAACTTCTTGAAAGATATTCAGCTTGGTGCGGCCATTTGTCATAATTTACGCCGAAATCATTAAACCGCAGTCGTGGAAACGTGATATTTCACGGACAACGGAAGCGAAGTTGTGTGTTTCTTCCTCTACTTATAGAATCAGTGTTCGTGCTATAGTTGCACTCGTCAATAAACAATACTAGGGCCCAGTCTTCTTGGCTCCATTGAACATGACGACGGCACCAGTTTAAACTGCCCCCTTTGAAAGCTGAAGTGAGTGGGACACAAACTATTTATTTCTCGCATACCGACCACTCTCATTAAACGATTGTGCAAGAGTAGAACGGCTTATTTGAGTTTCCTTGGCAGCCTGGATGTCTGAAACCAAATCTCTTATAGACGCTTTGCGGTTTCTTCTAGCCGCTAATGACAGAAAATGGCCTTCGGATGCAGTTGTTGTTCTTGGTCGCTTTTGACCAGGCTGTCTATCAGCAGATTCGATGCTTAAAAAGCCGCTCAAAACTCTTGATACGACACTTTGAGGGATATTCAAATATTGTACTACCTCCATTTGTGTTTGACCTCCCTCGATCATACCAATTATTCGACAATTTTGACCTCCACTTACATGTTCCCTTTCAGTCATATCTAATGTATACTGATGACTCTCAGACAACACTTTCGCTTTAAACAACACTACAGACCAGAATACCAACATGCGTCTATTGCTCACCACATTGCCAATCACTGAATTTGTATATTTCCGGCGCTAATTTATGCACGGAAGTGCAATTTTGTGTTTAATTGTATTTAATTAACATAACTAATGGTAGCATTGGGCATTGGTTGGAACATTAACTTAGTAAGTATATTTTTTCTCATATTCCTTCAATTTTGATGTCCAGTGTAGTTGAGTTAGAGCACGTATTGACGGCAGACAGACGACATACAGGTAAGCCGAAATCATAAACTCTTTTCAACTATGTTGTAAAGTGTTAAGAAGCAATCTTTTGTGATTTATAATCCTTTAAAGTGTCTTAAATATCATTTCTAAATCGTTTTTCCTTCTACCCAATATTTAAGTGATGTAAACAAGTTTAACGGAACAATGTCACGTTTGACAAGTTTACTATCAATATTTTAAATAAGTTTTCTTCACAGTTCTTTAGTAACGGCAAAGGTTTCATGAGTATACAATTTAAAATATTGACAGTTTGTTTTGGTAAAATAAACAAAATATTTTAAACGTAGGAAAATTCTTTAGAACATTTAGGTATTGTTCTGTTTTTCAAATTTATAGAAAACAATAGTGCCAAAATTTTAATTTAAACTTGAAACAGCTACCATCTTGTAAAATTTTAATTTATTTTATCTAATTCAGTTTTTGCATTTAACTAATTTATTATATCATAAACATTCGTGAGAATTTGTAATATCAGAAGTTTATTAACCTACAGTTACTTACAGTTATCACCTAGAGTTATTAACTGTGCACGTGCACGCCGCCATGGGTAATAAATTTTGGAGATGTTTAAATCGATTACCCATTCAGGACCATGGGTGCATATTTGTACTTTCAAAAAATACATTTGGAATTTCTCTCCGGCACCAATAATAAAGAAAATTGTGATATGCTGTATTTAATTTGAGCATTTTCATGATTGTATAAGTAGATGTAACTTTTTAAAAATAAGTGGTGTCAGGCGAGTAAAATTTGTGCAAGTGAGGTCCTCCCTAAAGGGTTAACACATTCACGCCGGCGCGGTGGGTCACACTCGTCTGTCTCAGAGCTGCTAAGTCTCCGGCTTTGCGGCTACCAGTATTTTAAAACAGAAAATGTTGTTTCATTTAATTAGAGCAATTGGGCGATTTAAAAGAACAACATTTTCTCTAAAATAACAGTGGTGTGTAAAAAGCCGGAGACTTGAAAACTCTGAGACAGTCGAGTGTGACCCACTGCGCCGGCGTGAACGTGTTAAATAGAAATATTTGTATAGCACACATTTTCAATATATAGTCAAAATGACAATAAATTCAATGCTATTTTTTTAACTGTGATTTATTTAAACAAATCCAATACCTAATACTTCTAGAAAAATTCTCAACCTTTAAAGGAAAACGTACTCTTTTGTAACGTATTTCAAATATGAAATTTCACGTCCAAAGAAAAATGCCACTTTTATCATCGACATGAAATTGATAATAAGATCCATGCACAAATACGATACCATAGAAAATGATAAAACCGTATAATCTATTTCGTTTAATCTTTTTTCTACGTGCTAGTGGCCACTTTTCTTGTAACTCTATGACGAAATTGAGCTCCTTTTCTTTTTCTATCACCGGTAATAATTGTGAAAATCTGAGAGCTGATGCTATTTCTTTAGATGAATTTTACCACATAAGAAGAAATATAAGTAATAAGAAAAATACATTTTTTCTTATTAATATATTTATTTATTTCGATTATTAATTAAATTATTTGTTAATGTATTTATGATTGTCGTTGATATTATTCATATATTTATTTTAACTCTCCCACGTTTGGTGAAAAAACAAATATTTCTTTTATTAATCGTTTCGCTAAGCGTTGTTGTTGTTGTTTTTTATTTGGTTGTAAAAATAATATATGGGGCATTCTCACAATCTTTTGACTTTTGGGGGAAAAAATCTGGCGAAATTAAACTTGCTAAAATAACATTTTAATCTGATAGACGAATGCCTTAATGATTCTAAATAAAGAAAAAATGGTCAGCAGTGTAAATTTTTATCTTGCGAGTTTAATTTTCCTTACCATTTTACCCCTATAACTTTTTATTTTTTTTTCTAAATTTTTACTTATAATGAATTTGCATAGTACCTACAGGGCATTCAATTAAGAAATAATAAAAATGTAGTACTTTTAATACAGAATTTTGTATAACATTGTCTTAAAGGGATGTAAAAGAAGGGACGGTCAGGTAAAATGGGGTTGGTATTGGAAAAAAAGGACGAAATTGTAAAAAAAGGGACGGTAAGAATGGAACGGTAAGGAATATTACCACCTATTTTTAAGAAAATCATGTTAAGATTAAATGATAGCCACTATGTTTGTTGATTTTTAGAAACAGTTGTTAACATTGGATTAAATTATTATTATTTTTTAAATTTACCTCGAAAAGTGCAGGAATAAACCTTAGGGACGGTGAGACCACCAATAAAGCCACGATGCTTGAAATTGATATTTAAATGCTGATTTAAATTCTATAGTAAATTTCCTGCCAAAGAATTTTAGACTTTATTTATCTACCATACTTCTGCATGAGAAAAAACTTGAAAAAAAATTATGTGGCTGCTTCTGAAATGATTTTCTGTATAATTTTAGAAGAGGGATGGTAAGGAATCTAAAACCCAGGGACAGAGTTTAAAAAATAATATCAACCCTAAAAATGTGTGCAGGTTAATTTTTAGCTTCATATTTATATAAAACAATAGTTCCAGTTTCAGAAAAAAATTACATTGAATTATTTTTATTGAAACAATATATTCAGACAGCTCCAAACTTAAAAATGAGTATCAGGAACACGGGAGGGTAGATGAGTTTTCCTGGTTTTTCGACCCCCAACATCGTCCAAAACTTATTTATCTCGTTAATATTGTTATGCAATCATGCAAGGGATGGTCCCCAGTATATGAAAAAAAAAAAAAAAAAAACGCAAAAAAATGTGTTAAACAAAAAATTATTATTCAAGGACATGCAAGTCAAAATATTGTGAGAATGTCCCATATATATTTCTGAAATTAGAAAATTGTCATAAAGTTAAAATTTAAGTACTCTAAGATACATCGAATCTCTGTTACTTGTTTCAACCTGAAGGAAACCAAGTTTTTTTTTTCGTCATACTGCATTTTATTCTTTTAATAGTTTACACGAAATCGCTTTAAAATATTGAAATCGTATCAGTGCATATTCGGAGAATTGAACAAGAATTTGAAAAATGCGTAATTTTACAAGAGCAGACTTTTAAGGTACCAATCGAGTCATCGCTTCTAGAGATGTTTGCTTGAGCGAAAAATTTATATGTTTATAATATGTGTTACGTCTAAATATTAAGTATGTTTTGTTGAAAACATGGAACATATGCATATGGGAAACTAGGGTGTGTTGAGCATAGGTGAGCCTTGACCCACCCATCAGTTTTCACATTTAAACGAAATTCAGAGTTTTATCGATAAGTGTCAACGAAAGCTACCGGAATGCCCAAACAACAGTGTGCTTCATACAGATAAACGAAAATGGTGTGGGAAAAAATCAATTTTGACGCGATTTTAACCTAAAAGTTGTGTTTTTTAGAAATATTTTGTAAGCTTTTTACAGATAAAATATATCAAAGAAATTTAAGTAAGTAGGTTTTAAGTAATGCAGAAATATCGGGCTTTCATTCCGGGCATAAAGAAAGTACAGTAAGTTAGACTTAACATAACAATGTGCTATTCTTTAGAAAAGTGCTATGTGCGGAGGCTTAACACACACAATGTGAGGGAGGGTTGGCCAGATACTCTAGACTCCCTTTATTCTGTAGTTTTGAAAATCTTTTTATTATACACTGTGCATAATGAAAAGTTAATTGTTCTATATAAAAAAGAATGTAAATTTATTCTGTAAAGCTGCAGTAAAATGGGATGATGGAAAAGAAATGTTTAAAACTCATTAATGAAAGATATGAAAAATTGCTATAGTATCAACATCAAGAAAAAATTAAAAAATATATAAATGGGAAAGTTGCTAGGAACGTTTTCCGTTTAAATATTACTTACAATAGGTAAATAGAAACAGTGGGAAAGACTAGAAATGACTAAAAAGTATGAAAGCATCAGTTTAAAACATTTCAGGAGCAGTGGCATGTTTATGAAACCACTTAATTGTAATACCCAAACGCCACAATGGCACCAGAAATTTTCTGAAATCTTTTCCTTTTAATATGTATGTGAAATATAGCCATTTTCTTATTTCCAAATAAATTTGTTCGTGAATTCTGGTGCCAAACATTTATTCAACATTTTAGTACTTAAAGTACATTGTTTCAGAAAGGGTTAAAAGATGTGAATGGTAAGTTAAGTGCTCATGCGATTGCAAAATAACATAGCATTGATTGAAAAATTTTAGGAAGATATGTAGACAAATTTCACAGGGAAGAATACAGTGAGATTATGCCAAACTATGTGACAACTAGAGTTGTCAGGTCTAGTGTCACAAAAAGTAGGACAAGGAGACAAAAAAAAAGGGTCAGTGGCTCCTAAATCCGGATATAATAATACATGATTCCCTATGAAAACGGAACCTGTCTCTAACGAAATACTGTCTTAAATGTTAAAATTTCATTTTCTCCGATGTTCAATTATACCTGCTCATACAAAGTCCTGTTTAATACAAAAATTTTCTCCTCTGACTTGCGAATGCTTCTAAACAGGTTTGATTTAGCATCATATTTCTAAAAATACTTTTCTATAATAATTAAAGCATGCATCATAAAGTTATTTTGCTTTTTTAAAAACTGATTTAAATTTTCTTCACAAATATTTCAATATATAACAAACTGGATCAATCCTCTCATATAGTGGGCCAACCCTCCATTATGTACGGAGCCTTGACCCATTATTTTCTCATTATTAAAATCAATATTTTTTTTTTAACTTTCTTATATATTTTATATATATGTTATACAATATGTAACAATTTTCTTTTGATAAATAATTGTATAACGAATAAAATGTTATATAAAACTTTACGTTAAACATTTTAAAAATGAAAAAAAAATCATTTTGTAAAAAGGTGGGTCAACCCTCTCTAGTCTTCTCTATATTCATTTCAAACTTTTTTTCGACTCCTTAAACGAAAATAAGCATAAAGCTGAAAATTATGTTATTTAAGAAACATGCGAATGACAAGATACTGTACAAAATCTATTTCCCTCAGGATTTTTTCTACTTTTTAAACTATAATGCGTTGTCTATTTCTTTTACTCTTACTTCTTTTCATACATACATTTCATTATTCGAGAATTCTTATTGGGAGGGTCGTATTATTTTTATTATTTTAAAAAATGTGTATCTCTAAAAAAAACTAGAGTGCAATTAATCGAATGTGCCAATCCTAAAACTTCATTTTTATCTCATACATTTTAATATTTCAAAAAGTACATACAAAATGTTAATACTTCAATACTATCAGTTCAGTACTATACCAACTTTGACTTTCATCTAGATCAATGACTTAAATGACTTAATCTAGATCATGACATTTATTAAAATAAATAGGATTTCATTAACTATTGTACATGAGCTGTTTGCGAATAGCTGGCTTAGTAGGATGCGTATATCTTTTCGCTGTATGAGCAGATGATGTACAGTAGAGCGACACAAAATTGAGGAAAATCGCTACTACAGAGCCTCTCTTGGTGGATATTCTCAAATATCAAAGAGGACCTGATTTCCATAGACAAAAACATACACAAAATGCGTTTGTTTTAAATGAAATTGGGACAAAAATTATTCTTACAGCACCTGCTTTAGGCGACATTTTTCCAAATTCAGGGAGGACCTGCTTGCCATAGTCAAAAACATACACAAAAATTGGTTTAATTCTATGCATAACTTCATAAGCTTTTCGATGATACAATAATGAATATTTCTCTATTCTAAAAAAAAGTAACTACCGCTGTCACCGCCGCCGCCGCCGGTTTTGAATTTTTTTGTGACCGAAGGTCTCTCTTCGTTAATATTAAGACAAATATTGCATACAAAAATATGAAAATCGGTGGTATTATAGAAAAATGTTTGATAAACACGCCGATGCAGACAGTTTTTAAAACGAAGAATTATTTTAAGAGATATTTAATGCTAAAGTTGGACAAAATCGTTGCATTAAAAAAATTTATAGCAGCAAAAACTATGCATGGGAATTTAATCATTTTTAGATCATTTTATACGTGTGAAGTTCCCGGTGTGCAGATTGTATTTTTTTTTTTTTTTTAATTTGACTGATTTTTTGAGGTTTTATTTCTGTTTTAAATTGAAATTTTCAGCATTTCGAGAGATATTTTTTACAGATTTTAGAAAATGGTTTTAATTTAAACTGTTGCCAACTCTATAAACAGCGCAAACAATAATGCTTGCTACAAATTAAAAATTTATTTACACGTGACTATTATAAACAGATGAAAAAAAAAACATTTGGAAATAGAATTAAATAATTACGTATAAAAAGCAGGAACTTATTAAAAATTACACCATAAAAACTATATTTAAACGTGAATTTTAAAACAGAAAGGATATTGTTTGATAATAAATTCATTAAGATGCGTTAGAAGTCTTAAGTAGAGGAAATTACGTCATAATTACGTCACATTGCACTTATTACGCAAAATGAGCACAAAATAATATTGCAAAATAGTTTAAATTTAGGAATTTCGCGAGACATTTACTTGATATTTTGAGATGATCTTTTCAACTATTTCAGGGCAAATAACATTTCATTTCTAATAAAAGTATTTTCACGTGAATATTAAAAAGAGAAAGGAAAGTTTGGTAAAAATTACGTCATATTTAAAATGTCTTATTTAAAAGAACTTTCTTAATAAATTCATTAACATGCGTTAGAAGTCTTAAATAGGAGAAATTACGTCACATTACAGTTATTACATAAAATGAACAAACAATAATGTTGAAAAACAGTTTAAATTTAGAAATTGCGCGAGACATTTATTTGATTTATTTATTTATTGAACAACAAACATATGACTTGTGTGCTTGACATGAGAGCCCGCTTATAAGTCAATGACCAATATCGCCAAATTATATAAATCGCCAAACCACTCGCCAAATTATACAAGTTGACGTAATTTTTATTTTAAATAACGAAAGAACAAATGAATTAGTATAAAAATACAAATACAAATAAAACGTCGAAATAAAAATCACTTGATGGCGTAAACACATGTAACTTCCTTACAGCCAAGTGAATGTGACATTTACGATCAACTCTCATTAGCATTTAATCTTAGTCTGGCAATAGATTTTTGGTCGATGGGATAACCAAATAGTACCGTTATAATTTACCACTCGAAAAGTTAAAAAAAAATGCTAACTGGCGAGTTAAAAAAAAAAAAAAAAAGCTATTGGCCGAATTTTAACCCAGCTAACAAAAAAGTACCAAGAATTCTTTGCGATCATGGAAAGTTTTATATAGTTTTACTCGAAAAAGTAACTTTGATTCTTTAATCAAAATGGAAACCTTTCTTATGAAAAACGAAGGAACTGTTGATGATAGTCACATGACTTAAACTATTATTATAAAGATTGTTTTCAATTCTAAAAACAGCGCAAAGAATAATATTTCCTAACGATTAAAAATTCATTTACACATGACTATTAAAAACAGAAAAAACCCTTAAAATTATTATTAAATGAGTACGTGTTAAAAGCAGGAAAATATTGAAAATTATGTCTTGAAAATTGTATTCACACGTGAAAATTAAAAGAGAAAGGAAACTTTAAAATAAAAAAAATACATTAATATGAGTTTAACCCCTTCAGGGGCAAGTTACTTCTATTCGTAAAATGTTGAAATCAGTGAATGACACCAGAATTTATGACACCAGAAATTTCGAAATATGAAAATGCTTTTGTTCACTTACTTAATAAAAGGAAAATTTTCATTCCAATATTCAGGTGCGAATATGGCATTTAAGAATTAAAATTAAATGTTCCAAAAATGAACACCGCCCTTGAAGGGTTGAAGCAGTAAATTGTAGTAATTGTAGTAAATTGAATTATATCAATCGTTTTATAACGTTCGTTGATAATCGTTAAAAAATACCGGTCGGCAAAGACTCTGCTTACTTAATTCATTTTATTTTAGCTTCTTTTGAAATGTTTAACTAATCTTCTTTAACCAAACACAATAACAACCAGTGGATGACTTAAAAGCAACTGATTCGGCGTTAAATTTTCGCAATCAAAGGGAAATGAATGGAAACCCGTATACAGGGAGATCGCTATAAGTTTTTTCATTATAATTCAATCTGCTCTAATGTTTTAAAACTGATCAAATTAGCGTGCTTTTAGATTCTGCGGTGTCTGAACGGGTGTTGGCAAGCGTAGCTTTCAGGGGGCAGAGCCCCCTACTGGCACAAAAATATCAATTACAGTGCCCCTTTCCGGAGAACTTTTTCCATATTCAGTTAGAATCTCCTGCCATAGACAAAAACATACACAAAAAATTTGATCAATACTATGCATAACTTCATAAAATTTTCGTCGAGAAAATGGCGACACATGGGCAAACGGACAGATATACATTTTGTATAAACATGCGTTTTGGGAGCTTCTACCCCTAAAAAGTGTAAATCCGTCGAAAACAGGAAGTCGTAAGCTGCACTTGCAGAGACGGAAACTTCGCATCAAGCTACGCCGGCTATTCTCAAACAGTTGGTGTACAATAGAATGACGAAAAACTATTGATTGTAAATATATCATGATCGAGATTAACTGATTTTTACTCCGATAAATTGACTGAATCAGAAATTTAAGATGAAAGTCAATGTTGGTATAATATTCAATTAATAATAATGAAATATTAACATTTGTAAGTACTTTTTAAAGTTTCACTCTTAAAAAGTGAAAATGGAACCATTATAAGGTCACTTCTGTGTATGTCTGTCACAGTCATTTTACTCGTAAACTTTAGGACGTGAAAAGCTCAAATTGGAGGAATTAATAAAGAATACTGACCCACATATTTACAGATTATTAAATATTCATAAATATACGTAGGGAGAATGTAGAGGGGTAATTATGTTACTTAAAAAAATATTTTCTTTGTATATCGTCTGGGGTATCCTATGAGAGCTTTCTAAACGCTGAACTCAAAAATACATTTCTTTTAATTTTAGGTATTATATTTTCTGAGACATCGTCAAAAATGTAGTGCATAAATATCTCTCCCCCCCCCCCTATTTTTGAATCTACTGAAACTAAAATTATTAAAATCTAGAGGTAGTAGACTTTAATTTAAATCTTGCAAGAAAATTATAGCGATTACCCTAAGTCGCCTAGTTTTTGAGAAAAGCGCATTTTACGGTTACACACAAATTTCGATTTCTGGGCATCCAGCAAAGATGTGGAGGAGCGATTGAGATACCTATTGTAGCAGAAGTATAAAATCATTGTTGATAATAGTTTTCGAAAAAAATCGTCCGTAATTTGCAGAGATATTAACTCTTAAAGACACGGACGGTTTGGACATACCTTATGACAGCGGTGGCGTACTCTATGAGCCAACGGATTTTAAAGCCTAGATAAGAACTTTTAATTGTATATTTGTGTAACGCAATAATACCCAGTAGCAGTATAAAAAAATAAACGACAAATTGTTAAAAACAGACTAATTTAATTAGAATTAATCACGTAAATACTTTGGGATCGGCGACTAGTTTGCATTGAGTGTATCTCGCAATACGCCTACCGTGCCTTTAAAGTTTATTTAAAAACCTATCCAGAATAACCAGAGACAAGTTTCTCTCACACTTTATAACTTAACACACTACACCACTAGCTTCTTAACAGGACATAGCCCTTTCAAGGCATATCTGCGCCGCTTCAAGATAAGATCCACTGCCACTTGCGAATGCGGTGAACTTGGCACACCAAGTCACCCGTATTACAGTTCTACTCTCACGCAACGCTGGCACTTGAGGCGTTCAGACATACCGCCAGTCAATTGGCTCCAAAACGTCCTTTCACGCACCCTCCTACTCAACAAATTAAAACACATTCACAATTTCCTTTATTACCTAACAAACTTTTCGTAATTCCGGGTTCTGCTAATCCAGTCTCACTGCAACCACCTCAAGCTTCAAACATCACCAGCATTCTGTCCTCTTTGTAGGCTCGAATAAATTCTCCTATCTATCAAGTTTGTGGTCTCCTACGAACGCAAGAGCTTCTGCTCGTGCTTCCCAATATTCCATCCAGTGACACATCTCCAATGGATGCTTGAGTATCTGCGCGTGCCATCTTACTTGTGCCACGCAAATCAATATTTTCCCTTCCTGCCGCCCCTTGTCACAAGAGGTGTTCGTCCCCTGGCGGCCAGGAGCAGTGATGTATTAACTTTTTATATTCCTTTTAATTTAAATGTTCTTATACTCCCGCCCTCTGTCGCGAGTAGGAGTTTTCCTGGCGGGCAAGCACTCGCCTTTTTTTTTTAATCTCACTTTGTTTTTCAAATAAATTCTGGGTTTAGTGGTCGGTGGTGCGTGGCCGCCCTTGCTTTAGTGTATGTCGGTCTGCATACGGCCAGACAGAGCTGGTCTCACTAACGAGCCCCAACGTGTCAGGGAACATACCGGGAGAGAATTTAAGCTCTAAGGGGCAGTCCTAGCAGGCCCTGAACAGTCTCTTTTAAGCTGCCTAACCAAGGTGACGTCGCAAGTTTGCGACCTCCTTTCGAAGTGCGCTTAGAGCAATGTCAAGTATAAACTTTGATCTAGGATTTTGTTTTAGCTGCTCTGTAAAAAGAAAAGATTCTTACTACTCATAACTTAGTTTTATAGAATGCGAAATGAAGTTTAAATATGCACAAGTTTTATTATCAGTACTAAATTAAGTTTATCATAAACAGATTAGGATAAGATAAAAAAAATAATTATTCAGAATAGCAATATTTGATATTATTTAGGTTCCACGTATCTTTGAACTTTTATGGTATACCCATCCATACTTTTGCAGTATATACAGTTATGCACAACCCTACGTTGTATAGTTTTTTACAAAGTGATGTTATTCTTTTACCAACGATTTTTTTAGTAATACAGTTAATAATTAATATAGTTATTGTACGAAACCGTTTGAGCATGATTAATACTCGTGTTTGACTACTTTTTGAAATATTAATATGTATGAGATAGAAAAAAGTTTGTGGATTGGCACATACCAGTAGTTTCTACAGCTGTGACAAACTTTTTCTTCAGCTGTCCGACGGAATTGTGCTCATTTATTTTTAAATCAAGGGAAACGTAAAGGTGAATTTCGGGCACATGTAATTATTTTTTTAGGTGTGCCTGAATGAAACAATAAATATGAGAAATAGAAAACACATACTTTATATTTTATATTTTTTTTGTGTTTTGCGTTCTTTTATATTTTTATTTTGTATCTCGGACATACCTATATTTGATAAATTCCTTCATTTTAAAATTAATATCTATGTCTCAAATTTAAAGTGTTTCTAGTCTTAAAGTATCAAATTAAGGTTTTTTGTAAAGGTAAATTTGAAAATAGTGCCTAAAAGAATTAGCAGCATTTTCCGTGTTTTTTGCATTTCATAATGACTTTATTTTTATTTTGATTCCCCTCTTACTTATTTAAGGAAGAAATCTGACTTTATTTTGTTTTCCTTATTCAGAAATACTTTCTTATTTCATTCAATATATTGATCAATGTATATCTTTAACAAATATACATGGTGTTTCATAAAAGATGGACAAATCTTTAAGAGCTGATAGTACACATTCAAACAAACAACTCTCATGAAATAATGCATGGTTCGAAATAAAACGCAAAGATGCTGGCTCATTCGGAATTTCAGTCCATGTAAACGTTAAAGCTCTATTTCTGTTGCGAGTTATCGTTAAAAGAACGACACTAATAGCATGCAAATGTCATATGGGGAACGGAAAGGAGGCGTATAATTTTCGCCTCGAATAATTCATAAACATAGCTGATACCAGTGAGCAACTGTCAGTCACGATAGGAACGTATCGGAAGATGATACCCTTATCTGATAGAGAAAAGCTTAATATGCATTTTATCTACAGAACTGCAAATGAAATGGCTCGGAGGCTCAACGATTATTCTGTGAGAGGTTTCCCAATTTTCATTTGCCACTTAATCGTGCTTTGTATGTTTTTGCTTCGTATAACGTTATAACATTCATCACCCTCTATCACCTTCGAATTTTAATTCCAACCATGCATTCTTTGATGAATGTTGTTTATTTGAATGCGTACTATCACCTCTTAAAGTTTTGCCCATCTTTTATGAAACACCCTCCATGTTTTGGCTTTTCAAGAAAGCCATTGCTATAAGACCCAGTTTTTACGCTTCTGTATCACCAATATTTGCAATTAGTAATTTTTAGCGATTGAATAGGTCGAAGTCCACCATTTGGAAATATAGGCAACTTAACTAAGTAAAAGTCCGTGTTCATGCGTTATGGCGTCCAAGCACAATAATGAATTGTTATATATCCACATAATTTTTCTACTAAAAATTAATTAACATTTTTCAGCACATATTACTTAAATTATAAGCAACTTTCTCACACCTCTCATGTCACTTTATGATTTATAAAATTCGTTTTTTTTTTTTTTTTTACTTTTAAAGTCACTTTATTTTTTAATAGTACATGCAGTGATTAAAATGATTATGCATACATTTTGCAACATAGTATAAGTGTCTGATCTGAAGTGAAAAGAAAGATATTTTTATCAGTGACATAAAATTGATAAGATCCTTTAAAAAATACTATACCTTAGAAAATTCATAAAGAAATAAAAAGGATTTTTCTTTTTAAAGATTTTTTCTATTTGCTGCTAGGCACATTTTCTGTAACTGTCCCTCGAAATTGAGGCATTTTATTTTTTCAATCACGGGAAAGAAATAAGGATTTCTGAAACATAGGATTATTTCTTCACACTTTTTTTCGCTGTTAGAGTAAGTAGGAGAAAAAAAAACTTGAATATATGTGTATATATATCTTATAAAATATCGTTATTTAAATATATAAATACTAGGGGGCTCTGCCCCCTGCAAGCTACGCTCGCCAACCCCGGTTCAGACACAGAAATATCTAAAAACACGCTAATCTGGTGGGTTTTAAAAAAATTAGATAAGATTGAATTATACTGAAAAAAGCTGTGCAGATCTCCCTGTAAACGGGTTTCCATTCAATTCTCTTTGAGTTCAAAAATTTAAGGGCGAATCAGTTGCTGTTAAGACATCCAATGGTTGTTTTCGTTTTTGATTAAAGACGATCTGTTAAACATTTGAAAAGAAGCTAAAATAAAATAAATTAAATACACAGAGTCTTTGTCTCCCGGTATTTTAAAACAATCTCTATAACAATAGCCTAAGTCATGTGACCAACATCAACAGTTTCAGGCGGACCACTTCGCTTTTTATACTCTAGGTGCCATTTTGGTACTTTAATGTTAGCCAGGCACAGGTGATAAGCCGCCAAATATTATTCTATCGCCATCATTTCATCTATATTATAATAGTCCAAGTCATCAACTGCCGTACACAAAAACGGTCTGATCCCTTCGCCGTTCATATGAAAGTTTGGCACAGATGTCATATACGTCCCATATTATCGCGATTTTTTAACGACGCCAATTTGGGGAACGCATCAACAACATAAACAACAACATCCGTCTTACCATATCAAGCAAAATAACGATACTTTGACGCCAGTTAAGTTCCCGTTCCGTATATGACACTGGCGCTAGAAAAAAATCGCGCCAATATGGGACCGTAAGTTTTCCATTTTGATTAAAAAATCTAAATTTCTTTTTCGAATAAAACTACATAAAATTTGCCATGGTTGCAAAGAATTCTTGGTACTGTTACGCTAGCCGGATGCAAATCTCGCCAATAGATTTTTTTCAACTCGCCAGTTGGCATTTTTTTTTTTTTTTTCGAGTGGTAATATTTGGCCAGATGCCATATACGCACAGCAGGTTTGGCATGTTTTTTTTTTTTTTTTTTTTTTTTTTTTTTTTTTTTTTTTTTAATACAAAAATTTGGCAAATACCTCGTTTTCAAATACCAGTAACATATGCATTTTTGGAATTACTTAGTTATCCCGTCGACCAAAAATCTATCGTCAAACTATAAGATTAAATGCCAATAATGGTTGATCGTAAATGTCACATTCACTTGACTTTAAGCAAGTAACACGTATTTACATCATCAAGTGATTTTTATTTCGACTTTTTATTTGTATATTAATTAATGTTATACTAATTTATTTGTTCTTTCGTTATTTAAAATAAAAATTATTTCAATTTGTATAATTTGGCGAGTGTTTTGGCGATTTATATAATTTGGCGAATTTGGTCGAAGGAATAACTAAGTAGTACCGTATTTTTTAATTATTTTCTATTATTTTCCACAGGAAATATAAAAAAAATAAATATTATAGAATAAAATAATTTATATAATTTATAAAAAAAAATAAAAGTAAATAAACAATTATCATCAAATAAACAAAAATAGCCGGGTTACCATGTCAAACTTTTCTGAAATATGAAAAAATATATATCTGTTTGATTAAAATTTGAGTTGCCATCATTAGAAAAAAGTATAAAAAATTAGAAAAAAAAATTAATATTTCGAAAACTAATTCGAATTTAAAAATTCTAACGCCAGTTTTGAGATCTGCGGATCAATGCTGATTTTTAGTGTTAATTTAATCGCGAACTATTCCATATTTTTGAGAAATCGCTTGAAACATGATCAGTTGTTTAACAACTGCACCGTTTGCCCCGAGATAACTCGGGGGTAAAAGCACTGTTTTTCCATACCCTTCGACGGTGAAGTGGTTAATCAGTCGATTCATATATCCGTTTCATAAATTCGTTTCATATATAGGGTAGATATATAGTGATATACATATATAGGGTAGATATTTAACTGTTTGCACGTTACAGTAAACCCACACATGCAGTTGAATACACACTCGCATATATATATATATATAATGTAATATTGAAACATATTTATGTGATTTAATAATATTTTATGTGGCTTTCATTACAAAAATCTACCTATTGCAGCCGTTCGAAGGAAAACTATTTCAAAACATTTTGGTATATTTTCATTGATCACGACCCCCAGACCCCGAAACCACCCTCCGTTCAAATGTTGATATATATATATATATATATCTGATCTTTGTCACACTGTAACTCTCGTATTTATGAACCGATTTGGAGGAAACTCGGTGTGTGCATAGTACATACCAATATCTCGACCGAGTTCGTTGGCCAGCTTCTTCCGCAATCTTGTTGCAAAATGGCGGCCATTTTTTTATAAATTTAAAATTTGAAATGTGGTCACAAAAAATTGAAAATTGAAAAATATTTTTTCTTATGTGTTTGAACGTGTTACAAAGATTCCGGAGCAGTTTTTGATTTGTCTATACCTTAAAAAATGGCTGAGTTATAGCACTTTGAATTTCTAGCGTGGCTGACATTTTGAATCGTCCTGATTTTTGTCACGCGATAACGGGCGAATTTATGAACCGATTTGGATGCAAATTGGTGTGTACATAGTACATACCAATGTCTCGACCGAGTTCATAGGCAAACTTCATTCGCCATCTTGTTTCAAAAGGGAACATTTCAAAAAATGTAATTTAAAACTTAAAATGAGGTATTAAAAAATTGGAAAATGCAAAAGGTTTTTTTTATATGTGTTTGACTTTGATACAAAGATTCCGTGGCATTTTTTGTTTCGTCTATATCTTAAAAAATGGTTGAGTTATAGCACTTTGATTTTCTAGCATGGCTGACATTTTGAAACGATCTGATATTTGAAACTCGATAACACTCGTATTTATTAACCTATTTGTATGTAAGAAGGCATTTGGATAGTATATAGCAATATCTCGGCCAAGTTCACCTGCCAGCGTCATGTGCCATCTTGTTTCAGAATGGCGGCCATTAAATTAAAAGAAATTACCTATATTTAAAGTGAGGTGCAAAAAAATTAGAAATTGAAAAATATTTCTTTCTTATATATTTGACCTTGATATAAGGATTCCAGAGCATTTTTTGTTTTGTCTTTATCTAAAAAATGGCTCAGGTATAGCAGTTTGGATTCCTTTATGTGGATGACATTTTGAAAAATCCGATTTTTTGCCTGCGACAGCACTCGTATATATCAACCGATTCCGATGTGAGGGAGCATGTGCATAGGCATTACTAAGGTCTCGACCATATTCACTGGTTAGCCTCATCCACCGTGTTGTCTTAAAAGGGCAGGCACTTCAAGATATCGCCAAATTTGGAAATCAAATATAAGTTACTTTAAATAAAATCAGCTTCAATGAAGCTGACTAAATTCGCGAAATTCTCATTCATAATGATTTAGTATTGATAAAAATTAGTATTGAATCTTCTATAATCGGTTTCCACTAAATTGAGCTCGTGTGTTTGAATAATATAAGCTAGCTTTTTAAAAATAAGGAATATGAAAGCTACCTCTTCCTCCCGGCACTGGCCGGAAGGACTTTTTAAAAATACATTGTCCTATTCAAATCATTAGAAAATTATATTAGATGTAAATTTCCAACTGGGCGAAAAATGCCCGGACCAGGATTTGAACCCGGGACCTCCTGGTTCAAGCCGCCAGTGCTCTGCCATCTGAGCTATCCCGGACGATTCTGGTCGAACTTTTTCACCCAGCTAACCTTCAAGATTACAGCATCTGGTCTGAAACCTGGTTCAGCTCAACAGAATAAATCTCAGGTAATGGAACTCCAGAAATCGCTGGATACGAAATTACACTAGATTAATTTTAATACAATTATTCTAATTGGTAAACAAATCATATTAGATGTAAATTTTCAACTGGGCGAAAAATGTCCGGACCAGGATTTGAACCCGGGACCTCCTGGCTGAAGCCGCCAGTGCTCTTCCATCTGAGCTATCCCGGACGATTCTGGTCGACGATCTGGCTCGCTAAATATGCAGCTGAAATCGATGTAAATATCAATATAATACCAAAAAATGTTTCTAATAAATCACAGAAGGCATTGATGCTTCATTAACGGAGTCAGGGAAAAGTAAGAAATTTTTAGAAGTTCGTGGTTAAAAACCAAAAAATCTTCTAAAGACATGTGCTAGACTGCTCAAAGCTAATGAAATTTAAGATTTCAAAAGAAAAGAAATATGTAAAACATACTTAAACATTTGCATAAAATACAAAATATTTAAGATAAATCTTGATAAATACCAAGCAAACATATCAACAGACATAAAAATAAAAGTATCTGAAAAATCATTAAAAATACACAAAACAACTAACAAAAGTAAAAAAGTAAATTAAAAACTTAGATTAGGAGTACGTTAACTAAAACAATCATTTTTCTATGCAAAGTCATCACCAGAAAGAGAATCGTAAAGGTTAAAAGCCTAAGCTAAAGCATGAGAAATGTAATAGTATTCATTCATAACTTTAAAACAGTTTGACAGAATCAAAACCAGGTGATAAGAGTTATAAATATACTTAATACAAGTATGTTGTAAAAATGCAACTTTCATACACAAATACACTTTTTATAACTTTATGACTAACACAAGAGAAGGAGTTAGATAAGCAGTTAACATTTAAAAAAAAAAAAAAAATGTTATAATTTTCTAACCAAAAAATGTTATGTAAGGTAAAACGAGGACAGTCTGCGCACATTTCAAAAGAATAATAATAAAAAATCTAAATATTAATATTTTGCTAAACTATGCATGAATAATTTTGACTTCATTTGTTTTTTATGCATTTCCATTGTTATTTTGTTGTTATACTGTAATTTAATAGAACAGCAGTAATAAAACCAAGAAAACTATTTTGCGCAATCTCTCCTTACAGGGTTGGAGAGAACGCGCACATGGGTACGAGAGATTGCGCACATAAGTAGAAGAGATTGTTATTAAAAATAACTACACTTAAATTGTTAAGAATAATAATTAAACTTAATCGACATTGTTGAAAGGTTTTTGTGAGTAAATATTATTGTATTAGGAGTGAATATTTCAACCAAATGTTTAAATAATAAATAAAAGAAAGAATTTTAACAACAGTTAAAATTTTTAATTTAAGAAGATTAAAATATCAGAAAAAAAGAAAGACCTACTAAGATTACAAAATAACATTAATTTAGTTGATAACATCTTTAACTTGAAAACTACTTCATTTCCATTTCCACAGTTTCATTGTATTTTGATTGCTAACCGAAGTTGTCGTCGTCCACAATCGATGCACTTATTGTTGTAAATCTTGTATCTTCCGTACAATCACCTGCAACAAGCAATACATTGAATCCAGTAAGTTTTCGAAGTTGTCACCTGGTACATTTCCAGACTTTCAGTGCACTCATCCTCATTGACTTTCGGTTTTTCTCCTTGAGTTTTTTTATCCCACTTTTTGTGGAAGGACCTTATCTTCAGACTTTTTTTTTTGTTTTTTTTTTTTCCGCAGCGGCATCATTCTTAAGTCTTTTTTCTTGTATATTTTGTGGATTAGTAACATTAGTTGCACTCTGTTTTCTTTTGATTTCGATGGCATTAAAATACTTGGAATGGGTGAAAGCTTTTCCAAAACATTGTATTAGAAAATTTATTTTTAGTTAACAAAATTAATTCATTAGCAAATTAATTGCTCATAAAAAATACATAGAAATATTTAACTAAATTAATAACAAATATATTATTAATTTATTAACAAAAATAATTACATAAAATTTATTTAATAACAACTGTATTATTAATTTAATAATAAAATTTTTATCTGCAAAAGTATTTTTTTGCAAATTAATTTGTTACAAATTTAGTTTTGATAATTATGTGTTTTTCCGAAATTATTTCAAAATTGAGTCATTTTACACGTAATGTACACGTAATTTAGACACGTAATTTACAATTCATACAAATTTATGAATAAGCTGTGTAATCTCTCCTAGCACTTAAACTTATGGGGAAATGCGCCATCTCTCCTAAGTAGCAGATGCGCAAACTCTCCTATTTTGGTAGGAGAGATTGCTCCGCCTTTTATTTAAATATGGCTGCTTTTAAAATGATTTTTTGAGTTCGCATACTTAGTCCAGGTTAGTAGTTTATAAGAAATCGTTTAAGTTCAAAATATTTTGTATTACTGACGTTCTATAAAAATTCAGACGAACAGTTATGAAAATTGAAGCTTACTTTGGAAAAACAAAACAAAATAGCACTGCTTTATGCAAGCCGCTTGGAACAATCAACATTCACATTCATGTAGAGGTTGTACTAATGCTGCGGTACAACTATCTGGAGTCGCTAGGCGCGCACTCTACTCCTTCCCGTCGAATCTCCTTGTGCACAATCTCTCCTACCGCGCGAACTCTTATCGCTTTACTATAATATAATTTTTAAATCTGAAGAATTAAAGTGATACAGTTCATTGTAAAACTAAATCCTTCTGATAAATGCTATAAAACAATCATTTTTAATTATCACAATTAAAACAAATATTCATCAATGATAATAAAAAAAAAAAAATTATATTATATTTATCAAAATTTTTCTTATAAAACTATACAAATATATTAACAAATACCCTAAAGAAACTAATTCTTATATGAATACTTTTGAAATGTAAGGAATATTATTTTTTTATGATATGCCATTTTATAAACCAGTTTCGAAAATACATTGTTTAATGAAATTTATCCAATAACCACTCTCATAGTTAGTATTATAACTTTTCATAGATTCTGTTGCATATAAGAAACTACCAAGTAAATGTTTACTCAGTAACATTACTAAGTAAATGTTTTAAAATTATAAGCAAATAATCAAGCCAAATACTTTTTGAAATTTATAGGTACTAAAATTTACGTATATTTATAATTATATATAACTTTATAAATATAAAATGCTAAAATCTTACTATTGTTATTCCTAATTAAATTATCCTTAATACTAATTACATTCAAAATGTTAATCATATCATACGTTAAAAAACATTTTACAGGGAATAAACAGGGAAGGACTAACAAACTTAGAATTATGCACATTTGCCACTAGGTAGAAAAAAAATTAAATAATAACTTTGGTTAATTAGTCATTATGATAAAGAGATATTTTTTTTTTTATTTATTTTCTTAACTAAACGGTTTTCTTGTATTAGTCGTAATTTGTGAAAAAATCTATTGTTGCCAGTTGCTTGATTAAATTAGAAGGAAGTGGCACAAAACAGCATGGATTATTGTTAGTTGTTTCTTGAAGTCAAATTTTCCAATGGAATTTAATACAAATATGCCTATATTGGCTCTACATTGTTAATTAAAAAATATGATTTGTTCTTCGCATTTTTATTAATAATAAATTATTTACAAATAAAGTCAAATCATAGGTTTTTACACCTCCGTTGACGTAAATCTGCATCGATATGTTAATCTTACAAACGAAAAATGTTTAGAATTTTTTTTTAAAAAAGGAACAATATTTTAACTTCTTCTACTATTATACTTCTGCGTCACAAGCAGATGCGTTTGCAGTATTGCGAGAAGTAAATGGCAATGAGTGACAACGGGAAGAAAGGTATTTTACCCGACGAAAAAAGATTTAATTTCCATGGCCGGGAAGGTTTGAAGTATTATTGGAGGGATATCCAAAAGAATCAAGACCTACATTCAGCAGAAATTTTGGTGGTGGGAGTTTGATGATTTGGGCAGCGATCTCTTATGACGGCAAAAGTGAAATTGTATTTTTAAACTGTCGTCAGAAGTATTTTAATTACAGTTCAGTTTTAGAAATTATGCAATATTAATGGTTCAGACTACATCGTTATGCATTACAATGCAAGTATTCACATTTCAAATGCAATGAAACATAGCTTTGGCGAACAGAATATTGTTGTTTTAGATCATCCAGCTATTAGTCCTGATCTGAACCCCATCGAAAACGTTTGGGAGCAGCTTGTTCGAATGGTTTATGTAAATGGGATACACTACACATCTCTTCTAGAATTAAAAGCTTCAATCTCTCATAAGTGAAAATTAATTAATCAGAAATGCATTCAAAATCTTGTTTTATCAATGCCATCTAGAATAAATCAGACTCTGGATGAGTAAAGGCGGAATTAAATGCCATATTTCATAAATCAATTTCCATGTTTTTTTTGTTTTTTTTTTTACTAAAATCTAATTTTTGATCTTGTTTTTTAATTTATTAATATGTATGACATTTTATTTTTCCAAATTACTTGTTGTACAAAGCATGTATAATGTATGAAATTTTATTCATTTTTAATGAACATTATAGATGTTTTTGATAAAAATCCGTGTTTTCATAAATCAATTTCTACCAATGTGTTACTTCACCATCTTTGGACACTAATCTATGAGAAAGTATGTGAATTACAGACTTGGTGCACTACGGCATTTGATGAAATACAGTTTATTGCACCTTATACATGAACAATCTCATTTTTTTTATGGATGTGGTCTACTATGATTGTAAGCTCCTCGTATGTAATGATTGAATATTACTATATTGAATTATATTGGAAATCAGTACAACAGGAATAAAATTTAAAAAGGTTAAAAACTCAACCGTTAATCGTATATAAATTTTTATTTCATATTTCTACAATTTACATGTAAAAATACTTCTTTCCACAATCCTTTTACACAATACCAAATACCGTATATGTGTAATTGTGTTTCTTTTCACTTATAACTGCTTTGGACTAGCTTCACGAAATATACTAGAAGTATAACAAAATATCCCCTTAGTAAGATTAATTATTTTTTATATAAGTCGGAGTACATAAACCAATTGTAAATTAAAGGTAAAGTAATACTTATCAGGCTATTTACCACTTTATAATAGAAACTATTTTTGTAGGGAACAAAAGATAGGCATTTACGGTGACATTCAGGACCAAATTTGATTTACGTGTACCTCTATTTAGCAGTAATTAAAAGAGATTTCGAGCGACATTTTTTTAAAACAGAGAAACTAATTTTTTTCTTATCGATTATCTGCTAAATCAATTCTTTCTTTCTTTCTTCTTATCTAAGGAAAATTAAATTAAAACGTTGACCAGAAAAAAAAACTTAAAATGGAAATGATCTTAAAGAGATTTAGTTTTCAGAATATATAAGGTCCCCTTTAAAAAGAACTTTTAACTTTACACTAGATAAAAAGCATCATTAGCGACCGAAACTCGTTAGCTAGGTGTTATAAAGATTTTTTTTTTTGTATGATGATATAAAATTAATGCTGAATTATAGGGGAAAATATGTTACTGTTATGAGATGTGTATAGTAATTCTCGGAATTATTTAACATCTGTAGAAAAAGACAAAAAAATACACGTAGATTCATATACATAATTTAATACATATATAAAGAACATAAAATTGTTGTTTTCTTTTGGGTTGGAAAATATAAATCGAGATGTTAAAAAATTATATATGAAAAATATGCATTATATAATATATAAATATACTGTGATTTAACTATACTTTGTATAAAAGACTAGATAATTTCTTCGGAATATATTTAAAAAATAAAAAATACTATTTAGCATGATTACTTGATTAAAAAATGGATTACGTTAACTAGTAGCGCAGCTTTTTTTTTTTTTTTTTTTTTTTTGATCTAAAGCAATTTTTTGCTTCATCTATATTTGTTTCCGAAATTAAAAATTGTTGTTTTGTCTTCCGTATTAACAGGAAAACAACAAATTTTTTTACGATTATTTTGTGTTTTTGCAATGCTAAACCATATATTAATGTTCTAGCTATTCATCGAATCAAAGAAATACTATTGATTTTTTTTTTCAATTTATTTATTTTTTATGCCGTACAGACATTGTTGTAAAGAATAAATGACTGATCGCTTTGCGAGTGGTTGAAAAGTAATTTGAATAACACACCTTTATTTATTAAATGTTTTTTTCTGAAATATTTAATTTTTCTTATATTAGTCCTTGTATTATATATTTGCCTTGTATTATTATATTATTCTGATCCACGTATGAAATGCAAACCTTGCTAATGATCTTATTTCAGTATGTTTTCATTCACTTTGCACCATAGTCTTATAAAACTATCGTTCATATTATATACATACTATTGTTTTAAACATTGCGGTAGAGAGAAACAAATTAACATAAGATAAAACACTTCCAATAAAGAGGGTATACATAATTAAAGTTCGCATACTCTGAGATATATATAGGCAAAACTATCCATCAGAAAAGTGTGGAATTTAAATGCGTCTAAATAAAGGGATCTGGAAGATATTTAGCAGATTGAAAAAAAAAAAATCGGAAATGGTCGCCAGAGCGCGTATTACTGGTTTTATTTTTATAATTTAACAGTATATGCGCTGTTCAATAGGTTTATCAAGGCACATACTGTTTAACGTGTTGATCATTATTGTCAAGCACTGTTTGAAATGTCAAGCACTAGCAAATTGGCATATTCAACTGTCCCGAGAAACTATTTAATGGAAAATACTACCGTTGAGTTCCGGCAATATTATAATTTCAGTCATTGGTTTTTCAAAGGTCGAAATTTCCGCAAAATGGCTGGTGCTGAATCATCATTTTGAAAATTAAATTTCATCAGTAAAGCATGATCTCGTAAACTGAATGGCATTTTCATTGGAAAAAGCACGAGGCGGACAAGTGACTTATTATGTCTTTTTATTTAATAATTTCGTTGTTGCAAAGCTGATACAACACGTGGTTCTTAATATTGGCATATATGTCGAAATTTTTACGGAAGATTGTCTCTCGGAGCAATCTCTGTTGGCAATTTTCGAAATATAATTTTTTTTCTTCTGCTAAATATTTTATCGCATCACTGTATTTATACGCATTTTCAGATGCATACTTACGACCTCAGACAGCTTTGAGTAGGTGAACGTCCATTTTGTAGAGTCGTGGGAAAAAAAGTAACATTCCCTGCTAACTATGCATCTAATTATAACAGAAAAAAATTACAGGATCCAAACGACTGGAAATAAAGTCTATTTTTAAATGTTGTATATAAAATTTACTTACGGCTATCTACAAATCAAAACCAGTCCAAAAATTGTTTTTTCAATGGCGACACTCAATTTTGACAATATATTTTAAATCTTCGGTTCAAACTATACCTAGAAATGAAAGTACAAGCCATTTGGATGATAAGATTTTGAATTATGAACATTAAAAATTTAGAGCTTCTAATATTAAATTACATTTTCATATTTTTATTAATATCTCCGGAAATTAAAATCGTGATGTAATATTTTTTGTTTAATTATAATACTAAAAAACACAAATATAAGTACATTGAACTTGTAATTTTAAAAATTTTATAATATGAATTATGAATTGAGAAATTAATATACGAAAAAATATGAATATTATAGCCTTAAATTTTTTATTATATTTATATTTATTATATCCTGCTATACGCAAATTTTCAATTTACAATTTTCTTCCACGTAGTTTTCGAATTGCGGGCAAAAAACGTCGAAACGTTTAAGGTGTCTTTATAATGATTCAAGGGGTAAAGGGTTATAGGGGAGGGGGTTCATTCTCATAAACTCAATTGAATGAAACTTTTCGGATGGCGACATTCGAAACATATTAAGGGAGTGAAATGGTCATATTGGCAAGAAATAATACATTAATAGAAGTCACATAATCATTCTGTAGCATTTGAACTATCGAGTACCGAACTTCAATTTTGATACAGACCCTAAAATATGCTCATTCCAAAATGCATAATTTATCGGAAACTAATCGTGTGAATTACATGACAATTTGGAGTTAGGCTATTTGAAGGGTGTAGAAACTATTTATGGTTTCAAACTTGAGTATTGCTATAAAAAACACATTTCGGTTCGGTTAATTATATAGATGGTCCCTTAAGCAAATTTTATATACATATTTTAAAAGTAGACTTTATTTTCCATTGCTTGGTACAATTAATTTTCCTCTACAATAATTTGTGGCAGAGTTAATAGTCTGTCACTAGATTAATTTTCACACAATTATTCTAATTGGTAAACATCTAATTTAATAGTCTGTGTTTACTTTTATGCCCACGGCTGAACGTTCTGTATATTACAATATATACGAGTACAATACAAAACAATACACATTATAAAAGAAAAATAATAATAATACTCAAAGTCTGTTGAGAGGTGGGATACCTTTAAACCTACAAAATATTTTAAATTTATTTATAACATATTTTGATTCCGTAATCATTTCTGAACAATATGCAAAAAACCGCATTAAAAAATACCCTTTAGTCTAATAATTAAGGTTATATTTATATATAAGGTTATAATTATTAAGATTATATATTAAGGGGTCTCGGGACACTTAAAGCTTTAAAATTTTGGAAATTTTAATATTTTTAGATGTTAAACTCCTATCTTTTCTGTACATTTTGATATACTTGTTTCCCACAAATTCGCATTGGAACAGAAGATATGGCTTTTACAATTATATCCGCTCAATAGCTGAAGCGGCGTTTCCGAAACTTTGAATTCATATAATATCATAAGACGAAACGCAATTTTCACCTTGATACAACATCAAATATATAATGTGAACATTAAAAAGGTTCATAATCTTACTTAAAAGGCGACTAATGTAATGAAAATGAAGTTTAAAATATACATATTATTTAAAACGTCTCAGTAGGGGAGACCGTGGCTAGTATGCGCAGTTTTCAGTTATTGATTTTTATTAATTTTTTGTTTAAGTTTTTTCTGAAACTTTAACTGTACTTTTAAAGAACAGGCATTGTGCTATAAATACCTGGAGTTTTGAGTTTGTAGCTTTTGTAGTTTATGTTCAGCGGAAGCCTAAAATAAAAGTAAAATTGTACGGCAACCTACCCCGTAACGGGGCAAGTTGCCTATACCTATGGGGTAAGTTGGCACACGCTTTATAAAAAATTAAATAAGACACGCAGTTACGAGCAATCAATTTCATTATTACCAGTAAGTTTAAACAAAGGCGTTATCGCCGTTCAATGTAAATTCTAAATTATATAGACATAAAAATAATTAATAAAACATTAACAATGAGTAACTTCTATTCTAATCGATATCATCATCAGAGTTACAGTTGTCACAAATAAAAAAAACGAGTTTCCCCGTTTGGGCAAGCCTCGTGTGCCCAATATCTTGCATTGCAACCACTTTTCTCGGTGTTTTCTGTTTTTCAAGCTACCAGCACACACCAGACATCGAGCCAACTTGCCCCGTGTTCAATGTGCCTACTAGCCCTATAATGAATTTCTTCACGAAAGGGACACGTAACCATCTAAGCATAAATAATCCTAGTAAATCACCTATGAGGTAGGTACATTTAATCATACACTAAGAAAAACTGCGCAAGTTAAATAGCAATTATTAAGATAAGTATTAGAAATTAGAAAAAGAATGAAGCAACAAAAAATTACTTATGAGTACAAAAAACAGAAAAATCGTAATAAATGTCCAATGAACGTAGGTAACGCTGCAAAACTACAAGGAGCACTGTAAAAAGCAAGAAGATATATATATATATATATAAAACAGATATCTTGGTATTCTCCGATGATGAGCCTGGAATGCTTGAAAGTACTAAGAAGTTTTAAATAAAATGTATATTTTAAACTTGTAACATCTTTTTCATTTCATTAGTCGCCTTTTAAGTAAGATTGTGGGCGCTTTTAATGTTCACATTATATATTTAATTTTGAAATCATTTTTCTCCAAATGACGTTTTGGGTCATAACGCGCACGATGTCTCATAAACTTCTGAATATTTTTTTCATGAAATTTTCAAAACATATGTTTCATGTTAGTCTATATAAACTGAACCTAAAATTTTAATTTTTATCCTTAGAAAATATATATATATATATATATATATATATATATATATATATATATAAGTGATTATAAAGTTGAAATTTTCTAAATTTTGCATTAGCTAAATACAATTTTGTATTAAATATATAAAAATGCTTTAAATACAAATTTGTTTAGATTCAGCGTAATTATTACAATCTGAAGTATAAGTAGGCACAAAAATTTTCCTTCTAGTGCAGAATTTATTTTGTAATCGTGCAAGAAAACTGATATGCCAATTTTCTGCTCGTTAAATGTCTGACAATTTGGAGACCCCTGTAAATGCTAATTCCGCATCTTGCAATTTTTTAAATACATAAAATGAAAGAACATACTTATATCTTTCATTCCAATTAAAATTGTGTCTTAAAATCATATACATTTAAATATATTAAATGTTGAAAATGGTCTTTTTTTTTTTCATTCTTTCCAATTTTAAGAATCCTGAGACCCCATAAGACAACATATGATAATTAAACTTTGCGTTGCGTTTATTCAAAATGATGAATTTTTATACTATCTATATTATAAAGGACAAACATATCTGTGCGTAACGCATACGTCATTTTGCGAACGGCAACACTTTGAAAATTGAAATAAAATTTTGGTTTTGGAATTTTCTCTACTGCAAATTTTTAAACTTCTAAACATCGCACATTTTAAATTTTTACACTGTCGTGTAAGGAAAAAAAATGCTCTTTTAAATTCAATTTGTTTGAAAGCTGTATGTCAATTTATTTTTGGGATATTAATTTTTTTTGCAGTTTTTAATAACGTTTTTCTTATTGTGGCAACAAAAGTAACCAATTTCTCTTGAAAGTCATTGAAAGTAAACGGAAAATAGTCGAAAAGAGGAGATACTGTGTATTTTTATTGCCATTTTCTCATAAAACCTGAAAAAAAAGTTGAAATTAAATACTGGTTATGTCAAGAATATTGTCTATTATTTCGTGATAATGACGTCATATGCATATTTTTCTATAGACAAAGTTTAAGACTGGATTGTAAAAGTAGATTGCTTTAGCGGATGCAAATGACGTCATTTCATAAAAAAGATTGTACTTTAATTCTTAAACCTGAATTATGTTTTGTAGAAATGCGTCATTTTCACAGCCCAATTGCTATGAAATTCTTCAAAGGTGAAAATGCTTACTTTTGAAAATAATGTAATCGAAATCACGCACTGATAAAACGCAATGTTTTACAAAAGTTTAGAGTGTCTTTATAGAAGAGAGGTGACATTCAAGTAATAGCGATTTATATTACAGAAATTGATGATTCTCGCCTGGATGGATTTGCTTCACCGAGTTAGACAAGCAAACAAATAATACGTGGTTTAAAATAATATCATGTTCCTGAAGTTTTTGTCCAAAATTTTCTCAAATAATAAAATTTTAATGCTATTCTCTAGGACAGTCTACTATAATTTTATCAAAATAACATAATCTGCTTAATTTAATTTTTCCTAATTTTATATAATCTATATATTTAAAACACAAGTGTGTTTTTCAGTCATCTGTACTTATCTTTCTGCTGAACCAATTTTACTTTTTTTTTTTTTTTTTACTGAAAGCTCTTCATTTGTAGATGTGATCGCACTATCTGTTCTTTGTTTTTTTAATATCCCCACTTTTATATTTTAATTTCAAAAGCATTTTATGAAATTTCTCTAAAATGGTGCTTTAGATAGCTTTCATTATTGCAGACAAGCGAGAAATAATGAGGAATTTTTATTCATGCTATTTTCTGATAAAAATTGAAATTTGTTTATAAAAATTGTTGTATAAGTTTTAGTGTCTCAAAATCCCGTTAGGAGCAAGATATTATATTAGGGGCATAATAACGTAAAATGACATACTGCTTTTGAAAACACTCATATTTCCTCATAAATTTTCTATATTGTTTTTCCTTCTGCATGTGTACTAATGCTAAGTTTCAAACACTACGCGAAATGCTTAATTAAGTGAAAATGAAGGCATATTTAAAAGAAAACGATGATTTTCTTAGATAAAAGTAAACATTTTAACACAAATGCGTCTAAAAAACATAGATTACGGAAATTTTTACTCTCCGGAATTGAGATTAGAATCTCAAGTAAAGGGTGCGTCTGTTCACATATAAGATGTTGCTGATAATCATGACTTCAAGTTTTGAGTTAAAATGATTTTTAAATGATCAAACAAAATACTTTTTTTATGATGAATATGGATATGAGAAATGCGTAGGCAAGTTTTGAGAAGGTGAAAATTGCTGTTTTTCATTCCGGAATACCAAGCATAAGAGCCTCAATTGATAACCACATTCTAATAACTGTTCTTTATTATATTTTACTTATTAAGTATCTATATTATAAAGAACAAACATATCTGTGCGTAACGCTGACATAATTTTGCGAATGGCAGCACTTCACGATCAAATTTCGGTCTTGAAATTTTCGCTATTGCAATTTTTTAATCTTCTGACCATCGTACATTTTCAATTTTCGTCCCATAGGAGAAAAATGCAATTTGATTAAAAGCTCAACCTTAATTGACTGATGTATTATATTCTCTAAAATAATTTTTAAGCATGATGTTTTTTAAGTTTATCTTATCACGTGCCGGTTTCAATACATAATAATAATAAACATTTTGCACATAAAGCAACTAACATTTTTCAGCATATGTTTCTGCCTATTTTTGCATAACGAAACTAATACTTCCTTTATAAACAAATAAAAGAATAATATTAAAAAAACCACCAATCTAACATATTTGTGAAAGACAAATTAATGAAATTAATACTTCTTTTATAAACAAATAAAAGAATAATATTGTAAAAACACAAATCTAACATATTTGTAAACGTACAATTTAAAATTTTAGATCACCAAATAGGATTTTCTTTCTCAAATGGAATTTGTTTGCAAACTTCATCTCAGTTTACTGATTGTCTATGCTTTCAAAAACAATTTTAAAGCATGGAATATTTTTTAATTTATCTATATCGCGCGGAGCTCTACTATGAAAGATTAACCCGTTTGCCCTTAAAACAACATAAAGAGTTCATAATTTTCTTACTGCTAATTACCATTAAAAAAAAAACTTCAATAAGAATAAATAAATAAAATAATATAAATAAAACACAAATTTAACAGACATGTATAAGCTATGAAATTATCAGAATATAAAATGGTGCCATAAGTAGCAACATCTTTGTCAAATAACTCTTAGCATTCGGCTAATAAGAAAATGTCACTTTGATAAATTTCAAAAATTTGATTGTATAATTCGCTTTTTCCATATTAAAAATGCTTTTTTAATGTAAGTGGGCAATCTAAAAAAAATTATTGCATATAAAAAAAATATTAGTTTTTAATTAAAAAAAATGTTTTCACCTACATTCTTTAACCCGGGAAGGCCGGGTACGATCCCCTATTGTTTCTAAAATAACTATGCATGGCAATGAAAAGCAATTTTCAAAACATATTCATTTCAGCATTATCTACAACTTAAAACCAGAAAAAGGATATCTTTTATTTTTTCTGTTTCTTTACTTTGAAAATATTTTTTTTAAGCGAAAAATTTTTGTTAATTTTTTAATTTAGTCAATATCTTTTTCAAATATTCTGGTTTTAGTATAAAGGTAACACTATTATGTATTTATTTTCACCAAAATTTCCTCTTTAAATGCATATTTTCAGATATAATCATGCGCGCAATATTTTCTTTTCTTATTATCGTATGTTTTTTAACTTATCATTTCAATATTTATTTATGAATTTACGATTATATATATATATAGATTTAAATATAAATTTAAATATGAGCTTTATATTTAAATTGAGTTTGATTTTTGTTTTTGACTTATTACACAAGCTTTAAAGTTTGGAACACAGTGATATTTTTTTACTTTTTCGACGCGTTCAAAGACATACTACCCCCTTAAGGGGTACACAGCTGTAAAACGTTATAACTAGGGGAGCAAAGATTATAAATGTTAAAAACTTTAAAAAACTTTCACAAAAAAAATGCACTTTGAATTTTTCTGTTGGAACGAGTTTATGACATACTTAGAATGTAATAAGTATTTAAAATCGCATACTGCAGAAACTAGATGATCTATAGTTTTAACATTTGACATCGTTCTAAAATTTCGAGAACGTTTGGTCACATTTTTAAAAACTTTGAACCTAAATACTTTAAAAGAAAAAAAATGTATTTTTAAAGGGATTTTTCTTTCTTAAAAAGCTGAATATATATATATATATATAAATAAATTAAATATAGTTTCCTTTATAATAAGAAACCAAAACAAATTCAGAAATTCTATACCTTTAAATGAGTTTATTTGGATATTATAATACAGGGTGTCCCAAAAAGTTCCGTACAACTTCAAAATTTTATTTAGGAAAAGTAATAGACCTACAGCAAAACTAGTTACACAACATATAGAATAACTCCAAAAGTTTTCTTCTACAGTAAGTTTCTGGTGGTACAGTATGTTGATGACGCTGCACAACACGTAAGCGATTATTAAATAATTCAGTCATTCAAAATGGTTGATACTAGCGCTAGTGACGAATGTGTGGAACGATTACTCGAAATTTTTTCTAGGAGTCCTGCAAAAATAATTTATGGAATTGAAACAAAATATCCAAACAGCTGTAGCTACTGTTGATGTTAACATGCTAAATCGTTCGTGGATCGAATTGGAATATCGTTTTGATATTCTTCGTGATACAAAAGATCTCATACTGAAGTTTACTAAAACAGCAGAAAAAAAAATTAGTTATTCAATCTATTGTTGTAATTAGTTTTGCTGTAGACCTATTCTTTTTTTTTAAATAAAAGTTTGACTTTGTACGGATCTTTTTGGGACACCTTGTATATTCTTGAAATTTATCGAATTCGTTAGCTACTCACCTCAGCTGTGTTGCTTTTGAGAAACGAATACACTTTAATGACATGTGATACATACATCTAAACTTTAGGAAAGTTGCAACACAAAAGGAATGAATCACTGTTGCTGTTAAAGCTTGTAATACTACATGTAAAGACACATATCATTTGTCTTCTATGGAAACAGCTAAAAAACATTGTTTTTTCTGTTAATCTTACTATTATGTTACTATTATGTGTTCTTTTATCGTTATATTTTTTTCTTGAACCATAATCTGATTAATAGGAAACACAAATTGTCCACATATTTTCGATGAAAATGTCTTTTATGAAGATCACAATTAACTTTTAAAACTAAGGATCTGTTTTATTAAAATGGATGTTTTTCAATTATATTAATTATTTTTCTAATTTTTACAGTTCATTAAAAGTGAATGATATATACATTTTTATACACATTAGGTGTAAAATATATATTGTTTAGAATATTAAATTTTGAAAAATGTATTATTTATTTAGATATACTTATATATATAAAACATAAGTGTGTTCGGAACTATAAGATTCATCTAAGAAATATTTATTTTGTATTTTCTCTGGTGTTGTTCAATTCGTTTTTGATATCGCCATAATTGCTGCTATTGTTATTTATAGAAGACAGCAATAAACGTATAAATGAACATTTAAACCCGATTGTATTTAAATCAACATCATCAACACTTTAAGAAACAAAATTTCCCAATAGGTTAATACTTTTAAAAATAAATATACATAATTATAATTAGTTTCCATTTCTGAATTATTTTTAGATTTAATTATTAATAACTTATTAATTATTAATTTAAAATGGATAAATAAGTTTACTGTTTCTATTAACTTTTAACTGTAACCATTGTAATAAATCATTTTGGCTTCTATCCCTTCGTTAACAGTAGTATATGTGCTGGCTGCATATATTAATTCAAATTTTATGAATCGCTGTGTGTACAATTCTTTTTTTTTATTAATTTTGAATTTTCGAATTTAGAGTTTTAAATTTTGTACTTAATGCATTATAATGACATTAATTGACTAGCTTAGCTTTTTTACCTACCTATTAAATGAAATAATAAATTTTTGCGACACGAAGATGTTCTTCCTGACTGATGATTTAACTTATTCAAATTTCGATCCAAATTCTGATTAAATCATTTTTATGTCATATTTTGATTGATAACATGTGGCTTTAAAATATGTTTTTTATTCTTATTATACTGGATTTACATATTATATATTACTATAGAAATTAATGTACAAAAATTATTACATGGCATTTATACGAAAGTGCAAATTATCTTTAGATTTCTAAGGACTTTGAGATTTCATGTATATAACGTACACCTCAGAAATTGCTAATAAATACCTTTTAACTGTAATGTAAATCAAATTTCAAGGTTTTCCAGTAAATTCAATAAGTTCGCAAACTTCTTTCATTTTACACAGTAAACATAAATTTTACAACAAACATTTCCAGTAAACATAAATTCGAAAGGTAGCATAAAAAAACTTTAGTAACTTGCAGAATATTGTTTCTTGTAAATAACTGCATATTTAAAACGATATTTATATAATTCAAATATTCCCATAAAAACTGAATATCTGTGTATATATGTATAGGTGTGTGATCTTTTATTTTTTTAATTTTAAATATAAATTTTAAACTGAGAAATTACGTTATTTCTTTTTCTTTAGCGTATAAAAATTATACAACCATTTTCAATTTGTTTTCAATTACAACAACAATAAGAAAAATGATCCATATTTCATGCTTTGGAACGGATATAATAATTATTTCAATAAACAAACTCATGTTTATTTTAATTTAGTAAGAAATTTCGAAATTCCAGAAAATTTTTGCTTTTTTTACGCACTCTAAACAGGAACGTGTTTACTGTATATTATTTAACTGCATGATTGATGTATTTTTAAGGATTATTCTGAATTTCTTAACTTTGTAATTTTTTGCTTCTAAACGCATTTTATACTTCATTTTGAATAAAAATAACAAAGTGCATAGTAAAATAATAACACTTCTAGGATAGGTAAATATACTAACATTATTTTCACTATATTTTTTTCTTTTAATATTCGCTACTGGGTCTCTATCTTATTTAATAATAATAATAATAATAATAATAAAAAAAAAAAAAAAAAAAAAAAAAAAAAACAGGTAAAGTAATTTTTTGAGCTTTGCGAATTAAGCACCAGAACATCAGTTAAAGATCAAATGAAATATTTTTTTTTCAGATGCTTAGTTTAAAACTATTCATAATATTGAAATAAGTTAGCAAACATGCTAATTTCTTGTCGACATTGTGAGGATATTTTTTAAATAAATTTATTCGTATTTGAAACATTATAGACATATGTTTTATTCTTGGAAATTTAACTAACATATAAATATATATATATAAAGTTAAGGGTTTTGCAAATAACTCATTATTAAAAAAATAACTAAATGATAAATTACGCCAATGTTTATGTCTGGAAAATTTTTCAAACTGTTACCTGTTAATTGTATAACTGTTCAATACAATTATCACAAAACGCTATTAGTTTAATTTATAAATATTTTATGATATAATACTAATATCAAGTGCAAAGTTTTATAATATAAGTCAATGAAGTATTTTGTGTTTTAAATAATTTACTTTTTTATATATCATTAGAAAGATTGAACTTTTTCATTAGTAGTATAGTTTAGTTGTAGTAGTTAGTTAACTGAAAATGGTATTCGTCTGTCTTGATAATTATTATAGTAACATCTTTTGTGAACGAAATTGATTTCTTACATATTAAATTTTGGCGAGAATTTATAAAAAAAAATTGAAATACAATATTTGCACTTAAATAATGTAGTTTTAGCATATACCTTATATTTTCACTATTTTCGATAAGCGTAGTTTAGAAATGCACCCATGTTTTGTCTAAAAATCAAGTTTTTCAAAAAAGTATGAATAACGATATGGAAAAAGAAAGAAATTTACTTAAAGTTTATAAAAAAAAAAAATAAAAAATAAAAAATAAAAAAATGAAAAAATAAATTAAATAAGCTAAAGCCTATATTTTGTTTTTGTGGCTACGCAGCAAAACATTATTGTCATTTTACAAAGTAAAATCCATTCTGATTTTCTTTAATAAATTAATAAATAAATCAATAAATGTATTCTCAAAAATCGCTTAAAAACTGAAAATGTTATTTGTCTGCCTTAATAATTATTATAGTAACATCTTTTGTGAACGAAATTGACTTCTTACATATTAAATTTTGGCGAGAATTTATAGAAAAAAATTGAAATACAGTATTTAAGCTTTTATAAACAATATTTGCACTTAAATAATGTAGTTTTAGCATATACCTTATATTTTCACGATTTTTGATAAGCGTCAGTGAGAAATGCACCCATGTTTTGTCTAAAAATCAAGTTTTTTAAAAAGGTATGAATAACGATATGGAAAAAGAAAGAAATTTACTTAAAGTTTATAAAAAAAAAAACATTTTGAAAAAATAAATTAAATAAGCTAAAGCCTATATTTTATTAATATATCATGTTTTTTATGCCTCAACGTATTTGTAATGTCACTTCTTACTTCGAAACAGCAATTAGAACCTTTCCTAGTGTTCATTGTTTGAAACTTGAAATCACATCTCATGCAATAACCCGCAGAAGCCTGCTGCATTTTAATTTTAGTCTGATATTTTTATGACAAATTTATAATGTCCCGACCGCACCTTTAAGAAGTTAAAATATTTAAATTTGATATATAATAATTCATAAATATATATGAATATATTTGAAAAAAAAAAAACCATGTGAAATTTTTCAATTATGTTGAAACATGTGGAATTACACGTTTTTTTTTTTTTTTTTTTTTTTTTTTCAAAAAGTATGTATAACGATTTCTAAGAACAACAGCAAGAAATAATGATTTAAAGTAAAAAAATAAAAACTTTATAAAAAAATATCTACATCTTATATTTTATTAGTATGTCATGTTTCATATGACGCAATGCTTAAAATATTTATAATGATGCTTCTTATCTCGAATTGATACCACATCCCATGCAATAACCAGCAGCAGTCTGCTACATTTTGATTTTTGTCTGAAAAAATTCAAAGATCATTTCAAACAAAAATCAGAACAAAACTGACAAAAAAACGTTTTGTTCTGAATTTTCTTCAGAACAAAACTCAGACATAAAATAATATGAGTAATTTCTATTTTCACGACATAACATTTAATTATCCATTAAGTAATAAAAATATTTAAATTTGATATATATTATTTTATAAATATATATGAATATATCTGATAAATATATATGAATTTTTTCAGTAATGTTGAAACGATTATGGAACTGTGCGTAAAAAGGTTTTGTGGAAATTATATGCTATTAATTTAAAAATGTATAAGTAACGAAGAAGTAAAACATACAGCAATTATAAAATTATTAGATTTTCTGCCAGTTACGCTACTGTGTTCATTCTGATACAATATATATATTTTTTGGTATGAAAATAAGTAAAGGAAAATACATAAATATAGCTTTCAGATAGAGAACTTCCGTTCAAAAACTATGTTGTATACTAATACGGAGTTTGTACAAAATTTCCATATCTGTGAATTATCATTCACATACATTTTTGTAATACATTTATTTAAATACCAAAACATACCTAATTTCATAGTTGCATTAAAACTACAGATTATTAATAAAGTTGCACACATAGACAGCTAATAACAAATAATATTTCTAGTAAAACTACCGAAATATGAAAAGATTTTGTGTTATTCGGGACAGCGTTGTTGTGACAGTAAAAAAAAAAAGAGTTGTGCATTCTACGTTTTCTGACCTTTAAAACACCGCCCACTAGTTATCATTAATAATGACTGCTATTTTGTGACACTTGGTACAAAAATTACAGGAAATAATTTTCTGCTGTTGGACATTTAAAATATGTTTACAGGACAAAAACAAATCAAGACGCGCACAGTTGTTTTATTACATATATCTTTTCCATTTTGTTTTAGTAAAGTTTTTAGTAACACGAATTTGCAATTCATAAAATTATGAAATTATATGCACATTTTGTTACAATTCTGTTCTAAAATTTACACTCGCCAGTTTGCCTGTCTGTTATTAAAGAACGTATCCAATAAATAACTTCTTTGTTTCTTTTAAGACAAGGATAACTAATAAAACGTGCTTTAGATCAAATGTATAAAAAAGGTGTTTGGGGTTTTAACTCTTTTTCTGTGACAAACCGTTTACTTTTTTAATTCCATGACTCTAGAAAGGTAGTAGTAATATTTTAATGCAATTTTACAGTTTCAAATAACACATAATGGACAAAAATATTCGTCTATGTCACATGATGGATGAAACAATTAACAAATTTTAAACAGCTACTATAAGAATACTTTTGAATGCTCAAAGTATAAAGTAAATCAACTGTTTTTGTGGCTACGCAGCAAAATATTATTGTCATTTTACAAAGTAAAATCCATTCTGATTTTCTTTAATAAATTAATAAATAAATCAATAAATGTATTCTCAAAAATCGCTTAAAAACTGAAAATGTTATTCGTCTGTCTTAATAATTATTATAGTAACATCTTTTGTGAACGAAATTGATTTCTTACATATTGAATTTTGGCGAGAAATTATAGAAAAAATTTAAATACAGTATTTAAGCTTTTATAAACAATATTTTCACTTAAATAATGTAGGTTTAGCATATAGTAAGTAATTGACAAATATGAAAACATTAAATAAAAGGAATAGTTATATAATTATAAGGAATAATTAACAAACTGCAGTCACAGGTAAAAAAAATAATATTAATATATTTATAAGTGCCTAATATACCTAATATATGTGTTTAAATATGATATGTACAATATAGTTGCGCTGAAAATTGTTGTAATTTATAGTATTGATCAATTATTGATGATTTTTAACTTGTCATGATAGAATAATTGTTATCTGAATTATAACTAGAATTAACAAAAACAGAGTCTGAAACTATTTTTTTCTTTAGTTCTGTGTGTAATTCAATATTCATATATGGAACAGCTATAACCACACCGAGAATAAAAAGAAGCGACTACATTAACCCCAACCGGACGGGTGATGCAAATATGCATCGTCAAAACGTGCATGTGATTTTTTTCTTTTGTCACTAATAATAAATAAATGTAATACTTGTATTTTTTAATTAGAGCATTTTTGGTATTTAACTAGTAAATAGGACTGTTTAAAAAAAGCTGTGTCGACCAAATAAATTTGTGTAGGTTATGCCGTCTATATAGCGTTAAGTGGCTATTTCCCTCACTAGAAAGCACCCCATCGCTAAAGTTATTCCTATAGGAGATTTTTTTAAATACCTCGTTTGGATTTTAGTATTTTTAAATATTATATATATATATATATATATATATATATATATTCGCAATGGACAGCTGAAGTCGATCGTTACAAAGGCCGTTTCTTACGTTTTCTAGTATTTTGTTAGCACGATACTTTATTTTTCGAATACTGATCGAAACCGGTCAAGAAGTAAAAAATCTGTAAACTAATAATAAAAAACAAAAATCTATAAATGAATAGTAAAAAACAGTTTTTGAAGATATCGACCTCAGTAATCCAATGCAATTAAAAATATTTAAGGGATCTCAGCACTCCTAAAATTGGAAAAAACGAAAAAAAAAGACTATTTTCAATATTTAGTATCTTAAAATATATTTGATTTTAAGACATTTGATTTTAACACATGATTTAAGAAATGAAGGGTGTAAGTATGTTCTTTAATATTAATTATTTAAAAAATTACAAGATGTAGAATTATAAATTACAGGGGGCTCTAAACTGTCAGACATTTCACGAGAAGAAAATCGGCACAACAGATTACACACAGGATTACAAAATAAACTTTGCAACTAGAATAAAGATTTTGGTGCCTACTTATACTTCAGATTCTAATAATTACCCAGAAACTAAATAAATTTGTATTTATAGCATTTTTTCTATTTTTAACACATAACAAACACTATTTTTAACGTGTGTTTAGCTAATGTAAAATTTCGCAAATTTCAACTATCAACCTAAAAAAGTATATTTTTTGTAACAATAAAAAGGAAATTTTAGGTTCAGTTTATACAAACTACTATGAAACATATGTTTTGAAAATTGCATGAAGAAATATTAAGAAGTTTTTGAGATATCGTGTGCGTTATGCGCGTTATTTGGAAAAAAAAATGACTTCGGAAAAAATTTCGGAATCTCCTCTTCAGCTATTGAGCGGTTAAATTCTAAAAGCCATAACTTCTGTTCTAATGGGAATTTCAAGGAAACAATTATATCAAAATATTCAGAAAATATGGACGTTTAACATCTAACAAATTAAAATTTCGAAATTTTTAAAGCTGTAAGAATCCTGATACACCTTATATGGAACCAAGATTAGAAAATGCTGCCATAGGCACATACATTAGCGAATGGATGTTTTCGCGTGAGGAAAATAGTCTCTTAAGCATAGCTAGAACTAATATAATGGCAAATTTTCCTACATATATAATTCTAATTGTTACAGCAAAACAAATCGATTTAAGTAAAAGAACTATTAAGGAAATTTGTGCACGCCCTCTAGGCAGTTTCTGGCTATAGGCACGGCTATAGACGCCAGGCATAGACTGGCTATAGACTGGCTACATGTGTGGGACGGGCTCCGATTTCTGCCCCGCTTTATTTTCATAGTTTTTCATCAAGACACTTTTTCTCATTCCTGTATACATTATATGAATAAATTTATTACTTACTACATTTAGAAATTTAAGACGCTGACAATATATTATATTAAATGTATATTCCTGTTTTACTAAGATAATGTTTCATGAAATCTGTTTAAATACATTTTATTTGCACACTTGATTTTAATTAAATGTATTTTGTAAGAAAAATATCTGGCGAAATAAAAGTTGAGTTTTTCGAACACACGTTACAGAAATAGAGTGGTTACTAAAAGCTGTGATAAAGAAAAAAAGTCAAACCGTAACAGACAAAATAATTAAATGCGTAAAAGTATATTTACTTTTGTTTAAAAAAAATCTTTCTTAAAGTCATAAGCACAAATGACATATCCTGCAAAATGAGTGTTGAACAGAGAATGAAGTTTCATCTTCTGTTTTATTTATTCTTATAGATTACAAGCCTTATATAAATTTTTAAAAATGCCAGTGATTTTTATTTTTGTAGTTTTTTAATAAAATATAAAATTTTAATTTCAGTTGTTGGGAATTATTTACCTTTACTTTACAAATCCGCAATGTATTTCTTTTTTATATAAATGTAATGAATTTTGTTTAAATTTATTTACTGACTTCATTTTTATTATTTTAGATATTTGTCTTTTGTTTTATAAATACTAGGGGATCGTACCCGGGCTTCCCGGGTTAAAGAATTTAGGTGAAACATTTTTTATTTTTGTTAAAATCTAATATTTTTTTTTTATATGCTATTAATTTTTTAGATTGACCATTTACACTAAAAAAGCATTTTTCATATGGAAAATACGAATTATACAATCAAATAAACTTTTGAAATTTATCAAAAGCGATATTTTCTTATTAGCCGCATGCTAAGAGTTATTTGCCAAGATTTTGTTACTTATGACACTCTTTTATATTCTGATAATTTCAGAGCTTATATATGTCTTATATATGTAAATTTGTGTTTTATTTACATTATTTTATGTATTTATTCATAGGGAAGTTTTTTTTTAATGGATAGTAGACGTAAGAAAATGATGAACACTTTATTTATTTTTAAGAGCAAACGGATTAATGTTTCGTAATCGAGCTCCGCGGGATATAGATAAATTTAAAAAATATTTCATGCTTTAAAATTGTTTTTAAAACCATAAACAATCAGTAAACTGAGATGAACTTTGCAAACAAATTCCATTTGAAAAAAAAATCCTATTTGGTGATCTCAAAATTTAAATTGTACGATTACAAATATGTTATATTTGTGTTTTTTCAATATTATTCTTTTATTTGTTTATAAAAGAAGTATTAATTTCGTTAATTTGTCTTTCACAAATATGTTAGATTGGTGGTTTTTTTAATACTATTCTTTTATTTGTTTATAAAGGAAGTATTAATTTCGTTATGCAAAAATAGCCAGAAACAAATGCTGAAAAATGTTTGTTGCTTTATGTGCAAAATGTTTATTATTATTATCTATTGAAACCGCCACGGATAAGATAAACTTAAAAAAAAAATCATGCTTAAAAATTATTTTAGAAAATATAATACATCAGTCAGTGAATACAGTTTTTAAACAAAATGCATTTGAAAGTATTTTTTTTTCCCTATGCGACGAAAGTAGAAAATGTAAGATGGTCAGAAGATTAAAAAATTGCAGTTGCGAAAATTTCAAGACAGAAATTTGATCGTGAAGTGTTGCTATTCGCAAAATGACGTCAGTGTTACGCACATATACGTTTGTTCTTTATAATATACATACTTAATCAGTAAAATATAACAAAGATCAGTTATTAGGATGTGGTTATCAATTGAGGCTCCTATGCCTGGATTTCCGGAATGAAAACAGCAATTTTCACCTTCTCAAAATTTGCATACGCACGTCTCCTATCCATATTCATCATCTTTTTAAAAATTGTATTTTGTTTGATCTTTTAAAAATCATTTTAACTCAAACATGAAGTCTCGATTGTCAGCAACATCTTTTATGGGAATTGACGCCCTCTTTACTTGAGATTCTAATCTCAATTCCGGAGAGTAAAAATTTCCGTAGTTTATGTTTTTTAGACGCATTTGTTTTAAAATGTTATGTTCAGTTTTATCTAAGTAAATGATCGTTTTCTTTTAAATATGACTTCATTTTCACTTAATTAAGCATTTTGCCTAGTGTCAGAAACTTAGTATCAGTGCACATGCAGAAAGAAAAACAATATAGAAAATTTATGAGGAAAAATGCGTATTTTCAAAAGCAGTATGTCATTTTCCGTTGTTATTATCCTAATATAATATTGTGCTCCTAATGGGATTATGCGCCACTAAATCCTATAAAACGTTTTTTATCAACAATTTTGAATTTTTATCAGAAAACAGCATGAATAAAGTTAAAAATACCTCATTATTTTTCTCTTCTCTGCAATAATGAAAGCTATCTAATTTTCACAATTTTGAAGAAATTTTATAAAATGCTTTACAATTAAAATATAAAAGTGTGGATATTAAAAAAAAAAAAAAAAAAAAAAAAAAAAAAAAAAAAAAAAAAAAAAAAAAAAAAAAAAAAACAGATATTGCGATCACATCTACAAAGGAATAGCTTTTAGTTAGAAAAAAAAATAGTAAAATTGGTTCAGCAGAAAGATCAGGGCAGATGACTAAAACACACACTTTTGTTTTAAATATATAGATTATATTAGATTAGGAAAAGTTGATTTAAGCAAATTATGTTATTTTGTTAAAATTATAATGGAATGTCCTAAATAATAGTATTAAAATTTTATTATTCGAGAGAATTTTCGACAAAATCTTCAGAAACATGATATCATTTTAAACCACGAATTATTTATTTGCTTGTCTAACTCGGCGAAGCAAATTCATCCAGGCGAGAATCATCAATTTCTGTAATATAAATCGCTATTATTTGCATGTCACCTCTCTTTTATAAACACACTTTAAATTTTTGTAAAACATTGCGTTTTATCAGTGTGTGATTTCGATTACATTATTTTTAAAAGTGAAGCATTTTCACTTGTGAAGAATTTCAAAGCAGCTGGGCTGTCAAATTGACACACTTCTATAAAATATAATTCAGCTTTAAGAATTAAAATACACGCTTTTTTATAAAATGACATCATTTGCATCAGCTAAAGCAATCCAATTTTACAATCCAGTCTTAAATTTCGTCTATAGAAAAATGTGCTTATGACGTTATTATCACGGAATAACAGACAAGATTCTTCACGTTGCCCATATTTTAATTTCAACCTTTTTTTTTTTTTTTTTCCTTCAGGTTTTATGAGAAAATGGCAGCAAAAAGATACAGTATCTCCTATTTTCGACTATTTTCCGTTTACTTTCAATGACTTTCAATAGAAATGAGGTACTTTTGTTGCCACGATAAGAAAAATGGTATTAAAAACCACTAAAAAATTAATATCTCAAAAATAAATTGAGATTGCAACGCAAAGAGAGTAGTGTACAGAAAGAGAGTACTTCTAAGTGTAGTGTAGCGTGTGAGTCTCGTACTGCAGTCGTCCGATCGAGATTTCCTGTTCTTGGCTGTTCACATTGGCCCGTATCTGAGGGCCCATGTTCGAGTGATGACAGCGAGGACGACTTTTTGCCTAGCCCGAAGCGTACTAAATAGCTTGGAGATGTTCGCCCAGTGCTTGCACGGGGTTTATCAGTTTTTTTAGAAAGCCTGTTTTTTTTCTATAGAAAAATTATGTAAATACTTTAATTTTCTGTAAATATTAATGTAATTTAACTCATATTGTAATTTATATATATATCTCTGTGACATTTATTTTAAATAAATGCGTGCAGTAGCACTTTTAAAACTTAAAATTTGTTTGTTTCTTATTTAATTATAAAAAAATTTAATTTTCAGATATTTTTTAGTTAAAAACTGCTGTTTTTAATCGTAGATGGACTTTGGACATCCGCCATTTTGGACTTCCGCCATCTTGGATTTTATATCCACCGGACTGCCATTGTGTTAGATGGCCGCCATCTTGGACGTCCGCCATCTTGGATTGCATAATCCCTGGACGTCCGCCATTTTGAACGGCCGCCATCTTGGACGTCTAGAGAATATGATAAGCGGCTTGGTCCCCTTCTTCCAACTAAGATTAGTATTACCTTAGTTGGAGGACTTTCAACTTCCAAGTGACCTTTGCACCGTCCAGATTCTGACGTCACGCCTGTGTATCCCGTCCAATTTTCAGCCTGCTGATCACGTGACCAGACTGGACTTCAATTTTTTTTTTCAGATTTATTCGTGACGTAGATTTCTGCTATTACATAATCGCGATAAAGGGCGGGAGGCCTGCTGGATAGTCTTGCTGTGTGTGCAAAGTGATCTGGTGCTTGTAATTTGCTAAGTGTGCGTGTTTCGAGTGTTTCTGGAATGTAATTCTGCTTATTCAGGCGCAATCGAACCTGCTCTGATAGTATGCTTGATTCGCTTGCATAAAAACTGCTGTGCGCCTGCGTAATGTTAGATTGAGATTGCAATCAAATTTGCAAACAAATTGCATTTAAAAGAGCATTTTTTTCCTTATACGACGGTGTAAAAATTTAAAATGTGCGATGCTTAGAAGTTTAAAAAGTTGCAGTAGAAAAAATTGCAAAACCAAATTTTATTTCAAATTTCAAAGTGATGCCATTCGCAAAATGACGTATGCGTTACGCACATGATACGATCATGTTTGTCCTTTATAATATAGATACATAGCTTTCATTTATTACAAGCACTACTTCTCGAACAATTTCATTTCTTACGCACGCTACCTAAAATGAAAATATATACATTTTATCAAGAAAATAAAACAAATCTCATATGCTTTCGTCCGGAGAAGCAGCGTAACATTTTTGAAAAAGATTTTAGTGTCGATAACTTTGATATATATGATCGATTAGGTTGTGCATATAACGAAAATATCAGCCAAGGTTGGCGTTATCATAGAAAACATCTCCCAGATCGCTTTTATGTGAAATGAAATGTAACCCGATTACTTATTTTACACTTTTCCATGCAGTCACCAGTAAGCGGCTGCCAGTCATTTCACTTTGCAGCATGTTATGCGACGACCGCTCGACATCCTGCTTACTGGCAGTTTTTTTTTTTTTTAATCTCCATCATATATTCTATCATATATACTATCATCATCATAGATACTAAAATTGGTTTGAAGAATGTGACACAGACTCGCGTACTATTCAGCTCTTTTAATCTTAGTCGTCACAGATTTTTGTTAAATATGAATTATGGATTGACACTGAATTGCAAGGAAAGACTAAGAAAATTTATATTTATAGAGGATTCTATACTGTTTTATGTATTTAATACATTCTAAAACAGTGGTAAGATTAATACCCCAATACCACACCAGCGCAAGAATTTTGAGATAAGTTTATAGCTTTTACAATGTACATGAAAAACCTTTAACTTTTATTTTAAATATTTTTTTTCGTAACTACTGTTTTTATTTAATCATTTCAACATTTTAATAACAGAAGTTCTTCGTGCATTAAAGGGTTAAAATAGAGCCATCCATTTTTGCATCGGATGTATCAATAATGACCAAAATTCTTCCTTATTTTTATAGCATTGATAGTCGAATATTAATGGGATTATTGTATAAGTAAAACTTTGTGTGTAAAATACTTGAATTAAATAGGCTAATTCCAAAACAACTACAATCATTTAATTAAACACAAAGTGTATAAAAAAAAAAAAACAAAGAGCCGTTAAACGGAAGGTGATATAATTCGATTCAAAATGACCTTATAATGAATTTACAAAAACGCCATTTTGAGATAGATGTACTTTTATATTCTTTATTCAATTATCAGGCAGCCAACTATAGAAGTCATTTCGAAAAAACTAATCTATTACTAGTAGCTGACCAGCCCGGCGTTGCCCGGACAGACTGTCATTGAAAAATATATCACTGGTGTAGACTTCGTAAAAAAAGACTGAATAATATTTATTTATACTAAATATTTGTAAAAAATTAAATAAGAGCTAATAATTTCAAACATCTAACAATTACGTTTGAAAACAGTGTACTACTTGGTTATTCCGTCTATCAAAAAACTGTCGCCAAACTTTAAGTGTCAATGGATGATCATAAATGTCACAATTAATTGACATTAAGCATATTTTTGTTACAGCATCAAGTCTTTTTAATTCGACGTTTTATTTGTATTATTTTTTTACTAATTTATTTGGGTACTATTTGATTATCCTGTCGACCAAAAAACTATCGCCAATCAATAAGATTAAAAGTCAATAATGGTTGATCGTAAATGTCACAATCTCTTGACATTAAATACTATACACGTGTTTGTTACTTCATCAAGTGATCTTTAATTCGACTTTTTATTAGTATTTTTATTACTGTTTTACTAATTTACTTGTTCTTTCGTCAATTTGTATAATTTGGCGAAATTGGTTGACGGGATAACCAAGTTGTATAATACCTTTATTTGTTCTTTCGTTATTTAAAATTACTACTTTTTTTTTTTTTTTGCTTCAAGTCTATATCTGTTTACGTACTTTTACAGTTATATCCGTCTACGTTTTTTGACTAGATAAAGAGCATTAGGCTCCTTATTATTATCTGTTATCATTGATACTTTTGCGTCCCTTAATAAATTCGATTATTACATTTAAAATATATAAATTTGTTCTCAAATGCACTATCTTAAAAATATGTGTTTGATTAAGATTTAATTTAATAATCCTGCATTTAAATACGTAAACTATCAGTATTCTTTTGTCCGAAATCATGTGAATAAATAATATTTTATGTTTGGTATGTTAACAATCGGTAGCTTTTGATTCGGGCATTGCCATTAAACAATTAACAAATAGCAGCGATTTCTGTGCCACGTATGATAGCGTAATATATATATACCGGGTGTCCTAAAAAGAACTGGCTGATTTTAAAATTCAATAACTTGCAAACGGTGACAGATATTTAAAAAATTCTTGCAGTTGGGGGGGGGGGGGGGGTATGACGGAAAAACGAGATGGAAATGTATTGAGCGGCCCATGAAGTACCAAAAATCGAGCCTGAATTTAACGTTAATCGATCGCAGCGCCATCTGTTTTTTTGTAATTCTAACTAAAATCGAAAATCACTGTAAAAAAACTTTTGACCTTATGCATAACCCTCCTGCAAGACTTTTTTAAATATCTGTCACCGTTTGCAAGTTATTGAATTTTAAAATCAGTCAGTCCTTTTTAGGACGGCCGGTAGATTCTAATCATTACATCATCATCTGACTTGTGCTTAGTGCGGTTTTATATCAACGGAGTTGAAGTGTTGTATGTTTGTCTTACTTTATTTCATATTTTTTCATCTACTTTTTTAAATCAATTCAGTAAATTTATTTATGAAGATTTTATTTATTTATTTGATTTGCTGCTTATAAAATGTGCTTTATATTATATATATGCGCTTATAAATTTTATACTTTACTGTTTTAAGGGTTTACAATGTTTTTTCTACACTTGTCAGACTTGGCAGCCTTCGTCATAGCTTTTCTATAATCATCTAAGTTATTTTTATGTCAATGTCTTAACCTATATTGGACCACGCCGGTTTAATATTTTTGAAAATTTTTGAAACTTCAATTATATCATTAATATGGTGTAATTAAGTAGATACTAGCAAAATTTTGAAAAAAAAGTTTTTTAATTTTTTAAGTAACCACTTGTTCTATAAACAGGACATATTAGTAGGACACATAGTAAGGGCATATAAAATGCATACATAATCTAATTTTATGAGCAAATATTTTATTATACTTTAAAAATACTGTTTATGTTGTACAAAAATACTCTATGATTTCTTCAATAAAAAGATAATAATAACGGTAAAATTCTAGATTATAAGATCTCATTCTTAAAGAATTTTTTGAATAGATTTTTTTCTATTAAATTTTAATTGTTTGCTTGTTTTTTTGTATATATGTTATACTTTTATGTATTTTAAAGACGTCATAACAAAGGCATCCAAAAAATCCTTACCAATTTTTTTTATGTTTTATTAGCTGTCCTATTTATAGGACAGCGGTCCAATATGGGTTAATGTCAAGTTTCATGTTTTTAAACGTACAATTTTGGCGCAGCATGTCAATAAAAGGAATTTTACGCCATAAAACCCCATGCAACCAACCAACCTCAGAATATTATATTTACAGTATAATCACTTCGTATTACTAAATACTGTTTTTCGTAATATTTTTTAATAAAATATTATAATTGTATATCTAGGGGGGTGGGGAGAAGCTATATGATGTGCCTTTTACAAAACTAAATTTTTATCATTCTAATGCATTTTTTAAATAATGAAGTTAAACACTTAGAATTATTAATGGTGTGTATAATTTCTTTCTTTAAATTAAGATTAAGAATAAAATGTTTTCTGTAAATTTATTTACATTGATGTCTTAAAAAAATTGTTGGAATACAACGTTCATTTATCTTACCCTTTTCTTTCAGCGCATGCGCGTACAGTGACGTTTCTCCAAATCCGCTCTGCGAGCGAGATTATTCAGTTCTGTTAAAAACATGTCAGTGCTTAGTCGCACTTAACCTATGTATATATTTTTGTCTTCGTGTTAGTATTAATAAATGTTTATGTCGAGCTATTCTGCTTACTCTGTGTGTCCCCAAAACCAACAAAGTTTATGGGCCCAGCACGCTTCCACTGCGCTGTAAATAGCAGACATTTTTTTTAATTCGAACTTTCGAATGGTAAAGTCTTAAGCCTAAACCAAAACTAAGAACTTTTCTACGTTCTGTCATTAACTGTTTTGATTTGTGACTACGAGATATTTTATTTAATCATGTCTCATGAAACGACAATTGAAAAGCTCGATAAAGCAACTTTGATAGCTGGAATCTTCAAATTGAAGCAGTATTAACAAAAAATTACTATTGGGATTATGTAACCGGCGAAGAAGAGAAACCGGCCGAAGGTACCGCTGATGAAAGAAATGGCTCCAGGCTGATCAAAAAGCTCGTGCTGATATAATTCTGGCCATAAATCCTAGTGAATTGTGTCACATTAAACCTTGTATGACTTCAAATTCTGTATGAAATAAATTGAAAGAAGTTTAAGAATCAAGAAGCCTCGCAAAGAAGGCAACTCTGTTAAAACAGCTTCTGTTTCGAAAGATGAGTTTCAGTAAAATGATATCTGAACATTTAAATATCTTTTTTGAGATTGTTGATAAATTAAAAGAAATTGAAATAGAAATCGCGGATGATTTGTTATAGATTTTTCTACTCTTCAGTGTTCCTAATAACTTCGAAAATTTTAGATGTGCTATAGAATCAAGAGATGAGTTACCTAAACCCGATTCTTTGAAAATTAAGATGCTAGAAGAATGGGAAGCTAGAAAAGGAAAAACGACTCATGATTCACAAAATGCCTATTAAAACAAGGGAAATAATCAAAAACAGAAGAAAAATGAAAAATCGAAAAATAATACGAATAAAAATTTCCCTGCAGAAAGAAATTATCGTAATTTCAAGTGCAATTATTGCTCCAAAATCGGGCATAAAGCTAACGAATGTAGAAAGAAAATAGCTGACAAAAAGCTTGCATCTTTAAATTAAGGAAATCAAGGTTCAATGATTAGTTATGAAGAACCGGCTAGTATGGCATTTAACGACGTATATCATCAAATTACTGCATGGTGTTTAGACAGTGGTTGTATATCTCATATGTGCATAGATAAAAATTTATTTACTGAATTTCATCCTCGTGAGAATGCTACAATACAGCTTGCAGTTGATAAAACAGCAAAAATCAAAGGAATAGGTACAGTTCTTATTACAGTGCCTAACGGTAGTGGGACTACTAATCTGACACTTAAGAAGGATCTGTGTGTACCTGAGTTAAAATGTAATTTGATTTCAACGTCAAAAGCAGCGGCTAATAATCGTTCTGAGCTTTTTAAAGAACGATATGCTAAAATAATTGAGCCTAATGGTTCTATACTAGTACAAACTGTTCGTCAAGGTGATTTATATTATGTAAATCCAGTCACCAAAAGAGCTTCAATAGCACAGGTAAGTAATTTTGTAAAATGGCATTTAAAGTTAGGACATTTAAATGAGTCTGATTTAAAGAAACTTAAATCTAATAATATGGTTAGAAATTTAGATTTTAATGATGATGAGTCTCCTAAAGATTGTAAATTTTGTATTCAAGGTAAACAAACTGTCCGCCCTTTTCCTAAACAATCAAATTTTCAAAGTAATGATCTATTGTTTCGGATTCATTCACATCTGTCTGGGGCCATGAAGGTCCCTTCCCATGGAGGATCGCAATATTTTGTTACTTACATTGGTGTTAAATCACGTTATATTGAAGTTAGTTTTCTTAAAACCTAGGATGAGACTAAGAATGCATTTGTTAAATACAAATCAGCAGTCGAATACCGAATAGGAAAGAAAATAAAATTTCTTCGTACAGATAATGACTTAGAATACTGCGAATATGATAAATATATCGAAGAATGTGGTATAAAACGAGAATTTTCTTCCCCTTTAGCCCCTCAGCAGAATTGCACCTCTGAAAGATCGAATAGAACGTTAACTGAAATGGCAAGGTATTTACTATTATAAAGTAATCTTCCACAATCTTTTGGGGCCGAAGCTATAAATTGTGCTGCTTACATATGCAATCGCTGCCCCATACGACGTTTAAGCGAAAATAAAATTCCATATGAAGTATTCTTTGGCATCAAGCCAACTTTATCATACTTCAAAATTTTTGGGCAAAAATGTTTCGTACTTAATAAAAGGCAAAATAAGGGAAAATGTGATCCTAGATCAGAAGAACATATCTTTTTAGGTTATTCTAATGAATCAAAAGCATATAGGCTTTGGAACAAGAAATCTAGAAAAATTGTTATAAGCCGATATGTTCAATTTATTAACAAATTTGAAAATGATCCCTCTTGTAACACCGAAATAAAATTAATTTTTCCTTTCTCTCAAAATAATGAAAATACGAGCACAAACACAATTACGCAACAGTCAGAACAGTCAGAAATATTTTCAATCATGAAAAAAGAACCAGACAGCTGTGGCGACAGTGAAATTGATTCGCAATCTGATAAAATTTCCCACCCCCCCTTCTTTCAGAACGCGCGGAAGGCCAAGGAAAATAAAAACAGGTGAAAAAGGGAGACCTAGAAAGGAATATCAAACAATTATTCCAAAAGAAGAAATCTCTCAAACTGCAGTAAATAATTCTTTAGACTCTTGTCCTGAATTTTCTGAAGCTCTAAATGGTCCGTATATAAAGAAATGGATAAATGCGATAAATTTAGAATTTAATTTATTAATGCAAGAAAATGCATGGCAGATAGAAGATAGGCCAAAACACAAGAAAATTATAGGATCTAAGTGTGTTTTAAAAACAAAATATAAGCCAGGTGTGTCAATCGAAAAGTTTAAAGTGAGATTTCGTCGCAAAACGTTGTACACAAAAACCTGGTATCGATTTTGACGAAACCTTTTCTACTGTAGCTAGATTAAGTTTAATATGAACTGCGATCGTATATGGCATCCAAAATCGGTTCACTGCGTATCAATTAGATTTTATTATGGCTTATGTAAATGGTGATGTAACTGAAGAAATATACATGGAATTACCTGAAAGTTGTAAAAATGAATCTAATGCTGACAAAGTCTGCTTATAGTTATAGTTATAACTAAAAACCCTTTATGGATTTAAACAATCAGGTCGCCAATGGTTCAAAAAAAAAATAAATGAAAAATTGAAACAAATGAAGTTTAAATCACTTAATGCTGATAAATGTGTGTATTTTTCTAAATCTCCCATTGAAGCTATATGTTGATGATCTCATAATTCTTACTAAATGTAAAGAATATTATCAATATACTCGAGATGAATTAGCAAAATCATTTAAGATGAAAGATTTAGGTTTCTTACACTATTGTTTGGGCATAGAATTTATGTAAAATGGGGACAATATTAAAATTACTCAAAAGAAGTACATTAAAGATATTCTCAGTAAATTTAATATGCAAGAATTCAAAGCAACATCTACACCTTTTGATAATAACTTGAAGCTTACTAAGGATATATGTCCCAAAAATGAAGAAGAAAAATCTGAAATGAATAATATTCCCACCCGTCAACTAATAGGATCCCTTATATATTTGTCAGTCGCTACTAGACCTGCTATAACTCATGCTGTGAATTTCCTAAGTCAATTTAACAACAATCCAGGTAAACCTCATTGGATAGCTGCAAAAATAATTTTGCGATACCTAAAAGGAACCCAAGATCAAGGACTGATATTTAAGCGTGATTCTGAATCCTTAATCGCATTCGTTGATTCCGATTGGGCATCGGATGTCAATGACAGAAAATCATACACTGGCTACATTTTTAAATACGCCAGTGGAGCCATATCGTGTGAATCGAGAAAACAATGAACTGTCGCATTATCCACAACAGAGGCGGAGTACATGGCATTGTGTGAAGCCGCCAAAAAGATTTTGCATCTCAGACGGTTTTTAAGTGAACTTTCTCCAGAAACAGTGACTGCACCTACTATAATATTTTGTGATAACCAGTCTGCTAAAAAATTAGTACGAAATCTGGTTTACCATTCGCGCACGAAACACATCGACATTCGACATCATTTTGTGCGCGAAATATACGATAATGGCGAAATAGAGGTTAAATACCTAGAGACAGAAAATATGCCTGCAGACGTTAACCAAAGCTTTAAACGCTTATAAACATAAAAAAAAGAGTTGCGGAATGATGGGACAAAATGTTTAAAAATTTTCAGCATTATTATGTATCCTTTTTTTCATATAAGTATATAAATTGTATTTGTAATTTTTATATTAATATATTCCTCTGTAATTTGCTTAATAGGAGAATAGTGTTTTGTTAAGAAAATACACGTTGTAAAGGGGGAATTGTTGGTATACAACGTTCATTTATCTTACCCTGTTCTTTCAGGGCATGCGCATACAGTGACGTCTCTCCAAATCCGTTCTACGAGCGAGATTATTCAGTTCTGTTAAAAACATGTCAGTGCTTAGTCGCACTTAAGCTATGTATATATTTTTGTCTTCGTGTTAGTATTAGTAAATGTTTATGTCGAGCTATTCTGCTTACTCCGTGTGCCCCCCAAACCAACAAAAATAAATCTTTTAGACTTTTATAATAAAAAAAAATAAAACTATTCGGCATTTAAAGCCAAATTTGTACTAAAAAATATATTCCTATAGAGATGGGCATTATTTAACTTATAAGGATAAGTAACAATATTATTGTATTATAGTTCATTATTTAGTAACAGATTAACGAATAGTCCCACTAAAATTTGGAACGCAATACCAGCAAAATATTTAAAACAATGGCGACAGACACAAGGACAGACGGACAGACACTCGGACAGACAGACATTTTCTATAAACACGTTTTTTGGTATCTCGGACCCCTAAAACGTGTAAATCCATCGAAAACCGGAAGTCGAAAAAAATTTCGATTACAATACTTTCTTCTATTGAAGACGGAAGAAAGTAAAAAGTTGATAATTGCTCGTCAAACGTGGCAAATAATGTGCGCTCGTACTATAAATAGTTTTATGAATATTTTTTGCACCACATATTGTACTGAATGCATATTTTAGTGCACTTCATAACTGCATATCAATTTCATTCTGTTCGCTGTAGCATCAAGAAAATGCACTTTCAATATTATTTTTTTCCCATTGGTCGCAATGTAACGGAAAATTTTTGTCTGTCCCTATAATTAAACCATACATCCGATTTCCATGAAATTTGAAATGACTCATCAAAATGTTCCAGTAATTATATATTTAAATTTTCAGACCATTCGGAAGGCTGTAACATCATTAAAATGCACTTGCAATAATTTATTCCCAAAGCCCGTAATGTAATGCACAATTTTGACTGTTCCTGTAATTAAACTATACATCCAATTTTCATAAAATTTGAAATGACTCGAAAAACTTTTGCAACAATTATATATTTAAAATTTCATGCCATTCGGTTGGGTAATTTTTGCTCAGTTATATGCGGGCATACGGACAGACGGACTGAATGACAACTATAGGTGCTATGTATTTATATAATTACGAACGCACCTAAAAAGAGTGAAATAATAGTTTTTAAAATGTACAGGTACACAGTAAAATTATAATAAAAATACAATTTCAGAAATTTCTTTTCAATATTAATAAAAAAGAGCTTAATCTATTTACTAAAAAAAAAAGTCATATTTTAACTGGTGGTGAACTCATGTTATGACGCTCCAAAGCGATAAAATATCAAAAATCAGCTTTTCATGTCTTTGCAAGACTTGCAAACAATGAATAAAGCTTTATAGATGGGAAGCATTAATTCAATTAACCAGTCATAATCCAATTCGTTAGAAAAGTCTTGCCATTGCCATTGACTAGAAAACAACGCTTTCCTCAGAAGCAGTGTGCTAGATAGTGGAAAGTCAATTTCCTCAAAATTTGCCGAATTATCCCCATATCAGGGATTTCTTTCCAAAAAAGTCTCCATCTAAGTTTCTACTCAAAAAAGAAAATCTTCAATTTTCAATTTATCATTATAAAAAATGTTTAACAAATTTAAACTTAATTTTTTTCTCCAAATCAGGCCTTTTTCTGAAAAAAATCCCCATTTATAAAAAATAAACATTTAAAATAAGCGTGATTTTGCATGCATATTTGCAACTGAAAGAAAAGAATGAGAGATAAATTTTACAACAAGTTTTTTTATGCTTGTTTTCTAAATTATTTCAAATGGAAGATGCTGGCCTATCATTACATGAGCTCCATCTACGTTTATGCAATATGTTTTTCAAGATTCAGACCGTCTCTGATCAGTTGAGATTTGAATAAATCTCAGATGGTATAGGCCTCACCTGCTTCTATCTGGCTTAACCTATAAAACGTTGTTTTCATTTTTTTGCAATCCCTTCTGAACTGTGCATCTGTCCGCAATGACTAAGAAAATCTGCCGCACTTATATAGTGGTCTGGAAATTCAGGTAGGGATAGTCCAAGGCAGATCATGCTACACCCACGATACGCATAAACCGTCATGTTGTAAACGACGAGAACGATTGCGAGAATAATGATTGATATATCCGATTCCTGTATTTTATTTTCGTTTTTTAACTCAAAGTAGTGTTTGAGACAGATCCAGTGTTGTCAGATTATTAAAAGTAAATTTTACGTGAAATAGGGGAAAAAAATCCTCACGTTTTTCCCCAAAATGTTGATAGGCCCCAAACATTTCCCCATGAACTATTGTTTCCCAAAAAATTCCCCTGGAAGTTCAAAAGTCCCCAAAATGGTGACAAAATCACCAATCTGACAACACTGCTCAGAAGGAAAAAACAAGTTTGATTATTCATTTTTCATTATCTTTTAAAGTTTCTGGCAATCATTTATAATTTGGCAGTTATTTTATTGCAAGAAATGATTAGTGTTTATTTTAATAATGTAACTGCTTCGTTTGGTAAGAAGAAATGATCGTTTTAACACTTCAGAGTGATAAAACCTAAAATAATTGCAATTTGTTGTGTAGATAAATACGGTAGTGTTGAATTATTTGAGTCGATAGAGTATTTTGTAATGGAAAGGTAAAATACCTTCTCAATTTTTTTGGAATGGAAAGGGATAAGGTGTTTTCTAGTAACGATTATGAGCAGAGGATGGTTCTGAAGTGTAAAGGTGATTTTTACTTTCGATTGTTTGTTCGGCGTTGGCTTCGCAGTTGTTGATTTATTTGAATTTAGTATTTAAATTATGGGCAGGGGGTTTGTGATGCTAGATTGTTTCTTTTCTTTATGTGGAGATGAATGTTTTTATCTCCTTCCTCTTATTATTATTATTATTATTATTTTTTTTTTTTGTCATTATTGTGTTTGTTAGAAAATGAGAGCCGGAAAGCTTTTTTTATTTCTGTGATTTTATTTTACTGAAAAAAACGAAAGAAATAAAATAGCATCGTATAATTCCAGAGGACACTGAATTTTAATACAATTGTAATCCATTTGAAAACATATTTGTACGTAAGAAATTTTTTTGGATGAATTGCATTTGATTCAATGCGTATAAACACTTTTTTCTTGTTCTTGTTGGATTTGCTTTAAATAATTGTTGATAGATATGGCTCCAATGATGTCGGGGATAAAATTTCTCTTTTTTACAAATCGGGCTTTTAAAACTGGGTTTATTTTTATAAGAAATTTCTCTAATTATCGTTTACCAATATATAATGTCCGTTAGTTTTAGTGGTGTAGTTCCAATTACAAAAACTTTTAAATTTTCTTCTGCATTATGTAGAAATCGATTTATGTTAAAATAATTAATTTTTATATAGATAAGAAATTGCAAATTTTATACAATATGTGTGTCTCATAAGATTTTTAGAAAACAATCCTCTATTTTCTAGCAAGAAAAATAGTAAAAAATGATTGTTCTGTGACCATACCTTACTGAGTTATGATACTTTGACTGTTTTGAATTTTCAACGTTTTAATCACAGTAAATAGAAAACGCATTTTTAGTGCTATGCAACACAGAAAATGCATAAAATAATGTATAAAGTATCATAACTAGGTAAATAATTTCTTGTAAAAATTAAAGTTTTTAACCACAAATTAATTTAATGATGTGGATTCCTCTCAACAGAAATCAGCGTCTATACTTTCGTCCCAGAATTATTTCAAATATTTTGATTAAACGCCTTCTAATTAAGACATCCGTTTTCATCATACGCATCGATTAGTTATATGTTAGTTACAAAAATAACAGATTGTTGGAACATGTTACCTCTACAAGTGTGAAACAATGGAACCTGTTAATCAAAATTTACTCCATTTCCCATCTCTATACTCGATTAATATACTCGAATGCAAAATTTGGTTAATTTTATATGGAATAGATATACAAATACAGTAATGTTTTTCATCCAAAATATTTACTATAATAGCGTCCAAATTTTAAATGAATAAAGCGACGCATAATTTAGTATCAATTTTCATTTTAAGCATATTTTATAATCAGATCCATTAACTCAGAAGACTGCTCAAGGAGAAGAGAAATCATTTAAAGGGTCATGGAGGTACGTGTGAAGCAAGATCAAGTGAGGAAGAAATGGGCTTAGCTTTCTTGGACAACGTGTGCCCGTGAACTGTTGTCGTCCACGTTTATCAAAAATTGATATGGAGTTTGTGGAACTACGTACAAATACTAAATTCTGAAATATTTTGGGGAAGCCGCATTGCAGAAACATTACACACGTGGGTTACAGAGATATGTGTCCTACAAATGTGTTTTTAAAGAGCGTCTTTTAAAATGTACGTTTAATGTTAAGGGAGCTGCGATTATCGCCCAAATGTTTCATTAGATTTTTTCAGGAAATGCCATATGCATCTTGAAAATGTTACAAACAGTGTCATTTGCGTAACGATAAGTACTAAAACCTTGTCAGCAATAACTAAAGTCAAGCAGGTTTCGTGAATGTTAATGAATCTTTTCTTGATTTTCTGCTGCGCTGAGTTTCCTTACAGGAAAAACCTATTATGCAAATTCTAAGCAGGCATCTGAAACATTGAAATCGTAATCAGAAAGTCATACAATGTAGAAATTCATAATAATTAAGAAGTTGAAAGCTTTCCCTAACACGATACTTTTATTCTAAAAAATGTGTCCACTCATAGCAGCAATTAATATGCTTACAGAAAGGAGGACCTTTAGCTGATATTTGCAGATTCGTAACCAACTCGCTCTAGGTTTTATGATTGTGTAAGGTTTTCACAGTTTTGAACAATAATTGATACCTACGGTAACATGGCTTTCAGAAGTTCTCATTGAAGACGGTTTTCACGTAGCAGAATGAGAGCACTTCGAATAACTGAAAAACTGTTTTTCATAATATTTTCGAATAAAATATTCTTAATCTATATTTAGAAAAAAAAAGCTACATACTGTGTTATTACAGAACGACACTTTTTATCAGTATAATGCATTTCTTTAAATACTACAGTTAAACAGTAAGCATTATGAATGTAATGTATAATTCCTTTCTTTAAATTAAACAATTTACACTGACCACTTTTAGGAAAAATTAAATCTTTTAGAATTTTAAAATAAGTAAATAATTATTTTATTAGTATTGTTAAAATAAATGAATATTCACCGTTGCTTAATAAATTCCTGTTCTTCACGTTTTTTTTAAAAGAAGAAGTCAATTTAATTAAGTCCAGAAACACTCAGCCTTTCATGCAGGTAATAAATAAATGACTTAAACTTTTTTCACTCAGAAATTTCTATTAAATTACATACTAAAAAATAAGTTTATTATCTAGTTATCCTTTATTTTCAGAAAAAATATGTTTCTGACAGAGACAAAAAAATGTTATGTTAAATACAAATTTCATATCAAGATTTGTTTTCCGTTTTACCGAAACGTTTTCTTTCTCAGAATCTAATTATGAAACACTAAAACCGGATTAATAATTAAATAATATAGTGGTGTTTCAAAACTATTGAATTTATTCCATATATTTTATTATTTTTTTTGTTATAAAAGTAACTTTAATAAATTTGTTAATATTATTTGTTCTATAGATTTAATAATTTTCAGAGTTGTTTTTGGAGAAGACAAAAACACTATCTAGAACAACGTTGATATAGCCTACTCGAAACGTATTGAACCCTCCTATTTCATGTTACTTTTCTAACACTAAAATAATACTTGTAATTGATTTGGTATGCCTCTCTAAATAATGATTTAATACATATCTATTAAAAAAAAACATCCTTTCTTTCAAATAAGTTTTAGTAACATAAAGCTCAAAACATTAATCATCAAAAGTCGGATTCTCTTGTTGTTACAAGGAAGAAATAATTTATTTCCGCTTCATTCCATTTGTCATAAAGTTCATCTCGAAAAATACAAAAAGCAAAAACGAATTAAAGATTAATGATTTCTTCTATTAAACTCAAATATAGTAATATGTATGTCTACATTAATTCTATTCAGTTATACATTTTAAAATATTGAATTATTCACAATGGGGTACTGGTGGGGTATGAGGACGGGATAGGAGACGGTCAATAATAAAACAGAGTATATCCTCATATATTGAATTTATGTAAAAACTAATCAAAATTAACTTACTATCACCTGCGACGTCACCAGAATTATAATATATATGAGAGATGTAGCAGACGAAAGGCCATTTTAGATAGATAGGCTTATTACTTGGTTGCCGAAGTTTCTTTATGCCTTAAAGCAATCATGAAAAAATATTCAGCGAATGCATTAAGACTTTTGCAGTCCAACGATCACATATTGAATGATATTGGAAAGGAGATTATACTTATTTGTCATATAATATTATTATAAGTCACTTATGACTGCCCACAATCAATAATAGTCCAGACATACCAACATAGGCACGAGCGAATAAAAATATATATACATATATATATTACAAACGTCAAAAATCCTTGATGTTTGCCATTCCAGGAAATTATCAAAAGTTGAAAACAACACCCTATTGGCATAATCATCTTTCATTAAAAAAAAAAAAAAAAAAAAAAAAAAAAAAAAAAAAAAAAAAAACACGAAAGAAAAAGAAAGAATTCTCAAATTACTCAAAAAAACATTCTGTTGAAACATGTTCGTGGCGAAATTCAATATAATCAGAAGTCGTCCTTCTCATCCCGCAACTATTTTTAACAGCCGATATCACTCAAAAAGCTTTCTCTGAGCTAGTGCAGAAATATTTTAAATTGCGTGCGTAGGAGCACATATAACTGCATTATGAAAGAGCGAATATCCAACGAGAAAAGCGAAGTACGCAGATGCATGAAAAAGCTGAAAGCGGTTTGATTCAGACGAGAAAAACAATGTTATTCAAAAATCTATAGAGAGAACAATCTACCTCACGTAGGAAAATTAAGAAAAAATATTTTAAGATGGATTTTGAACAGAAGTAACATTTTACTGGCGCAAAGGCAAAATGAATTAAAGAGGTGTAAACTCAATAACATTTTTCGAAACGGTAAAACGAAAAAGGGAATAATAATTTTTGAAGTCTTAAACAGCAGAATTAAAAGGGAAAAATTAGAATAACCTTTAAATAGGTTAAGAATTAAAGTACTTTACATATACACTATATTGCCATTAATGACCGGCAACATTCAATTTTAGTCATTTTGTCGAATATTTAGAAATATACTTCACAGATTCTTCTGAAATTTCAGGATTGAAAATAACAGGTATGACCTCATATTTAGCAATGTCGATTTGCTAAGGGGGACAGTTAGGGGGCCAACAAAAAATCAAAGAAAAAATAATACTTGGTATCACCCTGTAAAATAAAATGCACGAACTGATCTATCGCTACCGAATATAAATAAACAGACATTGTGCAATATGTGTATTCTTTTGTGTAAGAATAGCATGCATATTAGGGGAGATAGAGTGATTTATTTAAAAAGATTAAAAAATTCTTGTTTTTTTTGCTTATAACATGCAGGGTTTCCAACCAAATTTAACTCCGGTTTAAGAAAAATTGAAAAAATATAGTATAAACAATATAGTGTAATTCTAATATAAATATATTAAATATTTTTGGAAATATGAGTAGTTGTATAAAATAATTTTTATCTGCGCATGCACGAACGATAAGAAGGATCATTTTACATAATTTAATAGTTAACTCTATGGAGCAACTTATTAAAAAATCTAGTCAAATATCGTTAAAATTCAGAAAGATATCGGCGCTAGAGTGAGCAAATTTTTAGTTGTTCTCTAAAAGCAGCTCAATGATAAGGGATTTTCCACAAATTGTCATTTTTTATTTTATTTTATTTTTCATTTTTTATTGATGCTTTAGTTCTTCTTGGATAACCACCGGAACAAGTCTATACCGTGATCAAAAGAAGTATCAAAATCGAAGCATTTTTTTCCAAAACTACTCGTTGATACTCACTAAATACTAACTTTTTTCTGAAAGTCAGTTAATGACAATTTGTGTAAAATCCCTTATCATTCAGCTGCTTTTAGAGAACAACTAAAAATTTGCTCACTTTAACGCCGATATATTTCTGAATTTTTACGATATTTGGCTAAATTTTTTAATAAGTTGGTCTATGAGTTGACTATTAAATTATGTAAAATGATCCTTGTTATCGTTCGCGCATGCGCTGATAAAAAATATTTCATATAACTGCCCATATTTCCTAAAATATTTATTATATTTATATTCCAATTACACTATATTGTTTCTGCTATATTTTGTATATATTTTGTCAATTTTTCTGAAACCGGCGTTAAATTTGGTTGAAAACCCTGCATGTTATAAGCAAAAAATATGCAACAATTTTTTATTTTTTTTAATAAATCGCTATATCTCTATGAATATACGTACTAATCTTTCACAAAATAATACACATATTACACAATGACTGTTTATTTATATTCGGTAGCTGTAGATCATATCGTGCATTTTATTTTACAGGGTGATAACAAGTATTATTTTTTGTTTAATTTTTGTTGGCCACTAATTGCCCCCCTTAACATATCGACATTGCTAAATATGAAGTCATACCTGTTCTTTTTAATCCTGAAATTCCAGAAGAATCTGTAAAGTATATTTCTAAATATTCAACAAAATTTCTAAAATTGAAAGTTGCCGGTCATTAATGGCCATATAGTGTATATATATAAATATATATATATGTGTGTGTGTGTGTATGTATATATGTATATATATATATATATATATATATATATATATATATATATGTGTGTGTGTGTGTGTGTTTATATATATATATATATACATATATGTATTTATTATTATATATGTACATATATTCGCTATCCTTAATTTTTCTAGTGATTTAATCAAAAACAAGACCATTTCTTTTCAAGATCGAGCAATCTGTGATAACTCTATTAGATAACTATAAACAACTACGTTATTTCATACATAGTCCAGTTTGTGATTTATTAAAAGTTTGATCAAACGAATACTTTCAGAAATATGTTCGGTAACCTCATTTTATATATTTATTTATTTTTCTTCTCCTTCGTCTTCTTTTTGTGATCTTTTTTTTTTTTTTTTTATTATTGTTCATTTGCAAGGTTGTTCAATAAGGACAAATATATTGACTTCTGTATTATGAATACAGTTCTTTTATGATTACCGGCAATTAACAACAAATTTGTTATTATTTAAAATAAAAATGAAGCATATATACTGACAAAACTGATCCTAATGTGACAAGACATGCTACTAATGAATGAGAAAATTTCACGCCTCCTGAAACAAAAGAATTCCTTCAGAATATTTATCTCTTTTTAAAAAGAAATTTTAATATGAGACTTCCACCAATATTTAGTTTAGTTGTTTATATAGACGACAATTATCGGGAAGAAAATTTAACTTATATGACTCTTTTCTTGTAACATGCCCTATATAAAAATTAATGATTTTCCTAGGTTTTAACAGTTGTATGTAACATACTAAAAATATTTTCGAATTGTATTTCGACTTTTATGTACAGCGTCTTTCAGCGCTATTCCAACCACCTGCATAAAATAATTCAAAGTGTGGTTATAGTTAGGTGCATATTTAAAAAATAAGATGGAATAATTTAAACGCACATAATTATTTTTTTATGATGACCAGATGACTTATTTTTTTGGAATATCGTTTAAGAGCAAAAGTTAATTTATGCAGTTTTTTATATTGGAGATAGCGAATCTTTTTTAACTCCACGTACCGAAATATTACAAATAATATTTATCAATAGTGTAATCTGCTATAAATTTCCATAATAAATATTGCAGCTCATGCTGTTTATACGAAATATTGGTTAATAGAACCAACCATTTTTATAACAGTATAACTACCGCCATGTCATTTGCTTTATTCTCTCTTATAAAAGTCATTTAAATAAATAAGTTTTTATTTGATAATTCACATAAATAGACGAAATAATTGAGTGTCAAAAACCGTACATAGCAAGACTGAAAAAAACATGATGTGTTGCTTCAAACAAATGTAGCTGCACTATTTATGAAAGAATGCGCATGCTAAGAATTATTATTTCTTTTGATAAAAATAAAAATAAGTTTTGTCACGATTTAACAATTATCAAAATTAATTTCTTTATGCGCCATGTCATAGTTGTACCATAAGTTAGTCAGCATTGTTATATGCAATATATTGTATCTTTTTTTTATTTTGATGAAAAAACTTACAATGCGGTATGGACTAAAAACAAATTTTCTACGAAAAAAAATAAAGGAAAGAAAAACATTTTTTTAATGGCTTTCAGTACACAAATTATTTCAATTGTACTCATTTCTCATTAGAAGGGATCTATTGATGGTCAAATTTTAAACAAATATTGGAACAAAAAATTATTGGAATTCAAATATATAAAGAAACATTCCATACAAATCTATATAAATAGAAATACAAAAATTTGTAAATTAATTTACAAAATATATCATCTAGCAAAACTTGATAAGAAAAAAATCGATAGATAAAACAGTTGTGTTCGAATGATTTTAATTCCATTTGTTTAAATATCCTATTCGTTGAAAGGAGGAAGTTTTTGAAAAGGATTTGCAAATACAGAAATAAGTTTTGTTTTCCTTATAATCTTAAATCATGCAAAGTACAAAGATAACAAAATTAATTTCTATTACAAACAATTAAGTATCATTGTAGTTTATATTAACAAAACTATAATTTAATTGCTAATATAAATTTTAATGTAGTACTAACAAATGTTGTTGAATTGTCATGATATTCATGAAGAAAACGTTCCTATTGAAACATTTCATTCAAGTATGCACCATTAGTTTTCTACTTTAATTTTATATTTATGCAACTTAACTCAAGATGTTAATTAGGGTGGGCCGAATTTTTTTTTCTTTTTGATTCGCTATACCGCGGAAAACTTGTGTCTAGGGTAGCTTAGTAAAATGCAAAAACAAAATAAATAAATTTTTACGTTTGGCGGTAGAGCATCGGGCCTAAAATTTGAGAAAAAACACGATTTTGTTAATTATTCTAATAAATGGAAATAAATCAAATAACTTCTATAACATGCAGCTATAGACTTAGTTTAGTAGAACAGAGTATAGGAATGAAAAATAAATGAAAAAATATATACGTTTCGCAATACATTGGCAGCGGATTGTGCTTAAAAGAAAAGCATTTTTTCTTTTTAAATGACAAATTTTCATTGAAACAAAAACTACTTTTCTGATTGTACTATTCCCGAGTGTAATTTCACTTTGCAATACAATATAGTCATTTACTTGTCTTTACTGCCTTATGGCAGTTTGAAATAAGATTTGCTTGAAAAAATATGCATTGAAGGACTCTAGAAAAGTGTCGTTCTTATAAACCCATCTCTGGAATTGGACCCGAAGACCTTTTGGGACGGCTCGGTTACCAACTTCAAGCACCGTTCTACTGCTTGGATGTGACATGAGAATTGGTCAAAGTTCCACTGGGCCGTTATTTCACCTGATTGGACCTTACACCAAATCTCTTCGCCGGTGACTCTTCGCAGCAAAGTTGGTGGTAAAAGTGTAGTAGAGTTCCTGTTAAATCATTTCGATGTAGTCTGTAGCTAGAAAATTGATTTTGAATGTTTGAAAACGCCTGATTGATTTTCTTTTATAAGCTAAGTTTCTAGCATTTGTAATTCTTCTGAAACATAACTCTCGTATATGATACCCTTTATCTACTATCATACTCAAAAACAAGTTTTCTGGATTGGTAAAAAATGAATTTCTCTCAATCAACCTCCTTCAAACAACCTTATTTTTGTTCAATGACCTTAAGCAAGTTTTCAGGGAGGAATTTGGACGATTTAATAACTTCCAATACATGTTCCACATGGTCCATTTGTGAAGTATTTACTTTTTTTATACTAAACCATACAGGTACATATCACTTTAGGAGAAAAGAAACTAAAATCTTGTGTTCGCCTGTTGGATTTTCAATACTTAAATACAACCAGAAAATTCTGTTCAACGTTGTTAACCACCTTGATTGGGATAGTGCGCCAGTCTCACGAACAGATAAATCTTCATGACAGCTGCCTGCTTTTATAGCACAACTAATGTCCAGTAGGTACTGCTGAGCTTTGCTTAAAATTTGCCGGTCAATTTCTGGAATTTCACACTCAACACTGTCAAAATTTACCACTGGGATTTTCCCACATTAACTCAGTTGCATGCCAATCGGACCATTAAATGATTTTGTCCTAGTCGTTTCACCATCTAAAATTTGAAACAAATGCTGGAATGGCAATTTATTGAAATGTAAGAGGCATACACCCCCCCCCCCCCCCACACACACACACACTGTAGTGGTCTTGTAAATTCTTCAATTGCGTGAATAACACCAGTTTTCCAGCCCGTATTAGTAATGGTGCCATCACATCCAATTACATTTTATTTTGTTTCCTTTATGTCCACACTTCCAATTTTACCAATACTATGCATTCTTTAGTTCATTGCTGGGTACTTTTTTTGCTTTTTCACAGTTACAAATAATAGAGACAGGACACTTACAAACCTCAGGTACCATTTTACAATTGTAGTCTAATGATATTTTGCACTTACACGCAGAGACATCAATCAGTAACAAAGATTTTCTTTTTTAATCTGCAACTCTCTTTTTGAACTTTTACTTTCCCTTAAATGACTTCACAAGATTACGATAACTTTCATGATATGTATTTATTAACTGAGCGATTCCGTATAGCGTTACTGTCGGTATTGCAGTTTTATCAAACACAGAATTAACTTGTGGTGTCACAATAATCGAAACTTGAGAAAAATTACCTGACCCGTTGTTTGATTTCAAGGCTAAGTTGTAATTTTCATGGAAGCAATTCTTGAGAACGTCTTAATAAGTTGAAGGTTTATTCACAGGTAACACTTTTCGGTGGCCAAATAATGGGCAGTTAAAGTCACTGCGAGTAATTTTCTTGGAAACAGCCATAACACAGTGGTTAATATAATCAATAAATCGAATCACTTACTAAGTAGTCACTAATTAAATCAGTCTTTAAGAAACGCGATTGATACGCACAACAAGAACACACTGCTAATTATTGCCGGCAGAATACTTGTGAACAACTCACAGAAACCGTTATGTCATAAAGCACACACCTGCGTATCAGTGCATTGTGAAACGTGAGTACAGGTAGTATTGACGGGCTCCAATTCACAGCAGGGTACTTCGTGCAGGACTGCTGCCAGAATAGAAGGATTCAGAATACAACTTGATTGCGTCAATTTAATTATTTTTAATTGCCTTGCGCTACCCTAAATGAAGTAATTTTATTTCTTTTTTTATTGTAATGTGTTTTTTTATCTTTCTTTTAAAGCTTTTTCATCATAGCAGTTATTTATCTTTTTCGTTTATAGCTTTAAAAAGACGAAAGAAAACTATTACTTTTTCAATAAATTTCAAATATTCAAGTGCGATGAGCTACCGCCAAACGTAAAAATTAATTTAATTTGTTTTTGCATTTTACTAAGCTACACTGAAGCCAAGTTTTCCGCGGTATAACGAATCAAAAAGCTTTTTTTTTTGGCCCACCCTAATGTTCATGTAGCTATTTAATTAGAAATTTCAATGAACATTTCTAAATGTGTTCGATATGTAAATAACAGCATTCAATTTAAATCTTAATTATTTTTTTTAATTGAAAGGAGTATTATTTCTACGTACATTTTGTGAACAGTTATCTATTATATCAAAAGAAAATCGATTTGAACAACAGTGAATTTAAATTATATTTTCCAAACAAAATGATTCAATAACACACGAAACTATTTTTATAGACTGAACTAACAATTATCGGAAATTGTTGTATTCTTTATATGATGTAGTTAAAAAAGTAAATGACTTCAATTTTAAAATACAAAGCAAAATTTAATTGAATTTTTTTTTTTTTAACATTAGAATATAAATTACTTTTCTAGTTTTTTGTTTAACATTGAGGATAATTATGTTATTTTTTTCGAACATTTGACGTATCATTTATTTCACAAATAAAAGCTATAAATAACGTTCATGTTAAAAAGGATAAAATTAATTTTACAAGGAAATTTCAGAAACACAACTTATAAATCACACTTAATAGTTCGAAATTAAAACATTCAATCAACAAAATAATTTTTTTTTTTACCTTAGTAATTTTTGTAAACTACATTTTTCAAGAAGTGTTTCACTCAATTAATTAATATCTCGTTTTAAATATGTATGCAGGGCTCGCACCGCTCCTAAAATTTTCGCACTTTGCTACCTGTATTGTAATTAAGAATACTTCGTGTTATATCCTTTTGACATCTATAATAGAATTATACAACTAAGATTATCGTTTTAATTTAGTGTTAGCAAAGTACGAAAATTTTAGGTAAGCTGCGAGCGCTGTGTATGTGCAAAAAAAAGTAAAACTGTCTACGAACAGTTTTAAAAATAGTTTATTAATCATAATAGTGCATTATAGTTTTAAAAATTACTCTCCTACCACTAAGTTTTTAACAAAAAATTCAACAAAAAACAAAACAAGAAACAAAACAAGAAAAAGAAAAGCCATGAATATCCCACGAAAGGCACCTGTAACACTCGTTAGACTTCGTTTTGCAAAGAAAAATAAAACGGAACAAATTTCCAATTTATAACTTAAAATCAATTAAGAAATTTAGTTTATTCGGAAGAAGTCTCGTAAAAATCCAATAATATAAATAATTAAATATTTTCCATTTCCCGAAAATAAACTAAATTAAAAATCAGATTTGCGATTTTTAAAATCATTTTCTTAGTTGTTCTTAGTATGATCAAAATGCTAAAACTTGAAGGCATACATTTTTTCTAACCGACTTTCTTATGGCCTATCCTTAAGGCACATTTTATAAAAATTAAGAAACCGATTTAAAGCAATACAAATAATCTATTTCGTAAAAATAAAATTTAGCTTTTTACATATGCCATGACGTTTTATCAGTTTTTTTCTCGGATAAAACTAACATTTAGGAAATCTATTCCAAAAAGTTTAGATCGCACTTGTAAGAAAAGTATGAAAAATAGCTGCAAAAAATTAAATATTGTAAGGAGAAATGTGATTTCTAAAGTATCTTATTTTATTCCTAATATTTTTTTTTAATTCAACTCTTGAAATTTTCCAACAAGTAATGTATTTGTTCTTGTTTAAATCCTCTATACTTCATAAAACTATTGCGTACTTTGTCTAAAAGGTATTATCAAATACTTAAATTGGAAGAAAAATGTTCAAAGTCTATGAAATTGATTTAACATGAAAAATTTAATATATTTCATTGGACTGTAAGAAATTTTAAAGCAAACTTTTTACGAAGCATTTTCTCACAAATAGCACTTATTTTAAAAATAAAGTTTTATTCTTGATAAGTATAATTTATATTCCAATATGCTTGTTATTTACATTTAGAAAAATAATTTTAATAGTATAACTACTCTCCTCAAAATATACATCATACTCCCGCTTTTGAAAAAAATAGCATTTTATAGAGGAATATATTTTAAATATTACATAATACATAAACAGAATTTGCTTCCTATTTCATAATTTTATTTAAATAAATTGTCATGATAAACAACTTTTAACGTCACTTTTTGTGTGTAAAAACACACATGTTATTTAAGCTAGATATCCATGCGTTCAGAATGTCTGGCAAAGCGCAATACTAAAGACAAGAGTTAGGAATGGGCATAGACTGGTATTAAAAAGATCATATATTACGTGTGATTGTCACTTAATTATGAGATATGGAAAAGGTTAAAATATATATTTTGAAAATATAACATAAAACTATTGAGTCCTTTGTCTAAAAGGTATTACTAAATATTTAAATTGGAAGAAAAAAGATCAAAGTCTATCAAATCGCTTTAACGTGAAAAATGTAAGATATTTCATTGGGCTGTAAGAAATTTTAAAGCAAACTTTTTACGAAGCATTTTCTCACAAATAGCACTTATTTTAAAAATAAAGTTTTATTCTTGATAAGTATAATTTATATTCCAATATGCTTGTTATTTACATTTAGAAAAATAATTTTAATAGTATAACTACTCTCCTCAAAATATCCATCATACTCCCGCTTTTGAAAAAAATAGCATTTTATAGAGGAATATATTTTAAATATTACATAATACATAAACAGAATTTGCTTCCTATTTCATAATTTTATTTAAATAAATTGTCATGATAAACAACTTTTAACGTCACTTTTTGTGTGTAAAAACACACATGTTATTTAAGCTAGATATCCATGCGTTCAGAATGTCTGGCAAAGCGCAATACTAAAGACAAGAGTTAGGAATGGGCATAGACTGGTATTAAAAAGATCATATATTACGTGTGATTGTCACTTAATTATGAGATATGGAAAAGGTTAAAATATATATTTTGAAAATATAACATAAAACTATTGAGTCCTTTGTCTAAAAGGTATTACTAAATATTTAAATTGGAAGAAAAAAGATCAAAGTCTATCAAATCGCTTTAACGTGAAAAATGTAAGATATTTCATTGGGCTGTAGGAAATTTTAAAGCAAACTTTTTACGAAACATTTTCTCACAAATAGCACCTATTTTAAAACTAATGGTTTATTCTTGATAAGTATAATTTATATTCCATTATATTTGCTATTTACATTTCGAAAAATAATTTTAATAGTATAACAACTCTCCGGAACATATACATCATACTCCCGATTGTGAAAAAAAGCATTTTATAAAGGGACATATTTCAAATATTTCATAATACATAAACAGAATTTGTTTTCTACTTCATAATTTTATTTAAATAAATTGTCATGCTAAACAACTTTTAATGTCACTTTTTGTGTGTAAAAACACAAGTGTTATTTATGCTAGATATTCATGCGTTTAGATTGTCTCGCGGAGCGCAGTACTAAAGACAAGAGTTAGAAACGGGCATGGACTAATTTTAAAACATATATTACGTGTGAGTGTCACTTAATTATGAGATATGGAAAAGGAATATATATTTTGAAATTTTGTGATAAAATCAACAAGGCAAAGTTGGATTTCAATATGTGACTGCTCTTCTCTCTGTGGCATAATAGAAGTTGTCATCCTAAATAGTTAATTTTCTACAACAAAAATGTATGTAATTGCAATCTAGATGATTGAAATAAAGTATTAAAAGCAAGCTTTATATTCTGTCTTACAAAGACTAAATTTTGTAAAATTGTGAATATTTTTACAAAATTATTTTTATTACGTATAATGTATAATATTGAAATTTTCACATAAAATAATCTAATCATACATCATGTTCTACTAATTTCGGATTAAAACATATTTTAAATGAAAATAAATGGATACTGACAGAAATTACCTGGATTTTGTCTGTGCTTGACGCGTATTAAAATAGAATTATATTTTTTTCCCGTTATGATGCTTCATAGCTAATGTCTAGCATTTAATTGATGATAGAATTAAATATTCTGCTTAATGCATCTTTTAGAACATTGTATACATAGCCTAATATATTATTTCCAATTGCATACGGTACATGGATATTAGAGACATTAGGAATTTCAGTTTTTTAAAGACATTCACTCTCTTCAGATAGTACATTTCCTTTCAATTTTTTTCCCTTTTCTCTGTCATGAAATTTGTTTCAATAGAATCAGATATTTTATGTAATAATGTTTGATATAGTATTTTAATTTAAAGTACAGTAGAACCTCGATTATCCGAAGTAATATGGACTGACCCTCTTTCGGAAAATCGAAATTTTCGGATAATTGAGAAAGCTTCAATTTTAAGATTAAGGAGAAATAGCGCTATTTCTTATTAGGTAACAAGTGCTTAATAAAAATAAAGCAATAACAAAATAGAAACAACAATAAATTACCTGAATTTCAATTTTGAAATTAAGTACGTTTTACATATTTCTCAAGGATTTGAAACAATGTTTTGTTTGTCGCTGTTTCGTTGACTTTGTTTCGAAACCCTATCGCGAAATTTTTAAATATTATTAGTTCATCAGTATCACGGCGTTTCTGCTGCTCCAGCTAAGCTAAACCTTTTGAAAAACATTCAAAAGCTTCAGAATTGCTAATTTGTTCATTTTGTTCGTTCCACTCCGCAGCTTACGGGAGCTCACGTTAAATTCAAAGGAATTCTAAGAAAGGGGAGCGAAAATATTTGTATTGTGGCACGGAAAGGATCGCTTGCCAACAAGGAATATGATAGTTTAAATTTTATATTACATTTTGCACACAAGGAATGTGACAATAAAAAAAAAAAAAAAAAAAAAAAAAAAAAAAAAAAAAAAAAAAAAAAAAAAAACTTTCAAAATGGATTTTGGTTAACCGAGAGTTTCAGTTAAAAGAGGTTCTACAGCAATCAAAATGTTTAGAATGTTTTCCCTTTCATTTGCTGAAACATCTATTTCGCAAACAGTTTAAATTCACTTACGTTATAGTGTGTTATTTAAACATTCAGTGTTAACGTATTTCAGTAGGAAAATTATTTAACATATTTTATAGCGAACGATGTCGCTATCACATTCCACATCTAAACTTATTGAACCGGAATATGTCAAATATAATGAGATTTATCAGTAAGTTCATTAGTAGAATTTCAATTATGGTGTCGCTTATCTGTCGCAACATCCTGCATAGGTGTTTCAGTAGCATTTATGCAATAGTCGTTTACTCGCTAAATGACAAATGCTTCCTCAAGCATTCTTCAACAATATTATATTTTAAAATATCCATATATATATATATATAATTCGTGATTGCCAAGTTTCTGTAAATGTTCAGAATATAATACAAAAGTTTCACTGTTAATTGTTAAACTGTATTTAAAAAATAATAATAATAATAATTGTGGATTTATTCAGAAAACAGGTAATTTTAGAATACCGATTGTGAAGAAGCACGGTTAACAAACTAAAAACAATAATAATAATAATAATAATTATTATTATTATCGTTAATGTAATTATCATAATAATAGTAATAAGAATAATAGTAATACAACTAAAACTATGAGCTCATAACATGAAACTTCAATCCAATTTCATACTTTTTTTCGTAAACATTTTCCAACTATAATTAAAAGAAGTACCTCCTTGAACGTTTAAAAACTAAAATGTGATAAACAACCGCTTTAAAGACAAGAATATTCACACATTAAATATATATTGACATTTATATGCTACTGTAAAGGCCGTAAGTTATTGAAATTCAATATTTTGTAGTTAAAGTTGGCCCTTTAACACAGCGAAATGAAAATAAAGTGATTTTAAACGATTACGGCTGCTATTGTTTATAACAAACTATTATAAATTATATTTTACGACACTCTTCGAAATTAGTACGAAGTATTTAATAAGCCAACTAGATGAGAGTTGTATTTATTTTGTGATTGTTTACGGACATACATGAGTCATGCCCAACTTTTATAGGAATTAACATAGGTATGAGAGGCTAACAAAAAAAAAAAAAAAATCACCTTGTTGTTGTGACAATCTACTTTGCGTTCTATTATTCCGTTCACAAAATGTACTGACATAATGCACAAAAGATGTTACGATCTTCTAAATGAATCAGTAAATAAGAAGAGTATAGAATTTCGGTAAGAATTGAGTAATACTACTTCCTCTTAAATAAAAGTAAGAAAAGCTGAAATTTTCACAGCACCAGTGGGAAAATTAATCGTGCCATGAATTAAGGAAAAGCAGGAACCCACAACTAACCCTGAAAAACAAATCATATTCTGACAAAACGGAATGTTTATCGTATGGATTATAAAGAAAAAGTGTCATTCCACACAAAATGAGCAAAAATTTAAAAAAAAAAATCATGGCTGCATAGTAACCGATTTTAATAAAATTTGATACACAGATTCAATTCATATTCAAATAGAGCATTGCAAAATATTTCGACAAAAAATTAAAAAATTTGGAAGTTATGGACATTTAAAATAATTGTGACATAGAATGGCATGTGTACAATCGTTCAAAGTTGCAAGTTTTAAGTTCCGTATCTTGAAAACTATTTAACATAAATTAAATCTTTTTTTATAATATTGTAATCTCTGAAAAATTATCTTCATTTTTATTTAATAATAATAATTTGGTAACGTCATGATTAATCGTAAATTTGTTATAAAAATTGAAAATTTGACAATTTTGAGAAAATTAAAAACGTTATAAAAATTAAAGGAATTCAAAAACATCTGTGAAATTGATGCCGGGTGTAGTGTTACATATTAAGATCGAATTGCTAAAGTTTTTAAGTTGCCATGTATTACCTTCACCTTTAAAATAAAATTAGAAACTTCAAAAAAAAATGACAAAACAGTAATTTTTCCTCTTATTGATAGGAAAAAAAATGAAGAAAAGGTCAGGCATTATAGTTATTCCACAGACATAAAGATCAATAAGTCCATGATATGCTAAAAAAAATCAAGATTGCCGTTTGATTCCTAACGTCACAAAATTTGGTTAAAATAGTAATATTTGTTGCATTCCAGGAGCTTTACTCTTTGAATAAGCTCGCGTTTTTTTACAATATTGCACGCTTTCAAAGGGAAAAAAAGATGCAGTGCTGCATCTATGGATATAGAGGACAAATATATAATTTTTTGTGTTCAAAGTAATATATATATATATATATATATATATATATATATATATATATTACTGTAGTTTAAAATAAATATATTAATAGCCAAAAATAAACTGAAAGCAAAAATTAAAGTTTCTATATTTAAAATATACACTTTTATCTATAATATGAAATAATTTAAAAGTTTAATAAAGTATTTTTTCACTTAAAAAGAAGTGATAGAAATATTGCATTTTTCCCTCAATATTTTTTACTGTTTATTTTTTTCTCATTAACGAATAAAAAGGCAAGAATGAAACTTCTATATCATACAGCATGATCGTGCTGTATAGTAGAGCTCAGCCGCATCTTTTACGTTTTGAAACATGATGAAAAGACAACAACTCAATTACAATCAAAACGAGAAAACATTCAGTGATGAATAATGGCTTTTTGGAAACGTCTTAATTTAGCGATGTGCCTTTCGAAGGTTGGCTAAAAAAATATTCAATATTAAGGGAATGACACCCATTTAAACTTTACATAGCGTTCCATAATTTAACAATATAGAAATATCTCCTTCAATCTTTCTTTTCTGTTGCCGCATCCTAAAAAGCGGCACAATAATTTTAAAAAAGTGATAACACGCGTATTTTGTTTTAAATAAAAATTAGATTTTCGCACTATATTTTTGCATTTTTCAAATCGACGTCATTCTAATCAGAAAATGAAAATATTTCCTATATATATGTAAAAACTTTAACTAAACACGTTTTAAAATGACGCAGTATCTTAATTTGAATGTTTTTCATGTTTAAAAATCTATTTTAATACAGAAGTTTTAATTTCAAAAAACAATTTAAAAAAGATAATAATAAAAAAAAAAATCGTTTGCTAGGTATGACGTGAATTTCTGTTTAACTGACATAACTTTGTAATGATGTTTTATTCTGAAAAGAGACTCCTGATATTCTGAAATTAATCCTTATTATTATCATACATAAAACGAAAGATTTATTTTTAAGCCATACGAAAGAAATTTTCGGTAAATGCTAGTTCATTTGGCAGTATTTAATGCATTTTCCTGCGTATTGTCAAGGAAATCGTATACTCCTATTGTACGCGCCAAAGAAAACCTGCATTTTAATTTTAAAAGCTGAAACACTTTAGCATAATTACGTCACTATAATGCCAAATGAAATTCAATTTCACGAGTTTAAATAAATTAATATTGTCAGTCCCAAAGTAATAATCTAAGACAGGGATGGTGAACGTATGGCACGCGGCAGATTATTTTTGGCACGGCATAGATTTAAGTTTTACATCAAAATATAGTAGAATTTCACAAAATACATTAATTTATATAGATGTTGTCTGTGTCACTTGAATCAGATTAGTTCGGTTGGTTGTGATTGTCACACAGATTGAAGAAATTGAAATATAACTTAATTTATCCGACTCTAGCTCAATATTGGCTCAGAAAATTTTGAGAATTAGAAGATTATCGCTAACCAAAAATTTAAAGTGTAATAAGCAAAAATGCTGATTTTAAAATTATAACAACTTGGAATTCAATTCCAGACACTAAAATCTATAGTTTCTGGCGCTTGCTATTTTGACATTTTTTTCTGCAAGACATTCTTTTCGTAAAAAAAAAAAAAAAAACATTAGTGCCTGAAATTTTTTTTCAACTCAATATTGAGCTTAATTATAGTAAATGGTGTAAAATGAACGTAAAAAATAATAAAAAAATTGTCTTTGATTTTTTTTAATTTAACGTATAAAAACATAAACGTCCCAATTTGGGGACGCTAGGCACGAAAGGGTAGGGGTTTTCTCCGTTACTGTCTAAGCATTATATCTATGTTTTATGCCATTTAATATGTTTCAAAAAGGTTATATATCATTCGGTTATTATTTGACTATAAAAATTTCTTTATTATTACTATAAGGGGGGGAGCGAGGTCTGGGGTCGGCTCAAGAACAAGACCCCATTCCTCCTCACCGTTAGCTATTGGCATAGTAAAAATTTATATAGTAACAATTTATAATAATCAATAACTACAAATGCAGTATATATACCGTATATACTTGCATATACGTCGACCCATTAACTTTTGAACGCAAATTCTGCAAAAAATCAAAAACTCGCGTATGTCGACCCTTTAACTTTTTACTTCCATTTCGCACATAATCAAGCCAAAGAGTTCACTTACTAATGCGAAAAATTAGTAAGTAAGCAAAAACAAATCAGTGAATTTTTTTTAATAATAAATTATTATTATTTGTATATTTTATATATTATTTTATTATTTATACATATAAAAAAGCAGACTTTTGCAGTATTCGATTTTTTTTTTTTTTTTTTTTTTTTTGGCTTTTGTAATTGACTCGCGTATAACTCTACGTTACATTTACCTGCGGGAGAAAGGGTTATGCAGGTGAAAAAACTTCAAAATTACGTCATGATGCACTTCTGACCTTCCTTGTACCTTTCAAGGACAAGGTTGAGAAAGGTTGTATGAAGAAATGTCTTTAGTTTGTTGGTTAGAAAAGTAGAAATATGGCATTTGGGACTAAATAATCCCGCGCTTGTACAAAAGTTACATTTCGATATGTTCATTCGTTACGGGATAACACACAGAAAAATAATTTTACTGAAAGAGTCAAGTAAAAGCTGCCTTCATATGTTGATGAAAGTGTATTATATGTAATTACTGTAAATTTTATAAAATAATTCATGTTTTAAGAGGTAAAACAAATGGTTGCATATTTTCTAAGGAAAAAAAAAAACCCGCCATTTTTACAGAAACTGTTATGAAAGCGGAAAATAAATATGAAACGCTTGATTTTTCGCTAAAAAGAAGTAGTACTGGTGCATTTTACAATATAGCATAGTAGTAGACATTTTTTTAAGCGCGTTTAGCAAAAAATATAATGGGGGGGGGGGCAAAATGAGGTGATATTTACCCCACGCGTGTGTTAACGTTACAAAAATAGGTGCATCCGCTTACGGTTAAGTTAATTAGGTCCTAAACGACAGCCGGTAACATGCGCCATTTTTCTGTAGGCTCAATTATATAATTTGTCGTACCAAATACACCAATTTTGTCAATAGACTCGTTTACGAAATTTATCTCCTTAATTAATGCATACTTTACAAAGGACACCTACTTTCCAATTTTCTTGATTTTTTTTATCAATGGTTACAGTTAGATCTAAATATGTTAGGCATTATCGTGATATTTTAGTTTGACCTACGAAATATTATTATAAATATCCAATATTAGTAATATTTCTGATATTATTTACAGGTGTATTGTATAATATTTCCAGTCACTATTGATCATTTTTCCTCATTCAGTCATTTTCACACTTTTTTAATTTTAAATTCCCATTAAGTTCCAAAGACAGAATTTTCACCTTTTTATAGTTTTTTCGCAGTTTTAGTCCATTTTTTATGACTGTTTCTTACCCTAGCTTTTTGTGCGTTTGAGGGGTTTGCCTAGGATAGTGCATAGTCCCTTAAACCAGAGGAGCGTAGGTACAGGTACATAGCAGAAAAATTCAAGACATCACACTATGTATAAAACTTAGTCTAAGGGCTAGTCTGGCGGTCAGTCCTGAGTAAAGTATAGGTCACTATCCCAATATGGGGTTTAGCAATAAGTATGGGTCATCAGAGCTCTTGAAATACACTGGTGAACCAATGTTTCTGTTAGTTTTTGATTGGGACAATTGGTTGGGCTGGTTAATTGGGATCATTGGTTGGTTAATTGGGGCGGTAGTTTGGTTAGTTGAAGTTGGTTGATTAAGTTCCTGAAAGGATCTGAAAAAGATGTGAAATGATATAAAAAACTGGTGGAACCACAGAGAAAAGTTAAACTCGATCTAAAAAAGTTACAGTAAAAAATTGTCAAATGGTTTCAGTTTAAAATAGTAAGTAGCGTGTAGAAAAGTAATGGAATCAGATTATCTGTAAAGCTTATGAAATTACCCAAAATTTTTGTTGATAACTGAAAATGTGGACTGATCTTTACTGGTGCCTTATATTCAAAATCATATTATCCACTCAAAATGAGTGCTGGGTATAGTAAACAGAATGTGTAGTTATGTGCAAAGAAATTTCTGTCAGGCCTAGAATTGTGGACATGATTGCATCAAGTCAAGCTAAACGCTACAAAGATGAAAGAATGTAAACCATGAAGTAATATTTTAAGTATAACATTAATACAGTCAAGTTGTTGTGGAATTGTTGTTATTAACATTTATTACATAACACATGTAGTATAATAATTTTTATTTCATGTAATTACTGTGAAAAGGGAGCCTTATGTCAATGGACTTAAGGCAGACAAGTAGTTAGCATATGGTTGAATCGTACATGCTTAGAGTTTTTGGCTTATTTTGGACTTTGATCTTCCAGGCTTATCAGTGACCTCTGGAGTGGAATTTGGTACATACTTCGTACTAAATGATCTCAAATGTTCTCGATATCTCTCATGTTGCGCTCATTTCCAAATCAACCTCTCACCTATTCTTATGAGCCCAAATGTTTAAACTGGTTATGAATGATTGGAATTCAGAATGTGTTAAAAATTCCTTTACTTCCCTGATTGATTTTAAGGCACCAATAAAGCTAAGTCCACATTTTCAGCTATCAACAAAAATTTGGATAATTTCACGAGCTTTACAGATTATCTGATTCCATACTTTTCTACGCACTACTTACTTTTTTAAAACTGAAACTATTTGACAATTTTTTGCTGTAACTTTTTTAGATCGAGTTTTATTTTTCTCTCTGGTTCCACCAGTTTTTTATATCATTTAAAATATATACATTTAGCTATAACGACAAAAAAAAGTAAAATTGTAAAAGCTGTCCTTCATTCTTAAAGGAGCAGTAGAAATATTGCATTTTTACTTCAAATTTTTTGAAAAATATTTTTTTCTCTCATTACGGAATAAAAATACAATTACTAACTTACGCCAATCTGTTACTTATTATTCATTCCTAATTATAATTAATTTTTAATATAGTCTTTCCATTCCTAAGGCTAATAATCAGAATTGAAATTTTAAGCATGTAGACAATACCTCGATTTTGCATTCACTTTTAATGCATACTTTAATACTTAAATAAAATACTGAAATATATTATTTTACATTTACTCATAAATACATATGATCTACATATAGACAGATTTTCATTAAAATCTGTGACACGTCTGCCACAGCTGATTTGCTCATTTTGCATGGAATGACCCTAAATTTAAAAAAATTGACAATTAATACTCAGCTAATTTGACATATAAAAATATTGTCCAGGAACCCACTCACGATTTATAATATTTCAAATAAAACAGAAATGTTTATACATACGATGGTTTATACAAAAGTAAAAAAAAAAAAAAAAAAAAAAAAAAAAAAAAAAAAAAAAAAAACTGGACTATTTCTTTATAACTTTTGATGGACATCAACGAGCGGTATCAGAGCTCGGAAAGCGAAATAGTTTCAAGAGGCTGCGTATGAATTTCTTAAGAATACTGCTAAGAAAAAAGAAGTAATAACCTAGAACAATATCTGAAAACTTAGCTCTAGGTCAAAATGCTAGGAAAATGTACTAGGTATTTAGCGTTCGAAAATAGATACTGTTAAAAAAGCCGTTGTTACAGATATTAAAATCGAACATATATTTCAATTTTACACTTAGCTAAATAAGCTAAAAGCTTTCAAAAAAATATATATCTTATGGCAATAAACTCTTCCAACCATCAATATTTGTGTATGCGTAGTAAAGAAATAAGTGTCGATGTAAGTGAAATAAAAAAGAAAAGTGCCCAGCTAAACTGATGGCATTGAGCTCACAGGCTATTCACACTAATTGTATATCATACTCTTATTTTAAAGAATAATGCCCCTAAAAAAATAAGTGAAGGGGAATTAGCCCCCGTTTCCCTCTTTATACTTAACCTGTGAACCACCAAATCTAATCAGGGAAGCTCCTTATCATAATAAACCGGTATACCTAATTTGGGGCAAATTGAATAATCCTGCAAAAAAACCCATTTATCTAAATTAATGGGGTGGACTAGCCCCCCCCCCCCCTTTATCCTTAACTAATGAATAACCAAAACGAATCAGGGAAGCTCCTTAACATAATAAACCGGTATACCAAATTTGGAGCAAAGCGAATAATTCTGCATGAAAAACCCGTTTATATAAATTAATGGGGGTGGACTAGCCCCCTTCCCCCTTTATCCTTAACCAATGAACCCCAAAAAATAATCAGAGAAGTTCCTTAACATAATAAACCGGTATACCAAATTCGGAGCAAATCGAATGATTCTGCATGAAAAACCCATTTATCTGAATTAAGGGGTTGGACTAACCCCGTTTTTTCCCTCTATCCTTAACCAATGAACTCCCAAAACTAATCAGGGAAGCGCCTTATCACAATGAACCTAGAAAAAAATTTTGAAGCAAATTGGATGTTTCTATCAAGAATTATCGCGTTACGTACATACATACAGAACGGGCGGGCACATTAGCTCTCAGGCTTTGATAGCCTGTGAGCTAAAAAAAATATTTTTCTTGTTTTCATGTGATAGACAACGACATACTAAATGCGAATGCTGAGATATGCCTATTGATGATATGAATGTAGATGAAGATGTAAATAACATTTCTTTAACTGATAGAAAACGATGAAATAGATCCAACTGTTCAAATATTCAATTTAATTAATTCAATTAACAAAGAATAAATGAAGAATGATGAATGAATGATTCAATAAATGAAGTTATTCAATGAATATTTTCCTCTGTTATATAACTGCAATGAAAAATTTGAAATTAATTTTATTCCGCACATCTTTTAAATTATATATGAAAAAGAAAATTATTGCAACAATTTATCTTAAAGAAGAAAGGTAGATTTTAAGCTGATGCAATTTTGTAGTAGCTTCTTATTTCACTCAAATAATAAAACCGATGTGCGAATCCCAAAACTTCTATCTCATACATCTTACTATTTCAAAAAATAGTTACAAATTTTAATACGTTAATATTAATAGGTCAATACAATTCCAAATTTGATCTTCATCTTAAATTCCTGCTTCTTCCAAATAATCGGAGTAAAAACGAGTTAATCTCGTCATGATATTTAATAAAATCAATATTTTTCGTTATACTGTTGTAGGTCAGCTGCTTGCGAATATCCAACATAGCAGGGTGCTAAGTTCCGGACGCTGCACGAGCCGCTTATGTACAACAGATGTATGAAAAATGTAGTAAATTAAACATAAATAATTATTACAGCACCCCCTTACAGCAGAATATTTCCAAATTCAAGGAGGTCCTCCTTGTCGTAGCCGAAAAGAAAAATACGAAATTTGGATCAATTCTATGCATAACGTCTTTTGATGGTACAATAGTGAAAATGTCACATAAATCGCTATTATAGCACCTCCTTTGTGTGGAATATTTCAAAATTCAACGAGGATCTGGTTGCCATATAAAAAAATACATATAGTATCTGAAATTTGGTTCAATATTAAACATAACTTCATCAAGTATTCGGTGTTACAATGACGGCACGCGGACACATGGATAAACATACATTGTGTATAAACATATTTTTGGGATCTATATCCTCTAAAATATGTAAATCCGTGAAAACTGGTAGTTGAAAAATATTCGTAAACAATACTTTCTTCTGTTGTAGGTAGAAGAGAGTAAAAAAAAAAAAAAAAAAAAAAAAAAAAAAAAAAAGTAAACTTTTGGTTTAGTGTGCCAGATTATTAAATTGGATTAATAGGTTTCATTTCAGGTACCTAAAAAAGTGGTTCATTTCCGACTGTAATCATAAGTTGTAGGAAAATACTAGTCAATAAAATAGTTGTCAAAATGTCAAAATTTTATAAAAAAAAAGTTTAGTGGCATTTTCCGGACTAGCTGATTGTTATAAATGCTGCAGTTGTCCTGTAAATGTTGCATTTACCAATGGTTGGTAATTTACAGTAAAGTACATATATGTACACCAAGGCATAGGAGAACATTTGGTGAAAAAAATGTAAATGTTTTATTGAACAACATGTTTTATAAATACAGCATTATGACTGTCCTTCTGTATAAAAATAGCTAAAAAGCCATATAAAATTTCAAAATGTGTTATAATTGATAGATAAATTTATATTTGCTTATAGGAGATTTATCGTTTTCAATCCACGAATTTATCTGTCCCACAGAACTTCAGAAACTCGATTTTCCATCATTTTACCTAATATGTTCAAATCTTATTGTTTGCTCTTTAAGAAGAAAATTCAGTAAATAACATTCATATTTATTTAGCTCTTGTTAATAGTGGGAAGAGCATTGTACTTGCTTTTTTGTGATATTGATAAATTTAGTTAAATCAAATCTCAATTCATTTTTTAACTTATAACTGTTTATAGGCCCGTTCATAATTACATAAATACGTAGCACCTATAGTCATCCTTCGGTCCATTTGTTTGTCTTACTGTTTGTCTGTCTATCCGTCTGTCTGTCCGTTTGTCCGTCCGTCCGCATATAAATGAGCAAAAGCTAACCAACGAATGGCCTGGAATTTTAAATATACTAGTAAATCTGCAGATCAAGAGCCTCAACGTCATCTCTGCAACTCATTGTTTTTATCAAACTTTGCGTAATATTAATCTTTCTACAAAAACAAAATTTAAACTATTTAAATTACACAAACATTTATAAAAGGAAAAAAATATTTCGATGGTTTCAGACATTAAAAGCGTTAAATTAAACACGTTGTTATGTAAAGATATTCTGAAATTCTCACGAGCTACTTATTCTAGTAATTTTTATATAATAAAGCAAATTTCTTCAGGGGGGCTCTGCCCCCCTGAACCCCCTGTTGTGTAATTAATTTATTTTGCATTTGTAATTTTCTACTGATTGAGTTAATGATTACCCTATATCTTAGATTTCTTTTTACACTGCGATTTATAAGGATAAGCAATAATTCGGTCAAGCATTTTACGTTATCCTAATATCCATACAGCAGTATTTACTTGCCTGCTAACCACAAATACCTGTATCTAATGGATAAAGAACTTTTGGAAATGTAAACTGAAACATCTAATTTAGAAATCTAATACCTTTATAAATTTTGTTTATAAAAAAATAATTTTGATTACCATTCTGCAATATTTATATCTAAGATCTAATCTAAATATCAAAAAATGTACTCGATAGCATTAACTTACTAAAATCACCCTAAAGTAGGGGGGCTTCTAAACCTAACAGTTAATAATTCATCATCGTTAAATAGATAAACATGATTTGGCGCCTTTAAGTATTTTTTGTGATTTTCTTTTAATAGTATCTACATGTAATTTAAAATCGTGATGTTACAAATACCGTTGAAATTTGACGCAAACCTATGTTCAGGTCAAATTACGAAAGGTTAACTAACATTTCATTTCCCTTAGCCGGACTTTCTGTTTCATTTTTCGTAATAAGGATTATTTTAATAATTTAATTTATTTTACACTCTACAAGCTGTTACACGGACGTTGTTCACGTAGCATTAAAATAGAGATAAATGCATTAAGTAAAACATTTCACTCCCCACCAGACATACCAAGTCTCAAGCTTTTTGCACATCACTATTATCTTAGAGAAAATGTTCTTTTAAATCGCGCAAATGTTTCAATTAAATAAAGTAACATTTTCTGTATTAAAATACTGGTATCCAGAACGCCGGAGGCTTGGCAGCTCTGCTCCTCTTAATAAAAACATATATGATTAACCAACACTTTATCACATTTTATAGGAGACAATACGGAATTTCTTATTTGTATGGCCTTACATATATCTCAGTCATAAAAATGTAAAATTTTGTGCCAATTAATGCACGCAATTGCGAAAATGAAATCGCAAAGAATGAGAAAAGGAAGGCCAAGTAAAATCGTGTAAATCGAGGAATCTTTCTTCGTAGTGCTGGGAAAATACTGCTACAAAAACTATTTTAGGTGGTATTTGGTGTGAAATGTTTATATGTATTCATTCCTGTCCTATATATCCTTTTTTTATTGTTTATTTGCTTATTCCATTTTTCTTTTGCACGTGAAAATCTTACAAATTAAAATTAACTCTTTGGGAGAAATTGTTATTCATTTTTTTTTGGCAACAATAAAGTTTATAAAATTTAACAGAATAATGTCAGTTTATTCTGTATGAAAATAACGAACTTTTTCATTTATAATCAAATAGTTGAATAAATAAATGAAAATATTATTCTATATAGTATATAAATACTATTTTCATTTCTGCGTTTAAATAAATCTATATGCAAATATCTATACAAAGGCATTCATTAATTCATTCCTTTTGCTTTGATTTGACTTCAAAAAACCATACATACTTTCACATTTATGATATTTTTAGATGAGATGCTGTTGCTACGCAACGGTTAAAAGAAAAAATGAAATATGAGTAAATTCATAAAATAAAATGTTTTATATTATTCGAACACATGTATAAAATTCTATCATAAGTTATACACCTAATTTAAAATCTCTGACAAATGTTTTGACAAAATTGCAAACTAATAAGAATAATTTAATACTCTTATTTAAAAATTTCAGCATCCAAAATTTACCATTTAAATCTATTATTCATATGAGCGATTTCTTTCAACAAATGAAAATTTGAAAATCGTCTGACTTCCCATAGAAAAGCATTATATCACAAAATAAAATGTTCTGTATATTCCGAACGAATGAACCAAATTTAACCCAAAACTATACAGCTAAATCCGGGGAGCTCATCAACATGCCCAGGCAATTTCAAGCCGATCGGATGCTTTTTGCGGCAGTTATCGCGGAACAGACAGACAGACTAACAGACAGACAGACTAACGGAAACCAAAACTTTTCGTGTCTCCACAGTAAGCCTTCACTGACGTTTCGGCAATAATTTATCAAAATTTTGTCGAGTAATTTCAAATTTTATGAAAATCGGATGTATAGTTTAATTAGAGGGACAGTCAAATTTTTTTCGTTACATTACGACCAATGAGGAAAAATATTTAAAGTGCATTTTAATGATATTACAGTCTTTCGAAAATAAAGAAATTGATATGTACTTATGAAGTGCTCTAAAATATACATTCAGTACACTATGCGGTGCGAAAAATAGTTATAAAAATAGATATAGTACCAACGCACCACAGTTGTCACGTTTGACGTGCAATTTCCAAATTGTTATTTTTGCAGTTAAATTATAACAATATACAAAAAATAATGTATCTAAAGAACATTTAATTTTCTCTTTCAAAGCAACTTCATATGAGATTGTATTAAATAAAAAAAAAATGTATATAACTAGTAAATCTGCAGATCAAGAGCCTCAACGTCATCTCTGCAACTCATTGTTTTTATCAAACTTTGCGTAATATTAATCTTTCTACAAAAACAAAATTTAAACTATTTAAATTACACAAACATTTATAAAAGGAAAAAAATATTTCGATGGTTTCAGACATTAAAAGCGTTAAATTAAACACGTTGTTATGTAAGGATATTCTGAAATTCTCACGAGCTACTTATTCTAGTAATTTTTATATAATAAAGCAAATTTCTTCAGGGGGGCTCTGCCCCCCTGAACCCCCCGTTGTGTAATTTATTTTGCATTTGTAATTTTCTACTGATTGAGTTAATGATTACCCTATATCTTAGATTTCTTTTTACACTGCGATTTATAAGGATAAGCAATAATTCGGTCAAGCATTTTACGTTATCCTAATATCCATACAGCAGTATTTACTTGCCTGCTAACCACAAATACCTGTATCTAATGGATAAAGAACTTTTGGAAATGTAAACTGAAACATCTAATTTAGAAATCTAATACCTTTATAAATTTTGTTTATAAAAAAATAATTTTGATTACCATTCTGCAATATTTATATCTAGGATCTAATCTAAATATCAAAAAATGTACTCGATAGCATTAACTTACTAAAATCAGCCTAAAGTAGGGGGGCTTCTAAACCTAACAGTTAATAATTCATCATCGTTAAATAGATAAACATGATTTGGCGCCTTTAAGTATTTTTTGTGATTTTCTTTTAATAGTATCTACATTTAATTTAAAATCGTGATGTTACAAATACCGTTGAAATTTGATGCAAACCTATGTTCAGGTCAAATTACGAAAGGTTAACTAACATTTCATTTCCCTTAGCCGGACTTTCTGTTTCATTTTTCGTAATAAGGATTATTTTAATAATTTAATTTATTTTACACTCTACAAGCTGTTACACGGACGTTGTTCACGTAGCATTAAAATAGAGATAAATGCATTAAGTAAAACATTTCACTCCCCACCAGGCATACCATGTCTCAAGCTTTTTGCACATCACTATTATCTTAGAGAAAATGTTCTTTTAAATCGCGCAAATGTTTCAATTAAATAAAGTAACATTTTCTGTATTAAAATACTGGTATCCAGAACGCCGGAGGCTTGGCAGCTCTGCTCCTCTTAATAAAAACATATATGATTAACCAACACTTTATCACATTTTATAGGAGACAATACGGAATTTCTTATTTGTATGGCCTTGCATATATCTCAGTCATAAAAATGTAAAATTCTGTGCCAATTAATGCACGCAATTGCGAAAATGAAATCGCAAAGAATGAGAAAAGGAAGGCCAAGTAAAATCGTGTAAATCGAGGAATCTTTCTTCGTAGTGCTGGGAAAATACTGCTACAAAAACTATTTTAGGTGGTATTTGGTGTGAAATGTTTATATGTATTCATTCCTGTCCTATATATCCTTTTTTTTATTTTTTATTTGCTTATTCCATTTTTCTTTTGCACGTGAAAATCTTACAAATTAAAATTAACTCTTTGGGAGAAATTGTTATTCATTTTTTTTTTTTTGGCAACAATAAAGTTTATAAAATTTAACAGAATAATGTCAGTTTATTCTGTATGAAAATAACGAACTTTTTCATTTATAATCAAATAGTTGAATAAATAAATGAAAATATTATTCTATATAGTATATAAATACTATTTTCATTTCTGCGTTTAAATAAATCTATATGCAAATATCTATACAAAGGCATTCATTAATTCATTCCTTTTGCTTTGATTTGACTTCGAAAAACCATACATACTTTCACATTTATGATATTTTTAGATGAGATGCTGTTGCTACGCAACGGTTAAAAGAAAAAATGAAATATAAGTAAATTCATAAAATAAAATGTTTTATATTATTCGAACACATGTATAAAATTCTATCATAAGTTATACACCTAATTTAAAAGCTCTGACAAATGTTTTGACAAAATTGCAAACTAATAAGAATAATTTAATACTCTTATTTAAAAATTTCAGCATCCAAAATTTACCATTTAAATCTATTATTCATATGAGCGATTTCTTTCAACAAATGAAAATTTGAAAATCGTCTGACTTCCCATAGAAAAGCATTATATCACAAAATAAAATGTTCTGTATATTCCGAACGAATGAACCAAATTTAACCCAAAACTATACAGCTAAATCCGGGGAGCTCATCAACATTCCCAGGGAATTTCAAGCCGATCGGATGCTTTTTGCGGCAGTTATCGCGGAACAGACAGACAGACTAACGGAAACCAAAACTTTTCGTGTCTCAACAGTAAGCCTTCACTGACGTTTCGGCATATATATATATATATATATATATTAATATTTCCTTCATAAGTATTCAATCTTTATCTTAAAAAAAGAAATTATATTTGAATATTTTCGATTTGATATTTCATAAAGGAAAAAAGTTGTTTGTTTTATCTGCAATAATTTCCTTTTACACGTTCTTTATTATTTCTGGAGATTCATACTCTTTTTAGAAAAAAAATACTTTTGCAATTAATCTGATTTATAATGTAAATCCAATAATTTTATTTGTTAAGCGGTATGAATATATGTATATAAATTCCAGCACAGAACGTGCGACTATGAATTGAAACTGTATTTTTGTATTTTTATGTATATTTTCCGTATTACGAGCACTAATTTTTTTGAAAAAAAAACTACATTACATATGAAGCGTAAAAAATACAATAAAGAGCCTTAAAAAGCATAATAACTTATATAAACAAAAGGTAAAAAAGAAAATAAAAAGTGCGGACATACAGTACTGCCAAGCATATCTGAGTGAGTGAACCATATAAAGCGTTTGGACTAGTACCCTCGTTCCTTCAAATAATCTCGTCTTTTATCTTTGTCATTAATGAAGAAATCTGAATGCTTTGTTTTTTAATTTTCACTTTTATACCTTGTGTATAATGTTCACCTGTAAAATTTGACTAATTTTCTTTTTTGAAAAGTATTTCTGTATGCCAGGGTATAGGGTACGCAACATTTATTAAATGCGGACATCCGCCAAAATCAGCTTCATTAACCCTTTAAGCGTCTTAACATTGTATTCCCGTCCCTTAATCATTCAATCCAAGCGCTGTTCTATCACAAAATTCATATTTAGATTATCTTTTTCAGTGCATAAGATAAATAAATATTGAAGGTAATCATAAACAAATCATCATACAAATATTTTTTCATAGCTACTATCTTATGAATCATGAAACGTACATGTAAAATTATGTAGTACGGTAAAAGGTTGCAGCTGAAATACCGCGAAATGACTTAAAATGATCTACCATCGTTTAATCCTATCCCCCTCACCGTCCTTAGTGTTTAAATTTCTAAAATTACTGAAACAATACTATAAATGAAATAAACTATATTTTAGTACACTTATCAAGAAGCATATTAAGCCCCTACCTTAAACTGTTGTTCACATATGGCGAAATAATCTAACACTTACGACCCCCCCCCCCCCCCCAAATTAACCCCTTTGGTGGTCCAATTTCAAAAATCTCCGAAATACACGATTAACCGTAAATTTATTATGCTGAATTATACGTACCTACCTAAAATTACTGCTGAGATATGGTGAAATGACCTAAATTTTTCAATTTTTCCGTCGAACAATTTAACCCCTTTAAAGGATGAACTTTCAAAAATTCTTATTTATTGCTTCCCTAAGTAAGAACAGCAATCTGCTGTTCAAATTTCGCGATCATGAATTTAGTCGTTTCAGATCTGCGTTGATGAGTGAATCATACTCTTTTTAAGATTCCTTACTTAAAAGGTAAAAACGGAACCATTATAAGATCACTCCTGTGTCTGTCTGTTTGCCAGAGCCATTTTACTCGTAAACTATGGAACCTGGAAAGTTCAAATTGGGGGAAGTAATAAAGACTATTGACCCACAAATTTGCAGATTATTAAACATTTATTAATATATTTAGTAACAATGTAGAAGAGCCAATTAACTTACTTGAAAAAACTCTTTTCTCTGTATATCGTGAGGGTATCGTGTAAAAACTTTCGTAACACTGAACTCAAAAACACATTTCTTTTAATTTTAGGTATTATGTTTTTAAAGATATCTTCGAAAATATAACGCAAAAACATGTTCCCTCCATCTAATTCCGAATCTACTGACGCTAAAATTATGAAAAAATTAGAGGTAGTAGACGTCAATTTAAAACTTGCAGGACAATTATAGCGATTACCCTAGGGCACATAGTTTTTGAGAAAATCGCATTTTCCCGTTTCGTACAAATTTCTTTTTACGGACATTCAGCAAAAATGTTGAGCAGCGCTAGAGATACCTATCATAGAAGAAACATAAAGGCATTGTTGATAATGATTTCCGAAAAAAATCGTCAGTAATTAGCCGAGATATTAACTCTTAAGCATATGGACGGTTTGGACATACATAATGGCAGGGGCAGCCTACTCTATGTAACATCGGTTTTTAAAGCCTAGTTAACAACATTTAATTATATATATCTGTAAAGCAATGTCCAGTACAGTATAAAAGCAATACACTTCAAATTGTTAAAAACAGACTAATTTAATTAGAATGAATCACATAAATACTATGGGATTCAAGATTAATTTTCATTGAGTGGCTATCTCAATGCGCATCCCGTGCCGTTAATTAAAAACCTATCTTGAAAAACGCGGCACGGACCAGTGCGGCGTTACAAAATTTCGACCTCTTTTTGGAGCGCGCTTAGCACAATGCTAAGTTTAAACTTTGAAGAATGGTTTTGTTTTAGCTACAATATAAAAAGAAAAGGTTATTCTACGCTGAATTTAGTTTTATGAAATTCCATATGAACTTTAAATATGCGCTACTTCCCTTGTCAGTACCGAAGTAGGTTCACCATAAACATATTTGCTTAAAATTAAAAAAGAGTTATAGAGAATAGCAATATTTGATATTATTTAGGTTCTATTTCTCTTTGAATTTTCGTGGTATATCCATTTACGCTTTTCTAGTATATACACTTATACCCAACCCTACGTCGTATGGTTTCTTACAAAGTCTTAGTATTATTTTGCCACAGTTTTTTTTAATAATACAATTACTAATTCATATATTTATTGTACGGAACCCTCTGCACTGTAAAAAAGTCCTTCCGGCAAGTGCCGGGAGGAAGAGGTAGCTTTCATAATCCTTATTTAAAAAACGCCAACTTATATCATGCAAACACACGAAGCTGAATTTAGTGGAAACTGAATATAGGAGATTCAATACTAATTTTTATCAATATAATGAATGAGAATTTCGCTAAATTAGTCAGCTTTATTCAAGCTGCTTTTCTTTAAAGTAACTTATATTTGGCTGCCAAATTCGGCAATTTCTTAAACTGCCTGTCATTTTAAGACAACATGGTGGATGAGGCTAAGCAGTGAACTTGGTCGAGACCGTGGTAATTGCTGTGCACATGCTCACCCACATCGGAATCGGTTAATATATAGGAGTGCTGTCGCATGCAAAAAAATCAGATTTTTCAAAATGTCACCCACAGTAGAAATTGAAACTGCTATATCTGAGCCATTTTTTAAGGTAAAGACAAACAAAAAATGCTCCTGAATCCTTATATCAAGATCAAATACTTAAGAAAGAAACCTTTTTCAATTTCTAATTTTTTTGCACCTCACTTTAAATATATATATATTTTTTTCATTTAATGGCCGCCATTTTGAAACAAGAGGGCTGATGAATCTGGCCAGCGAACTTGGTCGAGTTGTTGATGTATACTATCCACATGCCTTCTTACATCGAAATAGGCGAATACGTGTCTTATCGCGTGAAAAATACAAGATCGTTCCAAAATGTTAGCCATGCTAGAAATTCAAAGTGCTATAAATCAACCATTTCTTAAGATATCAAGAAAAGAACAAATTTTCAGAAACAAAAACTGCTCCGGAATCTTTGTATCAAGGCCAAACACATAAAAAAATCTTTTTCATTTTCCAATTTTTTAATGCCTCATTTTGAATTTTAAATTTAATTTCTTTTAAATGGCAACGCTTTTGAAACAAGATGGCGAATGAAGCTGGCCAACGAACTCGGTCGAGACATTGGTATGTACTATGTACAGACCAAGTTACATCCAAATAGGTTCATAAATACGCCTGTTATCGCGTGACAAAAATCAGGTCGTTTTAAAATGTCAGCCACAAGAGAAATTCAAAATGCTATTACTCAGCCATTTTTTTTTAGATATAGACGAAAGAAGAACTGTTCCGGAATCTTTGTATTAAGGTCAAATACATACAAAAAAAATCTTTTTCATTTTTCAATTTTTTGGTATCTCATTTAATTTTTTTTATTTGTTAATTTTTTAAATGGCCGCCATTTTGAAACAAGATGGCGGATGAAGCTGGCCAACAAACTCGGTCGAGATATTTGTATGTACTATGTACACACCAAGGTACATCCAAGTCGGTTCATAAATACGCCTGTTATTACGTGAGAAAAATCAGGACGTTTCAAAATGTCAGCCACGCTAGAAATTCAAAATGCTATAACTCAGCCATTTCTTAAGATATAGACGAAACAAAAACTGCTCCCGAATCTTTTTATCAAGATCAAACACATAAGAAGAAAATATTTTTTCAATTTTCAATTTTTGGTACCACATTTCAAATTTAAATTTTTCTTAAAAATTTAAATGGCCGCCATTTTTAAACAAGATGGCGGGTGAAGCTGGCCAACGAACCCGCTCGAGACATTGGTATGTACTATGTGTAAACGAAGTTACATCCAAATCGGTTCATAAATACGCCTTTTATCGCGTGACAAAATTCAGGACGTTTCAAAATGTCAGCCACGCTAGAAATTCAAAATGCTATAACTCAGCCATTTTTTAAGATATAGACGAAACAAAAACTGCTCCGAAATCTTTGTATAAAGGTCAAATACATAAGAAAAAAATATTTTTCCATTTTCAATTTTTTGGTACCACATTTCAAATTTTAAATTTAAAAAAAAAAATTTAAAATGGCCGCCATTTTGAAACAAAATGGCGAATGAAGCTGGCCAACGAACTCGGCCGAGAGATTGGTATGTACTATGTACACACCGAATTACATCCAAATCGGTTCATAAATACGCCTTTTATCGCGTGACAAAATTCAGGACGTTTCAAAATGTCAGCCACGCTAGAAATTCAAAATGCTATAACTCAGCCATTTTTTAAGATATAGACGAAACAAAAACTGCTCCGGAATCTTTGTATAAAGGTCAAATACATAAGAAAAAATATTTTTCCATTTGTAATTTTTTGGTACCACATTTCAAGTTTTAAATTTTTTTAAAAATTTTAAATGGCCGCCATTTTGAAACAAAACGGCGGATGAAGCTGGCCAACGAACTCGGTCCAGACATTGGTATGTACTATGTACACACCGAATTGCATCGAAATCGGTTCATAATTACGGGAGTTACAGTGTGACATAGGTCAGATATATATATATATATATATATATATATATATATATATCAATTTTGAACGGAGGGTGGTTTCGGGGTCTGGGGGTCATGATCGATGAAAATATACCAAAATTTTTTGAAATCGCTTTCCTCCGAACGGCTGCAATAGGTAGCTTTTTTGTAAAGAAAGCTACCTAAAAAAAAATCCGACCAGTTTTCCTGTAGGAATCTGAAAAAAGTTGCCCTTATCGTTCCGAAAAATGTTCCGTCCCAGCTCGGAATAAAATCCGTAAAAAAAAGGAACATGGTCAATAAAACGGTATTTTACGGATTTTATTCCGAGCTGGGTCGGAAATTCTTCCGGTACGATAAGGGCAACTATTTTTTTGATTCCTACAGGAAAACTGGTCGTATTTTTTTTTACAGTGTGTGCGCGAGTAATACTCGCACTTGACCGTTTATTAGTGTATAAGGTCACATAATAATACTCGTATAATAACTTAAATATTTAGAATTTCAGTTTTCCCGTAAAATTAATACTTTGAAACAAAATATTACAATGTAGATAAATTCAGTTATATAATTACATTATATGTCTTATTGTTTCAACTAATGAAAACAGTAAAATAAACACAAATTGAAGTTTATAAAAGTAATCAGAAAAAAATAGGACAATATAAAATATGTTTTTATGCCTGTCTAAACTAATGACAAGTAACCTGTAACTTCAGAACACTGCAAACAAATAACATTTTATGCTTTTCTATTTTGGTAACAAAGTATAATTTTTTAATTCTCTTTTTTGGATAGTTTGACAACTAACATGAAATAAGCGAAAATGACTAAGAGGGATATCCTTTCAGATAGCGTTTGTTTAAATGTAGGTATTTCTTGTTGCATGCACGGATTCTAGTATTTTTTTTAGATAGGGGAGAGTAGCCATATTTGGACTGCCGCTTTAATTGGACCGTTGCCATTCTGCCATTAATTACAGGAAGAGATGCCATCTAACTCTGAAATCCTACTCATCAGAATGCGGTCACTCATGATTAGAAGAAGCAACCTCCTACCACGTGCTGTTTTCAAACAATTTTAAAAAATCTAAAATTAGCTGTTTTGATCTATTTTTTTCATACTAAAGGTAAGTGAATACTTTAAAACTAAGGTAATTTGTTATGTTTTCATATACACATATGAATTCGTCTGTTTTTTGCGCATATTTTTCACGCGGATTTGTTTGATTTCGTTTTTGTTCTTAGTGTTGAGATTATCTGTTTTTTAAAATGGCACAGATGCCGAAATCGGGCCAATTTAAGTTGCTTAAATTGGACCTGTTATGCGATCATAAATTTGAAAAGTAAGTAAGGATTTTTGAGATCGGTACATTTTATACACTATTTTTTTTTTTATTATTTAATATTTTATAATGGATTACTATCTCCATGCAAGGTTTTTTTTTATCGGGATTATTTTTTTAATACAGATTAGACCTATATAAACATAAAAATATTTTTACATATTTATGCAATAAATTTTGTTTGCAATTTATTTTATCTTGTATGTATTTGTATTTATTTTGTTTGGATTCCTTATTCCTACGGTGTATTTGGTTTACAGAGTTGAATTCAAACATTTTCCTCCTGGGGGATATTTGCGATGGCTTTTTACAGTTTTGGTCGGTGGAATTACACTTTTTTGCCGTTAAAACGCATAAAATCTCAAACCTTCTGAGAGGGGTTATTTCAAGGCTCCGGGTGCTCAATTCAAAACTTTGATTATATATTTTTTGCGTTTGATTAATCATAGGGTATTTTTCAATAGAGGATATTTCTTAAACACTTTTTTAATAGAATGTTGAAAATGACGCAGATAAACTGTCTGGAAGAAAAACACGCGTGACAGCAAATGCTGTTTGTTGCGAAATCAAGCAACTCCTCTTACCTCTTACCCTTTGAAACAAGAACAAAAAACGCACCTGCAGTGTGTTACGTCGGACCGAATGATCCTACTGCGCAAGAGCGGACAGAACTTGTTTTTTTTCTGTGAGAATTGACTCAGATTTAGATTAGAACAGAAACTAGATATGAACGTAGAGAAAAGAGAATAACTTTTAAAAAAAAAAGAAAACTTTAATACTCGAATTGTAATATAATGTAAATAATTTTTGTTTTGTGAGTGTCTAAGCAAGTTGTGTACGTCTTCAATAATGTTTAATGTAATACAGTTTTATTTACTTCGAAGATTCAAGACTTATTATTTGGATGTCGTCTTATTAATTGCATAGAATCCCCGGCTACTTCTTCTTATGCGAAGGAAAGAACAGCTAGGACATTTAGCTTTTATTTTATGATTGTATAAGTTGAAAGCTTTTTATTAGATAATAAGATTAATGAGAATATTAGAAACAGAGAAAAAGATCAGTAGTAACATTTTGGCATCCCTTCCGTGGATTATGACCTGATTATAAGATAAATAGAATAAGATATTAAGATATTAGAATAATTAGAAAATATTTATCAAGCTATTTAATTTGAAGAACTGAAAAATTATTGAGAACTGTTGAATATAGAGTTGTAGAGAGTTGTACTTTGCGATCTGCGATTATACTTACCCAGTTGTTTTTATATACAAACTGCTATTAGGAAAATTGTAATAAAATAGTAAAAATTAAATCTGCATTAAATTCCATAAGTATCTTTTTTTAATCATTTTATCACTAACCTCAAAAAAGTAATGATATCAATGCAAAAACCCTCTACGGGTTAAAAGTTTCTGACGCAGCACTTTATCTTATGCTCTAAGAATTTTAAATATGGAACTTAAAAATACTGATATCAAATTTTGAGTGACGTTATGCTATTTCGTAAAAAATATATTTGTATTTATTTCACCATTTTATTTTTGTTTTATTTATAATCGCATGTGCAAAAGTTATGTTCAACATGAAAAACTGCATAAAATTTTATTCGCTATTGCTTTATCATTTACATCTCTCATAAATTCAAAATATGAGTTTTAAAAGATATGATATAAAATTTAAGTGACGCCTTGATGTGACTTTAAAAGGTTTGTTTTAAAATTCAATTTAAATTATTTTTGACTTGGTTAAAATATTTTTTTACATCTACACAATACTTTTAATTTTCCAATTCACTGTTAAATATATCACTTTCATTGAATCTATACTATGCATTGAAATGTATTTATTCCAATAAATTGATTTATCTTTTGTGTCACGCTATTCAAAATTGTGAGTAAGATTTATGTAGAGGAGTATTATGTAATTTATACAGAGTTGTACTTTTTAATAGAATTTAGTTGTTGTTGTTATTAGTTTGCAATGGCTGAAAGTTTAGTTATCGCCAAAAAAGAAAGAGCTGTGCTACGTGAAAGCATAAATAAGTTTATAAATAAAATAGAATCTATTTTGAAAGAGGGAGAACCAGACATTTTTGATTTGGAAGAGGTAGTGGAACAATTAAGTGTGACAGAAGTGGAACTGACACGAGCAGACGGGGAAATTAAAAAATTGGTGCAAGAAGCACAATTAGATACATAATCACAGGGCGCTCGGGAATTTAAAGAGAAAATTACGTCATGGCGCTTTAGAGCAAACAGAAAAAGAAAAGAGTTAGATAAAAAGAAAACACAGGATGATTCGTTTTCTAAACGAGAAAATCCCTTAAAGGAAAACGTAAGCATTAAATTACCGAAACTAAATATCGCAAAATTTTCTGGGGATTTTGTTGAATGGCTTTAGTTTTGGTCAGCTTTTGAAACAACCATTCACAACAATGACGCATTAGATCCAGTAGATAAATTTAACTATTTGAAAATTTTTCTAGCCCCCATTCCATTAAAAAATATAGATGGATTTTGTGTCACTGCAGAGAATTATTTAAAGGCCGTCGATATTTTGAAAGAAAGGTACGGGAATAAGGATATGTTAATTTCGGTACATACAAATAAACTTCTTAATTTAACTCGAATGACACCAAATGACACTCGAATGACACCAAATCATTTCGAAAACTTTTTGATGAGATACAAACGAACATTAGAAGTCTAGAGTCGCTTAACATTTCATTAGACTCTTATGGAAGTTTATTATCCCCCATTTTATTTAAATTATTACCGAGAGACCTAGTTTTGGAATTTAATAAAACGCATGAAGACTCAATTAATGTCCAAGATTTAATATCGTTCTTACATAAGCAATTAATATCCAGAGAGAAAAAGTATGCGTCATCACTGAATGAAATAAATGAAAAATCAACACAAAATGATTATGTTGCGCAGTCATTTAGGAAAAATCCTTCCTCCCCCCCCCCCCCCCGAGTCAATAAATTTAATACGCAGAGTAATAAATTTGATTCTCCAAATAGAAAATTACCGTCAGCGAGTGATTTATTGGTTCAGAGCGAAAATGAGACTACTTGTGGATTTTGCTTTGGCAGGCACCTGACAAATAAATGTTTTAGCACTTGTAATTTACCGTTTGAAAAAAGACTTGATTTACTGAGAAAGAGAGGCCTTTGTTATATTTGTTTATCCCGCAGACATATTGGGAAATACTGTGTATCGAAGGATTTATGTGGTATTTGTAATTCGAGACACGCCCAGATAATGTGTAATAAAGAAATAAATTAAAAAGGGAAATCTACTAATTCAGAGAGTAGCGATGTTACGAGACCAATGCTGTCAAATCAGGATGTAATTTCTAATGTCTATTTACAAACTTTGATAGTGGAGATCCGTAATGATAATCAATCTTCCGAATTTATTCGTATCATTATAGATACTGGGAGTCACAATAGCTATATAACTAGATATGCTGCAAATAAATTGAAATTAAGGAAAATTCGATCAGAAACAATTAGACACGGACTATTCGGAGGGGTAGAAAAAACGAGTAAACATAATCGCTATGAATTTACTATCAGTAATTTAGATCATAGTTTCCGATTTAAAATACAAGCTTTAGATGAAGGAAAAATTTGTTCAGGAGTAAATTTATGCCGCGATAGCGAAATGATAAAAATCTTAGAAAAAAGGGGAGTTCATCTGACCGATGTTCGGGAAAATAATCGACTATGTTTATATGAGAATAATCCGGAAGAAGTACACATTTTAATCGGCGCTGACATGGCGGCGAAATTATTCACAGATAATATAAAATATTTTCCTGATTTGGGTATAACAGCTTTTGAAACAAAGTTAGGCTGGACAATTATGGGGAAAATAGAAGGTAATGGAAATGATTCAGAAAGTTCGTTGTCAGTTCTATCGCTGTCATTATTTACTTCAAATGCCAGTTTATCACAACTGTGGAACTTAGATACCTTGGGTATCACTGATGAAGATTACAAAAATAAAGACGATTTGGCAAGAGAGACTTATAGCCATTTTCTTGAAACAGTCAAACGTGATGAAAGTGGCCGCTACGAAGTGACACTACCCTGGATTGTTGACAATTCAATTTTAGCGAGCAATCGCGTATTAGCAGAGAAACATTTGCGCAAGACAGAACAAAAACTTATCAAAACAAATAAGAAAACAAAATATGAAGAAATTTTTAATTTGTGAAAGGATAATAATATTATAGAAGAAATTTCAGACGATAAGGAGAATAAAGTACATTTCTTACCCCACAGACCAGTAATTAAAGAAAATAGTGAAATGACGAAAATGCGTCCTGTCTTTAATGCCTCCGCACGTAATGCAAACTCTCCTTCTTTAAACGACTGTCTCACAAAGGGACCTAATTTGATTGAAATAATTCCGAGTATTTTGAATCGTTTTCGTAAATACAAAATAGGTATTTCTTCAGACATTGCAAAAGCATTTCTCCAGATAAAAATCACAGAAAAAGATCGCGATTTTTTACGCTTTCTCTGGTTCGACTCCAAACATAATTTGAAAGTTTATAGACATTGTCGCGTAGTCTTCGGACTCACTTCAAGCCCGTTTTTATTAATGGGTAAAAACCATCTCTAAACCATCTTTTAAGTCAAGTACCCGAACAGTGGTAAAATACAGCACGAATTTTGAAAGATTCATTTTACATTGACAATGCCATTACTAGTTTAAAATCGATCGCAGATACCGGAAAATTTATAATAGAATCACAGTGTATTTTATCTTCAGCTCATTTTAATTTAAGATGTTGGCGATCAAATTTGCCTCAGGCCATGATCGATGTTTCTGAAGAAAATACAAAGTTAGCACCAGTTTTGGGATTGGTCTGGGACTTAGAGCAAGATAGATTAATGTGTAAAATAGAAGAAAAAATTGAAACGAAAGAACCACTCACAAAGAGAAAAATTTTATCGGTTACCCAAAAGATTTTCGATCCCATAGGATTCTCCGTCCCGAGCACACTTATTCCAAAATTAATTCTTCAGGAATCCTGGAAACAGAAATTAAAATGGGACGAAGAACTTCCTGAAAATTTAACAAAACAGTTCGACTTCTGGTTGAAGCAAATTAAGTTTTTACAAGAAATTCAAGTTCCACGTTGGTTGAATGTATCGCCCGAAAATGAAAATAACATTTCCTTGCATACCTTTTCCGATGCGAGTAGACACGCCTATGCCACTTGCGTGTATCTTAGATGTCAAACACAAGAAGGAATTAAAGTTCAGTTAGTCAATGCTACAAGTAGAGTAGCGCCCATTAAAGAACTCACAATTCCTCGACTGGAGCTACTCTCGTGCCTCATTGGAGCTAGACTCGCTAAAACTATCATGAGTGATCTTCAGTTAAAACCAGAGAAGACAATCTTTTGGAGCGATTCCTCAGAAGCTTTAGGGTGGATAAGAAGAGAACAATCTTGGGGTTCATTTGTCCACAATAGAGTTTTAGAAATCAGAAGCATTACCCAAGTTGAAGATTGGCGACATATACCAGGAAATTTAAATCCAGCAGACCTCCCATCCAGAGGATGTTCCTTTGAGCAATTGGAGAAATCACGATGGCGGGAGGGACCAGCTTGTCTGTATTTACCGGACGATCAGTGGCCACAACCGGAAGAACACCCTGACGAGGATATAATGAATAAAGAAAGGAAAAAGACAATCCTAACACTTTTAGACAATGAAGACACTGATTTACACCATTTTTATCGATATTTTTCCTCTTATAGAAAAAACATAAGAATGATTGCATTTATATTCGTTTTTATAACAACACAAGAAAGAAAGAAAGAAATTCATCACCTACCATCTCCGTTGCTGAATTTGAAAAAGCAGAAAAACTACTACTCAGATTAGTACAAAAGGAATCCTTTTCAGGAAACACAGATCCCAAATTAAGAGCCTTAAGACCATTAGAAGATAAAAACGGACTTTTAAGAGCAAAAACAAATATAATTTGTAGACAAGACAAACAAGATTTTCGTTATCCAATAATTTTGCCCTCAAAACATCCTGTGGTACAGAAGTTAATTTTTGAAAAACATTTAGAAAATCATCACGCTGGAGTTAGCATACTAATGGCTCAACTTCGAGAAAATTTTTGGATTTTGAAATCAAGAAAGTATATCAGAAACGTCATTAGACAATGTGTTAAGTGTCAAAGATTCCAAACACCCAGAACAGAGGTCGAACCAGGAATCCCACCTGAAGACAGAATCAGAGATGCAGCTATATTTGAAGTGGTGGGAGTTGATTTAGCCGGTCCTCTATACCTTGCCGATGGTTCAAAGGTGTGGATAGCTTTATTCACCTGTGCTGTCTATCGAGCAGTACATTTGGAGTTGATAACATCTTTATCAGCTGAATGCTTTATGCAGTCCCTAAGACGATTTATAGCACGGCGAGGCAGACCATATATAATTTACTCAGATAACGGAAATAATTTTGTTGGCACTAACAGAGCCCTTTCTAGTGTGGGTTGGCAAGCTATAAGTACATTGGCCTCCATTCAGAAGATCAGATGGAAATTCAACCCCCCTACAGCCCCCTGGTAAGGAGGGTGGTGGGAACGCCTCGTGCGAACAGTGAAAGATATTTTAAGAAAAGTTTTGGGTCGCGCCTCATTAAATTACGAAGAACTGAGCACAATACTCTGTGACTGTGAAAATGTTGTCAATTCGAGACCGATAACATACAGCTCCGAAGATAATCGCGATCCCGAACTTTTAACTCCATTGATGTTCCTTCAAGAACTGCCTACATCCGGTGTCCCAGATATAGATGCATTAGACTCCCAAGATTGTAACAGACGAGCAAGATATCGTCAAAGAATAAGAAATAATCTGCGAAACCGATTTAGAACGGAGTACTTAGGACAGCTGCGGCAACAGTCTATGAAGAAGAATTCCAAACCTTTGCAAATAGGAGACATCGTTCTTCTGGAAGATACCAACAAAAGACGTCTTCACTGGCCTTTAGCCAAAATAATTGATATATTTCCCGGAAAAGACAAAATAGCAAGATTGGCCAAAGTCCAAACAGAAAATGGCATTTTCCTCCGTCCTTTCCAACGCCTGTTTCCTTTGGAAATTAATGCAGCTAGCAATTCCCCATCAGATAACATAATTCAACAGAAAGTGAACTTTAATATCCATAATGTACAACGAAAGGCTACTCCAGAAATCTATCCGACTAGAATCAGTGTAGAAAAGAACCAACCCAATGACAGAGATATCTCTCCTGTGGTTACCAGAAGTGGACGACTAGTGAAACCGCCTCTGAGACTCCAATCTGGACTTCTAAATTGTTGAGTTCCTCCCATGGATCACAACTCAAGGTGGGAGGATGTTGCGAAATCAAGCAACTCTTCTTACCACTTACCCTTTGAAACAAGAACAAAAAACGCACCTGCAGTGTGTTACGTCAGACCTAATGATCCTACTGCGCAAGAGCGGACAGAACTTGTTTTTTTTTCTGTGAGAATTGACTCAGATTTAGATTAGAAGAGAAACTAGATATGAACGTAGAGAAAAGAGAATAACTTTTAAAAAAAAGAAAACTTTAATACTCGAATTGTAATATAATGTAAATAATTTTTGTTTTGTGAGTGTCTAAGCAAGTTGTGTACGTCTTCAATAATGTTTAATGTAACACAGTTTTGTTTACTTCGAAGATTCAAGACTTATTATTTGGATGTCGTCTTATTTATTGCATAGAATCCCCGGCTATTTCTTCTTATGCGAAGGAAAGAACAGGTAGGACATTTAGCTTTTATTTTATGATTGTATAAGTTGAAAGCTTTTTATTAGATAATAAGATTAATGAGAATATTAGAAACAGAGAAAAAGATCAGTAGTAACACTGTTAAAGATATATGAAACAAAAAGGAGAGATCAAGTAATGAAGAAATTGACCTGCAAGAAGGCTGGAGCAACAAAAACTCCCCAAAATCCAAAACACCATTAGAAGTGTTATCTGTTTTTCTAAATTCAGTTAGATCAAAGTACAGAGGAAGCCAAAAAACAGTTTTGTTATCATCTTCGCCATATAAAGTAAACCTTGAAATAAATTTTAAAAAACGACAAAAAGGAAGCTATCACATCACAAAAACAATTGAAATATCAAGTTAAAAAATGCCCCGTGACAGCAAAAGCCGTTAAAGATATAGCAAACAAAAAGGAGAGAATAAGTTGTGAAGAAATTGATCTGCAAGAATGCTGCAGCCCCCCCCCCCAAAAAAAAAAAAAATCCAAAAAAAAATCAGTAGAAATGTTATCTCCCTTGCTAAATTCAGTTAAATCAAAGTATAGAGGAAGCCTAAAAACAGTTTTGTTATCATCTTCACCATATAAAGAAAATCTTGAAATAAAAAAAAACGATAAAAATAAAGCTATCACAGCATAAAAGCAATTGAAACATCAAGTTTAAAAAATTGGCGTAATGCAGTTAGCAAGAAAATGATGGAAGGGAAGAACTACAAACATAATGTTAAAAAAAAAAAAAAAAAAAAAAAAAAAAAAAAAAACTTCTGTTGCAAAAAAAAAAAAAAAGTATAATAGTTAAGAATCTAAAAAGAAATATCTAGGCAGTCATGATTGGTTTTGCCTAATTTGTAAGAAAAATAAAATTGCAAAAATGTTTCAATGTTCAGATTGCCAAATACGGTTCCATGTTGTGTGCGCTGAAAAAAAAAATCAATAAACGAAATTCATGTGTAAGCTTTGCATCATTCCTTACATGATATTCAATTAACTGACGATTAGTTCCATAATTTCTATAATTGATTACTGATAACTTTGATTTATGTTTTGAATACATTTTGATTTAAAACAATTACTCTTATTTTCAGATATTTGGTTTCATTATATTTCATTGATGCTATTTTGTTTGATTGTTTCGTTAATCGCAAACTTTGCTTTTAATAAAATTAGTTATATTCCCTAGTCATTAGAACAACCTGAAATTATTTGGTCCAATTTAGGAGAATATGGCTACAACTTATGCGACCAGTTGCTTAACTTGGTCCACTTTTGACAATTTTTTTAAATTAAAATAAAATTTAAGATTTTCCAAAAGAAAATGATTTAAAGATTTATTTAGTTAGTAGATGAAAAGATTGACCCCGTGTTTTGCAGATATTCCAAAAATTAAGTGAGTTACAGCTGAAAATAAGTGAAGTGGTCCAAATTCGGCTACTCTTCCCTAGATATTTTCAGTTTTTAATTTTTGACTTTTCGATTTTTTTTAATAGAGTAATATTTCAAATATATTTCAATATTTTTATAATAATTTTTAATATAGTTTCAGACATTTTTTGAGCTTTGCAGGAATTTGGGCTTCATTACATGTATATTATTTATGTAAAGTATACAACGTCAAATATAAGGATATTAAGTCTGCTTAAGATTTACTAACTATATAATAACGCATACTAATTAATGTTTTACATAAATTGTTTTTTTTTTTTTTTTTTTTGATCGTCTAAAAGGTGAAATTGTATAAATTTTTTTTACATGTATCTTTGAACACTAACACTTAATTTTTAAGTATCTTAGATACTTTGATAAATTTTACTTTTGGATGTGTCGAGAAGCAAATAGGTCAATTAGTATATGTATTATGAAGAGTTAAATTATGGAAGTAATAATGTTATGTTCATATACGTAAGTTAATGTATTCATTTAAGTTCATTTAGTAACTTCTTGGCGAAACTTAGTTGTAATTTTACATTCGCGTATACGTAGCTTAGAGAAATAAATGTTTTTGAACATTAAAATTACAATACATAAATTATGGAAACATAAACATAAAATATAGTTCCGAACTTTAAATCTGCATAATTTCAAAACTACCTTTCCGAATGATTTCCTGTTTGCTGTCTGGATGTAATATTTATGTATACATCCAAATAGGGTACCAAACTTAGGAGTGTCATAAAAAAATTAAAACTTTGTATAATATATAAAATACATCATTATGTGGTCAACGCGTGAAGTATATTTATGTATAACAGAAACTAGTAGTTTTTAGGAATCAATAATTAGTACCACTTACATGGAATGATTTGTTGCAGATTTAGGTGAACCCCCTTTTTTACACGAATGCACATAGAAATAAAAATCTTAAATTTATACCGTAACTGTACGTAACTGTATACATTTATAACTGTAATTGAGTCAAATCGTAGAATGTCTAAATTATTGCGAACATCACAAAATGAATCAGTAGCGGTACTTTTAAATTCTCGATTAAATATTTCTTATTATTAAACATGTCATTCCGCGAAAAATAAATCATTCTAAAAAAATACCGTACTGTTTTCTGTTAACCCCGATTTGTATAGTTAATTCAAAACTTGCTCATATGTATTTTCTCCTAATTAACACAGTTAATTCGCAGGTGTCGGTATGGTTTTTAGAAACACTTGAGGGACACTCTCCCCTTGTAGAAAATTAATTTTTTTATATTTCATTATTCTTAGAGGATCAGATTTTAAAAAATCAGCAATCGCACTAAAGTTAATATTACTTGTCAAATCTGATTAAAATAGAAACGTTGGCATTAAATAAAGTGCTTAATGACAGAGTTAACAATTATCAGTAATTTTGAGAGCCTTACAATTACAATAATCTGAAAGTGAGACACGCTTATCATAAATGAGTACTTGAGCTGATAAAAAAAAAAACATATTTCACAGTAATTCTATACAAATTGTTTCTCAACTGCATACATGAAACTTTTTTAAATTGTCAGCATCCTTTATAGAACTCCAATCCCCACCCACACCTCTTCTACCTCCAGGAATTTTAGAAATGGCGCAAATACATTCACGTACCCTCATTGTTACTTTCAAACAGGCCCGTAGCTAGGATTTCCCTTCGGAGTGGGCTTAATCTTGGAATTTTTTCTGAGCTAATAGAAGTAATTTGCATAATTTAAAGCGTAAGTAAAAAATAAACAAAGCTTAACTTTAGGTATATTTCTGCATGGATACTTGATGTCCATATGAAAAATTCTTCTTCCGTATTTTTCTACTTCTGTTACAATTTATTGTTTTCAAGCGCACTTCTAGTTTCCAAATCGGTTCCGGAAACCTGAAATGTTTTTAGGGGGAAACTGCAACGAAAAAAAAAAGCACAAACTGACAATGTTTGACATGAGCCTCATGTATCCTATGGGAAAAACAATAAAAAATATTGAAATGGAAACAAGTAATTTGAATAGATTTAAATCACATGATTAACATTAGCATGTGAGTGTCTCGCATTACGAGCGTAGGATCTTAAAACGATTAACCCATAGATGAAGTTAAATACACATACTATTTTTTCCAAAGAATTGTTACAGCTATACGTATCCATGAAACTTATATTTTTATTTCACATTCTCTGATTTGAATTAGAATAATTATAAATGCAGTACACTTATCACAATAAGTTTACTAGTGCTACAGAAGCACTCTTCGTGGTTTCGTCTCATCCATGATGCTTATTAACTTATCAGGGTCTACTTTAATGTCCCAATGAATGAAAATCATTTCAAGGCTATTCAGTCTCTGATCGGCCATAACGCTTCAAGGCGAAGATTTAATTCTTTTCATTCTCGAAAAAGACCTTTCAGCACTGACTGTTGTTACCGCGATTGTAGCCAAGACTGCCAGCATGTGTTTGATCGTATTGTAATACGTTGCATTACAGTACTCTTATTTGTGCCATCATTAGCAATTCTCTCGCACCATAATTCAATTCATATTCAGCTTTCACTTGAGACATTGTCACTTTATCATCAAAATATTGAGCGAGGGTCTCTAATGTGCTTTCTTTTTCCAGAGACACAAATCCTGGAAGAAGTACTTGGAAATCTGTTAGAATTTCTTCATTCAAAATTAATCCGTCATTCAAATTTTGAATAAGACTTTTTACACAGAGAATGAAGACCTTGGCCATGAAATGTGCTTTAGCGGATGTAATTTTAGGGTTCGCACGTATTGTATGCCTAATGTTAGTCTTTGTATCCACATTTCAGTTTGGATGACGTCATCAACAGTTTCAACACAGTTTAGGACGGCAGAATCAGCATGCTGTTGGACAATACAAAAATTAACCAGTGGCTTGCACAATGGACGTATCTAATTTCTGGATACTTCTATCGAATTGTAGACTGGACCCCACTAACATAACCAGCCATATTGACTGCCCCCTCATACGGCTGTATGACGCATTTAGACATGTCAAGACGTAGTTCATCACAGCGTAGTAATATTACTTCTGTTAAATTTTCGGCGGACAAATCATTTACTAGGATGAAACCTAAAATATCTTCCCAATGTATGGATTTTGTGAATTTTACAAATAGTCCACATATCTAACACAAAGAGCCCTCTTATGTGATTGAAATGTCCATAGTTTCATCAGCAATGAAGCTAAAACAGATCGCGTTATTTATTTTGGTTATTAGTTATTCGTAACTATATCCGAACATATTTGAATGACTTCGTTCTGAATGTCTGTTCTGAAATAATTAGCATTTCTACGGCTGTATAATATGTCGTTTCAATTCATTAGCTCCAGGCTTTGCTCTAAATCTTAAAAGCGCTCTTAGCTTACAGCCTTTTTTATCGGTTTCTCTAACGTTAGAGGACCGCTATCATGATATATCATCCAAGTAGAATTTCTTGCTCTGCACGAAATAAGATTGTTAGAATGTTAGATGCTGCATTGTAGAAAACTCTCTTGGGGGCACTTGGAAAAACTCCACGAAAAATCCCTACAAAGGGGTATCCATCCCTAAAGTTGATAAGTCTACAAAGAAAATTTCCCAGAAAAACAGACTACTCTCCCCACATTTTTTTTTTTCCATTAAAGATTCATACGCAAACAATTTAAAGTAAAGTTGTTCAGTAAAGATCCTGGTAGACGCCGCCAACCAGCTTTTGAAGATTGCTCGATACCCTAGCGTTTTTCTTCAAACCATTCTCTTTTTTAATTTCCAGACACTATTTAAAAAGAAAAATAAGTTATAACAGCACTTTCAAAGTTACTTTCTTTGAAATCATTATTTTTCACATGATTTTACATTATAGGCGGCTATTAAGTTTTTGGCTCCTTTCTCATTTTAACATTGACTACTGTATGTTTTCGTTATATGCTTGATATAATGAGAGTATACAAAATTAAGGAAGATTATAACATTCAAGCAAATGTTATATGTTTAACTCCTAAAATCCACTTATACGCCATACATGTGTTACACTTACTTTTCTTAGTCAAATTAATGTTATGGAATTACCCTTATCGAATTTTATTGTTCATAAAACAGTTAAAATTACCTTTTAAGAAGAACTTATATTTTTAGTGGCAGATATAAATAAAAAACAATATATCAGAATGAACGATATAACGAGGGATTGCTATAACTGTAATTGAAAAAAAAAATATATTTTTACAATTAAACACGTACGTAGTTTTAATGTAATGGAAGACAAAAACAAGAAAAAGATTGTCAATTTTTATTATCATTGAGATAACTTTCAGAAGTCTTTCTAAACTTTCGGGAGGGGATTCAGCCCCCTCCCTGGCTACGTGCCTGCTTTCAAATGCTCACATTCTAAACAATTACCTTGCGCATCGACATTTTTATAGTTTATATTTTAATAATTTCTTAGTAAGAATGTCAGGCCATCTGCGCAAAACATGTCACAGGGCACATTTTGTTTTTCCTTCATGTTCTGGTTTTTATAATTCCATTAACGTTTTAGATTATTTTTACATAGTTGTTTAGTTTTTACATTCATAGCATAAGTTCAAACATACCGGATACGGAGAACTTATATCCGGATTCTTTTATCTATTATTTTATACTTGTATATACTAACAAATAAAAAGGTCTATTTAACAGGAATAAAATACACTGATCAAAGTAATTTGTGGATATTATGATTTTGGATATAAACTATGGATGGGAAAATGTTTTGTTGACTGTTATATCATCTACTTGTGTTGTAACATCTGTGAAAAGAAAACTAAGCATCGAACATGGGATAATAAAACGTTTGTCTCTTTGTAAACGATAAATGCCAAATTCGCGTATATCATGCGAACAAAAAAAAATTAATTTATCTGATACAAATGAGTTTCAAAAAGGGTTAAAGTTTTTCCTTACTAAAAGCAATGTCAAACAACTACGAGGCATGGAATCAAAGAGTTTATTAAAGAGGAATTGTGATATTCGTTCCCACTGCTGCAGAAGAGATCTTTGCAACTGATGAATTTTTTTGTGGGCTGATAAACGATATACAAAACTTCTGCCTAGAATGTCCCAGACACATTATATGGGGTTCATGTCTTGGGAATATGCTGGTCAGTCAATTTAAAAGATTCTTTTGTCGAAATGGAAATTTGTCACTAGCCGAGCATGATATGGTCACGCGTTATCTTCCATGAAACGGATTCATCCATAATTGCTGCAGCGAAATGGACCATAATAGTTTTGAGGATCGCATCCTTAAATCACTAAGCCATCAGTACTCCATTCATGATAATGTACAGGTCGTTGCGCTCATTGATAGACAAACCGTCCCAGTCACGTTCTTTCCAGGTCGTAATCCACCTATCGTCAGGTTGTACACTAAATTTGGACTCGGCCGTGAATAGAACGTTGCACCACTTATTACCATCCCATCTGAGATACCCTTGTGCTTACCTTCTGCATGAAGCTCAGTGATCCGCCGTTAAAGAAACACGCACAATAGGTCTGCAAGCATGCGCACCAACATAATGGAGTCGATTTCTAACAGTTTAAGTTGTTCAAACTCAGGTAATAGTAGATTTCTGAAGGTGCTGTTGCAGTAGAGCAGCAGTCATACTGCGCTGTCTTCTGGCAGTTAATTTTAAATACTGTTAATCATTTTGTGTTGCACAAGTACAACCTTGTCCTGTACTTATTTAACGTTTCCAGTTTCCAAATATCGATTCAATTGTCAGGAAATGACACTTTGCAAAACTTCGAACGCTTCCGCAACAACGCATTGCGTATGAACCGTCTCTAAATGACAGATGGACCCACAGCCTACTGATTTAGCTAAGTTATCTTGTTGAGACATCGTATTCAAGCTTACAAAACATTCAACGCTTGCCATTTTTATATCTCCTCCTTATAAGTAATGTTGCAGGATGCTTTTCACTCCTCAGGTAGAACTAGTCGTTTTTCACGTCACAAAGAAAATTTGCAATTCCCAGAGAAAATGTGCAATTATATTCCCAACTTTATGAACGTTATAATTTTCCCTTTTAATCTCTTTCTTTAGATTTTTGTTAAAAGAGATGTCAATTATTCCTACCAAACTCACAATATACCCTAATTATTCTGAGCAGTGTAAAAAAAAAAAAAAAAAAAAAAAAAAAAAATCCTGTAAATCGTAATAAAACATAACATAATAATTCATTTAGCCATCATTTAAATTTATCTTTTGTTAAAAAACAAATTCAGCAATGGAGAATACCATGCGTATGAATCTACCTTGGACATTATTTATGACATATTTTATTCACTTTAAAAACAAATAGTAAAGTGCAAGTATTCCTCGCGATAAGAGGATTCCGTACAATAAATAAATGAATTATTAACTGTATTATTTAAAAAAAATGGTTTCTAAAAGAATTTAAGACTTTGTAAAAAACTATACAACGTAGGATTGAGTATAGCTGTATATTTCTACTTCTGCTACGATAGGTACCCCTAGCGCTCTTCAACACCTTTGCCTGCAAATTGAAATTTGCGTGTAACGAAAAAATTCGCTTTTCTCAAAAATGATGTGACCTTGGGTAATCGCTAAAGTTTTCCTGCATAGTTTACACTACGATGCCACCACAATACGAAGCCCCAAACTATACACACAGATTTTTTTTTTTTCAAAGTAACATATTTCGCCGCTCTACAATTTTCCTAAATATCTTTGTGATTTTTAATACTCTGTAAAAATGTGGGTCAATAGTCTTTATGAATCCCCCCAATTTGAACTTTCCGCGTTACATAGTTTACGTGTTAAACGGGTAAAACGGACAGACAGACAGACACCGGAATGACCTTATGATGGATCCGTTTTTAATTTTTATGTACGGAATCCTAAATAACAACAAATAGAGATTTAACAGTATTTTAGATGACTTATTTAATAAAATACCTTTACTTTTAAAGGACACCTTATTAAAAATTAAACATAGATTTAAAATATACACTTACAGTAAGACCTATTAAACGTTTTTCCTTTTTAACAGTTTCTTTTAGCAGAAGGGGGGAAAAGTGCAATTAGAAACGAAATGTTTTATAAATTTAACGTTATTATACAGTTTTTAAGAGTCAATTTAAACAGATTTCTTTCATTTTACATTCAGTCAATTATATCTCTAAGACCACGTTTGTAGATTTCTACTATGAGAAAAAATACATTAATTTAATGACCAGAAAAAGTAACACGGAAATGTCCTAAAAAGTTTTTTAGATTGCGAAATGTGTAAGTTTTTTTTAAAGAAATTTAAAGCAGTACATTTGATAAAAGACATCATTACAGTCTAGAACTCGGCAGTTAGATGGAATAATCTTTCTAATGTGATCTAAATTTGAAGCTAAATTAGTAGAGAAAAGCCCTGAAAATAAAATAAACGAAGTATAAAGAATAAAACTTTGGTTTAGATAAAATGTTTGAAACACATTTGTAGAAAAGGGAACAGAAGACTTTTAGTTATATATTTAGAATTTAAAAGTGTTATTTTCATTAGTACATTTTGTAGTGCACGTTTGTATGAGGTTTTTTTTTGGCCCCCAGAACGGTATGCTATTTCTTTCTCCCAGATTATTTTGTGTCGCCTCCAAAAAATAACGTTATCTTACAGAAGTCAGCGGTAAAACAAAGCAGTATGATTAAATACTCTATAGCATTTATTTTTAATTTCTAAGCATCACACATTTTAAATTTTTATACCGTCGTATTGGGAAAAAATGTATTTTTAAATGCAATTTTTTTTTTAAACTGCATCTACATTTATTTTTGAAATATTAATTTTCTTTGTAGTTTTTGGAGCCATTTACTTAATATTGGCAACGGAAGTACTCCAAAAAGCAAAGGGAAAATGGTTGTAATATATTAATTACATATTTTTGTTGCCATTTTTTCTTAACAACCGAAAGAAAGTGCAATTAAAATACGTGCTATTTTGAAAAAATATAAACGAATGATTTCTGTTAAAAAGTGGTGATATTATGAACTATATTTAATTTTAAGTATATATATTAATATTACAAACAAATAAAGGCCTATGAATCATTATACAGCCGTTTTTTGTCGAGTTTATTTAATGGCGGAATCTTTTTGCTGCGTTTGTGTATTATTTCGCGATAGGGACGTCCTATGCATACTTTACTGTAGATGTTTAAGAGTGGATCGTAAATGTGGAATTCTTAAGCGGATGCGAATGGCGTCATTTTATTTAAAATAATAGCGCGAGTTGTAAATCTTAAAATGAAATATGTTTTGTACTATTTATGTGGATGTCGCTTGCACTTTCCTAAACACTCTAACCACATCCTGACCGCAGTAAGAGGGTGCAGCTAATTCCCATGAGAACTGACAGAGCTTGTAATTTCTAAAACACAATAAACCTGATGAGTTAGTTTTGAGCCTCCAGCCTGGGAGCGAAGGTTCGATTTAACTTCAGAGTTGTTGGGCGGACTGATTTGGAAAGACGTATCCAGTCAGGCTCCGAGAGCGCGCTGGAGTGTGTTGACGGTCGGTAGATTGCCGCAAAAAAGCCCCTCTCATCCCCTTAAACACTGTACATAGTTTGTGTGCTCTGTAAATAGAATTCATGCCTTGCTGCAAAGATTAAAATCTTATTATTTCTACACCAGCGAGTATTCGATCAGAAGTATTTATCACCAAAAGTCAACTACAGCCAATTAACCAATTACACATTTATATATACATATATTATTTTTCCATCGGGGGCGACACTAAATTCTGAAAAAGCACTATTCCTGTTTTCTACTCATTGCCATTTATTATGTCCCTTAGTAAATTCGGGTTCTACTTGATTATTCCGTGGACCAATTTTGCCAAATTATACAAATCGCCAAATTATTCGTCCAATGGAAGAATGTTGCCATTCTAAAATTTCAAGATAGGAAAATTAATGAATTTAAATTAAAAAAAAAATTCTTTAACGAATAGGGTTACTTTAATGATGACGTTCACTTATGGCGTCGCGACATAGCAAATATGATTTTATTATTATTATTATTATTATTTAGCATAACTTTTCATGAAATGTAAAGTTTCCAAAATTTACCAGAACTTCAGTTTAAAGACACTATGACATTTGAAAACATATTTTGTTTAAATAGAAGTGTAGTGTTTGCTTTACCGTATATTATCATTTACAAATTAGGCAGAATCTAACTATAAAGTCGTTAAATAATAACATTATAATTTATTTACACATTTGTGCCCAATAGTAAAGATAAACAATGGAATTACAAACGTTAATAATATTTATAGTAAGGAATGGAAATTAGCTATTACGATTTGTAGTTAGTAAGCTATAAAGAATCAAAAATTTATTCATATTTACAATTATGAGCTAATTATAAGTAAATTAAATGCCATTTGTGTAAGAATCCATGTTACAATAATGATTAATTCAGTTAATTTCGTTCATTATTGATTTCGTACAAAAGGATGGCGATAAAGTGCTGCTAAACTGTAAAAAAAAAAAAAAAAAAAAAATATTTTAATCGTTTCGCAATACAATTTACATGTCTATTTCTGCGATTGGCAGTTTTCTATTAATGTAGAAGATTTTCCCGTTAAAGAAAATTTAGAATTATTTAAAAGATGGAAGACGTAAGAATGGTGTTAAACAGGTCTTTGATCAATAATATTAATCTTAGGTAATTAAAGGGACTAAGGGGCCTACAAATTCCTATTTTTCTTTTTTCAATTTAAAAATTATTCTAGGACACATTATATGCATTATATCATGTATTTATTACACATGAAATAAAAGAAAAACGTTTGGGTAGAAAAAAAAAAAGAATTTCCTTGAATATTTTAAGCGTTGTGAAGAACTTTTCAAAATGCTGCATGTGCATTCATATCAATTAAAATACCCAATATTTTGCATAAAAGTTTGTCATTTTATATGTCATAAAATTGAGCAAAGATTTTTTTTTTTTGTTAACTAAGTATGAAATGTCAATGTCATAAATGTCAATGTCAATAAATGGAAATGTCAAAGTTACTTAACTGCAGAAATGTGATGCAAAAATTCTGAAATTTTCATAAAATTTAGATTTCTTTTTTTTTAATCTTAGCTTATATTTAAATATATAAAATCCGATGCACAGTTTTATTTATATATGTAAAACAAACATGCACAAAAATATTGCAGATTTTAATAGAAATTAAATGCGTAGAAGGTACTCTGAAAAGATCTTCATAACGCTTAAAATATCCAAGAGAATTTCTTATTTTGCTCCCATTATTTTTTAAATTTCATGTGTGATAAATATATGCCATAATGCATATAGTGTGCCCTTGATTAGTAGTATATCAAGTTAAATTAAAAAATAATAATAATAATAACGAATTTAAAATTCCCTTGTCACTTTAAAATTCCTTAATTTTAAAGAGACATTTATAAATTTTAACCCTTAAATATCTGGTGTTGCTTTTCGGCAACATACCCAATTTAGGCTCTAAAATACTATTAGAACGATATTGAAGTTATAATTCCTAATGTTGTCAATAAAATATATTCTTTAAATATTATTCAATGGATTTTCAACATGTAGATGGCAACACTTGTGCTGTTTAAGAATAAAGATAGATTTATTTTTTCAATTGTTGCTACTTGTTCATTTTGTTTTGTTTGGAAGCTTGCGAAATATCCTATTTTGATCTGCCGTGAGCAAGTAAAATTTATTTCTTATTATAGTTCCTAAAATACTTGTGTGTAATATTATAGATTTTTATCAAGGTAAATTAAATTTTCAATTAAACACCACTATTGCAGATTAGTAACAAACTGTTTTTAGCCGTAAACTATACTTAAAACAAAATATGATTTTTTAAAGTATTTTTTCCATGATTTATTTAAAAAAAAAAAAAAAAAAAAAGAAAAAAAAAGAAAAATATTATTACAATGATTTTTGAAAAATCAGGCATTTAAGGGTTAATATAATTGGATTATTGTCCACTAATAACTGTAAAGCGTAGAAGCTATGTGTGGAATAAAAACATTATTAGTTACCTCAATATCCGTTTTCGTATTAAAATGTACCTGTATATTTCTGAGATTGGCTAATTTCTATTAATGTAAAAGATTTCTGTATAAAGACAGATTTAGAATTATTTAAAAGCTCTAAGCCACAAGAAAATTTAGAGACAGGTATATTGTCAAGAATATTAATCTTATACTGTAAAAAATCTCAGATGTTTCTTAATCTATGAAAATGTACATTAATAACGAACGCAAATATATAATAACCTATTTCGAGACACCCAAGATTCCTAAAGTGTTCCTTTATCTTTAGAAACGTGAGGAAACAAATTATATTCGAAATTTAAAGACGAATTTGCGAAAATAAATTTTTATTAGCTACCGGAAACGTTTTTTAGTAGCTGTTGCAAAGGATTTATCAGTTCTCACTACTCGAAAAATAGGTATTTTGGATTCCATTAATTTTTAATTAAACATTTTCAGCTGCATAACTGAATTTGTATATGCAATTGCAACAAAGTAATGTTAATTTTCATATTAATATTAATGCTGTTAATATTGCATGTTTGCCCGTTAAACATGTTTTCTGAATATCAATATATTTACCTGCGAATTCGTAAAAGTGAATTCCGATTTTAGAAAACTGATTATTGCACTGTAAAATCTACTAACACACGTTTTCGAAAATGACGGGCAATAATAAAGTCTTATTTTTTTTATATTATTCTTGAAATTTCGAAAGTAAATTGTTTTCTGAGCTTTTTAAATGTAAAGGAGCGCTTTTCCGAATCTTCGGTGTCTTCGAAGAGGTTATTGTATATTTTAGTTCCTGATTGCAGAACATTTTTGTAGATTAAGAAACATCTGTTATTTTTTAATATGTAGGTAATTAAAAAATCCTTGCTCTTAATAAGATACTTAAACCGTAGAAGTTATGTGTGGAATAAACATTTTAGTATTTATCTCAATATTCATTTATTAGCGTTTTGTTAATCAGACTAGCATTCTGTAATTGCCTGGAAACTATGCGTAAAATAATATCTTGAGTATTCACCTAAAAATCTTTTGATTATTCTTATGTTAATCAGACAGACATTCACTATTGGTATTTAGGAATAGAACAAAAATAACTGTGTAAAAAGTTTTAGAAGAAAACCGTTTTTATGCGAATTTTACAAACTGATCTAAGTAGTTGCGCACGCAAACGTTTTCTTTGTGTATAAGAAGCAGTCGTTGTTTTTGAGTTAGTACGAAATGCCTAAGAGGACGTGATAAATCTGGAGTATGAGAACAAGACATAAGGTTTTAATCATAAGGCAGTTTCTGAAATGCAAGTGCATTAAAAAGATCAAAACTAAGTATTCATCACGGTTTGGCTCGTGGTAATGATTTCTAATGAAAATTTCGTTTAGGAAGGCGACTAGTGACTTCTTATGAGAAGACCGCCGCATGAGAGACCAACTGGTAATTTCTCTCTTTTGCTAATAAAACATCTAATTATAGGACAAATATGGAAATTTATAGGACACATATAGGACAAATATGGAAAAAAACTGTTCATAAAAGTGTTTTAGAATCGGAATATATCAAAAACCTTAAAATGTCTGGGTTACCATGTCGACCCAAAAAGAAGGTAGATTAAAGTGGCCCAAAGAGCATATGTCATTTTGTGATAAGTGGCTGAATGTCATATTCCGTGAAGAAATAAATGGAACCTCGATAGCCCTGATGTATATAAGTATTATTGGTATGATCGCCGCAAAACACCTATGAGTATATTTAGCGGCCAACAACATGGTGGCTGTTGTGCAATGGTACGGGGAGCTATTTCTTTCAATATTCAGACATCTCTATTATTAATCAGTGCCATGAAAACGCTGAAAACTATCAAAAGACACTTGCCAATAATTTTCTCTTTGTTGCCGAGGTTTGGGGGGAGAGAAATGGTTATTTCAACATAATAATGCTTCGATCCATACCTCCAAACCAAATTTCAAAGTGGCTTAAGTCAAAAAAAGTATTTGTTTTAAATAGCCAGTAACTAACACTGATTAAAACCCTATAGAAAATATGTCTCACTCATGCGGTTTGTCCAAATGGAAAGCAGTATTCTTCAGTTAAAGATTTGAAAGTTGCCATTGAGAACGTGTGGTTTAAATTGAACCGGAAACAATACAGAACCTCATTTTATCGATGGAAGACCGTATATTAAAGTAATTCAGAAGAATGCAGCAATAATCAAATATAATTTTTATATTCTTGTTCCAATAAAGACTAACACACTACTGTGCTTAAACTTTTGACACACTCATTTTTTTTCTTTTATTCGATTATTTGAGGTAAATTTTAAAGAATAAGCCTGTTAAATATATTTTTAAAACTACGATTTGTAGATCATGTGAAATTGAAAGTAACTTTCAGTCAATAATAAAATATTATTTTGGAATTTTATGTCGTGCTTAAAATTTTGACACGCACAGTATTTGGAAAATAAATTCTTGAATATTTATTTCAATATATATTTATTAATCTTTTGCATACACCACTTAATAAACCCATTCAAGAATCATTTTAATAGTAAATGATATAAGTAATATCTTCCCCTCTAACTTTAAAACTCTTTTATTTATATTTAAAAATACATTCATAATATTTTTTTTTATAATTTATCGTTATAAATTCTATATCTGTAACAAAACAATATGATGTAGATTTGTATCATTCTTATATATTAACTAGCAGAACTACCCGCCTTCGCCAGTGTCAGTAATAAGGTTCCGCCCGTGTAAAACACATTAAAATGAAATACTATGGCAATGACAGTAACTGAGATTGGTGCATATAAGTAAAAGAGTCTACGTCTAATATTAACTATAGCATAAAAATATATATTCCAAACAAATGTCAAAACACATATTAAAATACTATTATTTGCTTAAAAGATGTCATGTCAATAAAAAAACACACAAAAATACTAAACATTTACATGTTTCGACTCTTTCATTGCGTCAGAATATACAAAAAACTACAAAAATAATGCCAATTGTAACATTATACTTAGGATGGCAACGAACAAACCCATAAATTGTGGCTTTATTGATTTTTTTTTTTTTTACTTCTGAAAATCATACAATTTCGTTTTTTACACTGTCGAATTGAAAAAAGTTCTTTTAAAAGAAATTTATTTGAAAATAGTATCTCAATTTTCTCATTTGAATGGCTTTTAAAGTAATTTTCAATCACGAATATTTTTAAATTTGCATGCGACCCAATTACGAAAGATATACCTGTTTGCTCTTAATGTAATATTAGACAGAAAAAACATTGCTATGAGTAACTCTAGCATCATATTGTTGGTGGCAACAACCTAACCCAATATGATGCGAATATGATGCTCCAACCATAAATTTAAATTTTACTGCAATTTGAACTTTAAACATCTCACATTTGATTGTTCCAACATCTAATAGTATACAAAAAGTACTTTCAGTAATATTTGTTTGAAAAGTTTATCTCAATTTACAGATAGTTTTTCCATTTTAAATTAATTTTCGATCACGGAGATATTTTTAATTATACCTTCAACCCAATTAAGAAAGATATATCCGTTTGCTATTAATGCAATATTATGAAGAAATGGCATATCTATGAGTAAAACCTACCATCATATTGTTGGTGGCAACAACCTAACCGTACCATAAATTACGCTTTTACTACAATTTGAACTCTAAACATCATGCATCTGATTATTTCAACGTCTAATAGAAAACAAAAACAATTTCAGTAATTTGTTTGAAAAGTTTACCTCGATTTACAGATGGTTTATGCTTTTTAAAGTAATTTTTAAGCTTGATTTTTTTTTAAAATATGCCTGCAATGCAGTTACAAAAGATTAACTTAATTGCTCAAAAACATTATAAATAATTCAGTATTTGTTTCTTTTTGTGTACTTTTCCCTAATTAAATTGGAAAATTTCTGTATTTTTGTCTTCGTGTGGGAATCCCATTCCGGTTGCTTATAGCTTGGGTTCTGATGAAATAATTTTAATCCAACTTCCAGTATTCGTTTTTCAGTTAAGGTTTTGGTGTGTAACATTGTTATTCGCTGATTAGTCATAGAATTATATTGTGAAATGTGTAACCTGATTATGAAAGATTAGTCTTTTTAAAAATTTTGAGAGGATTTCATTGGAACTTGCATTGTTTGTAAGATAATTTTAGAGGGGTGGTTTTAAAATATTCCATATAGTTTTACGTCGCTTTGTTATAAAATTATGGAAGAAAGTTCAACAGTCAGGTGAACCCGATTATAAAAGGTTAGCCTTTTTAAAAAGTTCTACTGGACAAATTTTGATGAAATTTGCACTGTTACTTTGCACCCAAATTTCTGGAATAGTTTAAGTATATAACATTTTGTTGTACATACTTTGTTATAGAATTAACTGAAATGTTCTATAATCAGGTGAAACCAATTCTGAATGATTAGCCTTTTAAAAAAGTTAGATAATTTTTGAGGACTAGTTTTAGTATATCGCATATCCGTCTATCCTTCTTAGACAAAATTCCACTGTAAATGGTCAATTAAAAAGTTTGGTCCTTAACACCCGAAATTTTGTCTTATACATTAGAAAATATAATAGCGCAGTCATGATCGTATCGTTTTCAGCCATACGAAAGGACATTTGAGAGAAAGATCCATTTTGCTTTAAAATGAAAGATCAAATTCACCGATATATTTCCTTTAATTCAAGATTTGTCCGGAGAAAGCGATCGCCGCAGCGGGCGAAATGTGCTACTCAAATAAATAAGTGCAATATAGTGAAAATTTTTACCATTAACCGATCGCTAAAACAAAAACACCAAAAATACTTTTCGTTACATCTGTTGCGAAATCTAGCAAATGTGCTAAAGGTTAAAAATACATTCAAATATGTTTCAAATTAAAACTATTTTTATTTATGTTCTGTTAACGGTCAGTATATCAGGCATCTTTAACACATGTATACAAAGATTCACTGCCGGTAATTTTTTAATGGAAACTCATATTTCCATTCATAAAATCCAAATCCTTAGCCGTGTTCAATTGTAATGTCAGTCATTAAATTCTGTTTAAAAAAGAAAAAAAGCTTACCCTAAAAAATAGAAACTATAATTTCTATTTAATATAAATCGTAGAAAAATCGTGTTTTATGTAACCGTATTTGATATAAATCGTAGAATGTTATCAGTGCATTTCAGGTATTAAAACGTTTATCTAAATTATATAATTAAAGATACAGCATTACAAAGAAATAGGAAATAAATTGTAGCAGCCGGTTTTTAGAACCAGAAAATTGAAATTATATTGACGATATTGACATCATATCTAGCAAACGATTTTTTTTATTATTATGTTTTTCCTTAATTGATTTCTTGACACTGAAATGACTTCATTAAAATAGGATTTTAATTTCAGAAACATTCAACTATGGTACTACGTCATTTTAAAACATGATTAATTAAAGTTTTTACATAAATACATGAAAAATGTGCATTTGCTTCTTTGAATGACGTCAATTTCAAAAACAGCAAAAATATAGTGAGAAAATCCGAATTTTAATTGGCTTATAAAACAAAGTACTCGAGTTTTCATTTTTTTTTTTAAATTATTGAGCAGTTTTTAGAGGTGTGGCAACACGGATAAAAACTATTGAATTTGAAAATTTAAAAAGAGATACTTCTATAATGTTAAATTATAAAAGGTGGTAGAAGAAAGGGATAAATATTGGTCTGATGATTTTTTAAAGTAGACAGTGATCTTTTCCACGATCTAAAACGTATGTACAGCAAATTTCGTGCAAATCGGTCTAAAATGGAAGATTTTTATAAAGGACATACACACGGAGAACGGCTTATATATATATAGATTTAAGTAACTAGGGGGCTCTGCTCCCTACGAGGTACGCTCGGCAAACCCCGTTCAGACAACGCAGACTCTAAAAATACGCTAATTTGATGGGCTTTAAAAAGATTACGGAAAACTGAATTGTAATAAAAAGTCCAGTGGCGATCTCCCTGTAAACGGGTTTCCATTCATTTCCCTTTGATTGGGGCATTTTAAGGCCGAATCAGCTGCTATTAAGAGATTCAATGGCTATTTTCGTCTTTAATTAAATAAGATAAGTTAGAAAATTGAAAATAAACTAATGTAAAATGAAGAATCTAAACAGTGTCTTTATCTCCAGCTATTTTTTAACAGCCCTATAAGAAATTTTTTTTTTAATAAGACATTTTAAATGTACTGTTTTAAATCTTATGTAATTTTCATCAAAGTCATCTTTTTGTTTTCAATATCCACGTGCAAATAATTTTGTTGTTAGAAAGGAAATGTTATTTGCGTCTTTGAATTCACAACAATTGTTACAAATATCATCTGAAAATATGAAATAAATGTCAATATATGCAATAAATGCAAATATATTTTAATATTTTAACAGTTTTGCAATATTATTATTTGTACATTTTAAACAATTTACACATTTTTACCTATTTGCTGCTTCTAACGCATATTATTGAATTTGTTATTTTCAAGTTTTCTTTCTCTTTTTAATATTCATATGAAAATATTTTTGTTGTTAGAAAAGAAATATTTTTATTTGTGCTGCCTTAAAATGGATAACAATAGTTTAAAAGATCATCTAGAAATGTGATTTAAATGTCTCGTGTAAATATCCTTTATAATTTAAATTGTTTGGCAGTGTTATTATTATTTTGACAATTTAAATATGACTTAATTTTTCCCATTTACAGCTTCTAATGCATATTAATGCATTTATTATTTTTAAACTTTCTTTCTCTTTTAAAATTCACGTGTAAATATAGTTTTTATGACGTAATTGTCAAGACATTTCTGCTTTTAATACGTAATCGTATAATTCTAATTTGATTTTTTTTTCTTTATAATCTTCAAGTGTAAATAATTTCTTTATTTAAAAGAATTATTATCATTAGCGCTGTTTTTACAATTGGAAACAATTTAAAATAATAATCTTTCCTATAATATGTACAAAATATCTCTCGAATTGCTGAAAATGTAAATTCAAAATGGAAAAAAAAAACTCTCCAAAAATTAGTCAAATTGAAATAAATAAATAAATACAGTCTGTACCCCAGGTGTTTCTAATGCATATCGTCAGAAAAAAAAATATTAAGTTCCTAAAAAAAATATATTGTTTTTGTTTCTTTAAAACAATTTTAATGGAACGACGGAACTTTAGCAATAAATATCTCTTTAAATAATACTCTGATTTAAAAACTCTCTGCTTCAGCGTGTTTATAAAATACTATTCTCTATAATATTACCATTTTTCATACTTTGTGTGTAGTAGTCTTTCTAATATTAGCGAAGAAAGACTTAGGTCAGAAAAAAAAAATATTTACAGTGGTGATGACAACGTTAGTTACTTTACTGTAGAATACAGAGATACTATTTCGACAGTGTAATTATAAATGCTGCATAAAGTACACCTGAGAAGTGAGCCAAAATAAATTTGATTAGCATAGTCTATTTTAATATATGGTATGTAAGGGCAATCTTGCCTCAGGGTCTTGTGATTAGGAAATAAGAATTTCAAGAAAAATACAGCAGAACCATCTACTAGCTATTTCATGAATAAATAAGCACCATGTTAAACTTATGTCAGGTTTTTGAGCAACTCAATCCTTCATTGAGTACTTTGACTCCATTATTGTGTTTATGAACACGCAGAGTTATTGTGACAGAACTGGAACACTAAACGTGCGCAGAGAGGTGTAGAGACAGACAAAGATTCATCTATCCGAAAATATCAAATTATATTCTAGACATACCGAAACATTTGAACTAACCAAAAATTGAAATTTGAAATATTTTATGAATTCAACCTTTTTCTTTATTAATATAAAAAATAAATAACAACCTGTTGAGCTTTAAACATACTTTAAAACTTTTTTTCCACATCAGTAAAGAATTTCTTTTTCCCACAAATATATATATATATATATATATATATATATACACATGCTAACGCAAAATTTAACTATGAAAAAAATCGTTTTCGTCGAAAGAAAAACATGTTTTCGGGAATAAAAGAAATGTTAAAAGTAAAGTGTAGTTTCCAATTCTTACAGAATTATGTTTCTCCTTCTTTGGATACATCTTTCCTTTCTAACTTCAATTGCTTGAAGTATTAATAATAATGTAAGAACAAATATCAAAATTCGTAATTTTATACGCTCCAGTTTATGGTTTAGATTTATTTTTATAACCTTTATTACATTTGTAGGCACTATTATTTTAAGGGGTCTCAAGAATCTTAAAATTTAAAAAAAAAAAAATGAAAAAACAAAGCAAAACAACAAAAAACACAGATCATTTTTAACATTTAATATCTTAAAATGTATATGATTTAAAACACAAATTTTATTTAAATGAAAGATATAAGTACGTTCTTTCATTTTATGTATTTAAAAAGTTGCAAGATGCAGAATTAGGATTTACAGGATGCACCAAACAGTCAGATATTTTACGATCAGAAAATTGGTATAACAGCTTACGCGCATGATTAGAAAATATCTGTTTCAACTATAATGAAAATTTTGGTACCTACTTATACTTCAGATTGTAATAATTACCCTGAACTTAAATAAATTTGTATTTAAGTCATTTTTACAATTTTTATAAAAAGTATTATTTAGTTGATACAAAATTTTCAAAATTTCAACAACATAATCACCAAAAAAATAAGTTTTTGAACAATAAAAAGAAAAGTTAGGTTCCGTTTATACATATTAACCTGAAACGTATGTTTTGAAAATTTTATGAAAACATACTCTGAAGTTTTTCAGATATCCTGCGCGTTAGGCCCCAAAAAGTCATTTGGATAAAACTGACTTCAAAGTTTTGGAAAAGCTGCTTCATCTATTGAGCGAGTATAATTGTAAAAGCCATAATTTCTGTTCTAATGGGAATTTCAAGGAAACAATTATATTAAAATGTTCAAAAAAGATAGGAGTTTAAAATATAAATAATTAATATTTCAAAATGTTGAAGCTTTTAATAGTCCCGAGACCACTTAAGCAATTCAATCATTCTTATTCTCAAAGTTATTATCTTAGGTAAAAATAAGAGACTAGGACAATCACATTTTTTCATGAACATATCAAATCCTCCCATTCCATGTTCTTTCTCACAGGTTAAATATACTTTTATTTTGGTTAATATACTTTCTCTAAATGTTGAGTAAATGTGTATATCTATTAGAAACACAATTTCTTTTAAATAAATATATTTTAGTAACATGTAACGAGGTAAACAAAATCGCCACAAAAAAGTTAGGATGTTTTCTTGTAACAATAAAAAAATATATTTTTTAAACAGACATTTGATTTTCAAAATGTTTTTTTTGACTCGAAAGAAAAAAATGCAAAGAAAAAACCTATATTTTCTATATATTCTTACAAAAATTTTTAACCTAATGAAAATATTATCTTTAATTACTTATCAATATATCTTAATTTTTCACTTAAGTGAAATACTATTTTTATTAATAATTATGTAAACATTTCAATGAGTATTACAGTATATGTTTGAATTATAATTATGCATTTTATTAATTTTTTATGCAGCAAATAAATTAAGGTATAACAATGAAAATAAGTTATTAAATGAAATCTAATATATATCTTCTGAAATGAGAAGGAAAAATTATGCAAGATAATGAAAAACTTTACAACAAAACCAGATTAATGTTAATGAATTTCATTTTAACTTAGGATGAAATCATATATATATATATATATGTATATAACCAGTATAGTGCAGAAAAATTCCTTTCTAGCAATAGCTATCCATTGTAGACTATGTGTACAAATATTTCCATTCAGCCCTGTGTGTGGTGTGTGAAATTCACACGCTTTACGCAATACACCAAATGGTAGTTAAATTTTAAAATATATACCACATCTTAAAACGTACTGCCAGCAATTATCGGTTACATTCTTGCCTGCAACCAATTTGTTGTTTACCTATGTAAACAACTGATAAATTGTATGCATTCTATAATCTAAAACACAATGCTTTAAACTTCGGTGACTGATATCAATGTCATTGTGTTTGAAGTAACGATGCACTATAAAAATACACCGCAAACGCATTTTCCCTATAAAATACAATGTATTAGAGTTTTCTTCTGCGTCGCTGTAAACGAACTATAAATGCTACTTTTTATATATTTCACAAAATGTATGTAGTAATACAGTTTAGTGATAGGGGGAATTCAATTATGTTTGATCTATCGTAACGTCATTAAACAGCTCCCCAGAGACTTTTTCCAACGGACAATATTGAAACATGCATAAACTTTATTTTCAATAACAAACATTAATTAAACGCCTAAAAAAAGGTGAATCACGTATATTTACGAGAATTAAAGTACAGACGGACGACGATAAGACAGAAAGGTTGCAAGAAAAAATCGGTAAATATGTTCGATAGCCTAACAAAAAAAAAAAAAAAAAAAAAAAAAAAAAGGTAAAATTTAGAACTTTTGAGCTTTTTCTAAGAAATAGAATTGGGTGCTACGATATTTACTTCAGGCAATATTCTTCGAACTTATTATTTATATATAGGGGAAAGGGGGGCACCTTTGAACATTAAAAAAAAAAAATCCATATATTTCTTACTTGAATTCTATTTATTGAATTTTAACTATTTCGTGAGAGAAATAATGTAATACTGCATCATATGAAATAAAAAATTACAGTTTTTAAGGTAAATTAAATATGTTGTGAGGCTTTAAAAAGATGAAAGTTTTCTGTTTAAACCTGCCCCGTGTAGGGTTACCTTTGAACAAGCTAGGGGCACCTTTGAACAAATTAACAAAACATGAAAATATTGACAGTTTTTATTAAAAACTGCAAATCTTTACAAAATATAAAATAATAAGAATAAAATTACACAATTACTTTTAACTGAAATTATTATTTTACCAAATTTGTGTCCATCAAAGCACATTGTTGAGACAGAATGGACGATCCCTCCAATTATGTTTAAATGTGGCAACTTTTTTATATATTATCCTTAAAATCCACAAAATTGAAATCTGATGCCTTTGGAAAATATATCATATGTTTTTTTTTTTTTTTTTTTTTTTTTTTTTTTTTTTTTTTTTTTTAATGAAGAAGCCTGGCATTAAGCAATTTAATCTATCCAACGTAATGAAGAGTTCTTTTTGCACGAAAGTGAACTAAAAATCATGTTCATTCAAATTGTTATAAAAAATGGATAAAATACTGTTTTATGAAATGGAGAAATAATGTTTACCATTGTAAATGAAACTGTATAGGGTTTGTTTGACAAATCTTTTAAATCATGAATTATTGTTGTGTGTCCTGAATCTGCCTGTAGTTGAAGCCCTGCATCAGTACAACTTTCATATTAAGTATAATAACACTTAATTAATCTCTTAATTTTCGGAGTTAAAACTTTTTTCAACAATAATAATATTTAGATACAGGTTTACACTCTTTATTTCACAGTTTTAATTGTTCAATGGTGCCCCATCACATGAAGTTTAGCATTACAACTATTTACTCAATTAGGTTTGAGAATTTCAATAAAACAAACCTTATAAATTAAAGCTAACATCTTTATTTAGGTATTAAATAGTACATTATAATTTTAGGGATACAAGATTAACAACAAAAAGCGTACAACTTTATTCTGTTAAGTTTAGATTAAAGAAAGCAAAATGTACATATCTTGCTTAGACAATAGTGTGCATGCAAAATAGTAAAGCTTTGTATTCTTGTTACATTGAAGCAATAGTACTATGTTGCCGTATATATTTAAAAAGTATAATTTATTTAACGGAAAATATTTACACTGTTGAAAGGTGCCCCCAGTTCAAAGGTACCCCCCTCTCCCCTATAGATTAATAAAGAATAAGGAAAATAATATTATCCCCGACAGAGCTAAATGCGTATGTCTAAATAAGAATTTTTATTTGATAATTAAAATGTATTTAACAAATATTGTTTGATATAACTGACGCAAATACGTGTTTCTTTAAAAAGGCATTTTTTCAAAAATACCAAACTCCAAAAAAATCGGATTTTTATTTTTTTTTCTTTTAATTAACGAAAAAGCATTTTTGAAAAGTCTAAATCCTATTATGCTCAGATCCCACAGTAAAAAACAGTTACATTAGGTTTCATAATATATTTTATGCGAACTATAACATTTATTCGCCAGTGACCCTATCAATTTTTTTGAGAGATACATAAACTTTAATGGCATGTGTGACATGCATCTAAACTTTTAAAATGACCCACGACAATACAATAAATCAATGTCGTCCTTAATGTTTTTGCCTCGACATATAAAGTCACGCATCATGTATCTCCTAAGAAAATGCAAATTTTTCCTTGAGTAATGCATTCTTTTATCAAGGTTATTTTTTCTTGAAATATAATTGATTAATGGCAAATATAAATTTCTACAACTTTTCCAAGAACATGTCATACGCAAAGTTAAACTTTAAAACTAAAGGTTATGTTTTTATGGAAGCTTATTTTTAAAATGTATTAATCAATATAATTTCCTATCTTTTGTTTAAAATGTAATGAAAAAATACGAATTTTACCTATTTCGCATGATACATTTAATTTTTTTATTGTTCTAGATAGTGCTCTTTAGAAATATAATAATAATTAAGATGTATAGGTTTTGTTATACATTGTAAAAAAAGACAATTCCCATCAAATATAATATAATCATAAAAGAAAATACACAATAACCACTTACGTGTAACCGACGTTTCCAAAAATTTTCATTATCATTAGAAACGTAAGAAACAAGAATTTTTGATAAGAATATTTCTTCTTTCACTACTACTACTTTTCAGAAATTTTTCCGAATAAATTTTATAATGAATTCACTAGTTTTAGAAAACCTGAATGCATGTTTTCGGATGCTATCAATTATCAAGTAAACTTTTTCATATTCAATTCACTAGTTTTAGAAAACCTGAATGTATGTTTTCGGATGCTATCAATTATCAAGTAAACTTTTTCATATTCAACAAATTTATGTTACGGCTAAGCAAAAATAACTGAATGACAAATTAACAGCCTTATTAACATCAACGTTAAAATAATTATTATTCTGTTACTCTAGCATGTGTAAATTAAATTACGCAGCTTATATTGTGTATTGAGAGTTTATGGTAACAAAAATCCGATATTGCGGTTTAAGCACGAGAAAACGTATTAATCTAATATATAAAAATGAAAATTGTCGGTTTGTCCGTCTGTAATGCTATACAAGTCCACAGTTTGGAAGCCAGAATTGTGAAATTTTATGTACATGTGTATTAAAACACGACCGAGGCAACTAAAGCAATCCGGCATCGAAATAATTTACAGTTAATTTTTAATTAATAAAAAAACTCCAATTTAACAGCAATTTCATATCAAATTTAATATTTTTTCGTTACAGCAGCTGCCAACAATTAAGAATTCAAAATAAAATCCCTTTTTTTAATGTTTAGCCTGTAATCGCGCGAGTTCCTGAACCAGTGTAAGATATACATATTACGTATGCCACGCTGCAATACTAAAAAGCTGTAGCGGGTACAAAGATAATTCTTTTACCTCACATGTAAATAATTAAAGATTATTTAATTGCGCTTAATTAATACTATATATATATTTTAATAGAGGTAAACATTTTATCAAACATCAACAAAACTTTTATTATATTTATTCCCATATTCCATTATTCTATTAGAAATTTTTTTATCATCTGCTGTTATCGTAACGTGATAAATTAAATTTCTTTTAAAAAATGCGCAGTATTAGAAAAATATTTTACTAAATCGAATAGTTGTTTGTAATTTTGGTTTTAGAATTAAATTCATGAACTCCCGTGCATAAAACGGGTTACACAGCTGTTAAACTGTTCGGAATTTTTTTATTTCAGAATATATAACATCCGAAATCCTTTATTTAGGGTTTAAAAAATGATTAATATAGTATAAAAAATTTTTGGTAACATTTCTGAACTTAAGTAATAGCTAAAAAAAGAAAAAAAAAAAAAAAAAGGTTTATACATGATGTTTACGGTTCCGTACTTAAAACGTAAAAACGGAACTATTATAAGATCACTCCTATGTTTGCCTTTCCGTCTATCACAGCCATTTTAGTCGTAAACTACGAAACGTGGAAAGTTTTATTGGGGGACGTAATAAAGACTATTGACCCACACATTTACACATTAGTAAACATTTACAAATATTTTTATGAAAAATGTGCTGGGACTAATTAAGTTACTTAAAAAAAATCTTTTCATTTTAAATCGTGTGGAGTGTCGTGTGAAAGCTTTCGTAACGTTGGACTTAAAATTAAATTAAATTAAATTTTAGGTATTATATTTTCAGAGATATCGTCGAAAATGCAGTGCAAAAATATCTTCCCTCCCATCTATTTCCGAATCTACAATCAATTTTGGGATCCCAAAGGGTTAAATGTACGACTTTTTCAAAATTTTAGGATTTATCGTATGATGCGTGGTGTTCAGCTATAAATACGCAAAATTTCACGCCTCCGACCTAATTGGGGGCTCACTTAGAAAGACTTGTTTAAAATACACATGTGTGAGCCTAAAGGGTTAAATGTACGACTTTTTCAAAATTTTATGATTTCTCGTATGATGTGTGGGGATCAGCGATGAGTATACAAAATTTCAAGTCTCCAACATGTATAGTTTCTGAGAACGGGCTCTGTGATAGACGGACAGACGTACAGACAGACAGACAGAGGAGCGAGACGAATAGGGTTTCGTCGGATGAACGAAACCCTAAAAAAGCGCATACCATAATTAAAAATGCATTTCGAGCAATCATTACTAATATACAGTAATTGGGATACAATATAGTACCTGAAATCTTTTCAAATACACCGCAAACAATTTCCCCTACACCATTATGAACGGAATTCTTTTGTGTAGCTCTGTAAATGAACAATAACTATTCTTTGCACCGCATATTCAACAGAATGCATATTTTAGTGGTCTTCATAAATGAATATCAATTTTACTATGTTTGAAAGAGTGTAACACCAATAAAAATCATTTGAAACGATTTTTTCCCAATTGGCCGTAATGTAACGGAAATCTTTTGACTGTCCCTGTAAATGAACTAAACATGCTACAAACTTCATTTGCAATAGGGAACGTGCTATGGTAGAGGTCTCTAACATCCAAAAATTTCAGAACGATCCGAGCATATTTACAAGTGTTAGAGCGTGGACAGACGGCCTGACGGACAGACGGACAGACAAACCGAAGTCATAAGCACTTTTCAACTTCTTTGGAAAGTGTTAAAAAAAATGAATGGCAGCAAAGATGGGACAATGAAGGCACAGGCCGCTACGCACATACCTTATTAGCAAGCGTTCCAATTCAATTTACTGTAAATAATCGTTACCTTTTTCTTTTGTTTCACAAATCACGGTCCTTTCCTGAAATATCTTTACGACATAGGTAAACGTGATTGCCCTCTTTGTGTATAAGGTCTCCCCTCCACCTAATTCACTACGTATTGGATTGTTCTCTAACAGCATATTATCACGTTAAAAAACATAGAGCTATGGCGATTCCGGATTGGATTAATTATATTAGTGGAAGACCTGTTCTCATGAACAGACTATCAGCACTAATGAGATTTACAGAGAAAAATGAAGTCATTTTTAGAAATAATTATCCATACCTCTCAGACACTTCTTCAGACGACGATTTATGATTTATTTATTTTTTTGTTTTGTTTCCATTGTAAATATTTTTCATATATATTCATTAAATAATATTATTATTAATTTTCTTATTATTGGTATTATAGTTATTACAAGTAGTGTTTTGTTATTAGTGAAAGACCTGTTCTCATGAATAGAATATCAGCACTAAGAGAAAAATGAAGTCATTTTTAGAAATAATTATCCATACCTCTCGGACACTTCTTCAGACGATGATTTATGATTTATTTATTTATTTTTGTTTTGTTTTGTTTCCATTGTAAATAGTTTTCATGTACATTCATTAAATATTACTATTAATAATTTTATTATTATTGGTATTATAGTTATTACAAGTAGTGTTTTGTTATTAATATTTTGTATTTATTATATTTGGTCATGTTTTGAACTAGGCAGCTATATTGAAAATCTTACAGTTTTTTTTTTTTATTTATTTACTACAGCATAAATATAAACATTGAACTTTTCTTTTTAACTGCTGCCAAAAAGATGGACTAACAAATGGGTTTCGGCCGTCCGTAGAAAAACACTCCATGAGGCTTGCAGCTTGGAGCTACGGTTCGGATTTCCCCCCTCCCCTTTTATCTAAAACTTCACGTAAGTTTAAAATGGGCCATTTTCAATTTATGGAACAGTTAATTGGTGGTTCTGCTGTGTTATTCACGATTTTTCTTTTTGGTAATCACATGACTCTGGCGCAGGATCTCTCTTACACAACGTATATTAAAAGAAACTGTGGTAATTAAACTTTGCTTTTGCTGATTTATCATAACGAGTCGTCGCAATGGTACATACAATTCTGTAAATATTATAACTATGTCTCATGCACTTTTAGATGCAGAAAATCATATATGAGGTTATTCATGTAAATATATGAGATGGTTCAATTTTGGCTTTCCATTAGAACAGTTGTTGCTATTTCTGTATACATTTTTATCGTAAAAGCAATCAATGTATCTTCCTTTTCAATGTGCGCTATGTTCAACATTTGAAATTGCACTTTCGAAATATACAGAATATTATTTATTTACGTGCAAAAGATAACTTATTAAAAATATTAGGAATGTATTTTTTAATATAAATAAAATATTTTTTAAATATAGAGGATAATACATTAATTATACAAGTTACTTTCAAAAATGAGACTTGAATGGGTCTATTAAGTGATGTATACAAAAAGTTAATAAAAATATATTTAGATAAATACTAAAGAATTATTTCACAGATAACCTTCAACTCAATTCCCGAATGTCTGTCTGATTATCAAAAATCTAATGAAAAGATATTTAGATAAACACTCAAGAATTTATTTCATTCATAGCTTCCAGTCTATTACAGATTTTTAAAAAGTGAACAAACCGATTTTGAGATAAGAACAAAAAGGTATATTCCACACATAGCTTCCACGGTTCACAGCGATCACTGTCCAATTATCCAATTGCAATTCAATACATAAATGTCTTATTAAAAGCTAGGAATTCTTATCTACCTAAAATTTATATTATTGACCAAAAACCTGTCTAATGTTATACTTATGACTTCCATCTTTTAAATATTTCAAAATTTGTCTTTCTGCAGAAATTTTCTATATTAAAAGAAAATTGCCAATCTAAGAAATAGACAGGTAAATTGTACTAAGAAAACATTAAAATAATTTATCAAAAAGTTACTAAAGAGATATTGAGGTAAATACTAAAGTTTTTATTCCACATACAGCTTCTACGCTTTACACCCATTAGTGTCCAATAATCCAATTGTAATTCAATACATAAATTTCTTTTTGAAAACAATTAATTACTAGGACTTCCCTCAGAGGGATTAGTCTGAGCGATATTGCTGAGAACATAGATTTAATAATAACATGTGAAAGCAAAGAAAATGAGATGTTATCTTTAATTCTCCATATACTGCAATAAATTGAAATGATGAAAATAAACGAATCGAAAAATTACAAAATCTTATATATACATTCGTATACACTGTTTAAAAAAAAATGGGAAAGCAAACCACGCATGACAGCCATGTATGGATATAAAATTGAAAGTACGCAATATATTAAAACTAAAATGGAAAATGAAATACTAAATTGTCTTATATCGGAATTTTAACTGTATAAAATGACGTCAAGAGCATAATCAGACGCTGCTCACCAATTTGAGTAACTTTAAATGACAAATATATGATTTATAAAAAGAATGGACTGTACTTTATATGGTATGTGCTCCCTCGGAATAATCAATATTGTACAATATCTGTTTTACACGGATACACATCAACAATGGCATGCAATGTGTCGTTAGAGTGTGTTTTAGATATGCTCGATCCTATTTAAATTATGAGTGTATGCTGGCCCCTACATACACTGTATTGTTTTGTTTTCAAACATATTCTCCACAAGTTGAGCTGCATTTAACATGTACTAAATAAAAGATGATTGCAATATAAAGTATGACACAAGATCTGAATATATCGTCCGCATAACCTTTGAGCTGTTAAAATATCATTTGAAGTAATTTACAAATCCATACATATTTTTTTAGCAAAATATGCAAGCTAAAATACGCCAATATGAACCCGATTATGGAATTTCACCAGAATAAGTTAATATATAAAAAAATTTACTAATGACAATTGAGAATATGACCTTATGATAAAATGTCTAAAAAATGAATCAGATTTTTTTTTTTTTTTTTTTTCTTTTTTTTTTTTTAACGGCACTCTTTTCTGTTAGTGGCCTTGGCGAGAAAGAGAAAAGCTTAGAGAAGGAGAACACTTTAACAAGTACTTTCGGGCAAACTACTCACTGTTTCTTACAGGGCTTTATTCAATATTTACACAATATATTTAATGCTGGATGGGTGTCTATCAGTTTTTGTGTATTTACATTGCATGTTTTGTGGAGGAAATGTAGGATTACGAAATATTTAAAGTCGCTATACCTAATAATTCCAAATTAATGTTAATTGAGATCGCTTTCCGTTCACTTCATATTTTTATACTTTAATTTTTTAGAAACCATTCATAGCGACAATTTTATATTTTAAAAGTATCCCAAAGCAAAATTTCAAGTTTTTAGGCTCAGCAGTAACACAGAAATAGAAAATTTTCGAAAGTTTTTTTGTTTCTGCAGTGTTTTATGTAGCGACATTTTTAGAAATTATTCTATTCCGAGAATTTACGTCATGATAAATACAGCCATGTCAATTTTCATGCTTATATTCCTAACAATTCTATGTACTTCGTTACTTAAATCATCTTTAGATCTTTTCCGCTTTGTTTAGTCTTTCGATTTTTTAGAATTCGTTCTACAACAATCATTTACATCTTATAAATTACTGGCATACCAAGGTTCTAGTTTCTAACCCCAACAGTATCCCAGAAATTTCAGCATTCCAAATAAATCATAATTTTAGAAATTTTTACGTTTATCTGTCAAATTGAATTTTCAAACCTTTTAGAGAGCGTTTATAACGTGTATTTACATCTTAAAAGTAAACTCCACACCGTATTTAAAGTTTCTAACCCAATCAATATCACAGAAATCGCAATTTTAGAGCTTTTTTGCTCCTGCAGTGATGTAGGTTGTTGCACTGACATAAAATGCAGCTTTTTTTAGAGAAGAGATGGCCACCAACATTTTTTAAGTTGGCTATGTAGTTTCAGAGATAACATCTCACAAATGTACAAACATTAACAATATTATACCCTTTATAATATTATAAAGCTTTATGATATTAGCATTAGATGTACAGAAACAAAAGACATTTATCTGTTACAAACTCAAGTGCCCGGGGTTGCTCAGAATTTGAAAGATGTTTGTTCTGAAAATCAATTTCAAAATTTAACATACAACATAAAACAAACATTAAAAAAATCAGTGGAAGTGTTGTACGCATGAATCAAATAAAAGCACAACATAAAAATGTATAAATGTATATAACAGACGCAAAAGAATACAGCTATAAATGAACTTATTTCAATTTATAATTGGAGCAATAATGTTAAAATACCCCAATTTTTCCATAATCGGGTTTTTATCATACTTCAATACATTTTTTCATACTCACATGACGTTATACTAAATTTACCACGTCCTTTATGTTTCCAATATTACATAATATTTTCCTGTTTTACGTGGAAACCTTGAAATAGAAAAGTTATGAAGTTATATTCACTTTCATTTAAATTCGTCAAACTATTTATTTAATTTTCATTTTTCACGTGAATATTTTGCAATAGAAAAGTTATGACGTAATATTCACCTTTTTGTGTAAATTCGGCACACTATTTATTTCATTTTTCACGTGGGAATCTTGCAGTGGAAAATTAATTGTTGTAGTAAGAATTTTATTGTGTATTTTAATTCTTGGCAACTGCTATAACGAAAAATGTTTAAATTTGATAAGAAATTGCTGTCAAATTGGTGGTTTTTTATTAATTAAAAATTAACTATAAATTATTTCGATTCCGGATTACTTTAGTTGCCTCGGCCGTGTTTTAATACACATGTACGTATCTTTTCAGAATTTTGGCTTCCAAACAGTGGATTTGTATAGAATTAAAAACAGACAGATAGTCAAATTTTCATTTTTATACATTACATTATATAAAAACACAAATAACTTATCTAATACGTGTTAGCAGATCCATTTTTAAATATATATATATATATATAAACCAGTATCATACTTATACTGTTTTATTTTCATAGTCATTTATATCATTTGCCAAAAAAATCTCACTTTCTTAACCCCGAATTGAGTGCTTTTTACAAAAGTGCCAAAGTCCATATAAAAGCGAAGTACCATGAAAAGCATTAAATGCCTGGTAATAAGTTACTTAGAATGCGACATTGACGATCAACCATTATTGGCATTCAATCTTATAGTTTGGCGATATAATTTTGGTCGACGGGATAACTAAGTAGTACCAAATACCGTTCTGCAATTTAACTTTAATTTAACTTAATCTTCTCTATTCTACTATTTTAAGATTTTTAACTTCTAAACATCGCACATTTTAAATTTTTATACCGTCGTATTGCGGAGAAAAAGTACTTTTAAATGCAATTTGTTTGAAAACTGCATCTCAATTTATTTTTGAAATATTAATTTTTTTAGTGTTTAGCTCCATTTGTTTAATTTTGGCAACTCAAGCACTCCATTTCTGTAGAAAGAAGGGGGAAAATAGCTGGGAAATAGTAATTATACCTTTTTGTTGCCTTTCTCCCCTAACAACTTAAAAAATGTAATTAAAATACGGGCAATTTAAAAAATATATATAAACGAATGATTTCTTTTTCAAAATTTAATTTTAAGTATCTATATTAATATTACAAACAAATGTGGGCATATGAATCATCAGATAGCCGATTTTTTTTTTTCGTAGTGTTTCTTGAATGAAGACATCTCTTTTTTTTTATTTGTGTATTATTCAGCGATAGTGACGTCCTATACTTACTTTATTGTAGAAGTTGTTTAAGACTGGATCGTAAATGAAGAATTCTTCAGCGGTTACGGATGACGTCATTCTGTACAAAATAAAAGCGTGTTTTTTAAGTCTTGAAAGTGAAATATATTTTGTACTATCCGTATTTAATTTTTTTTTTTTTTTTTTTTTTTTTTTTTTTACCGAGGGTGACACTAAATTTTGAAAAAACAGACTTCCCGTTTTCTAGTTTTTTTTTTTTTTTTTTTTTTTTTTTTTTTTTTTTTTAAATCTTTGTGCAGTTTCGCCTCAAAAAGTGAGATTTGTTGCAAAAAGATATAAATAGCTATGAAAACAAACCTGATGAACGTTTATGCTTATTTTTACAAGTAAATATGGCACAGATGTCATATACGCATCGAGGTACCTAATTGGCGCCAAAGTGGCGTTACTTTACCTAGCATGGTAACCAGTGGCGGCTCGTGACTGTCATATTTTGGGGCACTAAATGGATGGTGGACATTATTATTCTTTTTTTACCATTGTTTTTTTTTTCTTACCATTGTTTTTCTTACCATTGTTGGCTTCATATATACAAACTTTTTTGTCGCCGAATTTGGCGATATTTCGCCACGTTGGCGAAAGTTTGGCGATTTCGTGGTAATCCTGTCATTAGTCTTTTCAACAAATATTCATTGTTGAAGCTATGGCTGATTTCTCAATAGAAAATCAAACGAAACCAATAAGTAATTAACCCCACCCCCAGTGTTGCCCCCTAAGGGATCGAATTTTAAACACGTGGGTAAGTGTAATCACAGATCGCACAGAGGGTTTCGTTTAATATTCCTTTCAAAACACTTTATCCTTTTGAAAAAACTGTTACTTTCAATTTCGCAACCAGGGGCGCACTCTATTCTAAACAAACCTCTATCCGAACGAAACTCCGTTTTATATACTATCCGTATATATATTAGTCGAGGGGATTGGGCCAATAGCACCACAGATAAGTAGGCGCCACTGGCTGTAAAAAGTGGAACTAAAATATGTAAGGCTATGATGCATAATATGAACGAATGGTCAAAGGGATGTCGGCAAAAGTTGGAAAAGTGCTTCACGGGTAAAAAGGGCGGAGGTTAGAAAAATTGCTTAAAATACACAAGCTAGAGCCTGGAGAAGTAAATAATATAAGATTTATTGAAAATATTATTATTTGCCGTGTGGTCTGAGGTATTCAGCTATACGTATGCAAAAATCCATGTCTGCAATTTAATTAGGGTCTCTCTTAGAAAAAATTGCTTAAAATACATATGTGGTAGCTCAAAGGGTTAAATGTAAGACTTTTTCAAGATTTTATGATTTGTCGCCTGGCCTCAGGTGTTCTGCTATAAGTACGCAAAATTTCACTCCTCCAATTTAATAAGGGGCTCAGTTAGAAAGAATTACTTAAAATACGCATGTGGGAGCCCAAAGGGTTAAATGTACGATTTTTTCAAAATTTTATGTTTTCTCGAATGGTATGTTGTGTTCACCTATATGTATGCAGAATTTCACGCCTCCAACCTAAATAGGGCTCACTTAGAAATAATTGTTTAAAATACACATGTGGGAGGCCAAAGGGTTAAATGTACGACTTTTTCAAAATTTTATGATTTGTCGTTTGACGTGAGGTGTTCAGCTATAAGTATGCCAAATTTCACGCTTCCAACCTAATTAGGGGTTCAGTTAGAAAGAATTGTTTAAAATACACATGTGGTAGCCCAAAGGGTTCAATGTACAATTTTTTTCAAAATTTTATGATTTCTAGAATGATGTGTTGTGTTCACCTATAAGTGTGCAAAATTTCACGCCTCCAACCTAAATAGGGGCTCACTTACAAAGAATTGTTTAAAGTACACATGTGGGAGCCCAAAGGGTTAAATATGCGATTTTTTTTTATTTTCTGGTTTGTCATTTGATGTGAGGTGTTCAGCTATAAGTATGTAAAATTTCACGCCTCTAACCTAATTAGAGGCTCACTTAGAAAGACTTGTTAAAAATACACACGTGGGAGACCAAAGGGTTAAATGTACGACTTTTTCAAAATGTTATGATTTGTCGTATGATGTGTGATGTTCAGCTATAAGTGTGCAAAATTTAAAGTCTCCAACTTGTATAGTTTCTGAGAACGGGCTCTATAACTGACGAACAGACAGACAGAGGAGCGAGACGAATAGAGTTTCGCAAAATGAACGAAACCCTAGAAATCAATGTCCAATTCAAATATTGCCCTTAGGAATACATATATATTCGAAATTTCAAAACTCTATGTCAACAGGAAGTGGGTGAAAAATGAATCACAAGATTTGAGTGCCAAAGACGAACATTATTGTAAGTTAAACGAAAGTATGTAAAAAACTAGTATGTTGTGGCCATCACAAAACTTTCTTCTATATAAATCACGTCAATTAAATCATTTAAATAGTAAAAGAAATTACACCAATTTAGAACCAATTCATATTAAAGTATAACTGAATTTGAAGTTTGAAAAAAATCGTGCATTAGATATTGAGATAGAGCTGTAGGGAAAATTCTGAAAAAATGCAGCATAGCAGCGCCACCTGTTGAGCGATTTGCACCAAAACACAAACAGCACTAATTCATATTTAAGTATACCGGAATCTGAAGTTTGATGAAAATCCGTGCATTAGTTCTAGAGCTAGAGCTACTGTGGAAATCACAAAAAATCCAGCACAGCAGCGCCACCTGTTGAGCGATTTACACCAAAATGTACAAAACATCAATTCATGTCAAGGACTAACTGAATCTGAAGTTTGATGAAAATCCGTGCATTAGTTCTGGACATTGAGCTATTGTGGAAGTCGAGAAAAACGCTGCATAGCAGCGCCACCTGTTGAGCGATTTACAGCAAAACATAAACAGCACTAATTCATATCCAGGTATACCTGAATCTGAAGTTTGTTGAAAACCCGAGCATAAGTTCTTGAGATAGTGCTATCGCGGAAATCACAAAAAATGCAGCATAGCAGCGCCACCTGTTGAGCGATTTACACCACAAGGTGCAAAACGTCAACGCATGTCAAGCACTAACAGAATCTGAAGTTTGATGAAAATCCGTGCATTATTTCTTGAGATAGAGCTATTACGAAAATCGTGTAAATCCTGCAAAATTCATCATAACAGCGCCACCTGTTGAGCGATTTACACCAAAACGTAGTCATCATCAATTCATATCAAGGACTAACTAAATCTGAAGTTTGATCGATATCTGTGCATTAGTTCTTGAGATAGAGATATTGCGAAAATCGTGAAAAATGCAGCACAGCAGTGCCACCTGTTGAGCGATTTACACCAAAAACTAATCAGCATCAATTTGTATTAGGGACTAACTGAATATCAATTTTTATTAAATTCCGTGCATTAGTTCTTGATATAGAGCGCCCAGAAAAATTTGTGTCACATACACACAGACAGACAGACAGACAGACTCACAGAGTCACAGACAGACATTTTGTAAAAACATGTTTTTTGGAATCTCTGACCCCTAAAACGTGTAAATCCGTCGAAAACCGGAATTCGAAAATTTTCATGAATCCAATACTTTCTTCTTGTAAAGATAGAAGAAAGTAATAACAAAGAAAGAAAGAAAGAAAATAGGAAGAAATCATGCTACAAAGCAAAATATTTTATTAAACATCATATAATTGTTTCTTATTTTCACACGCGAAATATAAAACATGCTTTTGGCGATTAAAAAAATGCCATTGAGAGATTATCGCAAAATCTCAAATCAAAGTTTTTATGCCTTTTTTTCTTTTAAATGGAAAAGGTTTTATGGCACTTCAGTATTACCGCGTGCACATTTTTTACTTTCTTCTATCTTTTCAAGAAGAAAGTACTGGATTCATGAAAATTTTCGAATTCCGGTTTTGGACGGATTTACACGTTTTAGGGGTCAGAGATTCCAAAAAACATGTTTTTACAAAATGTCTGTCTGTCTGTCTGTGTGTATGTGACACAAATTTTGTGGGCGCTCTATCTCAAGAACTAATGCACGGAATTTACTAAAAATTGATATTCAGTTAGTGCCTAATACAAGTTGATGCTGATTAGTTTTTGGTGTAAATCTCTCAACAGGTGGCGCTGCAATGCTGCATTTTTCACGATTTTTGCAATAGCTCTATCTCAAGAACTAATGCACGGATTTTGATCAAACTTCAGATTTAGTTAGTCCTTGATATGAATTGATGATGATTAAGTTTTGGTGTAAATCGCCCAACAGGTGGCGCTGTTATGATGAATTTTGCATGATTTACACGATTTCCCCAATAGCTCTATCTTAAGAACTAACGCACGGATTTTCATCAAACTTCAGATTAAGTTAGTCCTTGATATGAATTGCTACTAATTAGGTGTTGGTGTAAATCGCCCAAAAGGTGGCGCTTCTCTGCTGCCTTTTCCAAGATTGCCTCAATAGCTCTATCAATAGAACTAATGGACCAATTTTCATCTAACTTCAGATTTAGTTGTATGTTGACGCAAATTGTTGTTAATTAGGTTTTGGTGTTAATCACCCAATTGGTGGTGCTGCTATGCAGAAATTTTCACGATTTTCGCTATTGCTCTATCTCAAAAACTAATGTACGGATTTTCTCCAAACTTCAGATTCAGTCAGACGTTGACATAAATTGTTGCTGATTAGGATTTGGTATAAATCACCCAATAGGTGGCGCTGCTAGGCAGCATTTTGCTGAATTTAGACGATTTCAGCGATAGTCATATCTCAAGAACTAATGCACGGAATTTCATATCGTTAGAATCCTCATGAAATGCATAGATTGCCATTTAATTTTGGCAGTGTGATAGCGAATTTTGAAGTATTAACATGTATGAGATAGAAGAAAGTTTTGGGATTGGTACATCCGACTAGTTTTTTATTTACCCCATGTGTTCAAACCAGTTGTCTATGAAAACATTCACCGGTGAGTGACGCAAACCAAATTTCTGTGACGTAATGAGATAAATTGTGTTTTTTTTCATCAGTTTTTTTTATATAATTTTTAAACGGTTTGGAACTTATTTTTCATAGTAGATGCATTCAGTAGGAGACCCTCATAGGTACCTTCTAATGTAATCAGAAACGAAATCCGACAAACATTTTCTTAGTTATGCTTGACGAAAGGTTTTTTTAGGCTTTATTTTTAGTAGGACATGGCGTTAATATCCATCGTAGTTATACTGCGATGAGTATTAGCCTTTGCTTCGCTCAGACAATTAATTACCTAAGATTAATGCTCTTGGCCAAAGACCTTGACTTGAAACATCCTTGAGGTTTACATCTTAATAATTCTAAATTTGCCTTTATACAATAATCTTCTACATTAATAAAACTAGTCGGATGTACCAATCCCAAAACTTTCTTCTATCTCATACATGTTAATACTTCAAAATCCGCTATCACACTGCCAAAATTAAATGGCAATCTATGCATCTCATGAGGATTCTAACGATATGAAATTCCGTGCGTTAGTTCTTGAGATATGGCTATCGCTGAAATCGTCTAAATTCAGAAAAATGCTGCCTAGCAGCGCCACCTATTGGGTGATTTATACCAAATCCTAATCAGCAACAATTTATGTCAACGTCTGACTGAATCTGAAGTTTGGAGAAAATCCGTACATTAGTTTTTGAGATAGAGCAATAACGAAAATCGTGAAATTTCCTGCATAGCAGCGCCACCTATTGGGTGATTAACACCAAAACCTAATTAACAACAACTTGTGTCAACATACAACTAAATCTGAAGTTAGATGAAAATTCGTCCATTAGTTCTACTGATAGAGCTATTGAGGCAATCGTGAAAAAGGCAGCAGAGAAGCACCACCTGTTGGGCGATTTACACCAACACATAATCAGTAGCAAGGCATATCAAGGACTAACTGAATCTGAAGTTTGATGAAAATCCGTGCGTTAGTTCTTAAGATAGAGCTATTGGGGAAATCGTGTAAATCCTGCAAAATTCATCATAACAGCGCCACCTGTTGGGCGATTTACACCAAAACGTAATCATCATCAATTCATATCAAGGACTAACTAAATCTGAAGTTTGATCTAAATCCGTGCATTAGTTCGTGAGATAGAGCTATTGCAAAAATCGTGAAAAATGCAGCATAGCAGCGCCACCTGTTGAGCGATTTACACCAAAAACTAATCAGCATCAATTTATGATAGGGACTCACTGAATATAAATTTTTATTAAATTCCGTGCATTAGTTCTTGAGATAGAGCGCCCACAAAATTTGTGTCACATACACACAGACAGACAGACAGACAGACAGACTCACAGAGTCACAGACAGACATTTTGTAAAAACATGTTTTTTGGAATCTCTGACCCCTAAAACGTGTAAATCCGTCGAAAACCGGAATTCGAAAATTTTCATGAATCCAATACTTTCTTCTTGTAAAGATAGAAGAAAGTAAAAATTGAGAATCTCAGAAATATACATGTAAATTTTAATACGAAAAGATTAAAATGATTTTTATTTTTTGGAGTTTTAGTACTTTACCGCCAACCTTTCGTACAAAATTAATAGTAAACGAAATTAATTGAATAAATCATTTTTGTAGCAGCATTCTTACATAAACGGCGTTTATTTTACTGGCTCACAATTTTAAAAATGAATACTTTTCTGATATCCTCCATATATCGTACTCACTACAAATCGTATTACCTAATTTCTATTCCTTAGTACAAGTATTATTGTCGTTTCTATCCGAGTTGTCTTTCTTTTCTATCCTATGAACGTAAATGGGTAAATGAATTACAATGTTGTTATTTAACTAGTTGGTAGTAAAATTCTGCCAAATTTGTAAATGATAATATACGATAAGTCAAGAGCTACATAATTATTTAAACAAAAAAAAAAAAAAAATTCAAATGTCATAGTGTCTTTAGAATATTAAATTCTGAATCTTCTATTTTCTACAAATATTTTACAAAAGTTTTATCTATACCAAAATTCTATTCTTTATACTTCTTTTCTGTTATTTTCAAGGCCCTTTTGTAGTAATTTAGCTTCAAATTTAGATCACATTAGAAACATTATTCCATCTAACTGCCGAGTTCCAGACTGTAATGAGGCTTTTTATCACTGTAGGGCCTTAAAGTTCTGTATAAAAAAGAACTTATATATTTCGCAATCTAAAAGCCTTTTTAGAACATTTCCATATTACTTTTTCAGGTCGTTGAATTAATGCAATTTTTCTCGTTGTACAAATCAAGTAACGTGGACTTAAAAATATAATTGGCTGAATTTAAAAAGAAATAAAACTATTTAAAATCCGTCTTAAAGACTGTAAAATGACAGTAAATTTATAAAAAAAGAATTGTCTCTAAGTGTACTTAATTTTTTTTATTCTGTTAAAAAAAATCTATTTAAAGGGGGGGGGGGGGGGAAATTGTTTAACAGGTCTTACTTTAAATGCACATTTGTTATCTTTTTTTTTTTTTTTTTTTTTCTTGATAGACTTTTTTTTTATATAGTGAACTGATTTTATTAAATACGTTATCTAAAGTTTTATTTTTTGAATATAGTAGGGGGCTTTGCCCCCTACGAGCTACGCTCGCCAACCCCCGTTCAGGCACACCAAAATCAAAAAAGCACGCTGATTTGATCGGCTTTAAAATATTAAATTTAAAAAAAAAAAAAAAAAAAAAAAAAAAAAAAAAAAAAAAACAGTAGCGATCTCTCCCGTAAACGGGTTTCCATTCGTCTTCTTTGGATTGGGGATTTTTAAGGCAAAATCTGCTGCTGTTAAGAGATACAATGGCTAAACAGCCATTGTATCTCTTCGTATTTAATTAAAAGAATTAGTTAAACATTTGAAAATAAGCTAATGTAAAATGAATTAAGTAAACAGTGTCATTGTCTCCCGGTATTTTTTAATAGCGCTAGAAGATAGTTCTTTTAAATAATTCATTTTAAATGTATCGTTTCAAATCTGACGTAATTTACACCACAGTTTTATTTATCTTATTAATATTCACGTGAAAATACTTTTGTTGTTAGAAGGAAATATTTGCGCTGTCTTGGAATTCACGATAATAGTTGAAAAGATTATCTCAAAATATCTCGCGCAAATATATTTTTCAATTTAAATTGTTTTGCTATATTTTTTGCCATTTTAAATATGACGTAATTTCCTTAACAAGTTTGAACGCATAATAATGATTTTTTTTTTTATTTTAAGATTTTGTTTCTCTTTTAAAATTCAAGTGTAATGTTGGTTCGGCACAGATGCCATATACTGGCGCAATTTTTTTCTGACGCCAATTTCATATACGCAACTGGTACTTAACTGGTGCTAAAGTATCGTTATTTTGCTTGATATGGTAACCCGGATGTTGCTGTTTATGCTATTGATGTTTTCGCCAAATTGGCGTCGGAAAAAAATTGCGCCAATATGGGGTGTATATAACATCTGTGCCTATTGTTCTTATGACGTAATTTTCCTGCTTTTAACATGTAATCATTTAATTTTAATTTTAAAGTTCTTTTTCCGTTTGTAATAGTCACGTGTAAATAAATTTTTAATTTGAAGTAAAAATTATTGTTTGCGCTGTTTATGCATCTGGCAACAGTTTGAATTAATAACATTTTCTAAAATTTGTAAAAATATCTCTCGAAATGCTGAGAATATGAATTTAAAAATGAAATAAAACCACAAAAAATTAGTCAAATAAGAAAAATAAATGCAATCTGCACATCGGGAACTTATAACGTATAAAATGATCTACAAATGATTAAATTCTCATGTATAGTTTATGCTCCAATAAAACTTTTTTAATGAAACGATTTTGTCCAAATTTAGCATTAAATATCTCATAAAATAATTCTTTGATTTGAAAACTGTCTGCATCAGCGTATTTATCAAACATTTCTCTATAATACCACCGATTTTCATATTTTTGTATGCAACAGTTTTTTTAATATTAACGATGAAAGGCCATGCTTAAGCATTCAAATTGGATGCCGATCTACCCGGAATATCTACGCAGATTTTCATTGGTCCATTTCCAAATCAAAACTTTATATATATATATAGAAGGATATTTCTGTTGTGCTAAAAAAAGCGACTTAAATATCTTATAAATGCTAGTCAAAATATAATCATACGCATGGTATTCTTTATTATTAATAATTGGTATTATTAATAATTTTGCAGTAGTTATACTACTGTTGTTTCTCATGATCAGCTGTATAGAAATGTATTAAACTCAATGATTCATTTTCTTAAAACAAATATATATGTAATTATAAAAATAATTCGCCCTTTTACCTTTGTTAATTTATTCCAAATTCTTTTAATATCTACATTTTTACCTGTCTTTTAATAATAACTTTAATATCCTTAATAATGTAATCCCATGCCTTTAATTCAGCGCATTCCTTTATTTTCTTCTAAAAACCTTTTTATGTTAAATAATGCACTTCTTTGCAAAAACCCACTAAATTACTTTATGCTTTCATATTTTGAGATATTAAATTCTTTAAAGTTTTTATTAATACCATTTTATCTTTATTAAAATATCATTCCATATCCCAGAGTGCCTTGCGAGAACTTCGCGCGCTAGGCTGTTTAATTTATAAAATTCCGCCGGTAAGTATTAAGTTCGGTCGTGCGCCCCGCCTCTTTTCTAGGTTTTACCCTGTCTAAGGCGCGTACTTCTGTCTCGTCCTCCACCCCCCTTTCTCCACTGGGTTGGTTCAGTGACATGCAACCGTTTGCGTTCTTTTTAGTATTCAAGACCTTACATTCGCTTGGAAAGCACGTTTTTGTTCATTTTTTGTTCTTACTATCATCACGGTACTTGGTATGATTTTTAAATTGTGAGATTCCAATGCCTTTAACATCATAGAGCTTAATGTGAAGTGGACTGCATTACAGTGTTTCTCAGGAATAACCGAAGGTTGGAAAAGTTGAAAGCCTGAGTTTATTACACAACTTTTACGTAGATATGCAAGAGTGTCGCAGGAGTTTCACATATATATTCGTAAAATATTGAATTTGATTTCATAACAGGGCATAAACTCGGGCCTAGATGTGTTGATGTAAAAAAAAAAAAAAAAAATCTTGTAAAATATATCATTCTAAGTATTAGATTTAAAATACTAATGCACTATTTATCATATTTATTAATTGCAACTGCTCTACATTTAAATTAATAAATTGTACTTATAAATACCGATTACATACTAGATTTATTTCCTAAATGAATAAGCTAAGATTTTTTTTGTTTTTTAAATGAAATGTAATATTTTATTAATTATAAAAGAGAAGATATATATATATATATTATATATATATATAGATAGATATATAGATATATATATATATTATAATCGCCGTATGAGTGGCTCACGACCATAGTAGACCAAGTCTATTTTGGAAAAAAAAAATAACAAAACCCAATTAGGAGGAGCATAAAATCTGTTTTATCTACTCCCACAATGAACTATGTCTGTTTTCACATACTTTCTCTTATATAAGCATCTGTTTACAGACTTGGTTCACCGTAGGAATTAATAAAAGAGATTTTATGCACTTTCAAAAGGGCTATATTATTTTTTTTCAAATTGGACTCGGTCTATTATGGTTGTGATCCCCTCACATTAGCGACAGAGTAGATGGGGCATTCTCGCAAAATTTTGACTTTTAAGCCCCTGAATAATAATTTTTGTCTTAGTAATATTCTTGTGGTTTTTATTTATTTCATTTACTGGGGAACATCACATTGCATGACTACATAACGATATTAACGCGATAAATAAGTTTGGACGATGTTGGGGGCCCAAATACAGGAAACTCCTATACCGTCCAGTGTCCCTGATGCTTATTTTTAAGTTTGGAGCAATAAAAGTAATTCGATGGAATTTTTTTCCGAAACAGGGGCTACTGTTCCATGAAAATATGGAGAAAAAATTAACCTGCGTGCATTTTTACGGTTGTTATTATTTTTTTAAAACTCTGTCCCTGTGTTTTAGATTCCTTACCGTCCTTCTGCAAAAATTATACAGAAAATCAGTTCAGATGCAGCCATAGAATTGTTTTCATATTTTTTCTCATGTAGAAGTATGCTAGAGAAAGAATGTCTAAAATTCTTTGACAGGAAATTTACTGCAGAATTTAAATCAGCATTTAAATATCAATTTCATGCATCGTGGCTTTATTGGTAGTCTTGCCGTCCCCAAGGTTTATTCCTGAAATTTTCGAGGTAAATTATATATATTTTTTATTTAATCCAATGTAAATAACGGTTTCTAAAAACATTGTGGCTATCACTTAAACTTAACATGATTTGCCTAAAAATAGGTGGTAATTTTCATTACCGTCCCATCCTTATCATCCCTTCCCTCATAGCATGCTTGGTCACAGTGACGTCATTGTGACGTCACTGTAAGTCACTGTGGTCACGTCACATCTGTGACCAAAATGCCACCACTCAGTGATGTCACATTGTGACTGAGATGTGAACTTCTTAGAAAACTTTAAAAAATTACAAAAATTATTAAAAACATGTTATTTACTGTAAAAAAATATTTTTCTGCCGGATTTAAAAATTTTTTAAACCGTGGTCCAAGTTGCCTCTGTGCCTCTAACCAAAACTTTTTATTTTCATATAACATAAAATGTAATTAATTCATCAGCGACACAAAAATATTTCCTAATTATGCGAATTTCATATTATTAAAAAAATGTTTTAGGTAAACAGACCTCGACTTATCTTTTATAAAGATTTTTGTAAATGATCATCTGTTATACTAGAAGTTTTTCAAAGAGTAGTCGAAACATTTCTGTGGTTTCAAAGTAAAAACTTTCTATTACAGTTAAGTCTGCAGCTTTTAATGAGCACGCAGAAAGCGTCTTCAAAGTTTAGTCATATATGCATTTCTTGCTTTATAATTTGCATTCAAGTCATTTTTTTTTCTTCTTAGTGTTTCACTATTTTAAGTAACAATTTTTTTTTAATTCTACTTCTTTCAGACGCTTAAAATAAAATTGACATTTTCCGAATATAAAATTAATGTACAAAATTTATGCAAAGCCCATGACATAATTAAGTATTCATATTTTATTTTTTGTTTTCAAAATATATCTTTAAAAATTATTTTACAAGATGTTTTATTCTACAGAAAATTAATATTAAGAGAATGACAGATTGACAAAGAAAAACTCATATCTCTTCTCGATAATCTTGTATTTTTTAAGCAGATATTTTGTATATATTACCTGTGATACATATTTTACTTTAAAAAAAGGGGGGGGGGGCATCATTATTACCATTAAATTAATTTGTACACATTTTGAAAAATTAAGCAATGTTTTATCTAGTAAACTTTAATTATGGATAATATTATTATCATAATTTACGTAAATGAAACTTTACAATTCAATAAAACTGATAAAAATAAAAGGTGAAATACAATAAATCATTTTCAAACAGGAAATTGAATTAGAGACAACTTGATAAAATTATTACGCATTTAATTTCCTTCCGAAACTGTTGTATAGAAAAACAAATAAAACCGAAAACATCTGCTTCGAACTTCGAAACTTAAAAATCGTCTGCATCTGCACTATTTCAGTTGTTACGACTCGACCGCAGAATAACGGATAAAAGTAACAGTGAAGCTTTTTAGAATAAACGCGGAAAGTTCTGTGGACACTGGACAACATAGACGTGTTGACACGGATTTAAAAACTGAAACAAGAACGTTCTCATGATCCAAGTTAGTTCAGCTAACAAAATATAAACCCGAAAAAATTACGGTAGCTTTGACTTGTTGAAGATGATTCAAGTCATTGCTATCGTACTTATTATCGGATTTAATTGGTTCCCCAAAATCAAAGTATCACGTACAACGTAAATGAAATTAGGTATGTAAAAATATTATTTTCCCTGTTTGCTTTTTTTTAATCACAACAATTTTAGTTAGCTTCTCATAAACATGTTGTAGAACATAAATATTTCATTACATTTATTTTTTATTTTGTTAAAATATCTAAAATACTATTTTCCCTGTTTGCTTTTTTCTGAATTACAATGATTTTAGTTATCTTCTAATAAACATGTTATAGAACACAAATATTTCATTACATTTATTTTTTATTTTGTTGAAATATCTAAAATATTATTTTCCCTGTTTGCTTTTTTTTTTAATTACAATGATTTTAGTTATCTTCTAATAAACATATTATAAAACACAAATATTTCATTACATTTATTTTTTATTTTGTTAAAATATCTAACTTCCTTTTTAACAGCTTTGATCAGATTATTAAAATTAGTGATTTAAATTGCATTTTAATCTGGTTTATTTTCTTATTTAAATATTTGGTTAAAACCACATGGTGTCATAACTATGAAAGTATATGGACAAGCATTAAAATCAATCATTAATATAATTAATAAACTTTTAAAGATAATTAAATTATTTAAAAAAAGGCTTTTTTATGGAATAAAATTATTGGCAAACATAATTTTTTAATTTTGTATTAAGTGATAGTCTTAAACAATTTGCATTGCATATTTTTATTTAAAAAAATTTGCATCTGCTCAGAAGAGGAATTTATACAAAATAAGACACAACGGAAACGTATACTCTTAAAAGAGATCGTTGATATGTAATGTTAAGGGGAAAAAAATGATTATTTAATGTATTATTCAACCTGAGAAATGTTTTAAAATCTATAAAGAAATAGTCATAGCGGGTGAAAGCTTTTCAGTTGTTAAACATTCTTACTGAAATGTTTTCAAAGTGAACTAGAAGTCTGCTGGCAAATGAAAATATAGAAGGTACGCAATCAGTATGTGTTTAAATATGATTTTACTTTAAAAATAACGCAAATACTTGAACGGTATGAATCAAAATGTAATAACCATCTTTTATTATTTACTTTTTTTTCTGGATAATTTTATCATTTTATTTCCTGAATGATTTTATCGAGATAAATTTCAAAGTATCCATATTATACACTCTTTATAAACAGCGTGATTAAAATGGATTTCTTATTTATAATTACCATAATCTTGTAAATAAAATAATAATAATAATAATGAACCTATGTGTGGCTCAATTTTGTGTTTATGGTCTCAATTTTTATACTTTATTTACATTAAAAAGTAGTTAACCATTTGATACTGAGTTCATTATTTTGTTTTATTGTGTCATATAAAAATAAATATGATTATTTGTATTTCTAATACAATATATACAGAAGAGTGCCGATTGTCCGAACAAGTCGGGACCAACCCTAGTTCGGATAAGCAAAAGTTCGGGTAAATGGGCAGACAGTTTAAGGGATGTTCCTGACTATTCTAAAACCTTCACACTTTATCTAGGTTTAGGACTGACAGCACCAGTTAATACTGGAGTGCTTAAAAAATGTTTGCTTTTTTTTAATTGTTTTTTGTTTACTTTTTTATTATTTAATTTTTTTTTCTCTTTTTATCATTTTCTAAACTTCAGAGATTATAATTTAATCAAAAAATAAATTTGAAGTTAGGTGTTTTTTTTTTCTTTTTTAGAGAGAGAATATTTGGATAATTGGAAATTCGGTTAAAAAGAATTCTTTGAGAGAAATATGCTGTTCGGATAATTGGAAGTTAGATTAATTGGAGTTCCGATAATCGGCATTCTACTGTATTTATAAAACTTTCACCAGACTTTATTCTAAAAATTTCGTTGTAGATTCTAATCTCTTTGTACTATTTATGATAATATCCGAGTTATAGATGTCATGGCAACATATATCCAGCCAGATAGATTTTTGGCAAAACATAAAAACTTTCACATTAGACGCAAAATAGAGTAGCTGCGGTGCTGTGTTTTATAAACAATCAGGTATTATTGTTTTAAAAAATCATAGATAGTAAGAGTTATTTTTATAATATATAATTTCATAAATAAAAATGTAATTCTGGCAATCAATTATTAAAGTTATTTTTTAATAATCAAAAAGTTGTTTTATATATGGATTTTACTTCAAGCAAACTCTGATGTAAAATAAATTAACCCTTTGTATCACCGTTCTATGCATACCCAAAAGTTTTACTTACTTTTACAGTGAGCATAAAAATACGATTTTATTTATTGCTGCTACCTTCCAACATAACGATTATTGCCAAAATTGTTCTTAGAATTCTCAACATAATGATACTGGTGATACTCAGTTAATTTTCTATACCAAAGCTGTATTTTTCATTTAAGTAGTTTCAAATGGTTATTGCTAAAATGTACTTCCGAAATTTTGTAATGCATGTATGTGGCATAAAAGACGTCAACAATACGTATATAATGACTATATGGCACAAGATGAGCGTTTCGAGTGTATATATATATATATATATATATATATATATATATAGATATATATATATATAACGCATGCATAAATTTCACAATGATCTTAGCAATGTCGTTACTGCAATTTTTGCATAATCAAATTTATAGGGGCCTCTATAACAAAGAAGTATCCTATTTTCTCAGCCCCAACTTGTTTGAATTACAATCATATATATATTTTTTATGGTAATCAGTATCATAAAACATATAAAATTTAATTACTTAATATCGGCATTTCTTTTTATCCTTCATTTTTTTTTTATTTTTTATTTATTTATTTTTTTTAATTATAAATGTTGTGTAATCGAAAAAATTCAACTTCACCAGTGACTTCGAGTTTGTAATGCGTATTAAATGAAATAAATTAATTTCATTCAGTATTTTCTATAGTTTAAAGAATATAAAAAGTACTGTATATATTATAAAATATTATATTTTTAACACAAATTTTATTTTGATAAAGATTTGAAAATTAAAAAAAAATTGTTTCTTTCGTAATTTTGATGCTTTTAACAAATAGCTAATTTTGAAAAAAAAAATTGTGATAGATCGATCATTCAGTTGTCTTGAATATTCTCATTTATTGCAATAGGAAAGAAAGGTGCAACAAAAATTGAAGTTTGCGGGGCATTGCATTTTGATTCAATAAAATTCTTTTGGTATACCCTTGTTATAGCGGCCCCCAAGTTTTAATTGCGATGTATCGCCGAAGTATATTAACTTTATAGATGTAAATGATTTTACAACATGCATAATTATGACTATGTGTGACATGCATAGGTGTTCACAACTGTACAAGTATGTCATAGTGTGACTTCACAACATTGCCACTAGTCACATATTCGTCACAACGTTAATGACAAAATCGTCACAAATCACACAATTTTCACAAAATTGTCACAATGCGACTTCAAAGCAGTGTCGCTGTCGTCACAGAATCATCACAGTGTTAAAGACAATTTCGTCACAAATGACACATATTTCACAAATTGATCTCAATGTGACTTTAAAGCATTGTCACATTCGTCACAAATTCGTCACAAAGTTAATACCAAAATAGTCACAAATGACACACTCTTCACAAATTTGTCACACCGTGACTTCACAAAGTCGTCACAATGTGACGTCACAAAAGAGCTCTAGAACGGCCATAACGACCTCACATTCTAGTCACAATGACTTCACATTGACGTCACGTGACGTCACATCGACGGTCACAATGTCACAGCGTGACTTCACAACGACGTCGACGTGACGTCACCATGCCTTACGGGTTTTTTCCCCTTACCGTCTCTTTTTCCTATATCTTCCTTTTTTTCCCCTTACTGTAGCTTCTTTAACACCCCTTTAAGACAATGTTATACCAAAATGTTATAAAAAAATACTACATTGTTATTATTTCTTATTTGAATGTCCTGTGGGTACTATGCAAATTCATTATAAGTACAAATTTAGAAGAAAATAAAAAAAAAAATAGTGGTAAAATGGTAAGGAAAATTAAACTCGCAAGTTTAGCTTAAATCTTAGTTAAATAAACAAATTTTTGCTGCTGACCATTTTTTCTTTATTTTTAATCATTAAGGCATTCGTATATCGGATTAAAATGCTATTTTAGCAAGTTTAATTTCACCAGATTTTTATACCTGAAAGTCAAAAGATTGTGAGACTGCCCCAGATGTAGTTAGATTGCGTTTCCCAATAATATAAGAGTCAAAATAACCTTGTACAAATCAGAAAGAGTATAAACGATAAATAATATCACATATGGAAAAATGGTGATTCTCAATTAAGAACATAGAAAAGGAATCTTCAAATATTCTAATTAAGCCATTTAGTTTTTTTTTTTTTCAAATAACGATTAAAACAAATGTTTTATATGTGACATATGAGACATTGCTATGACATGCCATCTATTGGTTATAAAATGGACTTTATTAATTTAACTAAAGGATAGATTATCAAATTAAATGCATCGATTTTCAATAAGACAATTATTTTTTAATCTAATTTTTTTTATAAAAAATAATTAAATTACCGTATAAATATATTGATCAGCGGCATGTGAAATATGAATATTTTCAATAAAATTAAACACTCCTTCTTGTGCTGAGATATTTCAAGTATAGATTTAAAAATAATAATAATAAATCCTTTTTTTTTTCAGACTGATGTTTTTTATTTTATTTTATTTTATTTTATTTTATTTTTTTTTTTTTTTTTGCCGGAACTATCAATATATCTTCTAACTGTGTTTAAAGTTATAGTGAAAACTTTTATGAAATGTCAGATATTCCTGTAAATTAAGGAAAGTAAATTGACGTTTTTCAGCCAGAAAACTTCCATTCAGCCCTGCTCTCTTAAATAAAGATAAACAATACAGATGAAATGTATATTCAAATATATGGCACTTGTATCACGCATGTTGCACCGCATATTTTGAAATCTCATGAATTAATATATTTTTGAGATTTAAATATACGGTCAGGTGCGAGTATTACTCGCACTCAGAGTGTCCCTTACGATAAATAAATGAATTATTCACTGTATTATTTTTAAAAAAATGTTCTTAAAGAATAATAAGATTTTGTAAAAAAACTATACAAAGTAGGGTTGGGTATAGCTATATATACTAGAAAAGTTTGAATGGTTATACCATAAAAGTTCAAAGAGATATGAAGTCTAAATAGTACCAAACTTTGCTATTATGTATAACATTTTTAAAAATCTTATCCTAATCTGATTACTATTAAAATAATTTGGTGCAGACAATAAAAGTAGTGTATATTTAAACTTCATTTGGCATTTCATAAGATTAAATTCACCGTACTTTTTCGCTACTTCTTTTCGCTGCTTTTTTCACACTTTTACCAGCGTGATCTTTTCTTTTTACACTTTAGCTAACACAAAACCCTTGTTCAAAGTTTAAACTTGTCATTGTGCTAACCACAACTTCGAAAGGAGGTCGTAAAATTATAACGCCGTCTTGGTCCGTGCCGCGTTTTCCAGATAGGTACTTAATTAACTTTAAAAAGACACGGGAGGCGTATTGAGAGATACACTCAATCCAAACTAGTCGCGAATCCCATAGAATTTGTGTAATTAATTCTGATTAAATTAGTCTCTTATTAACAATTTGACATTTATTGCTTTTATACTGCTACTGGGCATTGCATTACACAAATGTATGATTAAAATTGTTATATGGACCTTAAAAGACAATGGAACATATAGTACGCACTCCTGTTATTATGTATGTCCAAACAGTCCGAGTATTTAAGGGTTAGGCAGCCTAAGAGAGACTGCTCAGGGCCGGCTAGGCCTGCCCCTTAGAGCTTAACGTCTCTCCCGGTATGTTCCCCGACACGTTGGGGCTCGTTAGTGAGTCCAGCCCTGTCCGGCCGTATGCAGACGGACAAACACAAAATACTCAAGGGGCGACGCTCACCCGCAAAGGGCGTCTATGCACCACCGACCACAGAACCCAGAATTTATTTCAAAAGAACAAAGTGGGATTACAAAAATTAGACGAATGCCTTCCCGCCAGGAAAACGCCTACTCGCGACAGAGGGCGGGAGTATAAGAACATTTAAAGTAAAAATAAAATAAAATAAATAATAATAATAATAATAATAAACATCACTGATCCTGGCCGCCGGGGTAGGAACCCCTCTCGCGACAAGGGGCGACAGGAAGGGAAAAGAAGTCTTTAAGGGTTAATATCTCGGCTATTTACCGACGATTTTTTTTTCGATAATCATTATCAAGATTGCTTTTATACGTCTGCTACGATCGATAACTACAGCGCTCCTCAACACCTTTACTGAATGCCTGCAAATCGAAATTTGTGTGTAATGGAACATGCGCTTTTCTCAAAAACTATGTGACGTAGGATAATTGCTATAATTTTCCTGCATGGTATAATTTAACCTCTACTACCTCTAATTTTTTCATAATTTTAGTTTTATTCCATAATTCTACTATTTCGCTGTGTCATGTCCAAAATAAGATTTCTGAGTTTATTGAATTGCTTAATTTTCGACGACCCTGCTACAAGTGAAGCACGGATAATCATTGACAAAGCTGCAGCCATTTCTGAAATATTCAATATTGTCATAAATAACAGTATTAAAATTATTCTATTAGTGAATATGCAAGCGTCGATGAAATGTTGATTCTCTTTAGGGGTTGATGCAAATCCAAAATGTACAAACATGCCTAAGAGACCGGATAAGTGCGAATTGAAAATTATGGCTCTGTGTAATGCTAGAACTGATTATCTATTCGATGCATGCATATATTGTGACAAATATCCGGGTGGTATTGGACTGATGGAGAACAAAAAATGATGAATAAACAAACGCAATCGATTTTATTTTTATAAAACCACTGGGAAAATCAAATAAAAATATAACTGCTGATAATTGGTTCAGCTCTGTTCAACTAGGGCAATACCTGAAAACTAAAGGACTTACGTATGTTGGCACACTTAAAAAAATAAACGATAAATCCCTAATGAATTTCGTACCACCGCTTCAAGGTATGAAGGAAATTCACGGTATAAAATATAGCCTGTGTAGGATCAGAGACAGTTACCAATGATTCTAAATCATTACTTTTGTAATCAGTTTATTATTTCCTGAGATTGCATAAAAATCGTAATTTAGGACTTTGTTTGAAATATATTAGTTCCTTTCCTTTGCTTCACCCCGTTTAAATAAGGAAGTTCTGTTTCTAGAGGGCAAATATATTTTATACGTAAGCCTTATTTCAAGTTTCTAGCCTCTTCTGTATCACACAAACCGCAATTTAGAACGTCTGTTGCTCTTGCAACCCACAAGTGGAAGTGGAACCGACATAAAATATAGTTTATGTTTGACAAGGTTGTATCACCAGTAATTTGCAACCATAACCATGCCAAATTTCAAAACATTACCCCCTCTGTTTTACAAAAAAAAAAAACGCACAAACACTTTTTGCTCCCGAAATCACCAGGTGGTAGTGACAAAAGTAAATATAGCTTATTTTGTAGTAGCGACAGCCACCATCAATTTGCAACCATTACTTTTGAAATCGATTTGATATTTCCTGAGGTTCCATGAAATCGCAATTTAGAGCGTGTTTAGAGCATATTTTTCGCGCATTTTCACCCCTTTTAAATTTGGATTTTTTAGAAACTGTTCATAGAGAAAATTAACATCTTATAAGTAATTACCATACCAAATTTCAAGTATCACATAAATCACAATTTAGAACATTTTTTGAGCATGCAGCACCCATCTGTTAGTGACACCGACATGAAATAGAGCCATGTTGGAGCAAGGGCTGTCACCATCAATTTCCAGCCATTACTTTTGAAATTGGTTTGGTACTTCCTGAGATTGCGGAGAAATCGCAATTTAAAACGCTTTTAGTACACTTTTCGGCACTTTCACCTCTTTTAAATTTAGATTTATTTTGGAAACTGTTCTTAGAGATCGTTTATATCTTAGAATTAATTACCATGTCTAATTTTAAGTTGCTAGCCCCTGCAGTATCCTAAAAATCGTAATTTAGAAGGTTTTTTGCTCCTGCAACCCCCAGGTGATTATGACACCGACATGATATAGAGCCTATGATAGAGCAAGGGCTGTCGCCATCAATTTCCAAACTTTCCTTTTGAAATCGGCTTTATACTTCCTGAGATTGCGTAGAAATTGCCATTTAAAACGTTTTTAGAACGCTTTTCGCGCATTTTAACCCATTTTAAATTTAAAATTTTTAAAGAAATATTTTCAGAGATAATTTATATCTTTTAAGTAACTATATCTATCATGCCCAATTTCATGTTTTTAGGATTTACAGTAATTCAAAAATTGCATTTATAGAACTTTTTTTGCTCCTGCAGCCCTTTTGGCATCGACACAAAAATAGCCTACGTTAGAAAAGGGGCCACAATCATTTTAATACCATTCGTTTTGAAATCGGTTCGGTAGTTCCAGAGATTACACCCTACAAATAAACAGTATAGATAAGAAGTATATATTTTTCTTTTTAGTCTGAATTTAGAATTACAGGTTTGTTTTTGCTTCTTTCTAGTCATTTTTAAGACAAATGTTTTTAGAAATGAAATGACGATAAAAGATTTTTTCCGTTGTTCCAAGGAAACATCCTAATTTTTGTGGCGATTTCATTTTCTTCTTTATATGTTACTAAAAGATATTTATTTAAAAGAAATTATGTTTCTTATAGATATACACATTTATTCAACATTTAGAGAAAATACATTATCTAAAAAAAGTATATTTTACTTTTGAGAAAGTACATGGAATAGGAGGATTTGATCTGGTCAAGAAAAAACTTGAACATCCTTCTAAGTCTTTTATTTTTTGCGAAGAAAATAACTTTAAAAAATAATAATTGAATATGTTTAAAAGAATAATGCATACAAATGTAATAAAGAAATTGTTGTTTCCAAAAAATAATCTAACGCATGAAATAGAACGTATATAGGTACGAATTATGATATATGTTTTACATTTTTAAAATTGAAGCGATTGAATTTAAAAAGGCAAGATGTTTCCAAAAAGGAAGTAACATAATTGTTTTCAAATCGGAAATTTACTTTTCACATAAAGTTTTTCTTATGCCCGAAAACATCGGTTGGTTTTCTTTCGATGAAAACTATTTTTAAATACGTATATTTTAGGATAGTATGAAAATAAATAAAAAAATTGTGGGAATTTACATTTCTTATTATCTATATGAAAAAAAAAATTTAAAGTAGTTGTGCCGCACAACATATTTTTCAATTCTTTAATATTAATAAGAAAAAAGTTTGGATTCATAAAATATTTCAAATTTTAGTTTTTAACTAATTAAAATGTTTTGAGATGTCAAGAATATAATTTAATATTTTCGGATAATGACAGTTCGTCTTTCTATACATCTATTTGCGGGCGTGTTTGTGTTAATGCGTGTGTCTCAATAGCAGTGCATGTAGAATAACTCAGTAACTGTGTAAAAGTATTCCATCAAATTTCACGTATGATTTCAGATAGTCTAGGTTTAATTCAGAAATCCAGCAAAATTGTCCATTTTAAACGGGTTAAAGGGAACTCAGGTGTCACAGGGAACGAATTAGCGAATACCATGGCAAAAAAGGCAGTAGAGGACACCGATGTCACATCATACTTCCTCCACATCCGGCTTCCCATTAAAAATATAAATTACAACAGAAAATAAACAAGTAATTAAAATCATGCGTACAGCATAGATTATGAAACACATTCCAACACACCCTGAAAGCTTTAACGAAACTTCGTTACTTAGGGAAATAAGATAACTAAGTAAACATTTAAAAATCTGATTTCAGTAGTTACCGCCCATAGCCAAATATGTATTCCAATTCTTTTGAACAGCCTTGTATTCGATCTGTATGTTGATATATATACCATATAATGGGAAAATTTAGTTTATCAAGAAAATGCAAAACAGATTGAAATTCAGCTTTCAGCAATTTATACTAATAGATAGAAATATACTTGAATACTTTTGTACAGCCTGTAGTTTACCTAGTAACTTTATTACATGCCACTATTTAGCTAAAATTTAATTCAAACTAAAACACGCTTAAAACTACTGAAATTACATTTCCAGATATTATCACCCATAGACGGCCATGTATCCAACTTTTTGCGTGGCCCTGTATATCATTTTATCTATATTCTACAAATATTTCTTAGTACATTAAATTCAGTTCAGCGTAAAAATGCATAACTCCTTTGAAACCCACCTTTAAGCAGTTTGTGCTCATACTCAGTAACCTTTACGAATTTATTTCTGTAGCTCTGTATATGAACTATAGCATTTATACGCACTTTATTGCATGCATAAATATAGTGAACAAGTAGGTAAGTGTGATCACAGATCGCACAGAGGGTTTCGTTTAATATTCCTTTCAAAACAGTTTATCCTTTTGAAAAATATGTTAGTTCCACATTTCGCAACCAGGGGCGCACTCCATTCTAAACAAACCTCTATTCGAACGAAACTCCGTTTTATATACTATCCTTAGATGTATTAGTCGAGGGGATTGGGCCGATAGCACACGAGATAAGTAGGCGCCCCTGGTGGTAAAAAGTGGAACTAAAATATGTAAGGCTATGGTGCATAATATGAAAGAAAGGTCAAAGGGGTGTCGGCAAAAGTTGGAAAAGTGCCCCGCGGGTGAAAAGGGCGGAGGTTAGAAAAATTGCTTAAAATACACAATTTAGAGCCCGGAGGAGTAAATAATATCAGTCTTCTTGAAAATTTTATGATTTACCTTGTGGTCTGAGGTATTCATCTATACGTATGCAAAAATTCATGTCTCCAACTTAATTAGGGGATCTCTTAGAAAGAATTGCTTAAAGTACTTATATGGTAGCTCAAAGGGTTAAACGTAACTCTTTAAGATTTTATGATTTTTCGCCTCGCCTCAGGTGTTCTGCTATAAGTATGCCAAATTTCAGATCTCCAATTTAATAAGGGTCTGGGTTAGAAAAAATTGCTTAAAATACGCATGTGGAGCCCAAAGGGTTAAATGTACGATTTTTTTAAAAATTTATGATTTCTCGTATGACATGTGGTGTTCAGCTATAAGTATGCAAAATTTCACGGCTCCAACCTAAATAGGGGCTCACTTAGAAATAATTGTTTAAAATACACATGTTGGAGACCAAGGGGTTAAATGCACGATTTTTTCAAATTTTTATGATTTGTAACTTGATGTGAGGTGTTCAGCTATAAGTATGCCAAATTTCACACCTCCAACCTAATTAGGGCCTCACTTAGAAAGAATTGTTTAAAATACACATGTGGGAGTCCAAAGGGTTAAATGTACGACATTTCAAAATTTTATGATTTGTCGTATGATGCGTGGTGTTCAGCTAAAAGTATGCAAAATTTCACGCCTCCAACCTAATTAGGGGCTCACTTAGAAAGAATTGTTTAAAATACATATAAAATAGCCTATGGCCCAGTTACCTCATGGGTCCAGTTACCCCAACTAACCTTATATATATTGTAACCAAAATAGGAAAATACATTGTCAAATACGCTGCTCCAAGTAATCAGAAGTACTTTTCTAATGTTTAACTAACCATTTTCTACAGTATTGTGTTTAATTAAAATTGTTTCCATCATGATTTACAGATTAATTTACAAATATTCTTTATTAATTTCTTGTTTCAATATTAATATTTCCTTTAAAATGAATTCAAACTTTTAAAGCTAAAATGGTACTATATATATATATATATAGAGAGAGAGAGAGAGATAGATAGATAGATAGATAGATTGATAGATATACAGATAGATAGATATAGTGCTAAAATTCATTAAAATTTAATCTTTATGAAAACACGTAATCTGAATCTCAGGCATACATTCTTTGTCATAAATAATCTGCAATGATAATTATTCAGAAGGATAAACGAACAGCAAAAGCAACAAGTAAAATAAACAACTAAACATAAATGTTTTTTGTAAAGATTCATCTAGTTTCTTCCTAAGTGTCTCTGAAGGTTAAAAATCTGAAAAAAAAAGTTTTATTATTGTATTTTGCTAATAAGGTAGTAAAAATGATCTTCGTAAATTAAATAAGGCAAAGAGCATATTTCTATGTACACAGTGCAACAATTTTTGTGTTGTACTATGCGGCTTTTGTCATCATTAAGGAACCTTAAAGACTTTTATCTGGGAATAGATTTTTTCATAATTTTTCATGTTTAAATGGATGTATCAAAACTTTCAAAGATATTGCAATGAAATTGTGCACAATTTTTTTTTTTGTTATGTTTTTAATAAACTGTTTTTAGAATTATTTTATTTCCTATGAAAATTTTGTCAATATTCCAAGTAATATTTTTACAAATCTTAACTACAAATTAACAAAAAAAATATCCACACAATAATGAATAAAGTAATGAAATAAGAAAAGCAGTTCACCAAAAATGAAATAAGTTAATCAAAAATTTAATTTTTCTAAATATATTTGTCTAAAAAGTAATCTCTTTTCAAAAGGACATTTCAGGAAAAAAAATCCTATAAATGAAGAGAATTTTGTCCTGAGCATATAGTTTTTAGTTATACAGAGAGAGAAAATCGCATATAGTAATTCCCTTTCCACAGACAGACGATTTTTCTTAGTAGGGTAATTTTAAAATATAAACCGCAAAATATCAATAAAAGTAACAAATTGGAAAATGCTGATTAATAAAAAAATACTAAAAATTTTTAATATATTCTTTATGTTACTCCATGGAAATAATAAATGCATTTAAAAATATTGTGTTTATACAGTAGTTGCGATTTGGTTGCATTTTTTTTTTCTTTAGTGTAAAAAGAATGATCATTATTGATTCAGAAATGCGTATTAAATGAAAAGAGAATCTGTGTGTTTAATTTTTCATGAAAGCACATATTTTGAAATTAAATATCTACAATATTTAGTAGATCATAATCAAATTTTAAGTAATAGAAAAAACCTAAACTATCGTAAAATAGAGATTATTTTGCATATTTTAATGCGGAAATAAATGCGTGGGTAAAAATTCAGTATTTTTAGAAATTCCTTCGACGTAAAATATTTGCCTAAAGATATTTGAATTCTTTCAAACATGCACAAGTTCTGGTTATGGGATCCTTCTTTTTTTTGCTTTTCTGGATGCTATCCATGCGTAGGTTAAACCCTTTATTCAAGTGTTTTTTTTTTTTTTTTTTTTTTTTTTTTTTTTTTTTTTTTTAAAGCATGGGATTTTCATTTTTTATACATGGCACGTTCTTCCATAGGCCTTTGAGTATGGAAAATAAATAGGATATGTCCGTAAAGCACAGATAAATTTGATAATATAGATCTGCTTTTCTCTGTGTACTGTTTATTTTATATGAAGGGGTCTCAGGACTCTTAAAATTGAAATTTAAGAAAAATTAAGAATTTAAGAAATTAAGAAAAAAAATGAAAATTTAAGACCATTTTCAACATTTAATATCTTAAAATGTATTTGATTTTAAGACGTAATTTTAATTCGAATAAAAGATAAAAGTATGTGCTTTCATTTCATGTATTTAACAAATTTCAAGATGCAGAATTAGTATTTACAGGTGGCTGCAAACCGTCAGACATTTGTCGAGCAGAAAATCGGCATAATAGATTCCGAGCAGGATTACAAAATATATTTTGCAACTAAAATAAACGTTTTTGTGCCTGCTTGTACCTCAGACTATAATAGCACATGAACTTAAATAAATTTTCATTTAAAGCATTTATATATTTTTAATACAAAGTTATATTCAGCTAATGCAAAATTTAGAAAATTCCAACAGTATAATCGCCTAAAAAAATATTTTTTTAACAATAAAATGGAAATTTTAGGTTTAGTTTATAGAGTCTAACATGAAACATATGTTTTGAAAATTTCAGAAAAAAAGGTTCAGAAGTTTTTGAAATACCGTGTGCTTTATCCACACAAACGTCATTTGAAGAAAAATGTCTTCAAAGTTGCGAAAACGCCGTTTTAGCTATTGGGTGGATATAATTCTGTTCTAAAAGCCGTAGCTTCTGTTCAAATGGAATTTCAAGGATACATTTATATAAAAATTTTCAGAAAAGATAGGAGTTTAACAACTAAAAAAAATAACATTTCGAATATTTTAAAGCTTTAACAATCCTGAGACTCGCAAAACAAATTGTTTCATCGTTGATAAGTATTGAATAGTTAGGTATATTTGAACAAGGGAAGACCGAATTTTTAATTTTCTCGTCATAGCGTAATCATTTAGGAAATATGAAAAAAAATCCATAGTCAAAATTTAGTTTTAAAACGAAAGGAACTAAATTTTATACATAATGGTCTAATATGAGTGTATTTAAGTTATAGTTTAAAAATTTGTTTGTTTTATGTTTTGCTGCATGCTGCAAATTTTTGAATTTTCGCAGACGCTTTTTGTCGAAGTTATCAAGCAGGATTTACTCATACAGATGTGATATATGATATTAGCATCAAACAGATGAAAATATATGCTTATTTATGACTTAAAAATAATAAATAAATAAAATACGAGTACATTTAATTTAATGTATATAAGTATGGTTTATTATATATCTTTATTGTTTGTAGTAACAGCTTGAATATTTTTCAGGATAACAAGTATTAAATGTTTTTCAACTTTAACGGTACCTGCTCTATGATTTCATGATGGATCATCCTATGGTTTATGCCGATAGCATGTATAATAATTTCTGAAAGTCATGCTCACAAAGGAAGTTGAAAGAATTTCAATTATGCCTGAAAATCATGATCATACAGAAATTTTAAATAATTTCTATCTTTAATTTAAAAAAAAAATAAATAGCAACCAGAAAAAAAATAAGAATTTACGTATTAAAAAATCCTTTGGATTGTTTGATTTCCGATATTCGCCATAAACTCAGCAGTGTCCTCGATCAAATTAAAAGTAAACTAGAAAACAGGAATTCTGCTTTTTCGGAATTTAGTGTTGCCTCCGATGAAAAAAAAAATATATGTATATATAAATAGTACAAAACATATTTCAATTTTAAGACTTACAGCACACGCTTTTATTTTATGTAAAATGATGTCATTCGCATCCGCTTAATAATTCCACATTTACGATCCACTCTTAATCATCTACAGTAAAGCATGCATAGGATGTCACTATTGCAAAATAATATACAAATGCAGCAAAAAGATGCCGTCATTTAAGAAACTCGACAAAAAAGGGCTATCTAATGATTCATAGTCCTTCATTTGTTTGTAACATTAATATAGACGATTTCAGTCGTGACGTTTTGATTGGAAACTGAATACAAACAAACGGTTGTTTTGTTATATTTTCTATTTTGTTTGTGTGTTGCAGCAATATCTTATATCTATATCTCACATCTAAGTGTTTTAATACTTTATATGCACTGGTAAAATTGTCCACGATTTATATTTAAAAAGAAATGACGCATAACAACCGTTTGTTTGTAGTCAGTTTCCAACCAAAATATCATGACTGACGTCATACTGAAAGCGTCTATAGATACTTAAAATTAATATTATAAATCTCCATATTTTAACAGAAATTATTCGTTTATATGATTTCAAAATATCACGTATTTTAATTACATTTTCTTTCGGTTGTTATGATAAAAAGGGCAAACAAAAAGATATAATTGCTTTTTTTCAACTATTTTCCCTTTACTTTCTGTATAAATGTAGTACTTGAGTTGCCAAAATTGAACAAATGGTGCAAAAAACTACAAAAAAATTAATATTTCAAAAATAAATGGAAATACAGTTTTCAAACAAATTGCATTTAAAAGTACTTTTTTTCCCGATACGAAGGTATAAAAATTGAAAATGTGCGATGCTTAGAAGTTTAAAAAATTGCTATAGAGTATTTATTAGTACTGCTTTTTTTACGGCTGGCTTCTGTAAGGTAACGTTATTTTTTGGAGTCGACACAAAATAAGCTGGGAGAAAGAAATAGCATACCGTACCGGGGGCTAAAAAGCTCCTTTATCTAAGCTTTTTGTCTTGAGTGAACTTTTGGCCGATTCAAATAATCCTTCTTCTTGTAGCGAGTGATATGTTCGGTTTTATCTGCTACTCTTTATTAGAAAATATTTTTAATCTGTTACTTTAAATGTATGACATTGAAAATTTTCTTTCTTTGGAATTGGGCTCCCATTCCTTTTTCGGCTGTTTTCAGCTTTCCACCCTCTATTTTTTTCTATATTTTAACTATCTTTCTATTGTGTACTTCTCATTACTGGTGAAACGATACCTTCCCTATATTCGGACTGGTTGTTTTCCTGGCTGTCTGCATAAAGAGACTTTTTCTCTATTTTCTTCTCATTCAGTCTTCAGTCCTCTGGCTGTTCGCCATGTATGTTTGTTATTACCGGCATTCCTGCGGTTGTAGGCTCTAGTTTGGGTTGTTGGCATTTTCTACTTTGCGTGTTTAGCTGTTCTTCCATAATTCTATACGTTTTTTTTAACCCCCTTGGGGACGAGCGATACGTATTCGTACCGCTTAAGGTGCTCAGAATCCGTGATCATTCTCACCAGTAAATTTTTATTGTAAATTTTGCTTTATTTAATCCAAGCATTTTCCCGATTCAATTAGGCAAAAATTTCTGTATTGAAAAACCGGTGATAAAATATTAAAAATTGTGTAAAAGATGCTCGTCCCGAAGGGGTTAAGCATTCGCGTTTAGCACTACGACTTTTTTCACTTCTTTTTCACGATATGCTCGACCATATACCCATATACAGCGCGTGGAGTTGTTTCACAACTAGGAAGCCCGTTGAACTTCTCACCTGTTTCGGTTGACCTGTTAAGTATAAAAAAATATTTTTTTTTATATTTTATGCTATACAAGAACAAATGAAAGAAAGAAAATTAAACAAAAATATGCAGCAATGTAAATGATATATTTTTAAGATTTTATTTCTTAAAAACACATTTTTTAAATTGTTTTTCTCTTTTTTGTTTGAGTGATCGCCTTTGAAAAGTATGCATAATATATTTACTTAAAAACTATTTTTATTTTTTAATTATTTAATAACTGTCTTATCTATTGTAACCGTGTTATCTATTATTTTGTATCTTTCCAGCATGCTGAAGTAGCGCCGTATTTTCAACCATTTTTTTCATCTTTTATAGTGTGTTGAATGTGATAGTGTGTGTTACTTGTAGTTCTATCTACGTTTCTCTTCTATTATCTTTTTTTATTATTATTATAGTACTAGTTAGGATGAGCGAAGCAAATCCTCTACACGGCTACACAAATTACATTTTGTTGTACACTTCAGGAAACAGCTATTCAGTATTTTGATTTGAAATTAAACATAAAAATAAATTATGATCTGTAGATTTGCACAATATTATTTTTTTTACAGAATAACCTTAAAGAAATATTATTTTAATTAATTTATTTTACATGTTTTTTTCCATTACGGACGCATTTTTCAAATAAAATATTAAACATGTATATTTTCAGAAGAAAAAAATAAATCATGGAGTTAGTCATTATTGACAGAATCATGATTAATTAAATAGTTTTACGATTTCTATACGAAATTTTTAAAATACTTTTTTTATGAAAATTATAGCACTTTTTTAATGAATTAAAATTTGTGAAAATCCAATTATTTACATTGAATTATAAAAGTTTCAATGTTAAAGTTTCAATGTTTCAATGTTAAGAATTCAAAAACACAATTTATTCTTATTATGTGAAATCATTTACGTAGACGATACTTACGCATTTTAAAAGAATTATATTATGATTTTTTTAAGTGGCAACAAAAGAATTGTAAACAAATAAATTTAATTGTTAAATTCGTTATATCATAAATAAAATGATCAGAGAAAATTATTAGTTATTTGGCTGAATTTACATTTCTAAAATTAAAATGCGCATAAAATAACGTTTTCCTAATAAAGATGCAAAAATAATATAAAAAAATATTGTTACTTTCAAATATTTATCTTATTAAACAATGCTTTGAGAATACAAACAAAGCATGGCTTTTGCTAGTAGATAGATTTTTATAGTCAATTAAGATGTAATAACCAACTCTTTGTATTCAGAGGGTGGCGTTGCAAGCAACTAGACAGCAAGTTTAGTACCGTCTACTATTCAATTGTTTGTAAAATATATATTACACAATATGAAAAACCTTACAAGTAATTTCAGTTTTTAATTTTTTTTTGTAAATATATAGTTCTTAAACTAAAAATTTATATCAGATTGAATTATATCATTTTATATGTATAGATATAGTATAACTGTTTATATTTGGAAGAAGTTAATCCATTTCATCATGTAATGTGGAACAATGATTATTTTTACTCATTGTGCATTATTATATTGCGAAATATGGACAATGTTTTCAGTTAGATTCGTGAAAAATACGTATCAGGTGCTGTTTAAATTTAGCAAAGGAGATGATCATAAATATTTCATTCCACAGAATGATTGTTATACCTGCACGAATATTTAATAAACGACATTTATAGGAAAGGATAACATCCCTCGTAAGCAAAGCTATTTCATTATTTTCATTAGAGACTTTTATATCGTCTGCAAAACAGTAGTTCAGTTTTAGAAGATTGGCAAGAAACATCAGATAAATTTTGCAAATTTATAACGTCTATATAACGCATTTATTTCAGCTACATAACTACTTAGCATCGCATATTTCCAATTTTTACATATTGTAAAACATAAAAAATTAAACTCCGAGGGATGTAACTCGATGTACTCACTTCTGACTGCTTTTTAAATAATTGCCGAGCGTAATTTTTCTTAAAATCGACCTCAATAAGGAATTTATTGCTGCGCTAATGTAAAGTAGATGGTGACAGATGAGTTTAAAAATCAACAAGTGATTTCCCAGACAAAAAAAATAATAATTTTGTTATATTTATTTTTTTACATTACTCGCGAGTTCCACAGCGTACGAGCTATACTCGAGATAGCTGCTTTCTAAACTTCGCAGATATTACAAACACGCTAAATGTTTCAGCATACTAAATGTATATAATATTGTTTCGAAAATAACGGATTTCAAAAGATTAAACTACATTTGCGTGCACTGCATTTTTTCTTGATACTTTCATTTGGCAATGTAAATTTCGAAAAAATTCTAAATAGAGTTCTTTCCAGCTCTTTGAGATAGTTTTGGTAATAAAGGATATTCATTCCAATGGAATATTACAAATCTACTGTAAGATTACAACATTCTAGAAAAAATTATGAAGGTCTTTCGGTAAAATCTAGTTATTAATACTAATCTGAATTACCTGAAGCTTTCTGTCAATTACGTAATGTTTCAAGTGAATACATAATAATTCAGATTGCATGAATGTATAATATTTTCATTAAAATTTATAAAACTGATAGGTTCAAATATTTCTAAAACTTTGCCTGTGTAAGTAAAACACTGAAAACTGAAAAGCGCATCTCAGGTTTCAAAAATTAAATTAAATTATACAATATATTTCGATTCAAGGCAAATACGGAATTTTACTCTTGTTATTTTACCGAAAATAAGAATTTGAAAATACACTTGCATTGAACATAGAATAATATTAAAAAGGCTTTAAAAGCTTTCTTATTCAATTTTTATAATAGAAATTTTTAATCATCCGTGTTCAGGCAATCCCTGGATAGAAAAACAATATCACTTAATATATTAAACACACTATAAAATGACATTCCTATTATCATTTACATTTTTCTATCCCTTTCTAATATAATTTGTATCAGTTTATGGAATATCTTACATCAAGAACTACCTGTAACATACAATTTCACTCGCACTGCCATAGGCAAAATTCGGCAGCACATGTGATTGTATATATTGTATATATTGTATATTTTAGTGTATATTATGTGATTATTATTTTAAATTGGATATAAATCTTCGCTGACGGAACAGAGACCAACCGCTTACCTTTTGGACTCTCTTGGAAGCCTGGCGGGTTCAGCTAGGGAAGGGGGCGTTCCTTCCCCAGTTGCTTCCTGGGCCCGGTCGTCTGGTTGTGTTCCGGTGGGTGGTGGAACTGGTTTTTCATCTCCTGGACTCTCTTTCCTATACCTCATGGTTGGCTGTCCAAATGTGGGGATTTCTATAAATTTTAGTTAGATTTAAAAAGCATGGTCTGATTTTTTTTTTTTTTTTTTTTTTTTTTTTTTTTTTTTTTTTTCACGTGTATAATTCTCATTTATCAAGAGGGATATATAGTAAACAAGAAAATATCTTTAAAAGTAAACCAATATATAGGTTGTCATTTTAAAAAAAATATTCCTTTTCAATGTTGAAAGTACTAAAAATGGAATTCGTGAGTGAACAAAGAATATCTTTATGTGGAAGTTTAAATTCATATATATTATTCTTAATGTTTCTCGTACTAAATTTCAAAATACTTTTTCTACAAAAAATGGATTAGAGTGCAACAGTATTTGGTACTCAAACGTCCATATATAAATGAGATAAAATTAAAAATAATAATAACAATGAATAACGACATCAATTTTACAGAAATTGTATTTATACTGTTAATGTTTTTTTTTTTTTTTTTTTTTTTTTTTTAGAAATGGAATAGAGTAATAGATGCAACATATAATTTTTATAGTCCCTCAATCATAATGAATCATAAGTCCTGAGTTTGTAGTATGCGACGGATAGAACCCACTATATTAACCTTAGAATGCTAAATATTAAATTAAGTATAGAAATGCTAATACATCGTCAACCAACCGCTTTAATCGATAGGGAAACATCCACAGAACAGTGCGTAGAATCTTGAGGACTTTTGTTTTCGGTTCTCCAAACTGCAAGCAACACTTCTTTCAATATTAAATGGATCTGCAGTAATCTTGTTATGCACCTCCGACACAACTTCAACAGATAGTTGTCCAGATTGTGGTCGATCACATGTGCATTCAGTTTCTTCAAATTTATTCACCATATTACGTACAGATTTTACGGAACATGCGCCTCGTCGTAACTTTTGATTTCGGCGATAAACTCGCAAAGCTTCAGCTACATTTCATCAGGCTCTATCAATTAACCTCGTCGTTTTATTCTAAGAGTCATGGCATGTACTAAAAGCTGATCGAAGAAACAATCTTCCCACATTGTTTATTAAAATTTTTCTACAAGCAATAATTTGCATATGGTGCTCTGTAATTTTTGCTTCTATCTATTCCTGTGAATTATACATGCGTCAGTTCACCTCTTCTTTGAATTATCATTGGTCCTTTACAATGCTCTGTGTAACGACCACAAATATAAGTTAGAATGAGTGATTTTTCGTACGATGCGAAACCCAAAATAAAAATAAATTCTGGATGCACCATGAGATACGAAAGCAGGACTTGCAAGTCAATTGGATTCCTTTTCACTTGCGTCTGCCTGACTTCACTATCGTACCAAAATAGCACGTTTTCAATATGCCAGGAACGAAGGAGTGGCTGCAATTTTTCAGTAGCCGATTTTTTTTCACTTGGGAACTGAATAATCTTGTAAGTTTTTTTTTTTCAATGTGTTTTTGAGTTGTGTTTGTATACACATATTGAAAAATAAAAATGTAATCATTTGTTTTAGAATACTTAACCCTTAAATGCCTGACTTTTTAAAAATCAATTTAAAAATGTTTTTCGGCTTTCTTTTCTTAAATAATTAATGGGAAAAATACTTTAAAAAATCGTATTTTGTTTTAAGTATGGTTTACGGCTAAAAAACGGTTTGTTACCAATCGGCAACACTCGGCTTTAATTGAAAAAATATGGCTTGATAAAGTTCTATAATATTAAACACATATGAATTTTAAGAACTATGAAAGGAATTTTCTCAAACTGCTTTATAAAAGTAATTATTTCTTATTACAAATACAAAAATTTATGATAAAACATTATAAACTCAAAATAAATTATTTATTTTATGATACTTGATGATATGATTACAAATTATTTAGTTAGACAATTGTATAGAAATTTTTGAAATAATTATTATTTCTATTAAAACACTCTCAAACACCACATTTTCCCTATATTATTACAATGTAACCTTTGCAATTTGGGAATTTGCACCTCATCTTTTTCTCTGCAAATAGAGGCATATGTCCTGTTTGGTCGATTCGACCTCTTTATGTGAGTACTCTGATGGACCTCTATGACTTTTTTCCCGAATTTCTTCTTCAACCATCGATGAGTGTCTTCCACACTTTGGGATGTATTTACTTCCCACAATGCATAATGATCTTGCAAATTCTGCTCTGATCTTTGACTGAGACATTATCTCCGATTGATGATCATTAGCATTCGAAACAGTTTTGTAGAGAAGCCATGCGTTTACTGTAAGTGAATTCACGCAAATGTGAAAGTATTCGTAGATACTAATTGCGACTACGATTATTAATTTTGTAGCGGGCCGTTAAGCTATCCAAATCGGCCAACTCCTCCGATATGTCGCTTTTTTTCCTTATTTACGTATGGACTATCTCTTTTAATGTTCTTCTTTTGACTCCTGTCAACACGACTGACATTTTTTACAGGATTTGTTCCGGTGAAAGAAGCTACAGCATCGTGGCGAATTTATTGTCTTTCCAGATTAGTGATGAAATGTCGATGCCATCTACAGTTGTAGTGTATTTGAATCAAGAACCCCGATCTAAAACTTTTAAGGGTTTTTCATCAGGTAGTTTGGATCAAGGAATTCTATTTCTTCTGACTGTATACCCAATGTATGGATGCCAGTGTTTGCCAACAGTACAATCAGTGGCAAAGCCGTATAATAGTTGTCAAAATGCAACTTATGGTTTACCAATCTTGTTATTCTTCTTCACAGTCTTTTGAATACATTGCTTGAAGGGCCAAAATCGGGTTCAGTAATTGGTCCCGTTAGCATATTTTAATGACCTGAATATACTTCTAAGTTACAAGCAGTCCCAGAAATACCAGCAAGTACAAAAATTTTAAATCCCCATTTATGGGTTTTATTTGACATATATTGCTTCATGTAATGTCAAACTTTCATATTGCACATTTGCTCATCAATTGGGAGATTTTGCTTAAAAGGGTTAGAAGCAAAATGATTGTTTAAAATACCAATGATAGGTCGAAATTTGTGTTAATCTATCATGTTTCGTATCATCTCGAGGTAGATGTTTTTGGTTGTCATTGAAAGGAATAAATTTTTGGACTTTCTCAAACTGATCTCTACTCATTGTGTCCTGAGTTAAAGGAAAACCAAGTTCATGACTCCAATGCGATTGAAAACTGGGCAAATGACCTAAAGACGTGTATAATATTATCCGCATAAATTGCCTTAAATCTTGGGATGTGAAATTCGTAGGTTTATAAGGATCTTTTTGGCAGGCATATTTAATTGCGTTCACTGACATTTTTTTTTTCTATTATAACCTCATCTGAAGAGAAATATTCGAAAAAAGCTAGTGGTGTATCCAACTCATTAACACTTGGTGAATAATCTCATTTCCACTAAACTTTATCTGGTTTTCATTTACATTTTTAGTTCTCTTTTTTCAAATAATCTACCTGTTTGGCAGTTTACATTACTTTGAAATCTCTTTATTGCATTTCGAAATAGCCATTTCAGTATCATTATGAGAGTAATTATGAGCCGATTCTTCTATTTTGTTTTTGAGTCAAATACTTTTTTGGAGGCATTCTAAAAATGATAGAGCAAAATTTGCGGGAAATAAAATATAGGAAAATATCTTGCATACATTTAAAAAAGGGTGAACTATAATTATAAACAAATAGAAAAATAAACTACTTCTATTGAATATAGAAGAAAGTAAAACTAAAACTGCTTAGTTTTCTCCAGACTTAGTGGAACACTTAATGCCTGTTGTTGCCAATTGGCAACACACTCAAAAATCTGCTTACAACAAATATATTACAGTTAAATATCCAAAAGTAATCATAAATACGGGATACACTTTAAATAAGGGCCTTACTTTTCCATGTAATAAATTTTATTTGATCACTACAGAACAAAATAGCGTATTTCACAAGCTTCCAAACAAAACAAAAAGATCATGTAGCAACAATTGAAAAAATAAATCTATATTTATTCTTAAACAACACTAGTGCTGCCATCGGCATGTTGAAAATTGTTTTAATAATATTTTCTATGTGTATTTTATTGGCAACATTAGCCATTAGAGCTTCAATATTATTCTAATAGTGTTTTAGAAGGCTAAATTGGGTATGTTGCCGAAAAGATACACCTGGCATTTAAGGGTTAATATTTATTATGTTACACAGGAACAGATTAAAATTGAGTGCCACGATATTTCACCGGAATATTTAGTCATACCTGTATCGTTACAACGCCATTTATGGTTTTTCAATGCGCTGATGAATTTGCGCAGGAAGAAATGGTGTTGCCATTCGCTAATTTTGAATTGTTTCACTGTAACCGTAACCGAGAGCGCTCGGTTGTTTTAAATCCTCACGATCTCGAGTGAATACCTTCAAATAACTAAATCTGGAATTTTCTTTTGATTGGTTGAGTGGTTATGTCGCTAGGGGTACATATATCGGAGAAGTTTTTTTTATGACAACCCTGTATATGAAAATTTCTTCAACAAGAGTAATTTGTCTTATTTACAAATTCATGTTTATTGTATTCAATCCAATGTAGGATGTTGTCAGCGTCTATTATTTTAATGCAATATGTTTCAAGTTACCAGAATGAAGCTCTTACATTTTAAAGGAAAATTTAATAAAGTAAATTTTTAATTTAAGGAAAATTTAAGGACATTTTAATAAACGCTCTTTGAATTGCTCGATATTTAAGTATAAGCATCCAATTGCATTGTTAATTAAACGTTCGAGATAAATACAAATTTCTACTTACACTTTGTGTATATACTGTATATATATATATATATATATATATATATATATATATATATATATATATATATATATATATATACATATATTGCATGAAAAAGAAATCAATAAAAAAGTTAATGAATTACATTTCTTTTTCTGGAAGATAAAATAAATTAACAATAGGCAAAATTATTTTAATACTAAGTACTAAAAAATATCGAAAATGTTTGAAGCATTTATTTAGTTTAGTTAAAGTACAAAAAACTTCAATTTGGAAATATTGAGAAAAAAATAATTAAATTTCTATTTAACAGTTAAATATATATATTTATTTGATACAAATTGGTAATAACAATGGGAAATATTCTGAAAAAATAATATTTTTATGCAAACAATGGATGTAACATGTCTTCTATAAAGCTATAAATAGATTAGTAATTATTTTCTTATAAATAACAAAAATCATAACAAATAATTACGACGGATTAATTCATTTTTTTTCTTTTTTATGCTAAATAAAGTATGCGTTTTTAAAGATTACTTTTTTAAATATTTGACAGCTAGCTTAGCAGGTACTATCACAGCAAATTACCTTCATTTTTCTGTGACCTGTTGCTATTTTCGTTTAAAGTTTTTACTTGTTCTATTGATATAAAATGATTAAATAAGTGTTACAGCATGTCTTATGTATAAAGGACAGTGAATAAACTCTTGCATTTTGTGAGGTAAGGGGGAAGAAGAAAAAAAAGAAATACGAACACATGGGCTAAAGAATATACGCAAAAGAAGATTGAAATGTATGTTCAAAATGGATGATAACTTTCTATATTTCTTACTGTCAGAAGGTGTTAAAAGAATTAATTTTTATTCTCAGGCACAAACCTAAGGCGTTTCCGGTCCTCTTAAAGTGCACTCACCAAAAAGAGAACCTGGAGTATTCAACTCTCTCAATGATGGATGTATGACGCTTCTACCAAACTTTTTTTTCTTTTTTTCAAGCAAATACAAAACTGCATAAGGTAATTTTATTTTGAAGTTCATATATCAAACATCGCTTTTCAAGAAGCCGTCCAGATTTTTTTTCTTTCCATGAAACATCCAAAAAAGTAAAATTTTCACATTGAAAATTTTTGTAAATGCATCTCAGTGCGCTTTCAAAGGCGTTATAATAAGGTACTATATAAAGTCTAAGAACCCTGGTCATTAGGGTGGAGCGAAAAAAATTATTTTTTTTAAATCAAAAACGAGTCAGTGCCAAAAGTTGACTTTATACTAGTACATCATCTGTGTGCAATATTACCGCTGAAAAAAAAATGGCTTGAGTCTGCGCTTTTGGTCCAAATGTCGAAATTTTGGTTAAAATTTGACATTTTTCCAAAAATTAAAAAAAAAAATTCTATAGAGATGGTTATTATTTAAAAGTGTTATTTAAACCTTTATTATTAATGACTTAAGATATTTAAACTAAAAAACTATATCTTTGTTCTGTATAACTGGAACAAAACTGATAACTTTTGGTGGAAAAAAGGCGTTTCCACTCTGTTGTGTCATACAACTAATTGTTGTTTGGAATACAGCTCTTACCTAGCTGCTTTCAAAACTACAAAGGAGGTACCACGTGGAGGTGGCTGCATTTCATGTCACAACAGTGCATAGCTCGACCACCCTACCATCTGAACTCAATTTTTTATTTATACATTGAATTGTGATTTTTTATCAAAGACTGGCATAAGTTTTCTATGTATCAACCTGGAACATCTCTTCTTTGGATTCATGGATTTTGAATGCTGCTGCTGTGATCTCATTTACATATTTTTCTACTGTTTGTGTAAGAGAAGACAAACAGTGTAATACAGTGCGGATGATATTAATGTAATCTATTCAGCTTTCTATTATCTTCACCAAGATTGCACACGATAAATGCATATTGATTAGAGGTTCTGTTACCACAACACTTTTCCAATGAGTTAGATTTATATAGTTATCCGCTTCAAAGATGATTGTCGATATTTCCGATTTGCGTATGCCATCATTTACTCTCATCTTTCGACTATTATGTGCTGAGCGGCTAGCTGTTTAATCTGATGGCAATCGTCAGAGAGCATTGAAATAAGAATTTCCTCTGTGTATGCAAAGCAATCATTGTCCTAAATAACCTTTTTTTCAGTATTTTTTTTATTCCGTTTTGTGTGTTGTTTAGTATCCAAGTTGTTTTTGTGTAGCCAATTTCCCATGAGTTTTTAGATCCCGTCTTTAGCTGTGGATTGCATTTGATTATAAACTATTCTGGAGTCAAACTTGTATAACATAGTACTTTTTGTGTGAACGTAGAGACTCTGGTGGGCAGTGAGTGCTCATTTGAAGGCGGATAATTCTGTTAGTCGTTGTCATCCCTTCTGCGAGGGGCATTTTTAGAATGAACCATTACAATTGATCATATGTCCCCTCCAAGTCCAGTTAATTTCCTCTGCATCATTTATTAGATAAAATCGTTGGCAAAAATTAGATTCTAACCCACAGGGATGTGCCGGACCAAAAGGAAAATCTTTGACCGCGTGCTTATTCCCTTCTTATTTCAATTTTTGAAGCCATAGAGAGTATTTTTTAAACATTATTTCCTGAAATCAAGAAAACGGTACTCAGCGCATACCAGAAATACCTGATAGATATCTGCAAAGGTATTTCATCAAGATATTGCTCAGAAGAACTAGCGAATAGGAACCCAATAAACTTGTCCTACGCAAGATGACCCACAACGGCGCATAAAATTATTCGCCTTTATACAAGCAATGAACTGATTGACCATCAGAGTCTGGTTCACTCACAAAGTATGTAATCCAAGTTTATGCCACATGATGGCTTACACCAAATAAAATTCACATCTAAAAATTGATCTAAAAACTTATGGGAAATTACTCGGCTACAAAACATCACAGAAATCGGCAAAAAACAAATACTAAAAAAATTTATTTAGGACAACTGTAGCTTTTCACATCGAGAGCAATTTCTTATTGCAATTTTGATGACGATCGCCATCACATTAAACAACAAGCTTATCAGCATATAAAAAATTCAAGAGGTAGAGTAAATGACGGCATACTGAAAGATGAAATACCTAAATGTTGTAAAATGTTGTAGGAACGGAACTCCCAATCACTATGCAGTAACTGGGTGTAATTTTAGTGAAGATACTAGAGGGCTGAATAGATTCCACTAATTCCACTGCATTACTCTGTTTGCCTTATCATACACAAGCAGTAGAAATATACGTGAAAAAGTGTCACAGCAGCACCCAACGTCTGTGGATACAAAGAAGAGATGGATTAGGTTGATACATAAGAATCTTATGTCAGTCTTTGATAAAAAATCATAATTCAATATATAAATAAAACGTTGTGCTCAGATGGAAGGGTGGTCAAGCTATGCACTGTTGTATCATGAAATGCAGCCACTCCCAATTGATACCCCCTTGGTAGATTTCAAAGCAACTACGTATGAGCTGTATTTCAAATAACAATTGGTTGTATGACACAACAGAAATAATAACCATTTTAAATAATAACCATCTCTATAGAATTATTTTGAAGTTTTTGAAAAAATGTCAAATTTTACCCAATATTTCGACTTTTGGACCAAAAGCGCAAACTCAAGCAATTTTTTTCAGCGGTAATATTGCACGCAGATGATGTACTAGTATAAAGGCAACTTTTGGCACCTACCCGTTTTTGATTTTCAAAAACTAATTTTTTTCGCTCCACCCTAATGATCATCTTCAGACTTGTGGAAGTGTATTTCGGAAAATTCTTGGAATATCAAAATTCAAGGTGCAAAAGTTGTGATAGAAGCATCTAAAAACTGGACTTTCTTCTTAGAAAGAAGGGGGAGGGTATCCCTGTGAAGCAAGAGAAACTTAAGGAAACTTAAGGACTTTATCTGGATTTTCGCTGCTGCTGAGAGTATACATTTTCCAACCTTTTTTATAGGGCTATTTGATGTGTGGGGGATGTGTAGAGTTACTGGCTTAGTACGATTTTTTTTTTTTTTTTTTTTTTTTTTTTTTTGATGTGATATGAACATTTTTGCTTTCTTCTATCTTTATACGAAGAAAATATTGGATTCGAGAAACGTTTCGACTTCTGGTTTTCAATGAATTAATAAGTTTTAAAAGGTCCTGAACACGATTTGATATTTTTTAGACTATGTCTGTCTGTGAGTCTCTGTGTGCGTATGTATGTAGCTAAAATTTTAAGGGTGCTCTATTTCAAGAACTAAAGCACAGAATTTCACAAAACTTTATATTCTGGTTAGATCTTGATATAAACTGGTGCTGATTAGTTTCTGGTGCATATACCTCAACAGGCGGCCCTGCTATGCCGCATTTGTCTCGATTTTCGCAACAGTCTATCTCAAGAACTAACACACTGATTTTCGTAAAACATGAGATTCTGTTAAAAGATTACTTAAGTTGTTGCTTATTAGGTTTCGGTGCATTTTGCGCAACAGTTGGCGATGCTATGCTGCATTTTTCACGATTTCAGCAATAACTCTATCTCAAGAACTAATGTACGGAATTTAATAAAACATTATATTCAGTTAGACCTTGGTATGAAATGGAGCTGGTTAGTTATACGTGTGCATCATTCCAGATGTGGCGCTGGTGAGATGCATTGTGTACGATTTACGCAATAGCTCTAACTCAAGGACTAATGCACGGATTTTTACCAAACTTCAAATTCAGTTAGACGTTGTCGTAATCTGTTACTGATTAGGATTTGGTGTAAATCGCGCACAACAGGTGGCGCTGCTATGCTGAATTTTTCACGATTTTTGCAAAAGCATTATCTCAAAAACTAATGCACACAATTCAATCAAGCTTAATATTCTGTCACGTATTCAATTAAATATATACTTATTATATTTGCGTGTATATCGGGTTCCGATATTCAACGATTTGTTTGAAGCATTGCGATACTATATCTCCTTGTTAAATTCATCCAATTCAGCGAACCTATAAACCTTTACAATCCGCATGGTGGGCATAGATTGCCATTAAATTTTGGTACTGTAATTTAGAGTTTTTAGCATTTATGATACAGTAGAAAGTTTTAGGATTGGCACATCCGACTAGTTTACTATTTGTTGAATTTATCAAGCCCTTAGCAAGATCAATTTGCTTAAGTTTAAATGCACTCCGGTTGATAGGGTCCAGCTAATTTTCACCACAATGTGTCTCGTAGAATGTTCCATAAATACTGAATGTCGTACGAAATATCCTATTGTATGTCTTGCTTAATAGAGAATGCTTTTTATTTATTTATTTTTTTTTGCAATTAACTGTGATCATAGTCTGTGTTAATTTGCAAGATAAGATCGATAACTTTCATTACACGCTAGCGTTGCTCACACTCTCCTCTAATCGGGCATAGTCCGAATACACGAGATATAATTTTACTATACGCATCACTTTACTTGTCGCACATTTTACTTTACTTGTATCCAAAAGTTATTACAGTGAATCCTGGCATTTAAGATAGATAGATTGCATAACATATGCTATTATGTACAATAATTCATGTTAAAAACAAACTAATACAGCACAGTAATCCAAATAAATTTCACTGGTGCTAGTAATACGGAAAATGAGTCGGATTCACATTTCTAAGAAGTCGATATGCCGATTTTCTGACGAGTCAAAATAACTACAAAGTTCTCAGAGATCATTCGTGATTCCATCTTGCAGTCGATTCGTGAATCGATGGTCACCTGTAAGTCATAACGGGGCGAAAAAATGCTTATATACTTTTTTTAGTGATAGCTATGACTATGGGTATTTGAGATTCTATATTTCTTCAATTCTGCCATCAAATAAATATAAATGTAATTTTAAAATGTATGCTAAAATATATAACACTACAGAGAAAAATGCTATTTGTTAAAAAAAGAAAAAAATCGAGATAGAATCCTTTTCAAAAACAAAATGGATAATTATTAATATTTATGTCTTTTCGCAATCGAAATATGCATATTTTTCGTACTTCCTTAAAGTATCACCATTGAAAGAAAAATGTTTGTCATTAACATGATCTTAATGATGTACTGTAAGTCAATTTTATAATACAATTACCGATGTTGTTATGTAATGCAATTGAGGTATCTTACATAATAGTATGGAGTAATTAAAAATGCAATTTCAAATATATAGTATATACTATTGGACATAAGTTATGTTGTATACTTAATCCTATAATTTACCATTATTTAATAATATGGAACTTAATTTATGAGTAATGCTTGAATATTTCGGTCGTTTTAATTTTATTCATATTTTTTATCTCAGTATTGTACGAGTTACGGAAATCTCAAGAACTAATGCACGGATTTTCATCAACCTTCACATTCAGTTAGACTTTGGCATAAATTGTTGATCATTATTTTTTGTGTAAATCGCCCAACAGGGGGCGTTGCTATGCTGATTTTATCAACAGTGTTGATTTCTGACTTTTTTTCTCCGGGAGGGATTCCTGCGGATCCAGGGAGGGACAGTTCAGAGGGGGAATGTATTGGACTTTTGTACTTAAACATGAAATCTAAAACCTTATGGGGGGGGACATTTGAATGTTGCGGAGGGCTTTTCCCCCTTAATTCAACACATTTTTCAAGTTTTAAAGGATTTTAGAGATCATATCTGAAGAACTAATGAATGGAATTTCATCAAAATTAGTATTCTGATAGACATTGCCATAAGTTGTTCATGATTAGGTTTTCTTGTAAATGATATAACAGGTCGTGCTGCCATGTTGCTTTTTTCAGTAGTTTTGAATTCAGACATTTTTCTCTGGGAGGGATTTCTGTGGTTCTGGAGAAGGACATTCTAGAGTTGCGGGTGGGGGGAGGATTGGACTTTTGTCCATTAAGCATAAAATCTCAAATCTTCCTGGGATACAATTCAATGTTCCGGGAGGGGGGCACCTGTAGCAGCCCTTGAATTCAAAACTGTTTTTCATGATTTACACGATGTTAGCGATAATATCACAAGAAGTAATTAACGCAATTTCATCAAATTTAATTTTCTGTTAGTCATTGATATAAGTTCTTCCTGAGATTTTCGTGTTAATCACGTAACAGGCTGCGCTGCTATACTGCTTTTTTTCCTGATATCCGTGATAGCCATATATCAAAACTAATACACACAATTTAGTCAAACTTCATATTCTGTTACATCTTCAAATAAATACATCCTTATTAGGCTTGGGGGTATGCTGCCCAAAGGGCGTCGCTTTTATGTTCTTTGAATTGAGATTTTCCGTTGCCGACATCGAAGAGTGTGTGCACTGAAATTCAATGCTGTGTTAGGAAAATGCAATGCTTATATTTTATTTTAAAATGCACATAGTTCATCGAACCTATACTTTTTGAATACTCATAATGGGCATAGGTTATCATTTAAATTTGACACTGTGATAGCAATTTTTGAAGTTTTAACATTTATGAGACAGAAGAAAGTTTTGTGACTGGCACATCCAACTACTTTACCTTCAATTTTTAAAGGAAAAAGAAAATATTGCATTTAGAGACATCGATTTAAAAAATTATAGTATCGATTAAATCGAGTTGGCCATGCTATCAATTAAATTGATTAACAAATTCGAAATCGCCCATCACTATTTTTCCCCTTTTAGCTCGAAATAGTGATATGTCAATTTAAAACATTTTGCTTCTTTACAGCTCCTATTTACGCCCCATATTAACTCACTGACGCCATATATGGTCGTACATCACCAAAAAGCCACATCAAACTATTATTACAATCGCAAAAGTCTACTATTAGACAAATATATAATGTGTTTTATTATTTTTAAAGAAATTGATTACAACTTAACACTTGGATGGAAGATCTTAATATAAATTTCCATATCTTTTTATAAAATTAAGAAAACAGTGCTTTAAACACACTTCCTGTGTACGACATATTTGACATCAAAAATAGAAATAGACCTAAAGTTGGAATGATTTTAAATGCACTCCACAATTTTTAATTCTTTATTTTTAATTTTTTAATTCTTGTATTTTTCTTTAGCTTTATTTACTTTTATAAACTGCATATTTAATCTGCTAACTCCTGCCACTTTACAGAAAGTCCTGAGTGATGCACATGACTCCTCCCTTGGCCTCGACATTACATCCTAACTGGCCAAAGCCTTTAAAAGAGAGCCAAACTGGCCCGTGGAGTTCATTTCTCCACCGGTTGTAGAAGCGTGCTCAGTTCTCTTCAACCCGAGCTGGTAGCGGCAAGAGGCCCTTTTCAGGGTCGTACCATTCGATAGCCAAATACTTGGAGGTTACAGAGCTCGTACCGCTAAGACTGATTTCCCATTTTTAGTCCGTTTGTTAATTTAATTTTATTCATTTAGAATATTTTATTTTTTGCCAACGCCGAAGTACTTCATCTCAAATGTTGGGATCCTGTTATGGTGTTGCAAAGAGTCAGAAATGTAAGATGAAAATCAAAATTGGTATATTATTGAACTAGTAATATTACAGTATTAACATCTGTAACTACTTTTTGAAATATTGGGATGTATGAGATAGGAGAAAGTTTTGCGATTGGTGCATCTAACTAGTTTTAGTTTATTTTAATTCATTCAGATATACCATATATGTTTCCACATTATCACTGCTCTTCACATCGTATTTGGGAACCAAAGCAATTATTCATCCCAATTTCCGAAATAGTATTTCTTATATTTATTACAAAAAATTCCTATTTAATAACGCAATATTTTCCACGCAAAAATACAATATAGTGACATTTATCCGAACTCCAATTAACCATACTTTCAAATTACCCGAAGACACTTTTTTTTTTTTTTTTTTTTTTTTTTTGCCTGAAATTTTTTTCAGGACTGTCCAAGAAATCGAAAACGTATGGGAGCAAAGTCTAATTTGCGCAACTTAAAACACGAATCTGTCACAATTTTATTTTACGTCTGCCCGAAAAAAAACTGGCTATTTTTATGCAATTTCGAATTCTACAAAATTTAGAGGAAAATAAAAAAATGTGTTCAGAAAATAATCCAGGCCCATCACATAATGAAGAATTTGAAAAATATTTGCAAACAGGCACGAAATGGTTGGAATGTTATGCAAATAATCCAGGCCCATCACATATTGAAGCCTTTGAAGAATGTTTGCAAGCAACCATGAAATGGTTGGAGCGAAAGGATATGTTGATGCTATCCAAATTATGTATTTCGGAAGATGTCGTGATATGGTAGTATTGAAAAGAATATCTTTTTTTAAAGCAAAAAACAATCCAAAGCTATTTTGCTTAAAATTCCAATTTTGCAGTTCGGAAAATGAAAAAAAAAAAATAAAATAAAATAAAGATAAAGATAAAAATGACAAAGAAATAAAGAATCATATTCATGCCAGTACTAACAACTTCCAAAACTATAACTTTTTTTAATGCGAAGGAAAATTCTAATCATTCGAAGTTTCGCTTATCCGAACTAGCGCCGGTCCCAACAGGTTCGTATAATCGGCGCTTTGCTGTAATAGCCGACCTCGAGGTTTGTGTTCTTTCTTGCTTTTGCAGTAACCAGGTTCTCCACATTTTAGGACAAACCTTTCTTTGAATATATATGTTTTCGAAGAAATAAAGCATTTCATAATATGCAGTTTTAAACAAGTAATGAAAAAAATAGCAAATTAATTTATTAAAAAACAGTATTTTTTTTAATTAGTATTTATGTTTCAGTTTCAAAATATTCTGTATTTTTAGAATTTAGCAGTCCACTTTACATAAAGTTTTCTTAATTTTATAGAAATCAGTTTCAGCTTAGAAAATATATTTTTTGTTTCAATATTTTGTTATTTAAATGAATTTTTAATTGTTTTTTTATTTCTTTTAATAAACCACCTTTTATACAAACATTTCAAAGAAGTTTTACCATAAGTTTAAATATTCTATAGAGCCATTTACGCAAAACATATTTCAATCAATGTAGTTAAATCGTCAATTATGGAGAATGATATCGTTATCATATTGCACATCTAAGTTAATTGAGACGGAGTACGTGTCAAATTCAATGAGATTTATCATCAAGTTCATTACTAGAATCTCAATCATGTATACTGCTTCTGGCCTAATATCATGAATAGATGTTTATAAGGATATAAGCGATAAACTTCAATGCACTAAAAATACATGAAAAAGTTATTTTGAAAGATTCATAGGCAGTATTTACATAAAAAAAATATATATATATATATAAATGCTGAGTATACCATGAAAAATTTCTATCGTAGAATTTCAAGTTCAATTTCACTAAATATATTTTAATACGTATATTTTGTGAAATATTAGCCTATTTATAGTGACATCGACTAAAATAATTTTTAAGACAATATCTAAACAATGAACTAATAATAGACAAGTGCATTTTTTTTAATTCATGATAGAGTTATATGTTTTTATGATGCATAAATTCCATTGCATTGAAAATATAAGTTTGTGTTATTTATGACGGCTGATTATCAACACGAGGGATATAATCCCAAAGGGGGAGTCGCCCTCCGTGGAGGTCTTTCTAAGGGAACCTAACCCGTGTTTACGGAAGGAAATCCAATGTTCGAAGAAAACAACGGAAAAACTCCGAACCATTAGACCAACGGGAGCGATTTCGTTCAAGCACAGCATCTCGCGTCTACCATATTTGATAGCAGAACCTCTCGACCACTGGTGGGGCCTTAAAACTAAAATATTACAATGCAAATAATTCTGATGACAATAACTAAGGACCTTATAAACATCTGAAAACTAAGATCTTAAAGCTAAAACGTCATAAAAAAACTGTTTTATAAAGAAGTAGGCTTTTAAATTGTTATTTATAGATTGTGCGCTTTATATCTGAAGCACTGCATGTTTCTGATAATTTCTTTATTGTTTTAAAACTTAATACAGAAATTTCGTCGTTACATACAAGTATATTACATCTATCTATTTACATGCATATATAACAGATGGGTGACAAAATAATGCGAACACCCATGAAAAAGGCATGGTTCCTTTCAAAGAAGCAGAACGCGCATATCACTTTCCACTCAGTTCTGCCACCCAGTTTTTATGTAAATTAAGGTATCAGTAGCTCAACATCAGTCATAGGTGCTGCATGCGGTTGCCATACGCTCTGAAAAACTCGGTAATGATTGACATATCTGAGTTCGAAAAAAGAATGATTGTTGGAATGCGGTGCGCTGGTTGCACTGTGCCGAAAACAGCCAATTATTTGGGGGCGTTGAATGAGTACTGTATCAGCCTTTATGATAGCGTACACGAAATGCAGTAAAGTGTCGTCTGCGAAGGATAACAGTGGACCAAAAGGAAAGCTTTCTGAGAGGGATAAAAGAGAGTTGACCCGCATAGCGGTCCGAAAGCGCAGGCAATCTTTATCTCAGATAACGTCAGAGATTAATAGTCATCTCCATAATCCCATTCCAGCAAGAACTGTCGAAGGGGAACTTCATGCTTCGAACATTTATGGAAGAGTTCCAATTCGTAAGAAATTGGTGATATCACGCCATGCTTTTCAGCGAGGGCAATGGTGTAACACACACAAAACCTGGATTCATCAACAGTTGAAACAAGTCATTTGGTCTGATGAATCCATCTTCACAATATTTCAGACAACTGCACGCTTTTATGTATGGAGAAAGTCCGCAGAAGCATTTTCTCCTGATTGCCACTTGCTGACTGTGAAGCATGGATGTGGTTCCCTTATGGTATAAGGTGCGATATCTTGGCGTTTCCTTCGGCCGCTTGTTAATCTGCATGGAAAGGTTACAGCTGCTCACTTTTGCGATATTCTGGGGGATCAGGTGCATCATTTTGTCTAGACTTTATATCCAGGAGAATGCCCACTTTATCAAGACGACAATGCCCCACGACACACTCCTCCTCAGTCATCTGACTTGAACATTTGTGGGGATATTTGGAATCAAAACTCCGTGCTCGATTTCCTCCACCATCTACACTTTTGGAATTAGAGAGTGCTCTTCAGAAAGAATGGCTTCATATTCCTCTAAATGTTGTTCATGACCTGTATGAATCCATGCCACGTCGCATACAATCTGTAATTAAGTCAAAGGGTGGTCCAACCCCCTATAAATAAAGCTTTTCTCTTATTTCATAAGTGTTCGTATTATTTTGTCACCCATCTGTACATATTTCTAAGTATATCTTATGACCCAAACTAAAGTCAATTTACAAAACTAACCTAATATTTTACTTCCATGTATGTTGATATGTCTGTCTGATATTCACATGTCTTACATAGATTCATCGTAAAAGCTCATAAAATTCTTAGAAACATACATCTTACTGCATGCATATGTTACATTTAATGCAGTTTAATGTGCACTTTCATATACACTGTTAAAAATATCGTGAAAAATTACCTCTGTTTTTAAAGGATATCTATTTTCTAGCCAATGAGAAAGATCCATAGGCGTTTATGTAGCATTCTCATTGGTCAAAAAATAGACAGCCTTTATAAACAGAGGTAATTTTTCACGATATTTTTAACAGTGTAACATTTAACAGTAGATATATCATTTGACATTCGTGGAATAAATACAATTTAAAATAAGTACAATACCTAACACATTACATACATAACACAAAAGTAGTAACAAAAGAGTAAATAAACTGTTGCTTCGAAGCGTTATTAGCTGCGTTCTTAATTAGGGTAACTCTGGGATAGATGGCCATAGTTTTTAAAGATTGAAATAAAAATTCTTAGATTGCAAATACAAGAAATATTTATGCATATTTGAAATTCTTATACATATAAGCATCATATTTTTGACAAAAAATAATTAAATATCGTGAACAAAAATTGGGAACAAAATTGAAATTAAAATAGAAGATGGCCATCTCTCCTTCAAGCCGAGGAGAGATGGCCATTGTGGTAGAGACCTACACACACAGCTTGGTATTCAATTAAATCATTATGCAAAACAAATAATAAATAGTATTTTGCTATATATTTCTTTTATAAAATAAATAATATAAATTAATTTGAAACAAAAATCGTAAGAGCAAAGGATAAAGAAAAGTAATTAAATTATAATTATGAATGAATATATATGTTTTTAGTACCATTTAATTTGTAAAAATATGTGGTTTGTAAATATGTTAGGTATTTCGGAAAATGGTCAATAATTAAAAATTTTGTATTATTTTATATGCTAATTAATTGTGTGATAAAAACTCACATATGCTTCAGACGAGAATAGGGCAATAAAAACATAAAGTGGGACACACGGACGCCATAGAAAACATGAGAAGAATGAAGCCAGTCAAAAATATTTATGACGCTTTCAGGACTGACAGGGCTAATATTTATGGGTATCATCGTGTGTGGCAAAGGGGTCCGGAGTTCACAAGTGACGTAAAATCCACGGAATTGAAGACGAAAATTAACTATGCGCCGGGAAAGGATGAACACGCCCATAAGAAGGGTACGAGCAGCGAACCGCAGCAAAGAGAGAAGATGCACCAGTAATTGAGAAGTACCACTCGAAGAAAAAATATATACTACTTCTATTAATTACTATTACATATTCTACTAATAAAATACGCCCATTTTTATTTATGGAGGAATTTTTTTGAAGAGAAAAGGGACACTTGGATTTTGATTTCCATCTTGATCTCTCGCCCTGAAAAGATGCTCTAGGATGAGTCCGGCGACTAAGACATATCTCTTCGTCACACTGTGCAGAACATGAAAAGGAAACCTGGTCTTGGAGGTCAAAAACCTGTCTTAGGAAACCTGAACTTGGAGGTCGCAAACATTTCTTATTGCCAATGATGGATATATCCTTCATCACCCTGTAGTATATGCGGACCAAAGTCTGACTGAGAAATACGACTTCATTGTCCTATCACCATTAGCTGATGACATGGAATGTTAAACCGAAAAGCACACCAGCTTCAGTCAAACAAATGTTCCTGTTTTCCCGTGATTGTGCATATACGCTCTGCCTAAAAGACACTATATGAACTCCAATGTGCTCAGTTAAAGAGACTTTTACAGTTTGAAATGTGGTAACGATATCATCATAGGGATAGGAACAATCCAAGATGTACAGAGTGCTTTCGCCCCTTTCGTCTGAGATGTATGGTGAGAAAACTTTTAATTACTTTAAATATTTTGGCCATAAAATTATTTTGTAATGATAATATATGTGTACAGAGATTTTTGTGTTTAAATATGTTGCAGGCAAAATTTTTAGTGAAAATATGAATGAAATATCATTATTATGGACGAAACAAAATATAAATATTATAATTGGTAATGTGTCCATAACTTGGCTAAGAAGCTCATCTATGTTGTGCTGTGAAAAATGCTGTCAAAATCAATATGAAGTTTATGATAATTATGCTTTGATATAAGAAATTTATATGCTTGAAATAATAAAATTTGATTCTTTATGTGATTTCCTATCCTTTTCTTTGAATCACTATTCTTACTCTTTCTTTTCAGATGCTTATTGAATTCAGGAGTTTTAAGAGTTAATTTTATAAAATATAAAATCGTATAAATTACTACCCACTGAATCCTGAATATAATTTTGTACGTTATATAAGTCGAGCATGAGTTATTGACGTATTATTTTAGTATTCAAAATTTAACCACCTCTCATTCTCTTAATTCAATATTACTCTCTTTTGATCTTCTCACAACGCGGATCGAGTAATATTTCTAAATTGTACTAACCGCTTTATTGTCGCGTGACCAAGTGTGTTGGTGATGGATCGTCACAACAGCCATCCAATACCAGAGAGAAAAAATGGAGTTAAGAGGCCACACTAGTCACGGCTTGAAGTTCGAACGCTAATGATAAGTCTATGGCAACAATATTTTCAAATATCTTGCTTGATTTTTAATATTTTTAAATGATTTTTTTTGCACAGGATAGCTGAGGACTATCTGTTTACGGGCTATTTTCTACTTTTCCGATTTTCGTTATAGTTTAATTCTCAGGATCCTGTCAATTTAGGATCCAGTGAAATTCGAGGTATTGTGTCCTTTTTAGTCTTATAACATTCATATCAGCAAAATTCAGGAAAATTTTTTTAATAACAACGAAAATATAGAGTTTAAGCTTTCCAATAACATGCTTTCAATAGTTCTACTACAATTAGGCTGAGCAAAATATGCAAAGATTTTGATGAAAAATGTGTCAAAAATGGCCTCGTAATGTTATGCTCTCCGCCTCTACCAAGACGATGAAAACCACGCCTATTAAAAATATGATTGGCTAGTATCCAAACACTTTAGCAAATGGAAACGATTTAATTGTGATTGGATTATTGTATCGTGTTAAAATAGATCACTCCTATTTCAAACCTTGGATTTATTTTTTTCTAAAATTATTGTTTAATTTCAACAAAAGACTCTTGAAAGAATGAAATATTTTAAATTCTATATTTCTATGAATAACGAAGGAAATTATACATTTCGTTTATATAAACAATTTCAGAACCACACAGAGGGAGTTACAACATATAGAAGTTATTAAGGAATCAAATTTCAGTCCTAGTTTATTAAGTAAAATGGTAAAAAAATAGACGAGTATTTTTTAAATTATTTTTTAAGTTAAAATAGTTAACAAATAATTACGAAGTCATAATTTGTTAGAACATATTTGTGGCCTGGCCAGGAGACTGGTTTTCAAGCCTCCTATTCTTGTATATGTATAAAATATTCGACAATTTAACATTTTACGTTCGAAAAACAGTTTTTTAATTAAAAATCAGCAGAATTTAAAGTTAATAAGTTTTAAAGATTGTTAACTTTAAAATTGTAAATCAACTTGTTCAAAATTTTAAAGAAATATTTTTATAGTTCATTACTTTAATATTTATTATTTTTAAGGGGACAGTACACCTTTAACAGTCGGAGAACGAAATTTGTCCTGTGTAACAGATATATTTTTTAAAGAGCCCACTTGAGACACGGAGAGAAAGTAAAACGAAGTCTATGGGGGCGTTAATTTAAAATTTCTCGCTTTGTTTTAATATTATTGAATGATGTTTTTTACATAGGATAGCTGAGCACGATCTTCAACCAGGCTAGATTTTACTTTTTAGATTTTTATTATATATATATATATATATATATATATATATATATATAAAGCCCAGTGGTGTAGTGGTCAGGGCATCTGACTGCCGCACCGCAGGTCGAGATTTCGACTCCCGACTGGGCAAGGTTCACTCAGCCTTTCGTACCTTTGGGGTCGATAAAATGAGTACCAAGCTTGCTTGGGAACTAAACACCGAGGGTCTCGCGTTAGGCTGACCACCTGGCCGGGACGCATGCTGTATAGCACCTCGGACCTAGGGTCAAGAAAACAGAGATGGGCACTGTCGGCCCTGATCCTCATGGATTGTATAGCCGCAGAGTTTAGTTTAGTATATATATATATATTAGGAAAGTTTCAATTTCAGAAACGATTCACCCCTGTTCCGAAATTAAAAGTATTTTTTTTTAAATATCTGAAACCATAATCGAAAGAGTAAAAACTAGCCCGGTTGTAGATCGTCTTCAGCTATCCTATACAAAAAAAAAAAAAAAAAATCATTTTAAAATGTTAAAAAGGAAGTGAGATTTGAAAATAACGCTCCCATATATTTAACGTTAGCGTTTACATTTTTTCCCCGTAACCTGCGTGGGTTCTCAAATGTAACGCAAAGATATTTTTTTTGCAACGGTTAGGAAACGCGAAAATTTATCATTAACTTTAATAATGTAAAACTAAAAGTTATGAAACTGTAAGATAAAATATAGCATTTTATAAAAATATACTAGCTAGCAATTTTTTTTCTAATACGTATTACCTTTTAATATTTTATACTTCACTTACATGGACATTCAAAAGTATTTTATATTATGGTCTATGTGGGAAAATACATTTGCGTGTATTTTAATGACATAAAACAATTTTAAACATACAATTTATTCGCATTATTGAAGAGCATAGGTACTTGTACAGGGGAATTAAAAAGTATATTTCGTTACATTATGGACTACGAAGAAAAAAACGTTTAGGGGGTATTTTAATAACGTTTTCTGTTACAACATAATGAAATTGATATGAATTTATGAGGCGCAGTAAAACATGCTTTCTGAAGGGATAGCAAAGCATTTATCATTCATTTACAGGGTCACAGAAAAGGGTTCACTTTTATTACAGAAAAAACTGCTTGCAAAGAGTGTTTTAGTTATGTTTCACGATTTCAAACAAGATGGAATTCATATACGTTACTGAGGTTTACAATATGATGCTTACATTATAATATGATGTGCATCACATTTTATTTAATTTACAGGGGCACATAAAAGATATTGGATACAATATTGCATATGAAGTATTGTCTATTAGGGATGATTGCTGAAAGTGAGATTTCAGCTATGATATACGTTTTTAACTAAATTTCTGTATACTAGATTATATATATAAATTTGATAGACTACGTATAGGGCTACGCAAAAGAACTAGGAAGAATTGTTGAGAAATTGATTAATTTTATTTTCAAATTCAACTACATTTAGAAAGATATGTTTGGAAAATAAAAATATAATAATATACAAGGCTATTCAAAGAAATGGATGCATGCACGCCTATTTCAGACACGGGAAGGAATGAAAACGCTAATTTTAAGTCTATGGGGGGAAGGGGGGGTCATTTTCATATTTCTCGCTTTGATTTTAATATTTTTGAATGATTTTTTCTTTTTCTTTTTTTTTCTTTTTTTTTGCATAGGATATCTGGTGACTATCGACAGTGAGGCTAGCTTTTACTTTTCGATTTTGGCTATAGTTTTTTTTTATATATAATAGGATAGTTTAAATTTTAGAGCGGATATGAAAGTAAAAGTAATTTTAAAGAAAAATATCTGAAACAAAAATCGAAAAAGTAATAACTAGCCCGGTTATAGAGCATTCTCAGCTATCCTATGCAAAAAAATTCATTTTAAAATGTTTAAAAGGAAGCGAGATAATTGAAAATATAATGCTCCCATAGACTTAACATTAGCGCTTTCATTTTTTTTCCCGTTACTAGTGTGGGTTCTCAAATGAAACATAAAGATATTATTTGTAACGGTTAGGAAACGCGAAAATTTATCTTTAAATATCTACCCTATATATATAAAATCCTAATGAAACGAATTTATGAAACGATTCTTTGAAACGACTGATTAAACGACTGATTCAGTTTCACGGCTATTTTTCCTAAAATAGGGAATACATTGCGATGAAATTAACACCAAAAATCCGTATTGATCTGCAGTTCTCAAAGCTGGTATTAGAACTTTTAAATTCGAATTAGTTTTCGAAATATTAATTTTTTTCTAATTAGGGTTTCGTTCATCTGACGAAACCCTATTCGTCTCGCTCCTCTGTCTGTCTGTCTGTCTGTCTGTCTGTCCGTCACAGAGCCCGTTCTCAGAAACTATACATGTTAGAGACTTGAAATTTTGGGTACTTATAGCTGAACACCTCACATCAAACAACAAATCATAAAATTTTGAAAAAGTTGGTAATTAACCTAATTACGGTCTAATTAAATTCTAAAATTAACCAATCAACCTTTTGAATGCAGGTGAAAATGCACGTTATCGAAATCCTCCCCAGTTTCTCCTAATGGTTGCCAGTAAACTCGGCGGATGCTCCGTCAAATCAGCCGGTGCAGGGTTACCACGGAGTACTTTAAGCAATAAATGAAGTGGACCATCAAAAAGCAAAATTGGATCTGCCGAAATATCGGTCGTACAAATTCGTAACAGGTGTAGAAATACGCGGAAAAAATTCTACTTTATTTTGGTATAAATTTCAAATTTCTGCATAGGATAGAACGCAAAAAATCCACTAAAAATCGATCGATAAAAATTTAATTTCTGTGTTTTTAAAAACAATGAAAACAGATTTCCATTCACCGGAAGGCAACTGTCATCATTTCTCGACATATCGGCGCGGGAGAAATTTAAGGGGAGGAAAGTCTAATACGAAATTTAAACTTTTTAAATATTAAATTTTTCGATTAAATTTTTTGACATCCGGGCTGGAAATTTCTCGCAGATTCCATACATTCTCGGTTCAAAGAGATTGCTTCATTACGAGCTGAGATATTAATTATTATTTTATTCCTTTTATTTCCATCAAATGCCAGATTAAGATGGAGGCACGTGCTTTTTTAACGGAGATTCCATTTAAATTGGGAAATTAACAATTTGCGTGGTGTGTTTCGACGGCGCGCTATGAGATAAGTATTAATTATTCAATATGAAAAAGTTTATAGGTTTATAAGTGTTCATCCCACTATTTCCGAATAGCAATTTCAGGAAATATCTTAAATTATTGTTTAAGACCGCCAATCGATGTCTTCGAAACTTTAAGATACTTTATAACACATAAGAAAAAGTGTAAAAAAGAATGGAGTGTGATATTTCGAGGAGTGGAGGGGGGGGGGGACTAGATTTATTTATTAAATCTTAGCGTTTGTTATCGCAGAAAATGTTTTAAATTGTTGGTTAAGACTGCACCGCCACCCTCCCGACCATGTATCTACGGAGAGATTGCGCAAAGGAGTTTCGTTCAGATATGCTTTTGTTAAGAATAGAGTGCGCTCCCTGGTGGTGGAATGCGGAACTAACGTATCGCGATTTTGTTAAAATTAGGAAATATAACAAGGCGATCCGTTTGCAACTTTAAGATGCTTCATGACACATAATAAAAAGCTTATAAAATAATGGTGCATGCAATTTCCTGTGAAGGGAGGGCGGGGGAGGGGCGCTGGATTTCTTTTTTAAAAAATAGCGTTTACGACCTTTTTAGGTGTCGTTTTTTGAGCACTATGATATACTCAGACACGTGCTGCTTATGAAATATAAAAATGTCAAAATTTTAGTTACCACTATTTCCGAATAGTACTTTCAGCAAATTTCTTAATTTCTCGCTTAAGGCCGCCACCAACTCCAGTAACACATCCACTGATAGGTTGTTTAACAGAGTTTCGATCTGATACACTTTTGTTATGAATAGTGTGCGCTCCCTGGTGGTGGAATTTGCAACTAACATAACGCAATTTTGTTAAAATTATGAAATCTAACAAGTCGATCTGCTGGAAACTTTGACATAGTTCATAGCACATAATAAAAAGCTTATAAAAGAATGTTCCGTGCAATTTCCTGGGGCGCCTACCTATCTCGGGAGCTACAGACCCGATCCGCTCGACTAATATACCTACGCATAGGTTGTAAAACGGAGTTTCCTTTGGATAGGGGTTTGTGTAGAATGGAGTGCGCCCCTGGTTGCGAAATGTGGAACTAACAGATTTCACAAAAGGATAAAGTGTTTTAAAGGAATATTAAACGAAACCCTCTGTGAGATCTGTGATCACACTTACCCACTTGTTTTAAGTACATTTTTCTAATGATGGCAACTGAAATTTTAATCAGAACAGATATTTTTTTTTCTTATTTCAGAAAAGGTTATTTTAAATTAATTTGGCGACCAGTTTGGCCTCCCTTAAATATATGCCAAAAAATGTATCGTGCTACTTTTATTTATAATTCAATTTACTTGAACAATCTTTCGCCAAATCGAAAGATTCTGATTGGCGCCAAAATTGCATTATTTTGATTGACATGGTAACTCGGCTATTGTTGTTTATTGAATAATAAATGTTTATTTACTTTTATTTCTTTTTTAAAATTATATAAATTATTTTGTTCTATAGTTATTAATTATTTTTTTTGTTATTTCCTTTTGAAAATAATAGAAAATAATTTAAAAATACGGTACTACTTACGTAAATAAGTGCGAGTAGTAAATCAAAATTACGTCCATTACGAATCATATCATAATATTAAAATATTTATTTGCTTAAAATACGTTATAAAAACACATTAAAATTAAATTAAAAATCTATATTTTGTAAATATAGATAAAATATATTTATAATATGGATTTTTAATTTACTTTTAATGTGTTTTTATAACGTCTTTTAAGCAAATAAATATTTTAATATTATGATACGGTACTACTTAGTTATTCCGTCGACAAAATTCGCCAAATTATGTAAATCGCCAAATTATACAAATTGACATAATTTTTATTTTAAATAACGAAAGAACAAATAAATTAGTCTAACATTAATAAATATACAAATAAAACGTCGAAATAAAAATCACTTGATGACGTAAACATGTGTAACTTACGTAAAGTCAAGTGAATGTGACATTTACGATCAACCATTATTGACATTTAATATTATAGTTTGGCGATAGATTTTTGGTTGACGGGATAACTAAGTAATACACAAAATGCATATGTAACTGCTATTCGAAAACAAGGTTTTCTCCAAATTTTTGTAAAAAAGAAAAAAAAAACACGCCAAATCTGCGGTGCGTATGTGACATCTGGCCAAATGTTAAATAATGCGGGAAGAGTTCCATATTGTGTGCTGGTTTTTTTGGCGAGATTTTTTTTTGGCGTTAAATAAATCGATGTCGTTGCGATCTTCAGCCTTTGAGGTTGTTTTTTTTCTGGAATGAACTTTATTCATATGTTTTTTGCGTTTTTTTTTTTTTTTTTTTTTTTTTTTTTTTTGCATTTAGCCTATATTTTTCGGAAAAATATATAACTTTGTTTTAATTTGACATGTATAATAAATATAATAAATACATAAAATATAAGTACATAATATTTATTTATAGGTGTATATATACTATATTTGTATAAGGTATATCTCTATACGTGATATATATAAAACTATCTGTGTAAACATCGTACTTTTTTTAACATGTGACATACATAAGATTTATTAAATATATATATATTTACAAATATTTAAAGACCATGTTTTTCCGACATCCTGAAAAAATTTATAAGACGCTAAAAATGGCTTTTTGACGCCAATTTGGATTCATTCGCCAATCGCGCCAACCAGCACACAATATGGAACTCTTCCCAATAATGCAACAAACCATGACATTTAATTTCAACTTCAAATCAATGTTTTAATTTACCGCTCGAAAAAAAAATGCTATCTGGCAATTTGAAAAAAAGCTATTGGCGAGATTTGCACCCGGCTAGCGTAACAGTACCAAGAATTCTTTGTGACCATGACAACTTTTATATAGTTTTATTTGAAAAAAAAAAAAAAAATTTGATTTTTTAACCAAAATGGAAATCTTTTGTACAGATGTTATATACCGACCCATATTGGCGCGATTTTTTTTTCTGACGCCAATGGCATATACGCAACGGGTACTGGCGCCAAAGTATTGTTATTTTGCTTGATATGGCAAGCCGGATGTTGTTGTTTATGCTGTTGATGCGTTTCCCAAATTGGCGTCGGAAAAAAATCGTGCCAATATCCTATATGACATCTGTGCCAAAGTTTCATATGAAAGGCGAAGGGATCAGACCGTATTTGTTTATGACAGTTGTTGACTTGAACTATTATAATATAGATGAAACGATGGCGATAAAATAATATTTGGCGACTTATCACCTGTACATGGCTAACATTAAAGTACCAAAATGGCACCTAGAGTATAAAAAGCGAAATGGCCCGCCCGAAACTGTTGATGATAGTCACATGACTTAGGCTATTGTTATAGAGATTGTTTTAAAATACCGGGAGACAAAGACTCTGTATACTTAATTCATTTTATTTCAGCTATTTTTCAAATGTTTAACTGATCCTCTTTAATCAAAAACGAAAATAACCATTGGATGTCTTAACAGCAACTGATTCGGCCTTACATTTTTGCAATCAAATGGAATTGAATGGAAACCCATTTACAGTGAGATCTGCACAGCTTTTTTCAGTATAATTCAATCTTCTCTTATATTTTTAAACCCATCAGATTAGCGTGTTTTTAGATTCTGCGGTGTCTGAACGGGGGTTGGCGAGCGTAACTTGCAGGGGGCAGAGCCCCCTAGTAATAATGTAAAACTAAAAATAATGAGACTCTAAGGTAAAATATAGCATTTTATAAAATTCTGTCAGCTGACAAATTTATTTTGCAATACGTAACTGTAACGCAATCCTGGTTTAAATTGAATATTTTCATGGTTCCCCTAAAAATATTTTACAATTGTATCTGCTAAGACGGATACAACCCACCTAAAACGGTATTTCGCACTCATTGTTTTTTTTCCGTCCTACCAGGTTTTATAGCGTCACGTTTTTAGCATGAAGGGGTCGAATTTTAATTACTATCAGATCGCGCGTATTCTTTTATATTATGGCCTATATGGGAAAAATCATTTGCGGTGTACTTTAATGATGTAAAACAATTTTAACATAAAAATTATGCACCTTATTTAAGTGCACAGCTCCTATGCGGAAAGGTTGGCTGTCCACGAGTGGGTGATTTCGGTACGTGTACAGGGGAATTAAAAGTGTATTTCTTTATATTATGGCCTATTAAGAAAAAACGTTTGCGGCGTATTTTAATAACGTTTCTCTGTTACAACATAATAAAATTGATATGAATTTATGATGCGCAGTAAAACATGCTTTCTGAAGGGGTTGAAAAGCATTTATCATTCATTCACAGGGTCACAGAAATGAGTTCCGTTTTATTACAGAAAATACTGCTTGCAAAGTGTGTTTTAGTTATGTTTCACGATTTCAAACAAGATGGAATTCATATACATTACTGAGGTTTACTACAAGATGCTTACATTAGAATATGATGTGAATCACATTTTATTTCATTTACAGGGGCATATAAAAGTTGCTGGACACAATACTGTATACGAAGTATTCTCTATTAGAGTTGATTGCTAAAAATGAGTTTTCACCTATGATATCCGTTTTAATACTTGATTATATATATGATTTCTATAGACCGTGTATAGGGCTACGCAAAAGAACTAGGAAGAATTGCTGAGAATGAGAGTGAATTGCTAATTTTTTTTAATTAAATTCTACATTTTCAAGTTCAACTATAATTATAAACTGTTTGTAAAATATAAATATAATAATATACAAGGCTATTCAAAGAATTGGATGCATGCGCGCGCCTATGTATGATAATTTCTGGAAATACGATTTCAGTTGTTTTAAGCATGTTTATACTGCAAAAATTTTTATCTTCACATGTTGCGTGTATATAAACTTGTTCGAATGCAAGGGCTGTACAAAATAATGCAAATATACTGCCGGTTATTGGTAGAAATTGCTGAAAGTTTACTTTCATCTGCATTAATCGTTTTCTTATTATATTAAATTTTATCATTTTTTTCATGCCGTTAAAACAAGCCCAAGAATATCCATTGATGACTTTATCATTTTATTTTTTCAATAATTTGAACAATTTAAATTTACTAAGATTTAACAAAAACTTAAAGCTAGTAAGTATTAAAGAATGTTTACTTTGAAAGTTTTGATCAACTTTAAAGGAATATTGTTAATATTTATTACTTTTAATATTTGTTATTTTTAACGAAAAAGTACAACTTTGACAGCCGCAGAAAATGCGAAATTTGTCCTGTATTACACATCTTTCTTTAAGGGCCCACTTCAGACACGGGAAGAAATAAAAAAGCTAATTTTAAGTCTATGGGGGCGTTAATTTCAAATTTCTCGCTTTATTTTAATAGATTTTTGCATTGGATAGCTGAGGACGATCGACAACCAGGCTAGTTTTTACTTTTTCGATTTTAGTTTTAGTTTTTTTTAATATTAGGATAGTTTCGACTTCAGAATGGATTCCAACCGGTTCCGAAAGAAAAAACTAAATATAATAATATACAAGGCTATCCAGAGAATTGTATGCATGCACGCCTATGGATCATAATTTCTGGAAGTGCGATTTAAGTAGTTTAAGCATGTTTATACTAGAATAAATTTTATCTTAACATGTGACGTGTATAAAATCTTGTTGCTAATGTAAGGGCTGTACAAAAGAATGCAAATACACTTCCGTTAATTGGCAGAAATTCCTGAAAGTTGATTTTTATCTGTATTATTCATTTTCTTATTATATTAATTTTTAGCATATTTTTCATGCCTTTAAAACATGCCTAAGAACATTATTGATGACTTTATTATTTTAATTTTTCCTAATTTTTAACAATTTAAATTTACTAAGATTTAACAAGAACTTAAAATTTGTAAGTTTTAAAGATTGTTAACTTTAAAAGAGTTGATCAATTTGTTCGAAACTTTAAAAAAATATATTAATATTTATTATTTTTAATATTTGTCATTTTTATGGGTACAGTATACCATTAAAAGTCTAAGAAAATGCGAAATTTGTCCTGCGTAACATATTTTTTCCAAGAGCCCACTTCAGACACGGGAAGAAATGAAAATGCTAATTTTAAGTCTATGGGGGCGTTATTTTCAATTTTCTGGCTTTGATTTTAATATTTTTGAATGTTTTTTTTTTGCATAGGATAGCTGGGGGCGATCAACAACCAGGCTAGGTTTTACTTTTTCGATTTTAGTTTCAGTTTTCTTTTATTATGATAGTTTCAATTTCAGAACCGATTCCACCAGTTCCGAAAGTATAAGTAATTTTTTTTTTTTAATATCTCTAACCAAAACCGAAAAAGTAAAAAACAACCCGGTTGTAGATCGTTCTCAGCTATCCTATGCAAAAAAAATCATTTTAAAATATTAAAAAGGACGCGAGATATTTGAAAATAACGCTCCCATAGACTTAACATTAGCGCTTACATTTTTTTCCCGTCACTACACTGTAAAAAAAGGATTAAATTACGGAAATACTACTGGCAATCTAGACGATAGTACTATTTCCGTATTTTAACGGAACTTTTTCCCTTTAAATTACAGAAAAAATCCGTTAAATTCCGGTCTAAGTGCTGGCGTCTAGATTGCCAGTAGTATTTCCGTATTTTGGTAATTTTTTTTTTTTCTACAGTGTTGTATGTGTTCTCAAAGGTAACCTAAAGATATTTTTTGTAACGCAAAGGGAACGCGAAAATTTATCATTAACTATAATAATGTTAAACTGAAAATAAGGAGACTGTATGGTAAAATATTACATTTTATAAATGTCTGCTAGGTAACAAATTTATTTTCTGATACCTAGCTGTAACGAAACCCTGGTTTAAACGGAATTCTCATTATTCCCCTAAAAATACCCTGCAATTGTATCTGCAAAGACGCAAAAAACCCATCTAAAAAGGTATTTAGAACCTATTGTTTATGTTTCCGTCTTACCAAGTTTTATAGTGTCATGTTCTCAGCATGAGGGGGTCGAATTTTAATTACAACTAGGACCCGCATTTTTCTTGAACTCCGCCTTTTTTTTTTTTTTTTTTTTTTTTTTTGAGGGAAAATAAAATTTGATATCGATACGAGTGTGTTTCGAAAGGTTATTAGCCCGACAAAGAAAATGAAAAAAATTTGACAATATTTAATTTTTTTTAACGTAGTTCCTTACATCTTAAAAAAATTAAACCAACGAGTTTCCGACTTTTTATTATCTTTAGCATAATATGCCTTATCTAACTTTGGAAATGAAGTGGTGGTCTCTGCTTTAACCCCATATTTTGAAGTGAATTTCCGACTACCGAGCCATTTCTTCAGGCTTGGGAAAAGGAAATAATCGCTGGGAGCAAAATCCGGTGCATGTGGAAGCACTACAGAGCGTAGGTCATTGACTTTCGTAGCGAAAACTACAAGCATGCGTGCAAGAGCACTGCTGTGGTGAAAGAACACGTATTTGTTGCTCAGGTATAGACGTTTTGTCGGAATAAGCACTCTTTAATTGGTCCCGTAGAAATGCATAACAGTGTCCGGTGACGATTCTACCTTTTTGCCGGTGCTCTATGATCACCACACTTTGTGAATTCCCGAAAACCGTATCCATGGCTTTTCCAGCAGATGGAACCGTTTTCACTTTCTTTAGCGCAATTTCAGCTGCTCTTTCACATTGTTTAGATTGCTGTTTCATCTCTGGTGAATAATGGCGAATTCATGTTTAATCCACCGTTATAAGACGTTGATGAAAATCAGAAGATTGGTTAAGTTTTCTAACTTAACTTGAAATCACCATAGTCCACATTACTAAAGGCAGTGTGCCATCCGCACTACCTTCTTTTGAAAAAAAAAATCGAACAGTGAAGATGGAGAAACTCATAAAATGATAAAGAAAGGAGGGGGGGGGTCGTGAAGAGGGAGACCAATTTCACGAGGTTTAATTTGATTATGTTAATAAATGAACTGTTTTCATGAAGGAATTTTCAGCAGAAAGTCCACCCAAATTAGCATTTCATTGCAAAGTATATATATGTGATAAAATCATAATAAAATCTCCACTTTTGAATTTGCCAAATTCGATCTATAAGCGATGTTCTAATGGAGGCAAATCAGACAAATTTCTACCACTTATTTTAAAATGTTATTATTGTCTTAATTAACTGAAGTTATTAAATAGGATAAAAAAAAATTAAAAAATTATTAATAGAAGTATGCCTACTTCATCCTCGTGAAATCGGAAGCTACAGTTCGATCCAGCACATTTCGGCCTGAAACTTTTTCTATAAGCAAGCCTCTATGATTGAATACGAGTCATAATTGATTGTATCAGTTTATAAGTCTTTGTTGGCTAAATATTTGAAAGTAGAGGTCTCCTCGGAGGGAAATTTCTTGTTCCTGGAACTTGACAGTACAATTAGCAGTAAAAAAAAAAAAAAAAAAAGAAAAAAAAATTACGTTTTATGAATCTAAAACTTTAGCCTGACTCAGTTTCTACAAAACATGTCGATATTTTTAAAACAACGTTATTCTACATTATTCAAAAGCCAGATTTACGCATAGTTTTTATTTTCAGATTATTTTCGAAATTCATGGAATACAAGGAATAGTAGCAATGTTAATAATTATTTAGACTACATTGATGACTACATCGAAGAGGCCTTTTAATCAAAGCAAAAGTCAGTTCCTACCTACAGAAGATTTTTCTTCGCATTCAGTGAGACAAGAAAATTGTTTATTAATAGATGTTACGTATAGAAAATACAGCATTAATTTGCAGAAATACTGTTTATAATTAAGTGAATTAAATCAAGCAATCCGCTAGAAGCAGCTTCAAACAATCAACAATTAGGCATTGTTTTCCAACAAGACTGCTAGACCACATGTATCTAGCCCACTTCAGACACAAACTGTTATAATTGAGATGAAATGCTTCAATCCAAGAACCATTCTCCAAAACTTGCATCGTCGTATGACCGTTTATTTAGATCACTTCAAAACATTTTGAGGATAAGATATTTTATTTTTTGGAAGATTTGAGAAAATACATCGATTCTTTAGCCAGATGAGCGCTAATTATGTAACTGCTAGGAATTGAAATTTACACGAAATACATTTCCTTTAATTTCCATCAACAATATGCGACAAACTTTTGCATCCGTCCCAAAAATTGGAATTTGGTAATAGATTCTTCTCTGGTCTTTTACTATGAATTTTAATAACACTCGATCTTTACTTTCAATTTACATTGGTATCCTGTTAAAGATTGCGTTAGTTAACATTTTTATTTCATGTTGTATTGTAATGGCACATTCTTTCGTTTACTACAATTCATTATTCAATCACACAATTTTATAAAATGATTAGAGAGGAAATTACGGCTCACAAAGCAACAGTTAGTAAATTTGTTATTAGCTTTTCAAGAATTATAGGAGAATGATAATACCGTCATCAACAAGTCTATCACTGTGAAAGTCTGCATTATATACGTAGAAAATGTCAGTAGGACATTTTTAACAAACTGATAAAAACATTTTCTGGGCACCAATGAATGGCAGCTTACCATTGTCTTGATCGGCAAGTTCAAGTAGAGGCTGCAAAGTAAAACCAGTGATAATTTACCAAGCTAATTTATAAACTAGTAAAAACAGTTTCTTAGCAACAACGAATGATAGCTTAACACTGTCATGATCGGTAAGGTCAAGTAATGACTATAAACTAAAAGCACTGCTAATTTACCAAATTCCGATATAGGACACAGATTGGTAAAGGATATTACGGCAACTCCTCCTGATTATTAACTGGGAAGTAGAGGAAGAAGATGGAGAATCTCTGGAGATATTTGACTGTGAGCTTTCAACTGACAAAGTAAAAAAAATCTCTATCAGCAATGCGGGGAAAATAAAATTGTAACTTAGTCTAAAGATAAAGATGCAGAAAATAAATTTATTTTCACTGATTTCTGATAAAGAAAAAGAATGCTTTGGTAAAATTGGAAGAAATTCGAAATATTGCTTTGAAATGGAATTCTATGAAATTCATTATCAGAATTGCATATCAATGTAATGGTAAATCAAAGCAGTTTTCAGAGAAAATAAAAACAAAGTCTTTCTCAAACAATTGTAAAAAAAAAAAAAAAAAAAAAAAAAAAAAAAAAAAACAGCTGTATTTGTTACAAAAATCTCCAAATTCAGAGTAATGAATTAAAAAAGGTTTTTATACACAATCTAGGTATAAAAACACAGATAGGATGTTTTTGTGCCTGTCCACAGATTCCTAAAGAGTGATACAAGATTTCACAGGAAGGGATTTGTTCGACGGGTGGCAATTGCACAGACCATCAGCTCATCAAGTTGAAGGCTGAAATTTTAGGATTAGATAGAACTCAATTAGCATATTAAAATGCAAATGGTCTGATAAGTCATATCTTGATAGAAAACACCTGCACACCGGAGTTTAGTTTTTGATCGATTGGTTTATCATTGTATTTTGCAGCACCCAAATGTATGAAAATATTGAAGTTTGGGTGCATGAAAACACAATGGTAAACCTGCGGATCAACCACTAAATTGATGTTCTGCAGATGGTTTCCACGAAGATACGACTTGGCAGACCAATGCATATAGCTTGTATATAAAATAAACGGTCAAGTACGAGTATTACTCGCGCTCAGAGAGTTCCGTACAATAAATATATGAATTATTAACTGTATTATTTAAAAAAAATAATGAAACTTTGTAAAAACCTATACAACGTAGAGTTGGGTATAGCTGTATATATTAGAAAAGTATGATTGAGTATACCACAAAGGTTCAAAGAGATATGAAGCCGAAATAAAATTAAATATTGCTATTTTGTATAATTCTTTTTTTAAACGTATCTTAATCTGCATGTGGTGAACTTAATTTGGTACTAACAATAAAAGTACTGCATATTTAAATTTCATTTGGCATTTCATAAAACTAAATTCAACATAGAAATATTTTTCTTTTTACAGTGTAGATGAAATAAAATCCTTGTTCAAAGTTTAAACTTGGCGTTGTACTACGCGCGCTTCGAAAGGAGGTCGCAAAGATGCAACTCGACTTTGTCCGTGCCGCGTTTTTTCAAATAGGTCTTTAATTATCATTTAAAGACACGGGAGGCGTATTGAGAGATCCACTCAACGCAAACTAGTCGCGAATCCCATAGTATTTATGCGATTAATTATAATTAAATTGGTCTGTTTTTAACAATTTGACGTTTACTGCTTTTATGCTGCTACTGGGTATTGCATTACACATATATATCATTAAAAGTTGTTATCTAGTATTTAAAAACCGATGGTATATAGAGTACGCCGCCTCTGCCATTATGTATGTCCAAACCAACCGTGTCTTTAAGGGTTAAGGCTCCTGCCCCTGCCAGCGAAGACAATCACGAGCTAATGCTAATCGTATAGGGAAGGATTTTTCTAATATCTATTTTGTATTTCGATATTTAAATTTTTTTTGGCATTATATAGCCGAGATCCGTCTCTACATCGCACCTTTCTTTACTTTTTCCTCCCCATCGGATTAGCATTAGCTCGTTAGTGTCTTCGCCGGCAGGGACAGGAGTCTTAATATCTCGGCGAATTACCGACGATTTTTTTTCGAAAATCATTATAAACAATGCTTTTATACTTTTGATACGATAGGTACCTTTAGCGCTCTTCGATACCTTTGCTGAATGCCCGCAAATAGAAATCTGTATGTAACAGAAAAATGCGATTTTATGAAAAACTATGCCACCTAGGGCAATCTCTATAATTTTCCTGCGAGTATTAAATTAACCTCTACTACCTCTAATTTTTTTCATAATTTTAGTTTCAGTAGATTTGAAAATAGATGGGGGGGGGGGGGGGGGGGGCACATTTTTGCACTACATTTTCGACGATATCTCTGAAAATATAATATCTAAAATTAAAAGAAATGTATTTTTGAGTTATGCGTTACGGAATCTTTTAACCGATGCCCCAAACGATACACAAAGAAAATATATTTCTTCTTTAAATAACATAATTATCCCCTCAACGTTTTTCCCACATATATTTGTGAATGTTTAATAATCTGTAAATATGTGGGTCAATAGTCTTTATTACATCTCCCAATTTGAACTTCCCACGTTCCGTAGTTTACGAGTAAAATGGCTGTGTCAGACAGACACAGGAGTGATCTTATAATGATTCCGTTTTTACTTTTTAAGTACGGAACCCTAAAAATCATGATTATTGCAACTGAGAAATACAAAAACATAAGAAGATGAATTATTGAAAATAAATAAAACAAGAAAGGAAAACCATGTGTCAAGTATGGATTATGAACCCTTTCCTAGATTTTTAGTTCAGTTAGAAAAACACATAACACATTTGAATATACACATTTATTAATTCCTAACAATAGACGGAAACGTACTTCAATTGTTTTGTGATGCTCTGTATGTTCCTTATAAATTTTTATACACGCCACATACTGAGCTGAAATTTAATTCAGAAATAAATACGCTGAAAATTACTGATATCACACTTCTAAGGCTAACATTAGCTTAAGAATTGCTATCCATGGACGGCCATGTATCCAGTTTTTTGTCATATCCCTATTTATTTATATGCTACAATGTCACTTAGCCGACGGGACATTTAGCAGACAGCAATTAGACGACAGGATGTTTAGCCGACAGCGACTATTAGCCGACAAGACAGTTAGCCAAGTTAGCCAACAGAGGACAATTATTCGACATGGACATTCATCCGACAGGATATTCATCCGACTTAACTGTAACGTAACTGTAACCTGATCTTAACCTAATTATAACCTAAGCATAAACTAACTGTAGCGTAACTGTAACCTAACCAATACCAAACTGTAACGTAACTATAATCTATCTGTAACCTAAACGTAACCTAAGTGTAAGATAACCGTAACCTAACTGAAACCTAACAGTAACCTAATTGTAGCCTAAATGTAACCTAACTGAAACCTAACAGTAACCTAATTGTAGCCTAAATGTAACCTAACTGGGACGTAACCGTAATCTAACTGTAACTAACGTTTACCTAGTTATAACCTAATCGTATGCTAACTGTAATGTAACTGTAACATAACTTTACCATGACCAAGCTCTAACCTAAGCGTATTCTAATTATCACCTAAACGTAACCTAACAGTTATTTAACCGTAATCTAAACGTAACCTAACGGTAACCTAATTATAAAGTAACCGTAACCTAATTGAAACCTAACAGTAACCTAATTGTAGCCTAAATATAATCTAACTGCGACGTAACCGTAATCTAACTGTAACTAACCTTTATCTAATTATAACCTAATCGTATGCTAGCAGTAATGTAACTGTAACACAACTTTACCATGACCAAGCTGTAACCTAAGCGTAATCTAATTATCACCTAAACGTAACCTAATTATAACCGAACAGTTACCTAACCATAATCTAAACGTAACCTAAGTGTAACGTAATTATGAAGTAACCGTAACCAAACTAAAACCTAACAGTAACCTAATTGTAGCCTAAATGTAACCTAACTGGGACTTAACCATAATCTAACTGTAAATAACGTTTACCTAGTTATAACCTAATCATATGCTAAATGTTATGTAACTGTAACATAACTTTACCATGACCAAGCTGTAACTTAAGTGTAATCTAATTATCACCTAAACGTAACTTAATTATAACCTAACCGTAATCTAAGAGTAACTAATCGCAATTGTAACCAAACTGCAAATTAACTGTAACCTAGCGGGAGGTGCATAATATGAAAGAGTGATCAAAGGGCTGCCCAGTCCAATGATATATCACTTGAGGGATGTCGGAAAAGTCAGAAAAATGCTCCCGGTGATACAAATTGGGGGAGGGGGAACGGGAGGTACATAATATGAAAGAGTGATCAAAGGGCTCCAATGCGATGTATCTCATGAGGGGTGTCGAAAAATGTTAGAAAAGTACCGGCTAATTATACTATCAGCTAAATGTCCTGTCGGTTAATCGCCTTTTCGGCTAAATGTCCTCCCGGCTAATTGCCACGTTCGGCCAGTTGCCTGTCGGTCAATTGTCTGTATTGCTAAAATTATTACTATATGTCCGTTTCGATCAATTGTCCTGTATGCTGTATGTAAATTTCAGCTAATTGTGTTGTCGGCTATATGTACGTATCGGCTAAATGCACGTCTCAGCTAACTGCAATCTGCTAAATGTCCTGAAGGCTATTTGGTTGTCGGCTAAATGTCTGCGACCGGCTACGGGTCAAACATCTATGCTAAAAGTAGTTGAGCTTGAAAATGCATAAATCAAATTAAAAAACATCTTTAAGTAATTCATAGTCATTCTCGGCACTACTGATGAAATCTTTTGTGTAGTGTCTATGCAACGGAATAGCAATAATTTCAGCAATACAGACAATTTGCCGACAGACAACTGGCCGAACGTGGCAATTAGCCGGGAGGACATTTAGCCGAAAAGACGATTAGCCGACAGGACATTTAGCTGATAGTATAATATGCCGGTACTTTTCTAACATTTTTCGACAACCCTCATGAGATACATCGCATTGGAGCCCTTTGATCACTCTTTATATTCTATGCAATTCATATACACCACCTATGTGCCTGTGCAAAAATATTAGTTTAACTTAACTTATACCATAACTTATCATAAATCAAACATATCATAATTTAAAACTCACTATCAGCAATCATCCCTAATAGTCCACGCAAATTAAAGTAAATACACCTTCAACCCGAGCAAAATTGCAATAGAAGCTCTGTTAACTGATTTTTAATCCGTAACCATTACTGAGAAATATAACCAAAATCAGACAAAATCCGATCACGGGAACACCCTTAAAAACAGATTTCAAAAAGGACTGAATCATATGCCGTTTTGCGTTGTTGTCGCTGTTGTATAGCTTTTAGTTGAGACGGAAGACGACAGAGGGCAGCACTAAACAATTTAGACTGCATATATTCATTTTTTATCGTACAACTGATAACCAATAATGCTTTTGGAACAGATAAAGTAAAGTATCTATAACTCATTCTAAACTGCATTACTACTAGACCGATCTCCTAACAGTCATCCGGTATGCGGTGAGTTTTTCAAGCTCCGGCGATGGGGAGATATATCTCCGGCCTTAGGCAAGCCCTATACTATATTTTCTTTCTACATATTAAGTCTTCCTGAACATTTTAAGCCCTACCGCATCAAAATCGGTCCAGTGGTTCGCGAGATACAGTTCTTTTAAATTTCTCTACTTTGTGTTAATCCCGTTCCTCTATTTCATGTATCCGCAATTGCAACTGGCTCCGAATCGATTCCAGTGCTTATAAATGCTAGTTGTGCATAACTTTCCCAGGCATCGGAACATTTTTAATAATATGCTTTAGGGAATTTTTCAGGGCAAATATCAGTATTTTTTAATAGAAGAATAAGTCTGGCTTAAACGCGCGAAATTTCGCCTTATTTAAGAAGTAATTTTCTATAAGAAAATACTGGTACCGAAAAATTTCCTGGCTATAAAATTTTAGGACACGCACGACATTTCATCACCAATTTACTTTGTTAAGGGGACTTTAAGCAAAGATATCGATATTTTTTATACATGCTGTGCTGTGATTGTGATCTGACCAGAGTAGTTTGTCAAGTCAGTGTTTTTCAAGATTATATTTATGGTGTTAAATGATTATTTAACAGCGGATTACTACATTATTTGTGTAATTTGAAGCTTATACAACACTAGTGAGTGAGTTTTAGATTCTTTTTATAAATTTTAGTATTTTAATGAGCCTCTGAAAAGTACATGCTTTACCATTGGCGGCCATTTAATAATGCATCTCTGTGGAGATTATTGTAATGTTAACCTTTTTTAATTAATCTCTAACCTCTAACTTACATAATAAATGCTATAAACAGCTCCATACTGTGCTTTTTATTAACGTAAGTGTATATACTTTGCTCTGTTGCCAGTTTCAATTCAAAATATCAATATTAAGTGTACTAAATGATGTTTTGAAAATAGTTAAAATTTGTGTTCTATGCTAACTTTTAGCTTCAAACTCCCATAGGAATAACATTGGGAGTGTGTAACTTTTATAAAATTATCAAAAATACCTATAAGAGACAGCAGACAGAAGAGGAGCAGCAATGACATTTAAAAAGTGGGCGATGTACTGGAACACATATCGCCATTTAATTCTCATTCTACTCTACGCAAAACTGTTACAGGCGTAACAGCTAAAAAAGAAGTTAATGTTGATGAGTTGCACTCATTTGGTATGATCATCATCTCCAAAATGATAGGGAAGGATATATTTAGGTATTCGGCTAAAAGGTCAAAGAAAGTGAAAACTCTAGGATCTGCTGCCGCCATTTGTAGTTATAAAGATGACTTAGATATGCAAATAGATCCAGCGCTCGTCTTCCAAAGAATGATGATTACTGGCACTTGTGGTGAAATGAATCTCGGAGATGTCATGCGTTATATACCGTGTGCGTACCCTGCAGCATTATTTGAATCACCAAGTATGATGAGGAATTCAGACAAATCTCAGTTAGCTCAAGCACTAGTCAAACACATTATAAATTTACACAATGAAAAATATGACAACGTGGAAAGTACAGAAAGGTACATATTGGATGGAGGATCTTTCTTGCGTCGCATTTCCTGGTGCAAAAAATGATACATATGAAAACATTGCTACGTCTTACGCTGATTTTATTGTTAAACAATATGGAAAACATATCATGGTTTTTGATAATTACATTGGGTATCCAACAATCAATGATGTGGCTCACAGATGACGCTACAAAAAAAAAAAAACAACAACAAAAAAAAAACAGTAGAGATATTAATTTCAGCCCATACGTGAAATTTATTGGAAAAAAGGAAGAGTTTCTGGACAATGAAAAAACAAGCAAGCAATGACTTCCCTCATAGGCGAATTGCTTAAGAAACAAGGCTGTACTGTTCCCAACACAGATGGGGATGCCAATATAGACATTGTTCGTGCTCCAGTCTCATCTTCAGAGAATGCACATGCACATACCACTGTAATAGGTGAAGATACCGACTTGCTGATTCTCCTTCTTTAACAGGCAAAGGATAATGGCTTCAAGCTATACTATCGCAGTGACATAAGACGAGGATCATGTTCCAAACCAGTCAATCATATCCTCAACAAGCAATCTCTGTTAGGTCGTGAAAATTGCAACGTCCTTCTGTTTCTTCATGCTTTCACGGCATGCGATACAACATCCAGAATTTTTTCGATTGGGAAATCCTCATCATTTCTCAAACAGATAAACAAGACAGAGCTCCGTTCTATTGCAAAAATATTTTGTTCAAATTCAAGCCTACATTCAGATATGGCTGAGGCTGGAAGAAAAGCAATGCTTATGTTTTATGACTGCAAGGCACTGGATTCTATAGACAAACTATGTCCCCAAATGTTGGTAAGGAAAGTAACTACAGTAAAATCATTTATTGCACCTGAACGTTTGGCTCCGACCGATTCTTCTACAAAATATCATAGCTATCACACTTACTTACAAATAAATATCGGAAGAAAGAACCAAGCCAGCAGAATGGGGCTGGTATGTAAAAAAACACTCGTACTACCCAATACTCTGCGAGTGACTACCAGCTACAGATTATTTACTTAATATGATTCCATGTTCTTGAAAGACAAACTGTGCTACTTTACGATGCTGATGCAAGCGTAATTGATTGGCCTGTTCTACAGCTTCTGGGGTGTGCCAAGTCAATGGATGTAACAAGAACTACCTAACTTCTAATTATAAATATGATGAAAACTATTGATACGTTTTTTTCTTCAGTGGAACATTTCTGTAAAAATGAACTTAAGCAGTAATTTGTCAGAAATAGTAGACTTTTGTGTACTGTTTATCGTTTTTGACTATACTTCAAAGTTAAATTGTGAAAATAAAGCGATATATTTCCGTAAGCGATATATTCTCTCCCTTAGTTCCAGAAAATCCCCTCCGCCATTTTGAAATCCGTATATAGGGGTGTTCCCATGCTCAGATTTTGTCTGATTTTTAGTATGCTATTAAGCAGTAGTTCATGATTAAAAAATTCTGTAAAAAGCTTCTATTGCAATTTTGCCCATGTTCAATCACAAAATGCCTGGACTATAATGTTTCCCTGTAAATGAACAATAAATTCGATGCACACCATATTCTTATCCAAACATCTTGCACTCTTTGTCTCCCCTTCTTCCGAAATTTCGTTTCCCGTTTTGCTCCCCTTACAGTATCAAGGTTTAAAATCTTTAAAATTCCTTAATATTTTCTTTAATTTTCTGTTTTATTTGTTACTTTAAACTAACAATAAATAGTCAGTCATAAATTTCGTTATCAATTTATTTCACCATATTCATTTCATTAAAAGTTCTTGTAAATTGCCTCCATCGAAAATGTCATTTCTCCCTTTTGCTCCCTCATCCACGGTAATATATTTTAAAATAAAAACCCTTTAAAACTCTTTAATTTTTTTAAATCTTTTCTGCTCAATTTGCCACTTTATTTTAACAATAAACAAACGATCATAAAAATTTCTCCCCCCCCCCAACCCCAACTGAAATTGGTATTTCCTCCTCGCCTCTCCTTCTTACCAAGCATCTGAAATTTAAAGTCCTTAATTTTTCTTCGTTTAATTTTTTTTTTAACTTATTTGTAAATATTTTCTAAGGTAAGTAAATAATAAGTCGCCGATAAACTTCCGTCCCCCCCCCCCGCAAAAAAAGAACTAATTCTGCTTATTCCTCTTTTTTTTCCCTCAGATCACAAAATTTTAACCTTAAAAGTCATTGCTTTTTTAAAAACATTTTGTACTCTATCTGTTAATTTATTGTAATCATAAATAATCATATATCTATACTCCTCCCCCACCAAAATTGACGCTTGCTCTGACTCTACCCTTACCAAGAACACAAAATTTAGTCTTAGTAAATAAGTCATCAAATAAAATCCCCCCCCTTTTTTTTCCGTTCCCTTATTTAAGTTTAAAATCTTTGAAAGTCTTTTTTTAATACATTTTCAGCTTTAATCTGTTTCATATTGAACAATAAATAATCGATTATATAATTTCTTCCACCCCCATATAATATTGACGTTTTCTTTTCTCCCCCCATTATTTCCATGCTCATAAAATTTAAAGTCTCTAAAACTCCTAATTTCAATGTTTTTGCCCTATTTGTAAATCTTTAATGAGTTACATAATCGGTCATCTATTAAATCCCCCCCCCCCCCAAAAAAAAAAAAAAAAAATCTGTTTCTTGATTTGTCTTACCCTCAACTCATGAAGCTAAAAAATCTAATTTACAGTCTTTAAAACTTTTTAATTTTTACTTTTTTTTCGTCCTAATTATAAATCTTTATTATCTATAATATTAACTAAATCATTTCAACTATGTACGAAAGTGTTAACAATAAAGCGATAGGTGTACATTTAATTGTGCATAAAAAACTTTTTAACTGTATTTTCAAAGGAAAATGTCTTTAGAGAGATATTTGTAAGGAAAATATTGTGGTTTCTCGTCAACGTGCAAGTAAATTCTCAAAACCTTTCGAAATCATTTTATTCCGACTAGCTCAGAAAGAACCATCAAACGTAGATACCAAAGGTGCCTCAGTAATCGACTGAACCGAGTATGTCCATAAAGAAAAAAGAAAAATCATGCGTCTACGTCGATACATTCCAACACTTACAGAACACTGTAACAAAACTTCGCCGTTTAATAAAGTAAAGAAGATATCTAACTAAACATTTGTAATACCTATGACACGTTTGAAAAGCAGATTTCAACAATTGCACCCAAAACCTGGATGGTACTCCAATTCTTTTGTGCAGCTCATATGATATATGCAGTTCATATGAGGCAGTGTATATGATATATTTGTACTGCATATATTTGTACAGATTCTACATACTATGTTAAAATTTAGTTTTGTAAGAAAATACATAAAACAGTTGAAAATTCACCCTCGGCAATTTCTACTAATAGACGGAAACATACTTGAATTCTTCTGTGCATTTCTGTATATAGAATACAGATTTTTATACACGTCAAACAGTATTAAGCTGAATTCTAATTCAGGCAAAATCATGCTCAAAATTACTGAAATCACACTTGCAGGAATTATTTTCTATCGGCGGCCCATGTATCCAGTTTTTGGAATATCCCTGCATAGGATTTTATTTGTATGATACAAACATCTCTAAGCATATTAAATGTAGTTGAGCTTGACCATTTATAACTAAAAAAAACCTAACATCTTTAAGAAATTCATACTCATTCTCAGCAATGGTTACAAATTCTTTTGTGTGGTCCTGTATAGGGTTTGTAAAATATGTGCACACCACGTAGTGCGCAAAAATTTAGTTAAACATAAAAACGCATTTTGTAATTGAAAATGTACTTTCAGCATTAATTTTTAATAGCTATATCGGATACAGTATTGTATCAAAATATTTTATGTTTCCCTGTAAATGAACGCTAAATGAAATACAGACCATATTCGAATGTAAGCATCTTGTAGTAAATCAAAGTAATGTGTATCTATTTCGTCATGTTTGAAATAGTGTAACGTGATCAAATACGCTACAAACAGTTTTTCTCGTACACTGTTAAAAATTTGCAGCATTCTGGCAGGTCATTTGACCGTTTTTTCCGAAAACGGTTACACAACCGTGATTTAACACTATTCAGACCATATTATTGGCCATTTTGTGGTCAGAATACAGTTAAATTATGGTTATGAAACCGTTTTTTCAAGAAACGGTCGAATGACCTGCCAGAATGCTGCAAACTTTTTAACAGTGTAGACCATATTGAACCAAGTTCTTTTGTCTGACCCCGTAAATAATTGTTAAATGCTCATCTTGTACAGAAAGTAGGCTAAGGACACCTCAGAAATTCATATCAATTTCATTATCTTTGTGACAGAGTAATATCAATCAAATACGCCGCAAACGATATTTCTTCACATAACGGAATACTTTTGAGTCCCCTATACTCGTACTTTAAGCATTACACATAACATAGTCTATAGTAACAATTTTAAAGTGTGTCTCAATGTACATAAATTTAACTGTGTTTAACATTGTGTAACACTATTAAAATACATCCTAAATAATCCCCCCCCCCCCACATAGACCATAATGTAGCGAATACTTTTGAGTGCATCTGTAAATGAACCATGAATGGTGCACCGAACATACCATGATGATTTTCAATATCGAATATCAATTACATGGCAATCCGACTATATTTACGCTAGTTAGAGCACGGATAGACAGACAGACGGACGGACAAACCCAATTCATAAACACTTTTCAACTTTCTTGGAAAGTGTTTAAAATGAAAAAATGTAAATGAAAATAAAAGTATTTTATTGTTATTTAGGTTACGAACCGCTACAAAAAACATTCTTAACTGTCTGCATCATTTAAAAAATATTTAGTGTACAGAAATCTCTCCCCCCCCCCCCCCACACACACCTGAATTTACTCCTATGCACTTAAAATTTCAAATTGTGAAAACTCCTTTATGTTTTATAACTTACTTGTAAAAATAAAATATAATCTAAATTTTCTTCCGCCTGAAACCTTTCTGCTAACATCACACAAAGTTTTGAATATTTGGAAAACTTTATTTTTTCTGTCATATATTTTAGTGCTAACAACAATAAATTATGTACTATACCTATAAATGACTACGCTGGGATTTAGATATATAGCCCCCCCCCCCTTCTCCTCAAAATTAATATTTCCCGTTCTCCCCTCCACCCCTCTACAGTACAAAATATACAGTTTATTTGGTTAACCTTTTCTCTCCTAATTTTATGAACATCTTATTTTTAACCTTCAATGTTGTTTAGCTTTTATATATCTCTTGATAAATTTCATGTTCTAAAAAGAACCCCCACAAAAGATGGTTATTTTAGAATATTTGTATCTGGTATTTCCCCCCTCATTCAATATCTCCCCCCTTGATTTTAAATGCAATTTCGTTATGTGAAATAAAATAGTTTTTATACTGCGCTAATTTCAATTTTATGTTTGTAAAAGCTGTAAAATGAACTTGATGATTAAAAAAAAGAAATATATCTGAATAAAATAATCATTTATTTTCTGAAAGTCAAATCGCTTTAATTTTTGCACCCTTATTATAAACAGATTAAAATTCTTTTTACGGCTTTCAGCGTTATCCAGATTCTCCACAAAACATACGGCTTTGATCTACGCTGGACAGTTGAAAAAAGAAATCTCTTAGACCACCTGAAACCTATTGGAAATGATCCAAGAATATTCTATTTGCTGATTGGAAGAGCTCGCTTGTCAATCATTTGAATTTAGACCATCCTTTCAATTCAGCTAAAATGCCAGCAGCCATCTTGATTTCTTTTTGTCCGTGACTGCAGTGGGGTCTTAATGAAGAAAAAGTGAAGTTAAAATAGCAAAAAATAACACATTGCATATAGTTAATCATGAAAATCATATAAAAATTTGTAAAGATGCAATTATATCACGGAAAATCGGTGAATAAAATTTGAATAAACAAAATTTGAAGTATAATTTCAATTCTTCTCTTTTCGTAAGATTTTATCATATTTTCGGCAAAGATCTTGAAGGTTTGTACACGTTTCATGGAACCACTTTTGGCACCTCATGCATTGTATCCAGTAATCCTTTTTGGTTGTGGTTTTATATTCTTCTCCACAACCAACACACAACCTCCTCATACAATTCTATTCTCTTGGAATCTGTAGAATCTAATAATTTCAAATGTATTTCATCTTCCTCGTTACACGAAGTATCATGTTTTTGTTTTTTTCTCGCGTTTATTTTAGATTTTTCACGGTTTTAAGTTTATTTATCAACTTTATTGGGATGGACGTTTCAGAAGTTTTTCAATATTTTCTGACACAAAAATACATCATTAGGCCCTATTATATTATTGCTACTGTAATCTTTATATTAGTTAAAATTTAAATAAATATATCAATTAACATAAGTATAAAGATACAAATTATGTAATTATTTTAAAAATAATTATATTTTGTTAAATATCCATTTCGTATAATTTTAAAATATTGATTATATGTGGCCATCTCTCCTAAATTTGATGGACAGATTGCCACCCAGTTTAAAGTGTCACTCCACAATTGCTCGTCATTTTTAGACTTAAAAACAAAGACTGGATTATGTATGTGCCTTAAAAGTCATTATAGTAAATAAAAATGTAGCATAGGTACTGGAAAACATTCAGATACCTAATTCAAAAACTTTATCCAACCACTAAATTAAATAAACAGTAAAATTACCCTTTTTCTTATAATTGAAAAACACAGCTGCACGTCGCAGTGAATGAACACGTTGAACTGTTTCTTGCGAACAAAGTTTATGCTGCAATCTATGACATAGTTTTTAAAATATTTAGAATTTCCATCTCTCCTCTATGACCATCTATCCTAGATTTACCCTATACGTAGCACCTATAGTTGTCGTCTGGCCCGTCGTTCTATTTGAATGTCCGCATATAACAGCTCAAAAACTACATAACAGAATAGTTTGGAATTAATATATTTAATCGTTATAGAATTTTATTGAATTATTTAAGATTTCATTAAAATAGAATTAAAACTTTAAAATATATTAATAAAAGTCCTCTTCATTCAATTAAATATCTTCATACGTAATTCATTCAAAGATATCCTATGATAGGTAATGATTGTAGGTTGCCGTGGTGATTACGTCATATTTAAGATGGAGTCCTATTATTTCCGTTATACGGAATTTAATACAGATAGTCATCATAATTTTTTTATTCATGTATTCGTGCATAAAAGTCCAACAGAAAATTCACCAAGATCTGAATATTTATAAAAACTAGTTATAGTACGAACGCACTTAATTTTCCCGAATTGTTAATATTTTGAGGGCAATTTTTTGACGATATACATTTCTCTCTCTGATTATACATTCGTTCGAATCATGAAATTTGTTATGAAGCCATGAAGAGTATATACAGATACAATTTTACATGCTACTTTTAGCATTTTTTTTCTCCTGGAGAATGCTTAGTTGCATTTTAACCTCAAAATCCATGTTCCATGTAGTGAGAAATGCCTTCAATTGTCTTCTCGTGCCCCAAAATGGTAAAATACAAAATTTAGTCAAAATCGTTAGAACCGTTTATAAGATAAAATTTACACACACACATACATACACACACTTTTTTTTGCTCGTATTATATAAGGCTTATAAGGAAATACAGATTTTTTTTTAAATTATTAAAGCTGCAGAGAAAGCGAAATAAATAAACTGAAAAAGATGAGATAACTAAAACAGCGTGGATGGATTTTGATTTAATAAAAAAGGCGGTTGAAATTTTATCTGTAAAAGTAAAATCTATAAAAAAAAATAAAAGATTCGATTTTATTAGCATTTTAATATTTTTTAATGTAATAATGATATGTAGTTGTCGAAACTTCTTAATGCATTTTCTATATTGCGTATAGTTTGATCTAATTATTTAAACTAAATTTTAACATCCTAACGCATGGGAAGTTTTTTTGTACGGGGAAATTATGTTTGAGATTATTTTTGTTAATTATCCACATGAAAAATCGCGAAGTAAATTATTACTTATGTTTTTTGTTTGTTCACAATGTGATAATGCCACTCCGGAGTTACGTAACAAATATTGCTCAAAAAATTACAATTTTTAACTTGCACATACATTACAATATGCTTACTGTAAAGTTTTAACACAGCCCAATAACAACAATAAAACGATAAAATAATTTTTAAAATCTTTTTAATAGATTTCAGAATTAATAATTACTATAGTATAAAGATTGAGAAAAAAACTACTGTCGAACACATTGCAATGAGTACCGACATTTCTGTCAGAATCTCCTCATGGTAACAGATCATAACAAAAACAGACTTCACAAACTTAAATGCATTTTTTCAACACGTAAGTAACACACTAGTAACAGTTCACACACACACACACACACAAAAAAAAGCGCAAAATGGCAGAAAAAGATCATATAACTCCTGAGTTATACTACGCATTTAAGGGTTAAAGCAATTGTATGATATACACTGTGTTCACGTATAACCTGACCGACCTTTATTTTTGCAACTGTTTGTCCTAATTGCATACTTGAAATTAGAAAAAAAAATGTTTTAAATAAGGTAAAGAATTATTTTTAAAGCGATTTGGCTCAAGAAAAACATTTATTAAAAAATTACGAAATTTAAATTTTCATACTGTCCCCTGGTCCTATAGGGAAAAGTGGGGACAGATGCCGCTGAGATTATGGTTGCGACACTAGCGCTCCCTAGACCAATTTTAGTAGTTCGTAGTATTACTCTGTGTTGTGTTCTCTGTTGTATGCGTTTCCACAGCTTAATTGTCATATTTACATGCAGTTTTTATGGTTCGAACCTGCGTGGTAAGTTGCTAAAATTATCCTAATAAAGTTGTATTACATATTTTAAGCGAAATAAGTAGAGATTTCATCTCAAAACCGATTATAACTGTAGACTAGATCCTCGTAGAATACAGACATGTGCTTCCATTTCTCTCGTATCGTCCACAAACACAAAATGGCGGCGCGGCATCTTCCCCACCACTATGCGATGGATGCCGCACCGTGGTTACGGGACAGATGGCCGCCAAATATATTTTTGTGCTTCGGTTCAATAAATTCATCACTGTGATTTAAGTAGAACTTACATTTAAATGAACGTATATTAGCGCATTCTGCTACTTATAAAAATATTCTCAACAGTAGTGTTGGTAGGAAAACGTAGGCCTTTTACAATTCTTATTATTTTAACTGTCAAACAAAATTTCTCCTATCCCAATGGGTAAACGGGGCAAAATCCCCTTGGGTCCTATACAGCCAAGTAAGATGAAAGCAAAAAAAAAAAAAAAAAAAAAAAAAAAAAAAGATGGAAATATTACAAACACAGAGTTTATAGACAAGTAAAAAGACGAAGGAAATAAAAATCAAAAGAAACTAGAAAGCGTCAAAGGACGACAGCTTGGCAGAAGTAAAATGTGTAAAAATAAAAGGGAAGGGAAAGATCAACTTGAAAACACCTTACTTGTGGACGAAACTAAAATATGAATTATCTTCCGACAATGAAGAATTGCTCCTCTTATGTATTCTGATGGCAGTATTGGATTGGAATTTGATGACTCTGAATGTGTTAAGTGTCTGGAGTCTTATAAAGAAACAAAGTCTAAAACTTACACGATTCAGTACATCAAATTCAATCGATAACTGCATCAATAAGGCTCACTTTACTTTTGCAATGCGAAGTGTGGTGTGATTCTGGGCGAATGGAAATACAAAATCAAAGAATGAGAAGAAAGGCCAAAAATAAACAGACTATGGCCTAAATAGAATATAATTAATACTTACATTAAGAGCAAACTGCAATGTTCGCCTGGATGTAAACCAATGATTTATATCTTTTTTGTAATTATGCTGTCTATTGTTTCCAGTAATTATGCTATCCATTCATGTAAATTTAAATGTTTTTCTTTTCATTTCCAGTCTTAAGTTTCATTTTTTGAGCTTACACTTTTGCATTTTCGTTAAACTTTTCACACTTTAGTGATATATATAATTTTTGTAAGTTTACTGTTATTTATAAGTAGTTTGAGAAAATAAAAATGTGGTTTTCTTGAAAAAAAAATTATAACAGGATAGCTTTTTTCGCCATGCGGCATCTGACCCAGCACATTAAAAATGGTTTAAAAAATGAGGTTTGGGAAAATAATTACGCCTAAGTCAATTATGTCAAATTACGATGGTTTTAACTTGTTTAACGTAGAAATTAGATTCTAAAGTGTTTGATCAATGATTTCTGGTACTCAGTTTGTTGTTTTTGCCTCATTGTACATTCTACAAGAAGAAAAGTAAAACTACGGCACCTGTACCCACTTTACCCTAAGTGATATTTAGTAAAAAATTACTGTGACACTAACAAGTTAGAAAAAAATGTCCCATTCATCAAACATTAAAATTGGCCGAGTTATGAAACTTTGAAATGCATGACTTATGCCACTTTATTTGCATCTCAAAACAGATTATTTCGGCCATGCTTTCAGGGGTCGTATATAAAGTACTTAAACGCATTTCAAGGTATCTGCGCTTTGAAAGAAATCGTACAATTATTACGATTCAGTTTCAGATTAATGAAAATAATTGCATTTTAACATATGTTTTATTCTCTAAGGTTTTGTGGCTATGATTTCTTTTAACAAAAATTGTGTTATTTTCATCATGTTTTGTTTAACTTGCAACGATCTTCTTTCCAGTTTAAAATTTGTACCCGAACTTTAACTCCCTTTCAAATGTTCGATCGAAGTTTCATTTTTGCATACAAGATTTAAATCCGTTGACAATGTAATATTATTATGATTTTCGACGATTACCATCTTATACATGCTTATATTAGAGGAAAACACAAAAAAAATTCGGATAGATTACCGTCAACAAGTTTAAGAATGAGTTTTAGATTAGATAACATAAACCTTCGATGGTTGTGTTTTTTAACTTTTCAATTACGTTTTATGTATTTTTTAACGCCGAATGAAAACATTACCTTAACATTTACCCATCATGTTAGGATTTTTCGCAAATCGTAAATTTCAAGGTTAAAAAAGTGTGAAACACATGATACAATAAAATAGATGTAATACATTTTATTCAGTTTAATTTTATTTAATTCCATAGTATATTCATTTTTTTCGACTTATACTGGGTTTCTCACAGCTAAACAGCTCAGGGTTCCGAAGAGGTTAAGAGTGGAGTGGAGATCAGTTTTAACTTTTAGCTTTTTTAACTTGAAATTTGCAATTTGAGAAAACTCCTGACGTGATGGTTTAAAATGAAGGTAATTTTCGGATTCAGCTCTAAACTAGTTGGATGTGCCAATCCCAAAACTTTCTTCTATCTTATACTATCAAAACCTAGTTACACATGTTAATACTTCAATATTATTAGTTCAATACTATACCAACTTTGATTTTCATCTTAAATTAATGCTTAAGTCAATTATACGGACAAAAAACGAGTTAATCTATATCATGATATTTGTTAAAATTATTAATTTTTCCTTATTCTGTCGTTATCAGCTGTTTGCGAATAGCCGGCATAGCAGGAAGCGAGTTCCCGCCGCTGCATGAGCCGCCGATGCACAATAGAACTATGAAAAATCAAGAAAAGTATACAAAAATCACTAGCACGGAGCCCCTTTACCGCGCAATATTTCCAAATTCAACGAGAACCTGTTGGCCAAAGCCAAAAACAAGAACATTTTGATTCAATTGTATGCATAATTTTATACGCTGTTCGATGGTACAATAATGAAAATGGCACAGAGATCGGAATTATAGCACCCCCTTCTTTCGGAATTGTTTCAAGTTCAGGGAGGACTTGTTTGCCATAGCCAGAAACATGCACAAAAAATTTGGTTCAATTATATGGATAACTTCATACACTTTTCGATGGTACAATAATGAAAATGGTACAGACATCGCAATTATAGTGCCCCCTTCCGGCAGAGATTTTCCAAATTCAGGGAGGACCTTCGTGACATGAACAAAAATAAACACATAAAATTTGGTTCAATTCTATGCATAACTTCATACACTTTTCGGCGGTTCAATATTCAAAATGGCACAAAAATTGTACAAAAATCGCTATTACAGCGCCCTCTACGAGCGATTTTTTTACAAATTAAGGGAGGACCTCCTTGCCATAGCCAAGAACTTAAAAATTTTTTTGGTTCAATTCTATGCATAACTTCATACACTTTTCGAAGGTGCAATATTCAAAATCGCACAAAAATCGCTATTACAGCGCCCCCTAACGGCGAATTTTTTCCAAATTCAGGGAGGACCGGCTTGCCATAGCCAAAAACTTAAAATAAAAATTTGGTTCAATTCTATGCATAACTTCATACACTTTTCGATGGTACAATATTCAAAATCGCACAAAAAACGCATTTACAGCGCCCCCTACCGGCGAATTTTTTCCAAATTCAGGGAGGACCTGCTTGTCATATCCAAAAACTTAAACTAAAAATTTGGTTCAATTCTATGCATAACTCCATACACTTTTGGTTGGTACAATATTCAAAATCGCACAAAAATTGTTATATCAGCGCCCCCTACCGGCGAATTTTTTCCAAATTCCGGGAGGACCTGCTTGCCATAGCCAAAAACTTATAATAAAATTTTGGTTTAATTCTATACATAACTTCATACACTTTTTGATGGTACAATGGCGACAGACAGACGGACAGACGGACGGACGGACAGACGGACACACAGACAGACAGACATTTTCTATAAACATGTTTTTTGGAATCTCTGACCCCTAAAACATGCAAATCCGTCGAAAACCGGAAGTCGAAAAAAATTTCGATTACAATACTTTCTTCTATTGAAGATAGAAGAAAGTAAAAATACACAGGAATCAATTTTCAAAAGCTAAAAACACAACCATTTCATCTATTTTATTGTATAAAATGTGCGCTATTTTTTTTTTCTTTTTACGATTTGCAAAAAATCTTTACGTGCTTGTAAAAAATCTAAGTCGATTTCGTATTTAGTTGAACAGAATGCATACAAATCAATTATCAAAAGTTACAAATATGACATAACCCATCTTTTGCAGGCAAATGTAATTTAATAACATTTTAAAATATGCATAATTTTGTAAAGAATTTAACAGGCTGTTAATGTCATCATTTTATTTAACAAAAATTCTGTTTTTTTTCTTTTTATATGTTTCTTACAAATTAGATATTTTGCATTAATATGTCAGAATGATTAAAGATTTCAAATTTATATTGCAGTGTTAATTTTACTTTGAACCCTTTTTTATTAATATATCTGACAAATTTGTGAAGGACCCCTAATTCGCTGCAAAAATATACTCCAACTTTAAACAGCTATTTTAATCGCAGAACAACAGGATTTTTTTTGTCTTACTTGTCAGTGTAACAGAAAAATTTTACTAAATATAAATTATAGGACCGGAGGACCGTATAAAAAATTAAATTTCGTTATTTCTTTAAAATGATTTTCTTGTCCCAAATTGCATTTAAAAATAATTTTTTACATTATTGAAACTAATTGTAATTATAAGTATGTATCTAGGACCAACGGTTTCGAAAATAAAGGTCGGTCAGGTTATACGTGGACACCCTGTATATTATAAGTAAGTGGCTCACTTTTTAGGGAACTCTACTGGTACATTAGACATTGATTATGTCTCCTACTAATGAACAGAGGAGAGAAACATTTTTTAAAGTAAATTATTTTAAATCTATGGATATCTTTTCGTATAGACGTATTTTAGAACCACTCTAAATAATATAACATTTCTAGTTGACACAACATTTAATAATAATTAAATATCCTTACGCGGACCACTATTGGCAAAATGGCCTTACTTTTTTATCCATTTTATGTTATATATATAATTATGTTTACTTTTATTAACTTTTAGTTTCTGTGTTTGTTCGATGAAAATAATTCTTGTCAATCCATAGCTGATTAATAAAGTGATTTTTTTTTTTTTTTAATTTATGTTCTAAAATTGGAAACTTTTCTTATATAATAACTTATATAAAATATTATACTTATATATGTTCTTATAATATACTTATATATATATTAATTATAGCACATTCATATATATATACTTATATATATTATAAAAATATTATTCCTTCTATTTATATAAAATATTATGTAAATTTTCTATGAATAATCGAATGGAAAAAGAAATAGACGTCTTTAGAATATTTTTATTAAATGTGAATTCGAGCTCCCTGAACTTCCTTAAATTCTTTAGTAGGCTGAATATAATATTTTATTGGTTTAAAATTTTCATGCAGCGTATACCTCCAGAGACTGTAAATACCCTTTTTTAGATTTTGGCTTCCTTCTTAGTTTTTTGCGAAATAAAATACTATTTAAGATCTTAAACTTTCAAAAGAGAATTAACTGTTAACATATAATGTTACTATTCTTATTATCTTTTGTATAGAAAATATGTCTCTTTTTGAACATCATAACAATATAAATCCCACGGATGTAAACAAAAATATATTTTTCTAAGTACCTCTATCCCTCTCTATTTGTAGGGTAGACCGGGGGTAGTAGTCGCTGTTTTTAGTCATTAATTTTTATTAATTTTATTTTTAAGTTTTTTTATGAAACTTTAACTGTACTTTTAAAGAACAGGTATTGGGCTATAAATACCCGGAGTTTTGAGTTTTTAGCTTTTGTAGTTTATGTAAAGCGGAAGCCTAAAGTAAAAGGAAAATTGTGCGCCAATCTACCCTGTCACGGGGTATGTTGCCTATACCTTTGGGGTAAGTTGGCACACGCTTTCTAACAATTTAAATGAATCTCTAATAAGACATGCAGTTAAGATAAATGAATTTCATTATTGCCAGTAAGTTTAAACAAAGGCGTTATCGTCGTTCAATGTAAATTCTAAATGATACAGACATAAAAATAATGAATAAAACATTAACATTGAGTAACGTCTATCCTATTCGATATCATCATCAGTGTTACAGTTGCCACAAATAAAAAATCGAGTGTCTCCGTTTGTTCAAGCCTCATGTGCCCAAAATCTTGCATTACAACCACTTTTCTCGGTGTTTGCTGTTTTTAAAGCTACAAGTACACACCAGACACCGAGCACACTTGCCCCGTGATAAATGCGCCTACTAGTCCCATAATAAATTTCTTCACAAAAGTACACGTAACCATCTAAGCATAAATAATCCAGGTAAATCACACATGGGGTAGGTACAATTAATCATACGCTAAGAAAAACTGCACAAGTTAAATCGCAATTATTAAGATAAGTATTAGAAATTAGAAAAAAGAATGAAGCAACAAAAAATTACTTATGAGAGCAAAAAACAGAAAAATCGTAATAAATGTCCACTGCACGTATGTAACGCTGCAAAACTACTTTGAGGATTGTAAAAAGCAAGAAGAAAGGTACTCTGTGACTGGTTGCACAATTTATCCTCAAGCATGCCATTTTATGAGGACTGCACCCACTTACCCCTGTAGACAACTAGACTCGGTCTCCCGTATATAAAAAAAATTAATAATAATAAAAATAGAATTAACGCTGACGCTACTGCTGTTGCTTTCGCTTCCGTAGTTGAATTTATTATATCCAGTGCCTTTTCTTGGCTTTCTATTCAACAACTATTCATATAATTCGACAATTATTCATAATTTTTATTTAAGTATATTTTATATTTCATGAATATACGTGTATATGTTCTATTCTTACACAAATAGACATAAATGTTCTAATAGATCCATATAGCTATGCCTTGCAGCTACAGCCCGTTTAGAGCTTTCCACACCCCTTTTTTTAATGTGTGATCGTAAATCATATTTCATTCTTCAATTTTTTGTTGCTAATTTAGTTACTCTCCTGATCAAACTTTCATTGAAATATATTAGGCTAAACATATTTTTTATGATCCTGAAGTTTTCACGCATTTCGCCACATATAAAACAAAACGTTTATAATCCAAAGTTTCGTTAACTGATGCCCATACAGTGCGAATATTTCTTATTCATTTTGATTATTTCACACTGAAAATATGAGAGTTGTTTCTTAATCTAATGAAATGTAATGTAACCAAGAACGAAAACATACAAAAAACATCTTCCGTGTTATCCATTATTTTAAAAAAGCGTTCATTATATTTAGAAACCTTATAAACCAATTTACATTGCAGATTTAAATAAACATTTATTAAAAACAGTTTCTTTTGCTGCTACTCATTTCTGAAAACATTTCCGAAAAGTTTTTATAGTGTACTAATCAGGATACTCCAACCGAAATATCGGTTGGAGTATTGGGTTAATAGGTTAATAATTCTTAATGAAGCATTTTTAGATTCGTAAATGAATTTCTATATCCATGGGTAAGAAAATAAAATTAATATTAATGTTAATATTGATATTGTTGCTGCTGATTTATCGTACTTGTTTGGGAAAAAATGTTTCTTGAGTATGAAAATATTTAAAGGATGGTTGATAGCATACGAAAAATCAATAGTAAGTGTTGAGAAAACAGATAAATGTACTAAAATAAAACAAGCGGGTATGTGTGATCACAGATCACATTTAGGATTTCGTCGAATATTCCTTTAAAAACACTTTTTCCTTTTGCAAAATCTGTTACTTCCACATTTCGAAACCAGAGGCCGAATTTTATTCTAAAACAAGCCGCTATCCGAACGAAACTCCGTTTTACAACATATCCGTAGATATATTAGACGAGGAGATCGGGTCCATAGCCTCCGAGATAGATATTAGACCCGTGGCGGTAAAAAGTGGAACTAAAATATATGAGGCTATGGTTTATAATATGAAAGAGTGGGCAAAGGTCTGTGCAATAATATATCACGTGAGGGATGTTCGCAAAAGTTGGAAAAGTGTCCCCTGGTGGAAAGGGGGAGGTTAGAAAATTGCTTAAAATGCACAAGTTAGAGCCTGGAGGGGTAAATAATATAAGACTTTTTGAAAAATTTATTATTTTTCGCGTGATTGCAAGTGTTCTGCTGTAAGTATGCAAAATTTAAAGTCTCCAAATTAATTAGGGACTGAGTTAGAAAAATTGCTTAAAATACACAAGTTCGGTACCGGAATAGTAACTATAAGATTTTTTTATTTTTTTATGATTTGAAGTTTGCTCACAAGTATTTAACTATACGTTTTCAAAATTTTAAGTCTCCAACTTAATTAGTGGCTGGGTTAGAAAAATTTCTTAAAATGCACAAGTTAAAACCCGAAGTGAAAATAGAAGATTTTTTTAAAATTTTATGATTTGTCGTTTGATGTGACGTGTTAACTATAAGTATGCAAATTTTCAAGACTCCAACATATATAGTTTCTGAGAACGGGCTCTGTGGCAGACTGACAGACAGACGGATATAGGAGTGAGACCAATTGGGTTTTGTCAGAGGTACGAAACCCTAAATAAATGCTGAAATGATTCCGGAATTCAGTCGCAGCATAAAGATCTTTGTTTTTGTAAATGTTTCATTAACTACCAAAAACATACTGTTTTCCGAGGTTTATAAAGATAAATGACCTTTTCATGGGTAACTCAAAATAGGTTATTGTATGTTTTTGTTGGCGATTTATTATACCTTCTTAGACTAACTAGGAAACGGCATCAACTGTCAGTTCTGGATATTGACGAGAGTGGTATCTTTCGAAAGGTCTTGTCACGAGGATCAAGAAATGTATAGGAACAATATTCCCGAATCTAATAATTCATTAGATAGAGGCTCTTTTCTCTTTCGTTATGAGATAAGTAAAGGCGTGAAAAACAGCATAAGATTCCTTCAAAATTTCTCGAAGACAGGAATTTTGTCATAGTTAATTATGATCTAGTTTTTCTATGTAAATTATTGAAAATATAAATGCTTTCATCACCAGGCACAAACGATGAAGGACGTTATTGTTTCACCGTACACCCGCTGCCTTGTTCCACTCCTGGAAATTCACACCAGTACCTTGTCCATCCCTCTTTTTATCTCATATTATCAGGCGAGGAGGTCGTTTATTTTACTAATCATGCTTAATCATACTAATCATACATATTAACTCGCAATTTGCATTTATTGCCCATAAATTCGTCAAACAGTTTTTAAATATTTTATTTTTCTTTTCTTTTTGCTATTTTCCACTCCAAATATTTCGTGAGAGTATTGTTGCACATTTCTTAATATTCGTGTCAAAAGCTTTCCAATGATAACACTCTTGTCAAAATTCAAAATTAAGAATTATGGATTTTAACTATTAAGTAATATAATTTTTTCAATTCCAACTATTAGTTCACACTCTCCCTATATTTATTTATCTATTTATTTATTTACTAGCAAACCCCGCGGCTTTGCTCGCGTAACAGTTGTGATATGCCAAGTGAGATTTGCATGAATATTTTTTATTAGAAGAACACTTTTTGGAATAATTCAAAAATTACAAATTAAGCCACAGTTTGACTAAACTTCATTATAAAAGTGGAACAGACAGAATTGAGATTTTAATTAATAAGAAGAACTAAAACTGATTCCAAATAAACGATAATTTTGAAAGTATTTTGAAACTTTTATGCTCATTTCAGTATTCATTTGAAGTTTTGAATTTTTTAAAAACCAACTTAAAACATTTAAATCATAAAATTAATCATCTTGTCAAATTCCAAGCTTCATTGTCTAACAGTCTACCACCTCTCTGGTATTAGTGGCACGAACATAAAATGCCGAAACGGAGTTGAAATAGAATGTCTCGAAAAATGTTGAAACAGAGACTGTCACCATTAATTTGTCAACATTAACGTTGAAATCGGTTGGTGTTTCCTAATATTCTACAGAAAACGGAATTTAGATGTTTTTAAAGGCTTTCTTGTTGTTCCTGCCAACCAGGTGGTAGTGACACCGGCATAAATTATAGCCCGTATAGGATCAGAAACTATCATTCTTGCTTCGCAACCAATAACTTCTGTAATCGGTTAATTCTTTCCTGAGATTCCATAGAAATCGTAATTTAGGATTCTTTTAGAATACTTTTCCCTCCTTCTCTTCGCTTCACCCCTTTTTCATTTTCGAATTTATTTTTCACTCTTCTCAGAGGACATTTATATTTTGTAAGTAACTGCCGTGCTATATTTAAAGTTTGTAGCCTCTTCAGTACCGCAGAAATCGCAATTTAGAAAGTTTTTTTCTCTTGCAACCCTCTAGGGGTTGTGGCACCGACATAAAATATAGCTTATGTTTGAGCAGGTTCTATCACCATCAATTTGCAGCCATTATGTTTGAAATTGGTTCCGTATTTCATACGACTGCATAAAAATTGTAATTTAGAACGTTTTTTAGAATGTTTATCGTCCATTTTACCCCTTTTAAATTTCGAATTATTTAGGAAATGTTCTTAGAGATCATTTATATCTTATAAGTAACTACCATGCCTAGTTTCAAATTGCTAGCCCCTGCAGTATTACAAAAAACTCAATTTAGATCGTTTTTGCTCCTTCACCCCCAATGGGGTAGAGACATGAAATACAGCCTGAGCGAGGGCTGTCACCATCGATTTCACACCATTATTTTTTAAAGCGATTCGGCACTTCCTGAGATTGCGTAGAAATCGCATTTTAGAAAGTTTTTATAACGCTTTTCGATCATTTTCACACCTTTTAAATTTCTATTTTTTAGGAAATGTTCTTAGAGATCATTTTTATCTTATAAATAACTGCCCTGCCTAATTTCAGGAATCTAGGCCCTTCAGTAACACAAAAATCGCAATTTAGAACGTTTTTTGCTTATGCAATCCCTAGGTGGTAGTGACACCGACATGAAACAGAACCTATGTTGGAGCAAGGGCTGTCATCATCAATTTCCAACCCTTAATTTTGATATGGGTTGGGTACTTTCTGAGACTGCGTAGAAATCGCCATTTATAACGCTTTTTAGAACTGTTTTCGCACATTTTCACCCCATTTTAAATTTCGAATTTTTGAATAAATGTTCTTAGAGATAATTTATATCTTGTAAGTAACTACCATTCCAAATATCATGTTTCTAGGCCCTTCAGTAACACAAAAATCGCATTTTCGAACGTTTTTTTGCTCCTGCACCCTCTTTGGGGGTAGTGGCACCAACATAAAATGTAGCGTACGTTGGAGCAATGGTTGTCACGATCATTTTGAAGTCGGTTTGGTACTTCTAGAGATTGCGTAAAAATCGCCATTTAGAACGTTTTTTAGACCGCTTTTTTCGCTTTTTCACCCCTTTTAAATTTCGAATTTTTTAAGAAATGTTCTTAGAGATCATTTACATCTAATAAGTAACTATGCCAAATTCCATGTATCTGGGCCCTTCAGTATTACAAAAATTGCATTTTCGAACGTTTTCTTGCTCCTGCACCCCCTTTAGGGGTAGCGGCACAGACATAAAATGTAGCCTATGTTGGCGCAAGTGTTGTCACCATCATTTTGACACCATTATTTTTTAAATCGGTTTTGGCCATTTAGAACGTTTTTTAGAACGTTTTTCTTTTCGCGCATTTTCACCCCTTTTTTAATTTCGATTTTTTAAAGAAATATCCTTAGAGATCATTAGTATCTTATATGTAACTACCATTCCAATTTTCATGTTTCTAGGCCCTTCAGTAACACAAAAATCGCGTCTTTAGAACGTGTTTTGCTCCTACAACCCCTTTTGGCCAGTGGCACGGACATAAGATATAGCCTATGTTCTAAGTTGGACTAACACCTTCATTTTGATACCATAACTTTTGGAATCGGTTCGGTAGTTCCAGAGCTTACCTCCTACAAATAAACAATTTTTACTTCTTTATAATATCAGTATAGATATAGATATATACATATCTTGTTCAAATTTTGAATCGTTAATAAAATACTTATTATTCATCCTATCATGTTGAAATAAATTGTTTAAACTTGTTACTGGATGACAATTGATGTTAATACAGTTTTTCAAATATTAATTCATTAATTAAATTTTAATTAATTAATTTTAGATTTACATGGGAGACAAAATGGCGGCCATTTTGTTATTGAAGAATTTAATAACAAAATGGCGGCCATTTTGTTATTGAAGCATTTAATGCATCTTCATATGTATAAGGGGTGTTACCATACGGTGGACCCTGTTCTGTCGCCAAATACCGCCAAGTTTGTCGCCAACATGGCGATGTATCGCGAAATTTGGCGACCAAAATGAGTCGCCAAAAGTGACGCCAACTTGGCGATTTCTCTAATATTTCGCCAAATTCCCATAGACTTCCATTGTAAACCTACTTTCTTACAGAAAATCAACAAATTGAGATATTTTAATGCAGAAAAAACATATTAGCTTAAGGGATTATATTAAATTTTTCTTTGATGACCTAATTAGGAATTGACTTTAAAAACAAAATATTTATATTACTTGTTTACAGTGTAAATTAAGGAAATATATATAATTTGATATCGGACTGCTTTAATTTTCTGCTCCAATATAAAATTATATATCCAAGTCCAATATAAAATTATACATCATCACCTAATCTCTGAAGTCAACAGCAGTGTTCTCGATGGCTTTTGAGCAACATTAGCAATTTGGCGAATAAGAAATAATAAACAGTAGCCAGATGAAAGAAACTGATAGCAAAATGGATTTAGCATGAAGCACTAAAAAATTTATACCTAACCCCTTATTGTATCCCTTTGTTTTCAATATGTTCTAAAAGAAACTAATTTTTTGTAATTGCTTATAAAATAGAAATTCGACTATTCGCTACAGAAACTATTAAAAAAAAGTACATTCTAAATGTATCCTAAATGTGTAAATGTTTCAAACATTATTTTAGCTGTCTGAATAACAATAAAAAACAACAATCTTTTATTTACCGTTTTGTGAAAATGTACACTAAAAACTGCTATGAGATTTCGACTCGAACAGATAGAAAAGATTGACCGCCAATTATACTTTGCATACAAATACAACTAATAACCAATAGGTTAAATGGATGAATGGCTAATTTCAACGCAGCATTCCAACAAAACTTAACTCTATTGGGGCGTGATGAGAGCAATTTTGTTTGTGTTTTTCCCGATACGACGCCGTCGCATACATAGTGATCGACAGATTATAGCAAAATACCTGTCGCATAATCCTGTCTGTGTTTTTGGCTGTTGCTAAACTAGATTGGTGTTGACTTAATATCTCTATACAAAGAGTAATTTAAATGGCACGGGGCAATTGAACATGAAAAGAGACATCAATCGTTCAGTAACGCGGATAAGAATCTGTACTGCACTGGTACACATACACACACAAAAACAGCAGAATATAAGCACTCGTAATTTGGCGAGTTTCATTTTTCGTTTACTCGCCAAACGAAGCATTTTATCGCAATTTGGCGCAATGGCGAGCGGCAGCGAGAACACTGGTCAACAGTATTTTTCTGTGCACATGCAAAATGCGCAAATTTAAACTAGGTATCATACGCAAAGTTTTTGAACGGGAATTTGAAATACTTTTCTCACGTTCTAAAACACGGTGTTTGAATAAAAAATAGTAGTTAATTAAAAATTACAAAAAGATGTATCAGGAATAATCTCAGCATGTACAGTGTGAAATCCTCTCAATACCGGTGTTTCTATAGCTAATAAAAAGTCGAATCGTGACAGCAGAAAATTATAGCATTCATGTGACTTTAAATTATTTATTTTGTGTTATTTAACAAAGCTAAAATACCACTTATAATCAAAACTAAAAATAAAGAAAGAAAGTAAGACGTAAGTAAATAAAAAGTTCAGCTAAAATTTACTAAAACATTTGAGATTACACACGGCGAGCTCTGTTTTTCTTATATAATTTCACATTTTTAGTTAAAATATATACCAATGGTATTACATTAGGCAATACTATATGAGTGGAAAGTTTTTTCATATAAGTACGTATGTATATATATTTAGTGCATATTGAAATTCAAATTAAACTGTAAATTCAATATTACATATTTTATGAAAATGTTCTTTTTTTTTTTTTTTTTTTTTTTTTTTGGTTTGTAATTATTTTTCATGAAAAATGATTATGAATTCAATTATATGAAAATTGGATTTAACCACAAATTAAATATCCCTTCTTAAAAAACAATTGCTTTCTGTTGATTCTTATCAATATGCATTTATTAAAAAATAATAATAAATGAAAATATATTTTCTTGCACTCATATTGAAATAGGGTAAATATTGAAATGATCTACAGTTGACAAAGTTAGTATTTATATATATACAGGATGTTCTAAAATTCGACCGACAAATTCAGAGGGATGGTAGTAGGCATCAAGAGGATGAAAAATTAGCACAGAGTTTGATGTCGCGAACCACGTATTTAATAAAAGTACAAAGTGTTTCAACATAATTCAATTTGGGTTGACGATAATAAATTACAGAAAACTGAAGTAAAAAATTATTAATAAAACATTTAACAGACATTCTCACCTTTGTTGTAAATGTGATAACATCAATTAAATGTGGTAGAAGTCTGCATTATACGAGCCAGCAGTATGCACTTGACGTTGGAATTTTTTTTACTGTGATTACAACTATTGTGATTATTAGTTTATACAATATCATCAACTGCTTGAGCAACATGTTTTTTTTTTAGATCTTTTCGTAATGTTATCACATTTCACACATATCAAGTCACAAATCGTTGCAATGTTTTTATTTTCTCGAAATTATTACTGTCAACGAGAGTTCAGTTTGCACGAAGCAACCTGTATTTGTTGATGAATAATTAGTTTGTGATCCCGTACGCTATGACAATTTTTCATCATCTTGATGTCTACTATCATCCCCCTGAATTTGTTGATCGAAGTTTGGAAAGCCCTGTATATCTTTTAAACAACTGAAGTATTTATTTCGCGTAATTATTTAACTTTTAGACTGTTTTTTTATTAAACAAATATGTATATTGTATGTTATAAAAACTGTATTTTTTATATTAATTGTCTTTCCAAAAGCTTGTATTTAACTTGCAACATTCGTATGGTGTTATGTCTATAAAAAAAAAATAAATAAATAAAAATTAAAAAAAAATAAACACTTTTAACTCACTTCATAGTATCCGATCCAATCTGAATTTTGCTAACATATAAAAATACGATGACAACGCTATATTATTATTAATATCTGAGGTGAGCAGCATTTCTACTTATTTTTTTAAATTCACATAAATGATTACAGTACACAAGGAGGGATTTTATTTCAAATTCAACAAAACTCACACACGTGTTTGAGATACACAACAGTATTTTTGCAATTAAAAAGATGGCCATAACATTTATTATTCTTGTACAATGTATCGCCCACCGGCAAAAGATTAAATATAAATTCAACAAAATTTTCATAGGTTTTTGAAGTAAGCTACAGCCTTTCCCAAGATAAAATAAGTACGTAACATTGATATTTATTTTAACGGACTACTCAAAGGAAGTCAGCTATATTTTTATGTATAGACAGAGATTACTAATACGTTTTATCTATATTGAAAAATTAATTAAAAGAAAACTTAAACAAAAATAAATGCAAACTTATTTCATGTTCAGGTATAAAAAAAATGAAACGTCTTTACAATAATTACTTTTTTCAGATATTGTATGTGTAATATTTTTCACAAATTCTCTAATTTAAATATTAGGTAATAAGTGTATTTCTTGCGCATGAAACATTATTAACAAATGCTCTTACTTTAATCAAATTGAATCTTCGTTTTTCTATTTTCAAAATTGCTATGAAGATGCACTTGTTTCTATTGACATTGTTTTAATAATTTACATGAAACAAAAATGCTTCTACAGGCAGAGATTATGAAACACTTTCCAAGTCCTTCAGAATACTGTAACAAAACTGTAACAAATTTTATCTAAGTAAACAATTTGGAAAATGAACAATGCATTTAATAACCAAATTTCAGCAGTTCCATCTAAGGTCTTAAAAGTATCCCAATTCTTTTGAGCACCCCTGTATATGACCTGTATATTTGCACATAACTATGCCAAAATTTATTGCAGTTATTAACGAAAATACAAATGAAAAATCCTTTGAACCGAATCCATGAACTGTATCATTTTGCATGTTTGCAAAGTGTAACCCACAGCTAGATCAGCAATTGACAATCCCATGAGGCATTAACAGAAGAGACACATGTGTATGAAAAACAGCTATATAATGAAAAAGAGAAAGACGATTATAAAATATCGGATATTTCTTATTCAATATTAGACACTGGTTCTTAAACTATCAAAATTTGCCCTTAAATATGCCACATATACGATTAAAAAACTGTAAATAAATGGATTCACTTGAAGTGTTTGTTTTATTCGTAGTTAATAATTATAGACTTTTATAAAATGATAACTACGTGCTATATGCGAGATCTCAGTTTTAATCTTTATTTCGATACTACACATTATTTGTATCTTGAGTACAGTATTACGTAATATTTAGAACAGTATGGAAAGATGAGAAGTTAAAAAAAATATTATATATGAACTTACCAGTACATCATACTTACATATTCATTTGAGCACATTAGTCATATTTAAAATTTCGTTTAGGCCCTCGAGGTCGTAAAAGACATTACTTGTGAACGTAAAGTTATCCATAAACGAAACGGAAGAAATTAAATAAAAGCACCTATATCCCAACATCAGAAATGAAACCAGACTGATCATCGATAAAATAGGAAAACATAAGTTTTACGGAAAGTGAATTAAAGTAGAAAAAGATGCAGAAAAGGACAAATTAAATCTTAGATTACGGAAAATATATTTTTTATAATTATATAAATATAAGGCCTCATATTATTAAGTTGCGTTATATTGATTTGCGTATGTGCGTTACGATTTATATGCTTTGCATATTTCTTTTGTAAATGCATGTAACTGTATAAATAATTATAAACAGACGATCTACCTAGAACACATAATAATTTATTTACACAGCAAATCGAAGGATATACAAGAAATATACGGTATATTTAGTTGTACAAGCCGAAATGTTTGGGCATTTTTTTTTTTACTCCAAAGTGAGGGGGTCGGCTAATATACGTGTCTAGAAAAGTTTCCAAAATCAATATTCTAAAATAAAATAGATGATAAGTATTAAAAACATTGAACAAAACTTTATTTATGAATAAAGTTATTTCTTTATTTTAATTTAAATTTAAATTTAATTTAAATTAATTCCCGGTTTTTTTAATTTAAATTCCGAATTATAATCTGTGCGTATGTATTATAAATAGATCAGAGTTATAAAAAACGCAGGGTTTAAGGTCATTTGGTGTGGCGTTAATTAAAAAGTACATCTATGAAACAGTTCAATTGAAAATAACAGTTCATTTATTAATTCAGCTTGAATTTTAAAACTTAAATGATAAAGATACATACATGTACCTCCAGCTTTTGCTGGAAACTTTGTTATATTGGCATATTATAACTGTAGCAATGTGTAAGTTTAAACTCCAGTTCTATCGTCCTTCCATTACATCACCTTACATAACACTCCATGGAGTTGTTTAACACAAGGTATAATTACTCAGTACATCAAACTGGAATAAAAATATGCATGAAGTCACAGTTAAAAGAGAGTGCCTTTACAACCGAAATGGAAAAAAGAAAAGCCGGTTCGGGACGATATAACTTCCGAACAAACCACACGACAAATTTTGGGGGTCAAGACTTTGTCCAGATTTCGAACAGCTTTTGTCCAACAACCCTTTTGTCCCTTAAGCCAAAGTAAGAGTTACCAATCACGTAAAGTAGAGAAATCTTTACAAAAATAGGAAGTTTGGTGTTTATGAACTGGCAAATCATAAGAGGATGGTTGAAACACAATTACACAGGTTTGATAGCCGTCAAGACAGAATAGCAGATATCAATATTTTAGGAGCACATTTCTTTTTGTTTTATTAGCTACGCACAAAAAAAGTGTTTTTTTTAACATCGTCTTATATATGGGTTTCCGATTTTTTACTAAAATTTCGTATACTCGGCTTATACATGGAAATATACGGAGTATATATATATTGATTCTGCTTTTGTAAAAAAAATGTAATGAATAAATTTAAGGGAAGAAAGATATATAAAGATGATGCAATAAAAATAAACCTTATTTAATTTAAAATTAAACACGTTATCCTTCTATCAGGTTGTCTCTTTGCATTTAGAGGCGTTTAGTTGATCAAAACTGCAAGACGGAATCATTCCATTTCCTGTCGTGAAGCAGTAACCTGGTTTAAAAAAAAATGAATCTTGATATTGTATGTGAATACTGTGCGTAACTTTAAGATTGAAGACAAATAGTTTTCTTTTTCACATTTTTATATCACACAGCACACAAATGTTACAACAATCACAAACACTGAAAAACATATAGAATGAGGCGGTGACTTTGGGGTAATAACCCGCTGTTAGAACAAGTGGCGTTCGTAAAACATCTTTTGGGGAATACTCCCGCTATAAGCAACAGAATAATTGGGGATAAGACCCGCTATAGCATAATGTGCCACAATGGTAGCTCAAGAACAACATACTATACTTGGGGATAAGACCCGCTCGAATACACAATGTGCCGCAATGGCAGCTAAAGAACAACTGAACTGGGTCACATGACCGCAAAGCTGCGGAGCTCGTTCGGCATGCGCACAAGGTCCGAACATGCCGCCCCGCGTTGCAATGTGCGTAGCACATTCAAAATATTAAAAATACACTATAAATACAAGAACTAAGTAAAATACCAATACCATAAAATAATATTACAATACAAATACAATAATAATAAGTTGCAATAACAAGGACTATACAATACAATAAAATTAAATTCTTTGTTACAAAATTTAAGCTATTTTCTAAAAATAGTTCGATGTATTCTTAAGAAAAGTTGAATGTAAAATAACATGTAAATATTAGGTGCACTTTAAAATAAGTAGACAATGAGAAAAGGTATGTACATTAGGTTTCATTAATGGGCAAGACACACAATCTAGATATGGATCTAAGAAAGATATTTGAGGCTGTTTTAACCTTTGCAATCCTAACATTACCATCCTTTCCTGGTATAACCTCTAAGATTCGTCCTAGCATCCACTTACAGGGAGGTAAATTGGCCTCCTTTATGACTACCATCGCCCCTGGTTTGATGTTTTCCCCTTTTACCTGCCATTTTGAACGATTTTGGAGATGACTCAAGTAATTTAATTGCCAATTTCTCCAAATTAATTGGACGAATTTAGTGATTCTCTGCCACCTAGATAATCTCGATTCTGTGATATCAATCAACTGAGGTTCTGGAATGGCATCGATAGGCCGACCAATTAGGAAATGGCCTGGTGTCAATGCATTAAAATCATTTATATCGGTCGATAACGGAGTTAAGGGACGCGAATTTAGTACCCCTTCGATTTGGGTGGTGACTGTTTGGAATTCTTCCATAGTCAATCTAGCACCTTTTAATGTTCGTTTAAGATAATACTTGAAAGATTTTACACCAGCCTCCCATAAACCACCGAAGTTGGGCGATCTAGGAGGAATGAACTTCCATTCAATAGCTTCTGAAGTAAGGTAATTAGCTAATTTTTCATCCGGTCTACGAACTAACTCATGAAGTTTGTGCAATTCTGATTTAGCACCCCTAAAATTCGTAGTATTGTCTGTCATAATAGAAGCGCATTTTCCTCGCCTTGAAACAAAGCGTTTAAGTGCGGCGATAAACGCATCAGAAGTTAGATCCGTTACTATTTCTAAATGAATAGCCTTTGTTACTAAGCAAACGAAAATCGCGACATAAACCTTATGAAAAATCCCTTTTCTTTGATTTTTATATTTAATCTCAAAAGGGCCGCAAAAATCGTCTCCTGTATGGTTAAGCGTAAAGTTTGGAGTTACTCTTTTTGATGGGAGGTCACCCATGATTTGTTTAGCAGTAACTGGGTTGTTCCTAAAACAGACAACGCAATCATGCACTACTTTTCGCGCTAAATTTTTTCCACTTACGGGCCAAAACCGCATTCGTACGTAATGGATTAAAGTTTGGGGACCAATATGAAAATACTTCCTGTGAAAATGCTCAAATATGAGTTTTGTGAGCTTATGGCCTTTCGGCAAAATGACTTGATGCTTCTTATCAAAGTTTAAATCTGAATTTTCCAACCTACCGCCAACTCTTAAGATATTATCTTGATGCAAAAAGGGGGATAAACATTTAATTTTACTGGAAGGGGGAACCCTTGATTCCCGTTTTAAACCCTTGATCTCTTCCTGAAATTCCGCATTTTGTACTAATCTAATTAGAGAAACTTCTGAATTTTTTATTTCTGGGGTTGTGAGGCTGCCTCTGCGCCGGTCTGCTAACTTACATTTGCAATTGTGAAAAAACCTATAAACATATGCCAGTATGCGAAGAATACTATAGTATTTACCACTTATGTTGAGAAAAAAATTTACTTCTTCAGGATTCCTGAAAAGAGAAAGGGAAATATTAGAATTGAAATCATTACAGTTATTTTTATATTTTGATTTAGTCTCTGGAATGTAATATGTTTCTGGCACAGAAATAGTTTCTTGCTCAGTCACTAAGTCATCAGCTGCTAGGAATTTTGGTCCCCTAAACCACATTGGATTCTCTACAAGGGAATTAACACTCGCACCTCTGGTCAAGAGATCGGCAGGATTGTCCTTGCTAGAGCAGTGATACCAAGAGTTCGAATCTGAAAGTGCATTAATCTCTATGACACGGTTAGCCACAAATTGCTTCCATCGCTTTGATGATCCTTTGATCCAGAATAAGGTTATTTTGGAATCCGTCCAATAGTACACTTTCGATGTGATTTTTTGATCTAGGATGGGTTTTACTTTATTGGTCAGTCTTGCACTTAGTAAGGCTCCGAGAAGTTCTAGCCGAGGCAGAGTTATCTCCTTTATCGGTGCAACACGACTCTTTGAAGTCACGAGATTGACTTCCACACCACTCTCTCTTTTTATTCTCAGATAAATTGCAGATCCATACGCTATTTTACTAGCATCAGAAAAGGCATGTATGTCTACAGCTATTACTTGATTCAAGCTACCAAGAATTTTCCTCGGAATTTTTAATTCTGCTAAATTTGGAAGTTCTTCGAGCCACTTTAACCATTTTTCGTGCACATTAGTTGGTAACTGTTCATCCCATGCTGTCTTCTTTAGCCATAGTTCTTGGAACAGGCATTTTATTCTAATGGTGAATGATGTCAGTATGCCTAACGGGTCGAAGATTTTACCAACTGCTTGCAATAGTAGACGTTTTGAGCTTTTTTGCGATGACAAGAATTCTATTAAACTTTTGACTTCGAATGTCAGACAATCTTCTTCTGTTTTCCAGGACATTCCTAATACCTTGCTTAGATTGCTTCCTAGGCTTACTGCAGCATGTTCTGTTTGAATATTTAAACCTTCCTTTTGCCAGCACTTCAGTAACGCTTCATCATTGGTTATCCATTTTCGAAGAATCATTCCTGCTTCAGACATTATTTTGTTAGCATTCAGGGAAACATCAAGAGCTTCTTGCAGCGTATCTTCGCCAGATATAAAATCGTCCACATAAATATATTTATCGAGTAGGTGAACAGTTCTTGGGTGTAGGTTCGTAAACCGCTTGATGTGCTCCTTTATGGTAGCAGATAGGAGGAATGGAGAGGCATTGACTCCAAAAATAACACGTTTGAATCTGAAGACCTTGAAAGATTTTAAACCACCATCATACCACAGAAAACGGACAGAATCCCGATCTTTTTCAGCTAGTGAGATTTGAAGGAACGCCTTCTCGATATCAGAAGAAAAGGCAATTTCGTATAATCTGAAGTGGATTAAAATATCAAATAGAAATGGATTTAAGTTGGTGCCGGGCCATAAACAATCATTAAGGGACAAATCATTGTTATCATGAGAGCTGGCATCGAAGACGATTCGGACCTTTGTAGTAAGTTTATCTTCTTTACAGACCGCATGATGGGGCAAATAATAAACTGCCCTGTCTAAAACAGGTTCATTTTCTTGCACCTGCTCTATAATTCCTTGCTTTAAATATTCCGTGATTATTTCAGAATATTGTCGAAAAAGCTCTGGGTTTCGATAAAATTTTCTTTTTAGACCTTCCAAACGCTGTTTCGCAACATTAAAATTATCATTTAAATCCTTCCAGTCTTTTTTCCACGGTAACTGAACTTCATAACGATCACCTACAAATTTGACAGTTTTATCGAATATTTGTTGTGCTTGATCAGTTTCCGATATTTTCGGATCATCATGTTTTATGCCTATAGACTCAAGCTCCCAAAATTGTTTTAAATTATCATTTATTTCATCGAAATCTCTAACGAAATTGCACATAGTAATATTGTTTGTTTGCGTGTTCTCCTCTAGCGCCCCAGTTGGGATCCATCCAAAAACAGTGTCTTGCAGAAAAAGTTTATCATTTATCTTAACTGAATTATGCTTTAAAATTCTAAAAAATAATTCAGCGCCAACCAATGCGTGAATTTTTCCTGGTTTGAAAAATGTGGGGTCTGCCAATTCCACAATATTCGGTAAATTAATGTCCGATACATTTAATTGCTTTGATGGAATTACATCCGTGATTTTGGGAACAATTAAGAAATCTATATTCTCCCTGAAAGAGCCATCTTCGTTTGTAATTACACTCGAAATTTTATTTTTTACATTATAAGTATAAAAGTTTAATCCTGTAAAGGGTACATTAATTATCCTTTTTTTTAATTTCAGCATGTCAGCGCAATCCTTAGTTAAAATATTGACATTGCTAGCATTATCCAAAATGACTCTAAACCTTCGTTTATTTCCGAAATTATCTTCTATAAAAACAAAGCATGTACTCAATAAAATTGATTTTCTTTCTTTACTTATATTATTCAAGGTCTTTAAAGATTCATTATTTAACGAAATGTTTTCAGTTTCTCTATTTACCGCACCTGCAAGAGGGGAGGAAATTTGGGGGGAAGCCAATTCATTTATGGATTTATTTTTTTTATCTCGATGAAGCGATGAGCTGTGTCGCAATCCACAGGTATTACAATTATATTTTGAAATGCAAGAATTTACGAAATGAGAATTATTCAAACAATTAATACACAGTTTATTTTTCTTCACAAAATCGTATCGTTCAGAAACATTCATTTTTAGAAACTGAGAACATTTGTTCAAATTATGAAAAGCCAATTTACACAGAATACAAGTTTTTCCATTCGATTTATCATTCGAATTTAGCATGAAATTTTTTTGTTTGTTCGAAAGAGGAATGTGTTTGTTTAAGGGTTTTGAAGCAGAGTATCTATTTACGCTTTCTAACGTAGAACTGCGGTTTTCCAAAAATGACATTAATTCATTAAATTGCGGGTATTCTGATTTTTTAATCGAATATTCAAATAATTTTCGAGATTCCTTATCTACCTTTTGCAATATAATATTGATAAGGATAGCATCAGACAGATTGTTTTGTTCATATTGTAATAGTTTTAAGGCCCTCAAATTTTTATTTACACAATCAATAAAGGATCTCAATTCTTTAGAAGACTCGTAATGTATTTTTTCATAATTAATTATGGCTGATAAATGAGTGTCAATGAGCAAACGTTGATTTTCGAATCTTTCAGTAAGTGCTGCAAACAATGACTCAAAGGAATCGTCTGGGCTCTCTAGTTGTTTTGCTTCATTTTTTAGCGATGCTCGCAAATAAAACAGCTTCTGAGCGTCATTTAACTGGGCATTATTGATAATTAAATTTGTAAATTGTACTTTAAAGATTGACCACTCTTCATATTTACCATTGAATGTTGGTAGTGGGATTTCAGGTAACTTAACTTTAATATTATTCAAACTTATAGATTCAATACTATCAGCATGCACATTTATTTCAGAAACTTTAAGATTTTTAAGAAATATGTTGAGACTTACCTCAAATTTCTCGAGACGATCTTCGAGTTCATCTAACTCGTTTTCGATTTCTGGTAAGTCCTTAATATCATGGATATCATAATATTTATCCCGTATTTCCGATACTTTTGCTTGAAGCTCAGGTAATTTTCGAATCTTTATTTCGAGCTCGGTACTCGAGTAATTAATTTCGTCTGTATTATCTTTTACGAAATTTTCTAATTTCGTTATAGCACCTTTTAGAGCACCTTTTGTTCTATTTAATTTTTCCATAGCAGCTATTTCGCTGCGAAATCGACGGACCACAAAATGTATGTGAATACTGTGCGTAACTTTAAGATTGAAGACAAATAGTTTTCTTTTTCACATTTTTATATCACACAGTACACAAATGTTACAACAATCACAAACACTGAAAAACATATAGAATGAGGCGGTGACTTTGGGGTAATAACCCGCTGTTAGAACAAGTGGCGTTCGTAAAACATCTTTTGGGGAATACTCCCGCTATAAGCAACAGAATAATTGGGGATAAGATCCGCTATAGCATAATGTGCCACAATGGCAGCTCAAGAACAACATACTATACTTGGAGATAAGACCCGCTCGAATACACAATGCGCCGCAATGGCAGCTAAAGAACAACTGAACTGTGTCACATGACCGCAAAGCTGCGGAGCTCGTTCGGCATGCGCACAAGGTCCGAACAGATATGTAGTGCGAGCTATTGTAGTGTATTTCGAAACGTGTGAAACGAGAAAAATCAATTACACACAGTTACCTATTACGTACAAACTGGAGATACACCTTATCAATGTAAAATATAGTAAAGGAAACAGTTTAATTGTTAGGAGAGTAACTTAAAAAATAAAAAAAATATAGGAATATCTGAAAAAATATGCATGAACATATTTTGTATTTTATTGTGATTTTGATATAGGCAAAAACATGTCGATGTGTTTATTTAGTTAATTGCACCATTAAGAAATTTAAAGCAAAGGCCTATTTTTTATTTGCATTATTTGTTATGTGTGATTTTTATATTGGCAACTTGCAATACATAAAAGAAACCATTAAAAATATAACTTATACATATTTCTTAGCTATGCTGTAAATAAATATAATAGCCGTGTTCATGTTTCACTTGATTCAAGTGAAGCGATTTTCAGTTACTGCTGATTATTATTATATTTTTTTTAATTATTTAAGATCATACCTCAATTAGCAAGCAGGAAATTGGTGCACAAAGCATAAAATGGGTAATTACTTTAATCGAAACGAAATTCTATCTGTGTCGCAATAACCGGACTGAGGCATTCGTTATGGAAAAATATCCATACAATCAACTTTTGATGATTTTTTATAGCCACAAATTAACCCTATGTTGCTGTAAAAAATAATTAAAAAAATATTTTAACATAAAAAAAGAATATTGATTAAAGGTTCCTTTTTTTACGTCTGCAATAAACATAAAATAATTCTAATAAATATTTTCAGTTTTTTTTAATAAATTGTAAGGTATACGAACGTACTTTCGTAAAAAAATCTATATTTGGGCGTCTCCAACATTTTAAATTTTATTTCAAGTTCATTTTAGCAATAACGATATGAAACTGTTTAAATGATAAATAAAATTTTAGCAGGAAATTTAACTCGGCCTCGCCATCTGTTGCAATCTCTAGGAACAATTCATATCCACTTCTGTGCAGGGAGTTATCAGCAATATATATAACCATCTTTTAACGCCCACTATATAAATATCATTGACTCTTTTGCATGTTTCAGTATTACGACTCGCAGATACAAAGGGTTAATATTATTGCAAAATGACACATTTTTAAAGTTTTGATTTATGTTTATTTTGATCGCACTTTGTGAATATAATAAGCATAAAACAAGACTTCAATGTATTAAAAAATATTTGTGATTGTTTTAATTAGAAATTTTCAAATGAAAAAGCATAAATCGAAATATTTTAAAAGGTGTCATTTGACACCGGAATAAATAGTGTTAAATTACCTCGCACGTTAATGTTAAAACGACTTCGTGTAAATGAATTAAATTATATTCCTAAAATTTCTAAATCAAGCTGTTATATGCAAATTTAAAAAAAAAAAATTCATAATAAACAATATCATAGCGCAATATTAAACATTTTTTATTTATGTATATTGGGTTATAGTAAAAGGTGGCTGTGGCTCCATTGCAGTTTTTCATTTTGAGTGTGTGTTTTAGTTTGAAGTTAATATAGTCAGTTAACGCGTTAATAATAATAATCTGCACACATAGAGGAAAACATTTATTATTAATTGTCTTGCATCTGTTAATATTTAAAACAGGGTTGGCAAATTTATTCCCAAGTGAAAGAATCCGCAAAAAAGGCATGGAAAAAAAACGACTAGAAGATTTGTCCCTAAGCCAAAAACAGTAGAAAAAGCAAAAACGAAATCTGTTTTTCATTGTCCCTAGGCCAAAAACCGTATAAAAAGCAAAAACGAAATCGGTTTTTAACTGTCCCTAGGCACATAAGAAAAAAAAAAAAATTGAAAAAAACGTAGAAAAAACCAAAACTGATGAAAACATCAAGAAAAGGAAGTTGGTTCTTGATGTATACTTGATACTACTTGCTTAAGAAATATTAAATATGCTACACTGTTAAAAAGAAATGATATTTTACAGTATATTACTGGCAACTACGGTGCCAGTTTAATACCGTAAAATTAACAGTAATAAAACATCAAAGTAGAAAGTGAAATACCTTAAGCAGTAATATACTCTTTAATTCCTTTATACGACGGTATATTACTGCTTATTGTACGGTTATAAACTGGCGCCGCAATTGCCAGTATTATACTACTTTTTTTTTTTTTTTCAGTGTGTCGATTGTTTTCTCTTACGAGCTGAAAGCGCAAAACAGCATGTTCCCCAAGTGATAGGGGTACTTCCGGGGTGATATAGTGAATGTGTTGCATAATACGTGTTTTCAATTCACCTAAGTTGGAAATTGGACCAGCGTACGCAACATGTTTTAGGTAACCCCATAGCCAGAAGTCACAAGTATTCAGGTCAGGTGATCGTGGTGGTCAGTCTGTTAGGAAATGGTAACTGATAATTCAGCCATTTCCAAAACGTAGACTCAACAGCTGCTTCACCGGTTTTACAATGTGTGGAGAAGCTCGTCTTGTAATAAAATTGTGCTATCCACTTATCCGCCTTGTTGGAGTGCTGGAATGAGCTGGTTTTGCAAAAGAGATACCTAACGTGTCCCACAAACTGTACAGGTGACAGGACCGATGGACCAATCTCTTCGAAATAGAAAGGGCCAACGGTAAATGCTGCCATAAACCCGTAACACACAGTGACCTTTGCAGATTGGAGAGGCAATTATTGTATTTGGAACAGATTCTTGCTTGCACATATAATGCAATTTTGAGTATTGACAGAACCTTGGTGATGGAAATGGACTTCGTCTATCAAGAATATTTTCCACGGCCATGCATTGGCCACTTCCATTTCAGCAAGAAATTGTAGAGCAAAATATTCTTGTTTGGCAGGTCAGCAGGAAGCAACTCCTGAACATGCGTAAATTTGTATGAATAACACTGTGGTATGTTTCTTAAATTTTACGAACGATGCGGGCAGGCATATCTAAAGTACGGGAAATTCTCCGTGCACTGCACGTTCCCGTTGCACTGACTGATACTTCCTTTAGTGCTGTAGCCTCACCTTCGAAGCAATTGCTTTCCTTCATCCGTCACATTTCACGTGAAATGAATTTAGAATGTATCAATCATCTTCTTCAGACCAAATGCAGTCACCGGACCATAGCCGATTCTTAAATCATTTAATGTCACGAATTCCGTCAATGCTTCAATGCACAGTCACCGTTCTAAAAAATCTTCATAGGCAGAGCCCGATCCCTGAATGATAGTTTCATGACTATTTCATCGGACGTACAATAGCAGTAACTGCAGGTTTCCCGCATTTATATCAAAAGTGTCATGTGCGGTGCTCATGTCGCGTCTTATAAATCGCATCTAATGACGAGTACAGCATCATCTATATGTCAACTTTTGAACAGTTTTTCTTTCGCAAAACAAATTCCCATTGCTTCACATATACTTAGATGAAATATAAGGACATTCTGACGAGTGGTTCTTTTTTACAGCCTTTTAAAATGCAACTTTATTTATAATCACCGTGTATATATGGATGCTTTTCATATTCCTTCAGATGATGAAGAAGAAGGAACAATGAATCTGCAATGCGTATTATAAGTATCATCAGCATATCGTTTAGAAATTAACTTAAACAAAAACCAGTTTAATAAAAATAATATAGGATTATTAGAGTATATAGTCGAAACTGGAAAAATAAAACTGTCCGAAACAAAACCGAAGGTTGAAGAAAAATTTCCTAAAAAACAACTGTAAAACATTTACTATATGTTTTATGTTTAATAGGATATTTCAGAAAGTTCATCGCGAATTATGCCAAAATCGCCACATCTCTAAGTGATTCATTACGGAAAAGTTTTTGTTTCAAATTTAAAACATAGCAACTCGAAGCATTTAACGAGGTAAAGAAAAAAATGCAAACCAAAACCAGTCCTACAATTATACAAGCAAGGATCCATACTGGAGCTACACACAGATGCGAGCATCCAGGAGGTCGGCGCATCAGGAGAGGCATACACTGTAAAAAAATACGACATTTTTACAGTACAAAGTACTGTTCATCTCGCGCACAAACTCGATCACAGTGAATGTGCTGTATCTTTCTTTGGTTTCCTGACTATATTAACATGGAAAATACAGTAGTTGCGTAAAATTAACAGTACAATGTGCTGGCAATTTGGGCGCCAGCAGTTTGTGCTGTAAAAAAATGCGTCCAAATTGCCAGCACATTGTGCTGTTAATTTTACGCAACTACTGTATTTTCCATGTTAATATAGTCAGGAAACCAAAGAAAGATACAGCACATTCACTGTGATCGAGTTTGTTCTGGCAAATTTACAGTGGTTTTTTTACAGTGTAGGAGTACTCTCACATAATTTTTCAGCATTGCACTCGTGGTAATTTTTTCTGTCCATCGCAGACAGACACACACACCAGAGAGCGAAACTTTCTTTTATTATTATAGATTAAATTAACGATTTTACTTTAGCCTCTAAAAAATTAACAGTAATTCTTTAAAACCCGAAAAAAATAAGAATTTAAATGTATAGTATCAATAGGAAGTCTTAAGAAGATTGCTTTATTCCCGTTATTGACTAAAAAAATTAATGAAAAAAAAGAGATTTCATTTTTTTTTTTCCACAACCCTACGAAAGATCTCTAGATAAAAAAAAAAATAATAATCTATATATAATCTTAAACAAGAAGTAAGCCGGAATTCTGACTTTCCAGAATTTAGTGTCACCCCTGAAAATAAATAAATAAATAAATAAATAAATAAATAAATAAATATATATATATATATATATATATATATATAGATAGATAGATAGATAGATAGATAGATAGATAGATAGATAGATAGTACAAAACCTAAAATACACGCATTTATTTTGTATAAAATTGTGTTATTTGTAGACACTGACGAATTCCACATTTACGATCAAGGCTTAAAGAAAATCTAATGAAAAACACTCGAGGCTAACGAAAAAGACAGGCTACCGCGGTGCATTCCTCATACCTCTCTTTACAGACCGCTAGAGTGACGTCATGCTCTTTTCGTTCACCTGGAATGCTGTTTTCGAGCATCACGTGACTCCAGCGGTCTGTAAAAAAAGAGACACGTAAAGTACCGCGGTAGCCTTTCTGTTCCGTTGGCCTCGAAAAACACGCATATGACCACACAATCGCGGAATAATACACAAACCCAGAAAAGCGATGTTGTCATTAAAGAAATTCGACAAAAACAAATCGGGTATGTAATGATTCATATGCCCTCTCTTTTTTTGCAACATTTACATGGATACTGACAGTTAAATATAGTTTATAATAGATTCAAGTTTTATCTGAAATCATTCATTTATATCACATATATTTATATAATCATTCATAGCACGTATTTGTATTACAATTTTTTTCAGTTGTTATGAGAAATTTGCAGCAAAAAGATATAGTAACCTACTATATAAAAACATGGAAACATTTAAAATGCTTCATTTAATCTACTATAGTAATCTACTATTATCCAACTATTTTCCCTTTACTTTCTACAGAAATGGAGTACTTCAGTTACCACCATTACATAAATGGTATTAAAAACTACAAAAATAAATAATCTCTCTATTCTAAAAAAAAGTAACTACCGCTGTCACCGCCGCCGCCGCCGCCGCCGCCGGTTTTGATTTTTTTGTGACCGGCGGCCTTTCTTCGTTAATATTAACAAAAATAATGCATACCAAAATATGAAAATCGGTGGTTTTATACAGAAATGTTTGATAAACACGCTAATGCAGACAGTTTTCAAATCGAAGAATTATTTTAAGAGTTATTCAATGCTAAAGTTGGACAAAATTGTTCCACTAAAAAAGTTTTATAGCAGCAAAAACTATACATAGCAGTGTAATCATTTTTAGATCATTTTATGCGTTAGAATTTGCCGGAGTGCAGATTGCATTAATTTTTTTATTTTGACTCATTTTTTCAGGTTTTATTTCTATTTTAAATTCAAATTTTCAGCATTTCTAGAGATATTTTTTACAGATTTCAGAAAATTGTACTAATTTAAACTGTTGCCAACTGTATAAAAAGCGCAAGCAATAATGTTTGCTTCAAATTAAAAATTTATTTACACGTGACTATTATAAACAGGAAAAAAACTTTCAAATTAGAATTAAATAATTACGTATAAAAAGCAGGAACTTATTAAAAATTACGTCATAAAAAGTATACACGTGAATTTTAAAAGAGAAAGGATATTGTAAAATAATAAATTAATTAACATGCGTTAGAAGTCTTAGGAGAAATTACGTCATATTTACGTCACATTATAGTTATTACATAAAATGAACACAAAATAATATTGCAAAAAAGTTTAAATTTAGAAATTGCGCTAGACTTTTATTTGATATTTTGAGAATTAATTTAAAATGTCTCATTTAAAAGAACTTTCTTTTCGCTTTGTTAAAAAATACCAGGAGACAAAGACTCTCTGTACTTAATTCCTTTTATATTAGCTTATTTTAAAATGTTGTTACACGTGTATACGTCATCAAGTTATTTTTATTTCGACGTTTTATTTGTGTTTCTTTTAATGTTGTACGAATTTATTTGTTCTTTCGTTATTTAAAATAAAAATTATATCAATTTGTATAATTTGGCGAGTGGTTTGGCGATTTATATAATTTGGCGAAATTGGTCGACAGGATAATCAAGTAGTACCGCAGCGGATTTGGCGTTAAAATTCCCCAATCAAAGAGAAATGAATAGAAATTCGTTTATAGGGAGATCGCCACTGTTTTTTAAATTATAATTCAATCTTTCGAAATCTTTTTAAAGCCGATCAAATTAGCGTGCATTTAGAGTCTGCGGTGTCTGGACGGGGGTTGGCGAGCGTAGCTCGTAGGGGGCCGAGCCCCCTAGTATCTCAAAAATAAATTGAGATGCACTTTTCAAACAAATTGCAATTGAAAGTGCTTTTTCCCGTGTACGAAAGTGTGAAAACTGAAAAATGTGCAACGCTTAGCAGATTAAAAAATATGCAGTAGAAATTATCAGTACTTCACTGTAAAATGATACATCTTCTTCGTTTAACGGCTGGCTTATCTAAGGTAAAGTTATTTTTAAGGGACGACATTTTATGTACAGCCTGAAAGAACTATCATATCGGGCTAATAAGTATTTTGCAAAAAAGTTTTGAATTTTATTGTAATACTTTAAAACAATAAATTGACATATATTCCTGAGTATTATCTCTCTATTCTAAAAAAAAGTAACTACCGCTGTCACCGCCGCCGCCGCCGCCGCCGGTTTTGATTTTTTTGTGACCGGAGGCCTTTCTTCGTTAATATTAACAAAGATTATGCATACAAAAATATGAAAAATCGGTGGTTTTATACAGAAATATTTGATAAATACGCTGATGCAGACAGTTTTCAAATCGAAGAATTATTTTAAGAGTTATTTAATGCTAAAGTTGGACAAAATCGTTCCACTAAAAAAGTTTTATAGCAGCAAAAACTAGACATGGCAGTGTAATCATTTTTAGATCATTTTATGCGTTAGAATTTGCCGGAGTGCAGATTGCATTAATTTTTTTATTTTGACTCATTTTTTCAGGTTTTATTTCTATTTTAAATTCAAATTTTCAGCATTTCTAGAGATATTTTTTACAGAATTCAGAAAATTGTACTAATTTAAACAGTTGCCAACTGTATAAAAAGCGCAAGCAATAATGTTTGCTTCAAATTAAAAATTTATTTACACGTGACTCTTATAACCAGGAAAAAAACTTTCAAATTAGAATTAAATAATTACGTGTAAAAAGCAGGAACTTATTAAAAATTACGTCATAAAAAGTATACACGTGAATTTTAGAAGAGAAAGGATATTGTAAAATAATAAATTCATTAACATGCGTTAGAAGTCTTAAATTGGATAAATTACGTCATATTTACGTCACATTAAAGTTATTACATAAAATGAACACAAAATAATATTGCAAAAAAGTTTAAATTTAGAAATTGCGCTAGACATTTATTTGATATTTTGAGAATTAATTTAAAATGTCTCATTTAAAAGAACTTTCTTTTCGCTTTGTTAAAAAATACCAGGAGACAAAGACTCTCTTTACTTAATTCCTTTTATATTAGCTTATTTTGAAATGTTGTTACACGTGTATACGTCATCAAGTTATTTTTATTTCGACGTTTTATTTGTGTTTTTATTAATGCTGTACGAATTTATTTGTTCTTTCGTTATTTAAAATAAAAATTATATCAATTTGTATAATTTGGCGAGTGGTTTGGCGATTTATATAATTTGGCGAAATTGGTCGACAGGATAATCAAGTAGTGCCGCAGCGGATTTGGCGTTAAAATTCCCCAATCAAAGAGAAATGAATTCGTTTATAGGGAGATCGCCACTGTTTTTTAAATTATAATTCAATCTTTCGAAATCTTTTTAAAGCCGATCAAATTAGCGTGCATTTAGAGTCTGCGGTGTCTGGACGGGGGTTGGCGAGCGTAGCTCGTAGGGGGCCGAGCCCCCTAGTATATTTAAAATTAGTTGCTGATCTAAATTTCTTATATATCCCTTTAATACCTGACCTACACAATTGTGTAGGCAATCCTAAAAAAATAAATAAAATAAAATAAAATAAAAATAAAAATTACTTTTTTTTTTTTTTTTTTTTTTTTTTTTTGGTGTGGGATTTAAAGTTAAGTCTGCACTCATAGGTTTGAATGTATCCTTCCTTGGTGTAACTTGACATCGGGTATTTTTTTTTTTTTTTAATATTTTGTTCAATCAAATATGATCCTATTAAATAGAGGAAACCACTAAAACTGTTCATTTTTACCAGAAATCTCCCGGTCTAACAGGGACAAGGTAATTTTTTAAAATTAAATGTTTCCGAATTAATTTCTTCATCTATTATATAACGATTTCCATTTAGTTCATCATATATATAAATAATATCTAACATTAAATATATTTATAAACATTTATATAAATAACATATAACTTATAACATAAATAATATCTAACATTAAATATATTTATAAACATTTATATAAATAACATAAATAACATAAATAACATATAACTTATAACATAAATAACATTATATAACATAACATATTATCAAACATTAAGTATGGCCTTTATTTTAAACAATCAGGATTACTCTGTATGTTGGAATATGAAAAATGTGTTTTAATATAAGACCTTTTATACAATTTTTCACTCTAAAATATTCGCCTTAAGATATTTGAATTCTTTTAAAGATACGTATACTGCGGTTATCGTATCATTCTTTTTATGCTTTTCTGAATGTCTCCCATTCGTAGAGTCAAACTTTTATTCAGGAATTTTTATATATTTGGAGTTCTTCCGCAGATTTCTAAATATGGAAAATATAAAAAACGTCTGTAAAGAAAGAAAGGTTATTGATCTGAATTTCCGAATGTACTGTTTATTTTACTTAAGGTATTTCAAAAATTTTACATTTCAGAAGCATTTAATCTAAAATTATGAATTTCTGCGTGAACTTATGTTGACGTGTGTCTATTGATCTGTATTATACACGAAAAATTCTTGACTCACTAACACTAACCTTACAGTTATGATGACGAGGATCCGTGCAAACGCTTTTACTTTTATCGCACATATATTCTGTTTCATAATTGCATATTTTCAATTTTTACACCATTGGATAGAAAAAGTAACCGTTTTTAGGTGCGTTCGTAATTATATAAATACGTAGCACCTATATTCGTCGTTCTGTCCGTCCGTCTGCCTGGCTGACTGTCTGTCTGTCTGTCTGTCTATCCGTTTGTCCGTCCGCATATAACAAATCAAAAAATACCCAACCGAATGCTTTGAAATTTTAAATATATAATTCTTGCAAAATTTTGTCGAGTCATTTCAAATTTTATGAGAATCCTTTGTACAGTTTATATACAGGGACAGTCAAATATTTTCCGTTACATTACGACCAATGGAAAAAAAAAAATATTCAAAGTACATTTTAATGATGTTCAGAATTTCGAACAGAATGAATATTATATGTACTTATGAAGTGCATTAAAATATGCATTCAGTAGAATATGCGGAGCAAAAAAGTATTTATAAAACTAGTTATAGTACGAACGCGTTTGACATGCAATTTCCAACTTGTTTTAAACTATAACTCTATTTACTGATTTGTAAAGAATTTTAAATAATTTACAAAGTAAATTATTATTTTTTAACTCTAGCAATACAAATATATATGTACATATATTTTTTTACAAAAATGTAAAATAACATTTTCAGTAATATAAATAATTACGCAAAACTAAAAAGAAAATAACAGCACACAATTTTTTTTCGTAAAATTTAAATAAGGCTCTATTAAAGTGAAACATATACTTTAATAACCCGACAAATTAGTTAACGACGCCATTGCGTTTTAGAATACAACTACCTGAGTATTAAAAAAGTCCTTCCGGCCAGTGCCGGGAGGAAGAGAAACTTTCATATTCCTTATTTTTAAAAAGCCAACTTATATTATTCAAACACACGAAGCTCAATTAAGTGGAAACCGAATGTAGGAGATTCAATACTAATTTTTATCAATACTAAATCATTATGAATGAGAATTTCGCGAAATTAGTCAGCTTTATCCAAGCTGCTTTTATTTAAAGATACTTATATTTGGCTGCCAAATTCGGCGATTTCTTAAAGTGCCTGTCATTTTAAGACAACATGGTAGATGAGGCTAACCAGTGAACTTGGTCGAGACCTTAGTAATTGCTGTGCACATGCTCACTCATGTCGGAATCGGTTGATATATACGAGTGCTGTCGCATGCAAAAAATCAGATTTTTCAAAATGCCACCCACTTTAGAAATTGAAACTGCTATATCTGAGCCATTTTTTAAGATAAAGACAAACAAAAAATGCTCCTGAATCCTTATATCAAGGTCAAATACTTAAGAAAGAAACCTTTTTTAATTTATAATTTTTTTGCACCTCACTTTAAATATAATTTTTCTTTATTTAATGGCCGCCATTTTGGAACAAAAAGGCTGATGAAGCTGGCCAGCGAACTTGGTCGAGATATTGATGTATACTATCCACATGCCTTCTTCCATCGAAATAGGCGAATACGTGTGGTATCGCGTGACAAATACAAGATCGTTTCAAAGTGTTAGCCATGATAGAAATTCAAAGTGCTATAATTCAACCACTTTTTAAGATATAAACAAAGAACAAATTTTCAGAAACAAAAACTGCTCCAGAATTTTTGTATCAAGGCCAAACACATAGAAAAAAATCTTTTTCATTTTCCAATTTTTTAATGCCTCATTTTAAATTTTAAATTACATTTTTTTTAAATGGCAACACTTTTGAAACAAGATGGTGAATGAAGCTGGCCAACGAACTCGGTCGAGACATTGATATGTACTATGTACAGATCAAGTTACATTCAAATTGGTTCATAAATACGCCTGTTATCGCGTGACAAAAATCAGGTCGTTTTAAAATGTCAGCCACAATAGAAATTCAAAATGTTATAACTCAGCCATTTTTTTAGATGTAAACGAAACAAAACCTGTTCCGGAATCTTTGTATTAAGGTCAAACGCATACAAAAAAATCTTTTTCATTTTCCAATTTTTTGGTATCTCATTTTAAATTTATTATTATTATTATTTTAATGGCCACCATTTTGAAACAAGATGGCGAATGAAGTCGGTCAACGAACTCGGTTGAGTGATTTGTGTGTACTATGTACACACCAAGGTACATCCAAATCGGTTCATAAATACGTCTGTTATCACGTGGCAAATATCAGGACGTTTCAAAATGTCAGCCACGTTAGAAATTCAAAATGCTATAACTCAGCCATTTTTTAAGATATAGACGAAATAAAAACTGCTCCCGAATCTTTTTATCAAGGTCAAACACATAAGAAAAAAATATTTTTTTCAATTTTCAATTTTTTGCTACCACATTTCAAATTTAAATTTTTCTTAAAATTTTAAATGGCCGCCATTTTTAAACAAGATGGCGGATGAAGCTGGTCAACGAATTCGTTCAAGATATTGGTCTGTACTATGTATAAACGAAGTTACATCCAAATCGGTTCATAAATACGCCTTTTATCGCGTGACAAAATTCAGGACGTTTCAAAATGTCAGCTTCGCTAGAAATTCAAAATGCTATAACTCAGCCATTTTTTAAGATATAGACGAAACAAAAACTGCTACGGAGTCTTTGTATAAAGGTCAAATACATAAAAAAAATATTTTTCCATTTTCAATTTTTTGGTACCACATTTCAAATTTTAAATTTTTTAAAAAATTTTAAATGGCCGCCATTTTGAAACAAAATGGCGGATGAAGCTGGCCAACGAACTCGGTCGAGACATTGGTATGTACTATGTACACACCGAATTACATCCAAATCGGTTCATAAATACGAGAGTTACAGTGTGACATACGTCAGATATATATATATATATATATAAATTTTGAACGGAGGGTGGATTCGGGGTCTCGGGGTCATGATCGATGAAAATATACCAAAATGTTTTGAAATCGCTTTCCTCCGAACGGCTGCAATAGGTAGCTTTTTGTAAAGAAAGCTACCTAAAATAAATAGAGTTGAAAAAAATTGTATATTCTCAGATTGTTTTCCAAACAGTACCACTATATTCCAGGGTAAAACTGGGATGCTTAGAGTTTTTACGGAACTATAAATGTAACTATTTTTAAATAGACCTTTAAAACAATTATATAGAAATGCATATGTAAGGAAGACTCTCCTCGAAAATAACTCAAAAAGGTTACTATTTACTTAAATTTTAACCTTTAAAACACATTGAAAAATGTTACTAACTCTCATACACAATTTTGTTCTGTGTCATTTTCACTCTATACTGCAGCTTATGCACCAATTACAGAAAATATGGAAATTTATATGCAAGTGTGAGTATTGTATAAGACATAATTTATATGCTTGTGTGACGAATCCATATGACATAATTTATATACTATATTCATTATTTTGTAAAATACTTATCAATTAAATAATTATCATGTAAAAAATATAGTTTTTAAACAGTAACTTAAAGTTATATTATCAACAATAGTCAAAATTTCTGATAAATCTTAGATTTTAATTTAATAGATGTATAATGACACTTCTTTAGAGAACTCAAATACCCTGCTTGGATAATAAGTGATAAAGCATTCAATTAGAATAATTTAAATTGCACAGTAAGAACACAATATTTTGCACCGCGTTACATAAATTATTCCTAATTTTGTTATTATTTTCCAGTGTCTTTCCTTCATCAATAGAAGAAGAAAAAACGTTCTAAACCAACTGTACTTTTAACTAACTTTCAGTAATGCCAGATATGATGAGTATTATTCTACTATTCTATAGGACTATTGTACTTGTTCTAACGGTAAATTTGCTAATAGAAGAAATATATACGGGGTGTTCCAAAATTCGATAGAAAAATTAAGAACTGTAATAGAAGGAATGAAAAGGATGAAAAATTACCCTAGAACGTGGAATCGCAAACCATGTATTTTGTCCTAAATAGAGAGTTTTTCATCCTAACTGAACTTGCTTTCGGGGGCAACATTTGAGGTTGCCTGGGGGGGGGGGGGGACAACGACCTCCCCCTCCCAAGGAATTTGAAATTTCAGTAAATTTATCTGTCGTCACAGGTCAGACTCAATAAAATTTCAAAAATTGCTCGAAAGCTAAAATAGCTTGCCATATTTTATTGCATTAAAAACACATTCATTTGCTACTCCAACGTTATCAAGGTGAAATATTTATCATTAATGAGTATTTTCGCTATTATGTATTTTCTTTTGGCTGTTCACTAATTTAAAATTATATGTGAAAGAAATTCTATTGATTTCTTCTCAGCTGCGTACAACATGATCAAATGAAAACTTGCCCCTCTCTGGCCTCGAATTTCGTGATGAATTTCTCAAGTTGGCCCAAAATTTAAAAGTTATTTTCCTTTTTTGTGGAAGATGAGTGTTAATTGAGATTCGTAAATATTTGATTTTTTTATTTTACATTATTAGTGTCGCATTATATTTATGGCAATCACTACAACGCCTTTTGCTTTATTAAATCATTATATACAGTACGTTCTTAATAATCTCCTCAATCGGATACCACAGTTTTGAGCGTATCGGGTTGTACCCGACCCGAACCTGGCAAAATTCGTCAATCCGAAATATTCAGACTCGAATAAAAAGTAAAAGAAAATTTATTAATATATCATTATATTCATGGAAAAGTAGTCCACAATTTAATCCCTTTTCTACAAAATTGAACACATGTACACCCATTAATATTCAGATATATACCTTTTTCATTTGAAAAATATTTAGTACTCCCTGAACCCGACGAAAAACAGACAAATCAGGTCGTGTCGGTTTTGGTAAAAATAGGGCTTCCCACTCATAGGGTTGCAGACTGTACCTGAGACCAAAGATTTTGCAGATTTCTGAATTGTATGGAATTCAGATCATAGTCTGAAGAGGAAGACAGAAAATGATTAAGGAATTTTTTTTACTGAAGTAAATCACTGATGAAATTTTCTTATCCCTATGGATCACAAAATTTGCAAATTTCGAGCTATGTTGGTGAGATTGTGTACTGAGTATCTCGTTGGCCGATTAAATATCACGATTGTATTTCGCGACAATTTGACGAAAATCGCGATTTTTTTTCTGTGAACACTTTCCGAATTTCGCATTTTTTTTCCGCGAATGATTGATGAAATTGGTTATTTCCAGCGATCATTTTCCGAAATTTACGATATTTTTTTTTCCGCTATTTGTTTTCGCGATATTTTGACTAAACTCTTTTTTATGATTGTTTGTTTAAATTCGGGGTTTTGTTCCGCAGCCGTCTGACAAAATTTGTGATTGTTTGACAAAATTCTCGAATTTTAGCGCGAATATGTAACTAAATTCGTAATTATTTCCGAAACATTTTCACCAAATTCTCGTTTTTTCTGCGACAACTATTCAAAAATGGCGATTTATTTTGTGTGACTGATGGACAAATTTCGATTTTTTCTGTAACCGAATGTTCAAATCTATGACTTTTTCCCCAAAACCGATTAACAAATATTGCTATTTGTTTCCACTATCTTTGCAATATTTTGCCATAGCCCTTTTAGTAAATAATATTTTTTCGCGGTCGATTGACAATTTTACATAGTTCCGCAAAATAAATAAACAAATAAAATATCGTTGTTTTCCATGAAATTAAATATATATATATATATTCTCCGAAGAATTACATATACTTCTGAAAGAAGTTAAGAGGGCGAAAATCCGCAAGCTATTTCAAATCCTTTCCGTCAAAGAAAACTTTCCTCCCCCCCCCCACCTGTTCCCAAGTATCTCTTGAAATGGTCTTCGCCCCTGCAGTAAAACCTGCAAAGAAGAAGTCGAAAGATCGGGGGAAAAACTATTTTATACAAGTCTCCATTTTAGCATATATAAAAATATGATGTTTTATTCATAGAAACTTGATTTTCTTTTTACCGTTTGCGAACGAATCCATTTTTTTTTTTTTTTTTTGACAGATGTCGTTTTACAAGTTTTACTGTAATACGTATATTCTCCTCGAGGTGTACTATAGAAAGGATGGTTTAACAGCCTTAGAGGATACTTGTAAAAATGAAACCTGGAATCTTGCCTTAGACGGAAAATTTTCTTAGTCAATATTTTGAAATTATACCAGTTAAGATGAAAACCTGCCTGAAACGGATTTTTTCATCAGTTCTCGTTCGGAGGAAAGGGATGCAGCTCCCCATACCGAACCCCACCTTTGGGTATGCCACGGCGAAATACTTCCCCCTCCCCAAGAAAGTTTTGGAATGGCGCCCCTTCTTGCGCTGGTGGTAGAAAGTTGGAGAAAAATCAAAGCATTACAATGAAAATGCATTACCTTATTTTGTTTGAAATGATATAGCATCACGAAAAGTTCTGGAAAAACAGAGTTCTCAAGCAATCGATCATACCGTATGAACCGGCAATCAGAGTCCAAAATTTGGAGCGTCAAGTCCATACTACTGGCGCGCATAATGGAAACATCTACCACTTTTTTTCGATATTCTCACGTTTACAACAAAGATGAGAATGTCTGTTAAAAGTTTTATCAGAATATACTTTAGTTTTCTGAAAGTTATTGCTATCAACACAAATTGAATTAGAGAAAAACACCCTGTATTTTTGATTACCCTTTAACTGATATGACTAAAATTTGTCACACCACTGATGTGACGCGGTCTCACAGACACCTCGAATAAAATTAATAAAAAAAAATTACTTAAATGGTTGAATTTATTTATATCCCACCTTAACAAGATCGTTGCACTTCTCTTAAGAGCATGTGAATTAAATTGCATGAGAAAAGTATTTTATTCATATTATTTAACTTCGGTACATAAAAAAAAAAAAACTTAAAAAAACGGTAGTTTTTTAATTAAAAAAAATCGAAAGAAATGAAAAAAAAAATAATGACGATTATTGTACACAGTTACAAATTATCACACAGCTGATGTGATGAGGTCTGACAGACTCCAACGTAACGAATAACACGTTTAAAATCAACTCACAGATTTCTCTCTTTGTATGTGACCTTGGAAAGCTCGCTAAGAGAAGGTACTGGTACGGTAAGTAATATTCGCACTTTTAAAGTGTGGAAGTGGGTACAGCTGAAAGTCGCAGGATCTGTGACAGCACGTCACATCAGTTAAAGATTTGCATCCCATGTTCTATAGTAATTTTTCAACTTCTTCACGACTTCTATCACACCTCTTAATTTGTCTGTCGAATTTTGGAATACCCTGTATCTATGTGTGCTTTAATACTAATTAAAGTCACAAAATTTCGCTTTAGAGAGTATATTATGAGCCTCATTGTATATATCTACAAATTTAAACATTATTTTACAATATATACAACTTATAAAATGTATTATTGTTTCAAAACATGAAGAACAGTGTTTTAACTTCAAAATCATTTCTTAAAATATTTTTTAATCTAAAATTCTGTATAAATAAATTTCATGCATTAAGATAAAACATCCTTTTTACAATCAATTTAAAATATCTATCACTGTTTACCTTGATTTTACACTGATTCAACTAATTGAATATCAGCATGCTTTGTTTTTATTTGAAAAGGAAAAGTTAATAAACACATTTTGAATTGTTCGATATTTAAATAAGAACATCCATTTCTATTGTTAATTAAATTTTAAAATTGAATAGAGAATTATTTCTATGTTCCATTTGTGGACATTTATCTATTATCTGAATAAAAATCGATATGATATGCGATGAATACAATTTGCATTTATACAGGTAAAATATGATAACAATAGATGGTATTTATTTTAATACTGAAAGATTAAAAAATATCGGAAATCGTTGAAAAGAAGTTTTACAAGCGGAGAAAATAGTTAGAAAAAGTTAATGAAATTCAAGTATAGCACTTTATACTTAATTTTTTTTTTTTAATTTTTAACACTTAGAAATATCAAATTGAAAATATTTGAACAATGAAATAATCTGTGAATACGAAAATTAGAAATAATACTTAGATGAATCGAATTTTTTTATTGTTTCGTAAAATAAATATTGGAAAGAAATAGTTTTTTACCATGAAATGATTCGAAAATTTAGAATTTACATATTTATTTCAGCGATATTTTAAATGCTACGTTTATGTGGATAAAATAACAGAAAGTAAAATAGACGGATTATTAGACGATTTTATGTCAAATAGTGATTTTTTTAATCCAGTGTACGAAACTTTACCAAAAATAAAGTTCATAGACAAATGCTAAACATTTAAACTTACAGTTTAAAAAAAGTGTCTGTTTTTTTTTTTTTTTTTAACAGTTGGCTGCTACATAAAAATAATTTTTCTGAACTCACAGAAATGAACATTGTAACATCCGTCGTTTAAAGACATTACTCTTTTGATTACTATTTCAAATAATTAAATAAATTTTACCTGTATTATTGTAAATAATAAGAGTAGAATCTGAAAAGCTTTATACAAATTACAGATAATATGGCTTGTTTTTTCAGTTTCAATTAAAGTATACAGTCAAATATATAAGTGTTTAGAACTGAAATCATCTCAATTTAGACGTTAACTTCCATTGTTTGTTTCTTTGCATACTTTGATATATTTTAAAATAAAGTAAAAATACATACAAAAAGTATATGTATGTAAAAGAAACTCAAACCTCACACAATAGTAGAACAAACATACGAAAGAATTATAAACAGAAAAGAATTTAACAAAGTAATAATAATAATATTAGAAAGCATTTCATACATGGGAACTTGAAATAAACGAATTTTTAACACTAGACCGTCCGACATTTTCGACATCCTAAAACAGCCGCTCTTGTCAATTCGACACCACTAATTAAATTATGCAAAATGGATGATACAAATTCTATTTTAACAATGTATTGGATCATTGTACTTCAATTATGAATATATTGTTAAATTTGCACAAAAGACCAATGATTTATTTTATAGAAAAATATATTTAATGATATTAAATTTCACACTTATAGAAAAGGAAACAAAAATACAAAAAAAGTGAAATAAATCTGTTAATTTTCTTCACATTATAATATTTAAGCATAAATTAACATTATCTAAAATGTTTTATATCAGATATGTAATTTATTTACAAATTTATTGTAGAATGTTACAGTTTCTGGTGTTTTCTTTTCACTACTTGCAGTTGTAACGCTTGAATAAAGTGTGCACAGTATAATGAATTTCTTTAGTTCATTTTTATTGGTTTATAGTAAGTGTGGTAGCAGTAGTTTCTTATTTTTATATATTCGTGGAATAAAGACTATCTTTTTCATTTTTCAGGCGATCTGGAATTTCTCTCGATTCACAATTTCTACCACACTTGTTAGGTAGCTTTCTTTACAAAAAAGCTACCTATTGCAGCCGTTCGGAGGAAAGCGATTTCAAAAAAATTTGGTATATTTTCATCGATCATGACCCCCAGACCCCGAAACCACCCTCCGTTCAAAATTGATATATATATATATATATATATATATATATATATATATATATATATATCTGACCTATGTCACACTGTAACTCCCGTAATTATGAACCGATTTCGATGTAATTCTGTGTGTACATAATACATATCAATGTCTCGACCGAGTTCGTTGGCCAGCTTCATCCGCCGTTTTGTTTCAAAATGGCGGCCATTTAAAATTTTTAAAAAAATTTAAAACTTGAAATGTGGTACCAAAAAATTAAAAATGGAAAAATATTTTTTTTCTTATGTATTTGACCTTTATACAAAGATTCCGGAGCAGTTTTTGTTTCGTCTATATCTTAAAAAATGGCTGAGTTATAGCATTTTGAATTTCTAGCGTGGCTGACATTTTGAAACGTCCTGAATTTTGTCACGCGATAAAAGGCGTATTTATGAACCGATTTGGATTTAATTCGGTGTGTACATAGTACATACCAATTTCTCGACCGAGTTCGTTGGCCAGCTTCATCCGCCATTTTGTTTCAAAATGGCGGCCATTTAAATTTTTTTTAAAAATTTAAAATTTGAAATGTGGTACCAAAAAATTGAAATTGGAAAAATATTTTTTCCTTATGTATTTGACCTTTATACAAAGATTTCGGAGCAGTTTTTGTTTTGTCTATATCTTAAAAAATGGCTGAGTTATAGCATTTTGAATTTCTAGCGTGGCTGACATTTTGAAACGTCCTGAATTTTGTCACGCGATAAAAGGCGTATTTATGAACCGATTTGGATGTAACTTCGTTCATACATAGTACATACCAATGTCTCGACCGGGTTCGTTGGCCAGCTTCACCCGCCATCTTGTTTTAAAATGGCGGCCATTTAAATTTTTAAGAAAAGTTTAAATTTGAAATGTGGTACCAAAAATTAAAAATTGAAAAAATATTTTCTTCTTGTGTGTTTGACCTTTATAAAAAGATTCGGGAGCAGTTTTTGTTTCGTCTATATCTTAAGAAATGGCTGAGTGACAGCATTTTGAATTTCTAGCGTGGCTGACATTTTGAAACGTCCTGATTTTTCTCACGTAATGACAGGCGTATTTATGAACCGACTTGGATGTACCATGGTGTGTACATAGTACATACAAATATCTTGACCGAGTTCGTTGACCAGCTTCATCCGCCATCTTGTTTCAAAATGGCGGCCATTTAAAAAAATTAAAAAATTAAAAAAATTAAATGAGATACCAAAAAATTGGAAAATGAAAAAGATTTTTTTGTATGTGTTTGACCTTAATACAAAGATTCCGGAACAGTTTTTCTTTCGTCTATATCTAAAAAAAAATGGCTGAGTAATAGCATTTTGAATTTCTCTTGTGGCTGACATTTTAAAACGACCTGATTTTTGTCACGCGATAACAGGCGTATTTATGAACCTATTTGGATGTAACTTGGTCTGTACATAGTACATACCAATGTCTCGACCGAGTTCGTTGGCCAGCTTCATTCGCCATCTTGTTTCAAAAGGGTTGCCATTTAAAAAAATTAAATTAAAAATTCAAATTGAGGTATTAAAAAATTGGAAAATGAAAAAGATTTTTTTATGTGTTTGGCCTTGATACAAAGATTCCGGAGCAGTTTTTGTTTCTGAAAATTTGTTCTTTTGTTGATATCTTAAAAAATGGTTGATTTATAGCACTTTGAATTTCTAGCATGGCTAACATTTTGAAACGATCTTGTATTTGTCACGCGATAACACACGTATTCGCCTATTTCGATGTAAGAAGGCATGTGGATAGTATACATCAACACCTCGACCAAGTTCGCTGGCCAGATTCATCAGCCATCTTGTTTCAAAATGGCGGCCATTAAATTAAAATATATATATATTTAAAGTGAGGTGCAAAAAAATTAGAAATTGAAAAAGGTTTCTTTCTTAAGTATTTGCTCTTGATATAAGGATTCAGGAGCATTTTTTGTTTGTCTTTACCTTAAAAATGGCTCAGATATAGCAGTTTCAATTTCTATTGTGGGTGACATTTTGAAAAATCTGATTTTTTGCATGCGACAGCACTCCTATATATTAACCGATTCCGATGTGAGTGAGCATGTGCACAGCAATTACTAAGGTCTCGACCAAGTTCACTGCTTAGCCTCATCCACCATGTTGTCTTAAAATGACAGGCACTTTAAGAAATTGCCGAATTTGGCAGCCAAATATAAGTTACTTTAAAGAAAAGCAGCTTGGATAAAGCTGACTAATTTCGCGAAATTCTCATTCATTATAATGATAAAAATTATTATTGAATCTCCTATATTCGGTTTCCACTAAATTGAGCTTCGTGTGTTTGCATGATATAAGTTGGCTTTTTTAAAATAAGGATTATGAAAGCTACCTCTTCCTCCCGGCACTGGCCGGAAGGACTTTTTTACATTTTATCAGATCTTTTGCTAGTTCCAGTGAAGTAAAAAAAAATATCAACTGCCACTTTATGAGCTATATTTTTATATGGTTCTATTAGTTTTAGAACTACGAATTCCGCTATCGTTTACCATCCGGTCGAGATTCATTTTTCCACCAAATAAGGAAATGAGTCATTAAGTCCTAAGTCCGAAAGGTCATAAAGATCCGATTCATTTCAGGATAATTGTCTCAATATATTTCCAATTTATTGAGGAATGAGAACTTTTTTTGCTGTACTTAATTCCGAAAAAATTATTTTCTGAAAATATAAAATATCTCTCAGAAATAAAATGCTTTCAAATGCTTTCAAAGATTGTAATAAAGAACAAAAAAGTAACTGGAGACATTCAGTCCCCTGAAATGGAATAAACCATTTCCGCTCTTTATTAAGGGTGCAAAGTACAATAGAAATTCCGTAACTGAAAGAGAATGGAATCAAGGCCACATGAACTAGAAAAAAGACACAATTAAACTATTTTTGTTATTTTTTTGCTTAGTGTCGAAATAACATTAGCGGACGTTATAGGTGAATTTAGCAATAACTTAAAAAAAAAAAAAATAAAATAAAATAAAATAAAAAAGAATCGCACAATAAAAATTTCGACAGTTAGTTTCTTAAATAAAATGATTAAGAGTCACTGAATTTGAAGAGTTTATGTGAAAAAATGTGATAGAGAGAAAACGCTAAATTCTGTTTGGTGTCCAAATGACACCAACGGACGTTCTAGTACTAATGGGCCATTTAAAATCTGAACTTATAGCTCTGATTATATTTTTGGTGTGTCGTTTATCCGAGAAAATACAAAAAAAAAAAAAAAAAAAAGAAAAAAAAAAAAAAAAGAAAAAAAAAAACACTAAAAATGAATTTTTTTTGTCCTCTACTGTAGTTCAAAAAAAAATTGCTTTTTTTTTCTTCTATCGAAAACAGAATAGTATCATCAATTGAGATTTTACATTTCATGTATGATTGCAACTTAAAGATGAATTAGTTTATATTGAAACCAACTAAAGCAATTAGATAATTATTGAAATTATAACAGGTATTTGTTATGCACAAGCTAATGAAATATTCGATATTTTTTTTGACGTATCATTCTGTTTAATCAATCGAATGATCTAAAAAAATTATATCTAGTGCATAAGTCATATGAAAGAAATGCATTAGACAAAAGGTAATATATTTTACTATTTATTTTTCATTGTAGTTTTATTTTTTAAATAAGTACACTGTAAAAAAAAAAAAAAAAAAAATTCTGTAAAGTTACTAAAGTTTTTCTAGGAAACTGGGATTCCATGAACTTTTTATGGAACGGCAACAACAACAAAAAAAAAATCCTGTAAGAGCGTCTGTTACAGGAATGTTTCTTGTTGCCGTTACATAAAAAGTTTTAGGAATCCAAGTTTCCTAGAAAAACTTTAGTAACTTGACAATTTTTTTTTTTTTTTTTTTTTTTTTTTTTTTTTTTTTTACAGTGTACGAATGCGGTTTCATTTTATTTTTTTATAATGACCTATAATTCGATTTTTTGTTTTTCTGTAAAACAAAATTATTTTAGTTAAGTTCATTAAAAAAACTAGATATTTTTATTCTCCAAATCAAATTATTTTGCATATTTGATTTTTGTTTTATACCATACGATCAATTTAGAGCTCATCTAATACCAGAAATTTTAAATATTGAAATTGTTTCAGTAGTTCCCGAGATTATAGTACATCAACGTACGATTTTTATGCTATTTCGCTACTGTTCATGCTGTTTAAAATAAAATTTTCATGAAATAGTGCTTTTGAAGTGTCATAACTTGCATTCCAACCTTTCAATTTTAAATTTTTATACAATTATTCTTTAGTTTGGTTTTCATAATTTTAATAAAAACTCGTTTTAAATTAGATATGTTTACTAAAATCCAGAAAATAATCCAAATTCTGAATAATAAATATCAGCTAGCGGACCAGTCAAGATGTCTTCGTATAAGCAGCAAATTATACTCGGTGATCCTTTGGAATAATTACACTTATTGTAAAGATATAACGTTGCAAAAGTTACGTGACGTAAAGAAAAGTATTCGAATTAATGTCAACATTTTCACTATTTTTGCTACTGCAGTTGACATTAAATATAACGTCATTAATTATGAATGTGTTACAATTTATTTATAACACAGAATGTTATAGCATTAACATACGGTATATGACACGAATACAGTACCAATCAGGCCCTTTGGTGTATCTGGTAAATTCCACTATTTTTTTAATTTGTTACCACAGCATAGCTGCCAATTTTTGCGCTTTCCTCTTACCACTAAAATATTATAGTAAATGTTGTCTTATTTAATCGTCGAAATCTTATGATTAAACAAAACGAAAATCTCTATTAAATTTTAGTGGTAGCAAGAAAGCGTAAAAATTGGCAGTTATACCACAGAGATTTCAAGCTATCCATCGGGTTCAGAAAGAGAGGATTTCAATTCAAACAACGTAATCATTCAGACACTTATATTGATTTTTGGAATATTGCAATAATGTAAGCCAATTTTTGTTTATTTGTTGTTCTTTTGTGCCTACGTTAAAAAATATATAACTTTCTAATTTATGTAACTAACATATGTTTTAACATACATTTGGTTTATTTTTGAATTTTTCTTGATGCCACTACTGATACCGAGAATAACAGGTTAACTGTCACCATAAATATTATAATGAAGACCTATCAGTATCTGGAACCCTGATTACAAAGGATGGTGTTGTGAAAGTGCTGGATAATTGAGGAACAAGTTAGATCAGGAGAATCTACAAGTCTATATAGCCTACCAGGACGAGAATAACTATCATTATTATTAATTTTTTTCCAAAAAAAAATTCAACAGTTTTGTCCAAAAAACTCTTAACGTAAGAAGAAAAAGGGCTATATGAATGAAGAAAAAAAAGTTGAAATGGTTTGAGGAGGTCTATAGCTATAATTTTGTAACAGACATTAACTCTATATCTGCAGTTTCTATCAGAGAGTTTTTCGACCACAATACCTTCTCCTAAGTCTTACAACATTCTATTTAAAAGGAGAAATATCAATTTACTTATATTTGATATTTCTGTATTTTAATCTTAGCCTTACCCGTAAGGCATGGTGACGTCACGGCGACGTCGCTGTGAAGTCACACTGTGATTTTGTGACCGTCGATGTGACGTCACGTGACGTGGATGTGACGTCATAGTGACTAAAATGCGAGGTCGTTATGGCCGTTTTAGAGGTCGTTTGTGACGTCACATTGTGACCACTCTGTGAAGTCACGGTGTGACAAATTTGTGAAAAGTGTGTCATTTGTGACTATTTTGGCATTAACTTTGTGACGAACCTGTCACGAAAGTGACAATGCTTTGAAGTCACACTGTGACCAATTTGTGAAATATGTGTCATTTGTGACGAACTTGTCATAAACTCTGTGATGATTTCAAATGAAAATCAAATTTCAAATTAATTGCTTAAAAGGCGCAAAGGCGAGCAGTGAAAAAGATTCCATGCAGGAACTGGAACCCGGGCCATCAGTATAGCGCACTGTCATTCTACCGACTAAACCACATGGAACGATACCCAGCCTGGAAAATTTCTCACTATTACATATTGGAAAGGCTACAAACGCAGCACAAGATGGAATATTTATCGTGAGCCACCGACATGGGGCAAACACGAAACGTAATTAAATCCACCATCGATTGAAACTATATTAATAATTGGAAATTTTTCCAGAGAGAAACATTCGCCTTGCATACAGTATTTCAAATGAAAATCAAATTTCAAATTAAAATTGCCTTTTAAGCTATTAATAAGTTTATAATAAGTTGTATAGACTTTACATAGAAACTATTTACAAGTATGGCCTTTTTCTCATTTGTTTCAACATAACATTGCGAAATCCGTAATTGTCATGGGAGGTTTCTGCAACATTTTCAATAAACTCAAAAAAATTAATATGTCGTTTTAATAATGAATATGAAAGATTAATCTAAACGTGTGGTCGTTTCAAAAGCCTGTAGACAGTTGTTATAGAGAAAAAAATTATTTTCATAGTTTCCAGAAGCTTTTTAGAATAAAAGGAGGAAACAAAAATATTTTATCGAGCGCATACCGAAAATAATTTTTTAAGGTGTGTATAGAAATGATAATTGAAAGTACTTATTTTATGTTTTAAAGCTTGAAAGCAATTTAACACATCTTATAGGATGTAATTTCCAGATTAAGTGCAACAAAACATTCATTAACCTTTTATTATTCTTTTTAATATATATTATTATTTATCCTTAAATTATTTCATTCATTGTGAATTCCCCTCTATCTGCTTTTTCACTGTTTCATTTAGGAAAACACTTTAACATGCATATAAAACTGCCCGTGTAGTTAAATAACCACCAGTTATCAATTGTCGCGATATTAGTTCTAATATTGCCTGTAACCTGTTCTAAGATAGATACAGAGGAGAGAGCTAAGTGAAAAAAAATCATATTTTATTTCTTAGAAAAACTAAACGCATTTGCTGGGAAAATTTAAAACACAATTTCAGAAAGTATTAAAATTTCACAATAAGATTAATTAACAATATACCCATCAAGACTACAATCAACTATAAACAAAACTTCCCCATTTCTGAAACATCATTTTTGGGGGGAAAAAACTATAACTTGTTTGTAGAAATGTTTAAATACTTTTTTTCCTGACAAATTTTGAATATTTTCAGAATTAGTCCTTATCAATCTAATGCTATCTTATTTTTTAGATTTAAATGACTGATTTTGCATCAATTAACAGCAAATTCACAGACAGAGAGGAAGAATAAATTAAACAAATATTAAAATTCAGATTTGAAAAACTGTTTATATTAAAAAAAAAAAAAAAAAAAAAAAAAAAAAAATTCTAGAAAAAATATATAAGCTTTTTTTAATAACTTTCTTTAGATAAGTTCTTTAGATAAATGAAAAATATGTTAATCTTTATGTAATTGAATTACATTTTTTTTTATAAAACTAACTATATTACGTAAAAGAAGGCAATTTTAAACATATTCTTACTTTATTTTTTTATAACACTTCTTGTTTGGTATCGGGAGCTACAAATATAGATAGATGGATAGATAGATAGATAGGTAGATACATAGATATAGATATATATATATGAAATAGATAAACGATTTATTTTTTAACTTATGATTTTGAAAATTTATTTACTACAATTCTTAAATAATAGTTTTAAGGAGGCACTTTTAAAACAGCAGAATTAGTTTTAGATGTTATGGATTTCAACTCTAACTTGTTTTTTAAATTATGTCGGTTTTGTCTTTACAATGATGATATTTATACAGGATCTAAAACATACTTACAAATCAATGGAATTGGTATGGGCACTAGCTACTCATCTACAGCTGCTAATTTATTTGTTATTTTTTAACGAGTTTCAGTACAATATTAATAAAGCTGATGTTCAATTCCTTGCTTATAGATACATCGACGATTTCATTGTTTTAAACTTCAATAGTGACTTTAATGAAATTTCTCAAGAAATTTATAATGATTCCCAGATATTAAAGAAAACAAATGATAATGGATTGGATGCTGATGGATTACCTTGATTGGATTACCTTGATTTAAAAATTTTAATAGGTAACAAAGTAAATATTTCAGTTTACGATAAGCGTAATAGTTTTCAATTTAATGTTAATCATCTTGGTCACTGGTCCTCCAACATTTACAAAAGTATTTACATTAATATCATTATCAGTCAAATATTTCGATTTTTTAGAATTTGTACAGGTAAACATCTGTTTCAAAAGGAATTATTTCATATCAAAAGTAATCTATATTTACAAAAACAATATCCCTCTTAATTTTATAAATATATATATATGTATATATATATTCAGATTTTGCAGATTTTCTTCATTATTGATCGTTTGCTTTTCGACGTCAGTGAATGACTCGTATTGCCTAAATCCTGTTTAAGAACGGGTTTACGATGATGTGCTTTGTCGACTTGCAACAGACCTGGAACGAATTTAGATTGGAACTGGAAGATGGATTCTGCATGTTTAGTTTGTTTTATGTTTTATATTTTTGATTGTGACAGAGTTGGTGGAGAGTGGTTTTTTTCAAAGAGCATAATTTTGCATCTTTTACTATGTTCCAGGTGAGACATTCATTTAATAATGTGGCGTAGGGTCCGTTTGGCGGACATGTGATGTGTAGTGTAGCCACCGAGTGTTTAACATTTAATTTTGCTACTCACTGTTCTGGCGAAACCCATTGCCAGTTATACATACTTTATATACATTTTTCAATGCTCGGCTGCTTTTGAAATATAACCCAATGCCGAGGAGGCTGTAGCCTGTTTTTTGCTAGTTTTTTCTGTATTTTCTGGTTGAAATTTTTAACTTTTTAAAAATAGTTATTTTTTTTTTCTTGTCCTGTGAGGAGGTGCGCTGGTTCAGGCTAGATAAATCGCTTTGCTAGTTTATATTGAATTTATGTGTTTTACTGCAGTACTTTGGCACATTTCACATGAATGTGTTTTGTTTTTTGTTGGTGATTATTATGCTTATCACTTATATACATATATATATATATATATATATATATATATATATATGTGTGTGTGTGTGTGTGTGCGCGTGCGTTTATAACTTATAGATATATTTTGTAGCTACAGTTATATTTTTGTGTATTTGCCCTAAACCCAAAGGGTATAATTTAACGAAAATCAAAAACAGCCACCCACGATTGCAAGAAATTACACAATATACTTCTAGTCAAAGCCACATAAACTGCTCGGTTCACAAAAATTTGCGATTTAAAAAAATGCTATTGAAGACTTTCTGACACAACAAAGTGGATGTCCTTAAACACGAAAATAACTCACAAATATTATACTGCACGTGTAAAGTTACTCGGGTATTGTTGTTTGCAAATAAAAAAAAAGACAATTTAACATAATACTAGATGGAACCCGTCAAAACTTGACGGCAAACAATTTGATAGCACTAAAGAAAAAAAGTTTACTTACCGCAAAGGCTGGGCGATGTCTAGAATTAAATATCATGATAAATCGGCATCTGTATATCATGATATTCCGATATATCGATTTAGGAAAGTGCCCCCTCACAGGACTTTGCAACGATATGTCACATGAGGTGTGACGGCAAAATTTAGAAAAAGGCCCTCCTGCGGGGGGAAAGCTAGTGGGGAGTGGGACAGTGAAGGTGCATAACATGAATAATTCCGCAACATTTTGAGGAAATTTGCATTTATTCTGCGATCCTTTGACAAAATCAGTGTTTTTCTGCGACCATTTGACAAAAATCGCACTTTTTCTGCAGTCCTTTGAATGAAATTCACGTTTACTCTGCGATCCTTTGATGAAATCACGTTTTTTTTTTCAATCCTATGACGAAATTTGTGTTTTATTCCATAATCTTTCGACGAAATTTGCATATTTTCCACGATATTTGACAAAATTCATATTTTACACGATGAAATCAGAAAATAAAAATGACTGTCACTGTTGCACTCAGTTCCATGTACACCCAAGAGGTCGAGTGCCCGTACTCGCTATACCCTTTTAATTTTTCAGCAGGCATGCTCGTGTAAAGTTGACGGTTTTTCAAAAACTTTCCTGCTACGAACGGTTTTAAAATTTATTTTTTACTATTGATGTTTGTGCATAGATTTAAATGACAACATTATCACAAATTATTTGAAAACAGGTTTAAAATTTTGGGTAAAAAAAACTTTTTTCCTGGAAAAATTGGAAAACAGGAATATGCTACCAAAAAATATAAAAAAATATTATAAAAATTGTAGTGTGAGTGTCATAGTTTTTACGAAAGTTTTTCTTGCTTGATTACTTTTTGTAATTATGATGTATTCCACAAAGAATATAGGAAATATAAGAACGTTTAAAGTAATACCGAGTTGCATAAAGTTAACTTAACCATCGTCTCAAATTGATATTACTAAAATTTTGGGTATTTTTTCGTTAGCACACCAGTCAAAAATGACTTTCCCATTAGTGCACCACCGACCACCCCCCCCCCCAAAAAAAAAAAAAACAAACAAAAACAAACAAACAATAAGCTGGATGTATGAAAATTCATGCATCAATCTATAAACTACACTAAATATGTAAATGTTACAGTTGCTAATGCATGTATGAGCACTGCACGCCCATGAAAACAACAAAAAAACATTACTGTATGCAGAAGACTCTAAAATGTAGAAAATTATGTGCTGTGCTAACTTAAAAGTACCGAACTTAAGGGGGTTTCTCAAACATTTCCATCCCTACTTTTTATTTTCTAAAAGATTAGATTTTATAAAAAAAACACTAATATTCAAGCATGCCTACTGAAAAGAAAAACAACAAAAAAAGGAAAAATGCTGAAAAAGGCGGTTTCCCCCATGAGATGCCAAGAAATCCAAAATTTGAATACCATTATATTTCAGAAAATTAATATTTGCCTTAATTTTACATTTAAATGTTTGAATATATAAAGAAAATGTTATTGAACTGAAATGGTGGTATTCAAAACACATAAATCCTTGGTATCTATGTACCATGAGGCATATTTCCTAAATCAGCAAAAAAATTGGAAAAAAAATGAAAAAGAAAAAAAACACTAAAAAAAAAAACACATACACAATACATATATACTCAGATATTTGTGTCCATTTCGATGTTATTAAAAAAGATTTGTTGGGAACATTAAAATTTTTGTCACACATATTTACAAACAGACCATGCAAAAAAGCAAGACATGCATGAATGAAAATGGATTACTAAAATTACCTTATTGTAGACAACATTGAATCTCTTAAAACCCTTCGACCTATTTGAACCTTTGAATTGAGTATACACAAACATGCATCAGGCCAGTGCACTAATGCATGTACTAAAATAATTTTCTTATATACTACGCAATTTTATTTTTAACCCTTCTTTAAATGAAAGTAAGTGAAATGGATCAGGCAAACTGCACTACATGCATTGAACAAACAAAAATTTATTATTGCACAACATAGGCTCCCAAATTTGTTGCACATTTCTATAATTAAAGCATAGGCAGACACACATAAGGCTAAACGCACTGGATGCATGAATGCAAATACTAAGATTATCCCCTTATAAATAACATTAAAAACTTGGTACCTAGTCACCTTATTTGTACATTTAGAGCATTTTTCCATTTTATTGACATGAACCAATGAATCATATAGGTTTTTCATTATCCAGCATATTTATTATTGTACAATATAAGCCCCAAATTTGTTGAACATTTCTATAATTAAAGCATAGGCAGACATGCGCAAGGCTAAACGCACTGGACGCATGAATGCAAATACTAAGATTATCCCCTTATAAATAACATTAAAAACTTGGTACCTTGTCACCTTATTTGTACATTTAGAGCATTTTTCCATTTTATCGACATGAACCGATGAATCATATAGGTTTTTCATTATCCAGCATATTTATTATTGTACAATATAAGCCCAGACAAACTGCACTGATGCATACTAAAATTTATTATTGCATTACTCAGTAACCCTAAAATTTGTTTACTTATTTCTACAAACTGAAATTCCGACAGACATACATCAAGCAAAACATTCTACATGCATGAATGCCAGGTTCCCTTTAGTTGTTTATTATAGGACCCCTTTATATACTACATTCAGTGTTCTATTGCCTTTTGGTAGTATTTGAACCTTTAAGTTCTCAAATGAACGCACCCGAGACATAGCTACATATAACTGACCATGGCTAAAAACAGGCTGGGGTAAATAAATACCAACACAATCTAAAATTTGTCCCTGTGCTTTGTTGATAGTCATACAAAAAGCCAGACCTATGGGAAATTGGCGTCTTTTAAAAGAGAAAGGGAGTGATGTGTCTGATGGTGATAGGTCGATTCTATTAATCAAAGCTCTTTGCCCTTTTCTTTCGCCAGTGATAATTTCTAAATCTAAACAATTGTCATACATATTCCTCACAATTAGTCTTGTCCCATTTAAAAGACCCTGGGTAGCATTTAGGTTTCTTAACAGCATTACAATTGCACCGACTTTTAATGTGAGATTATGTGGAGGCAAACCACTTAACTCTAAACTGTTTAGAAATTCTGCAGGAAATTGAAGAATTTGGCTTTCATCATCAGTTATGAGATTATTTACGCTAGCGTATGTTCTCTGTGTGCCAGGTATAAGATGTAGAACTTTAGAATTTATTTCATTACAATGCTCATTTTTGGGGGCATGAATAGCAAATTTAGAAAAATTAACAACATGATCTGGTGAAGCAAAATGTTTGCCAAAACTTTCAGATACGATATCTTCTTTTGCAATAATTTCTAAAGGTAAATCAATAACAGAAGAACCATATGATGGTCATCATTGACTGATGGATAACTTCCATCACCAATTTTAAGCAAAAACTTTGAAAACTCCAATTCGTCTGACCTAGCTCGCATGTTTCTAAATAACCGAAAAACCTTGAAATATGGCCAAAGAGGTGAAAATTTGATGCAATTTTGAGTTATTGTTTGTCGTGAGGCATGTGGAAATACTGGCAATACCTGTCTAAAATCCCCTCCAAGAACGATTATCTTCCCACCAAAAATAATATTATTGGTCATTATATCTTCCAGAAGTCTATTAACAGTCATTAATGCATAAACATTTGCCATAGGTGCTTCATCCCAAACTATCAGTCTTGCTGACTTAATATCAGAAGCAGCTTTGCTATTAATTTTTAAAGACGATACTGAAGTTTCATGCAGAATCAAAGGTAACTTAAACTTACTATGTACTGTGCGACCATTTGGTAAGAGCATAGCAGCAATGCCAGTCCATGCAACAGAGATAATTTCTATACCTAAATCGAAGTATTTTTGTATAAGACACTGGTATACAAATGTCTTCCCAGTACCACCTGGACCATCTATGAAATATGCATTGCTTTTATTTGTATTATTCGCTTGGATTACTTTACTGATTTCGTTAATGATTAAAAGTTGTTCATCATTAGCTTGCTGAATCATTAAATTATAGTCAAGATTTGGATTTTTAGAGAAATTGATGTTGTGATCAGTTATTAAGAAATCATTAATAACTGGCAAGTTGAAAGTTGAAAGAGAAAAACCATGTAATTTAAGTGTTTCATTAATATCCCTGAGACTAAAATGATAAGCTTTATTCGGCTCATGAAGCTGCAAATAATCTTCACTAAGATAATCTTTAAAAGTTTCCCATAATTGAGTAGCGTTTGATGGTTGTTGAAAAATGGCAATGAAAGAAAATAACTGCCTTAATTGAAATGGCATTTGAAGAACTGTTGCTTCATGCAAACAACGCAGCCACTCAGTATCATCCTGAAGTAATCCACTTTGCATAGCTGCTTCTTTGAAAGAAGAAAAAACAACATCATGAACTGTTCTTATATCTTCATGACTTGTAGCCCCAACTACATGAAGCAACAGTAACCTAAGATGATAACGCTCGGATTCAGAGGGAGAAACATTATACATTCTGCCAATTACTCTAAGAAAGTTAGAGCGTTTTTTCCAAATACACTTAGTTTTATCCCAAGTATAATGAAGAGGTGTTTCTGGATAAATAAAAGGGCTTTTTGTTTCTGGATCCTTATTTAAATTAAACCATGCAATAAGTTGTGTGCTTCTTAATTCTGATCTAAGTAAAGCTTCCGCGACTTTATCATCCTGAAAATATATTTGTTGCTCTTCTGGCAAATGCACAGGCAAGCGAATGATTGTGTGAGATTGTTCATGCATTGGATAAGAAAAAATTCTGTATGCACCTTCACATGGACTGACATATCGAGTGTTTAGGAAAGCAGTAACTTCATCATGATGAAGCACACCACCTTCAGCAGTTACCTGCACATTGGCGCAGTCATGACCTTTGTAAACATATTTATGTATATATTTTATACTGTGAACACTCGCGCAAATTTCGACATTAATATGGGCTTGAAAATAAAGTAAGAGAAAGGGATTGTAAGGAACTATGTAACGGTTGTCAACCTCAATATTTTTACCTTTAATATGTTTAGAAATAGTCCTGTTATTATTTCTCCTTTTATAAAGGGGATAACCATTAACATTTTCCTTAGTTTCCTGAACAAATTCTTTTGGAAATTATTTCTTACATTTACCATCAGTCATGCAAATTGAGTTTGGATTAAGACTACCGCAAGGACCGTGTACCATGTGGCATTTAACTAAGTTATGTAAGACTGTATCATTAGGGTCGGGAATTTCTGCAGAAATAACTTTATCTATGTCTGCTATTTCTCTAAATTTACAATTATCTTGAAGAGATAATAATAAATGCACATGGGGCAAACCCCTCTTTTGAAATTCAACCGTATATAAGTATGTTTGTACTTCGCCAAATATTTTTCTTTCTTTTATCAAATGTAAAAGTTCTTTAATTTTTGAATGAAAAACACGAACTGTAACATCTGGTCTGTTATTAGCAGTTTCAAAAGGATGTATGCTGTTAGTTATTTCTGGCCATAAAGGGTTACATGTAAACGTTAAGAAAAGGTCTGGCTTGCCAAATTTTCTTACCATTGCCATGGCATCCTGATAGTTTTGAATCATGTTTCGAGGACTACCAGTAAAAGAAGAAGGTAAAATAACAATCCGCCCCGCCCGTAAGTTTTCTTTATCAGCACGTGCAAACAGAGCATCTGCAAGGCCAGCGTATGTGTCTACTCTCAATTTTGCCTGTTGACTACGGATAAATTTTAATCTGTCACTTTCGATGCGACAGTAATAATCAACTATCAATTGCTGAGTTAATTTCCCAGCATTAATTAACGGATTGAAATTTCCCTTAGGAGGACATCCTCGAACCATAAGTCTATAAGAAACATATTCTCTCATGGAAATATTTTCACGAACATTAGTTTTCCTCTCTCCCCCCGCTGACATTGAAATATGCCAACCTGGTTCACCGCAAGGCCAAATCAGTACATATGACATCGGATCACAATGCATACTATCAAAATCTAGAGTTTTCAGTCCACCATCTTTAGAATAAACATTTATGTACCTATGAGATGGTGGAGCACCATCATTAGATTCAAAAACCGCTGCAACCTCTGAGCATGTTGGTTCGTTGTAACGGCGAGGATCTGATAGCGGTTCATGATAAAAGCGCATAACAAAATCAACTGGCACTCTGTTTTGTTTTAAAGCTAGCTCGTGTTCCTCAGATATTTTTTGATGCATCGTTTTATAGCACTTAACGTATGGATTACATTTAATTAAATTAAGATTTATTATATTAAGAATGTCCTCTCTAATAGAACTATTCTCAGCCTTTTCTAACCTAATTTTGTTTGCTTCAGAAAAGTCTAAAATGTACAATTGACCATAAGAAGCATGGGTCGAATTATCTGGATACAAAGGGGAAATTTTGTGGTGTACTGAACCTAGAATTTTGAAACAATAAGGACCGTAACCAGGAGGTAACTTTATATTGGCACCGAATGACACGAAGGATAAAGCATTATTATATTGCCTAATATTTTGCCTAAAGTTTTTCGACATGTCATTATTTCCAGTGAATAGATCTCTTATGTCATCAATAATTTGAAATTCGGGCAGTTTGAACTTTTTGTTAGAACAACACAAATTAAATAAGGCATTTGAATTCTTTTCTGATGAAAAATACAACGCATTACAATAAGCACATGTGTTGTCTAAATTACCTAAGTTGGACGGAGATAAATTTGAAATGTTGTCGGAAACGGCACACCTATACTGAATTTTATATGGCTTTAAAACTGACTCTACCTTTTTTCTATTAGCATAATACTTTTTATTTTGCTCCTTCCGCTTCTGTTTTTTGGAAGGAGATGATTCAACCTTTTTTTGCTCTGCATAATACTTTTTATTTCTCTCTTGCAGTTTTCGTTTTTTGGAGGGAGATGAATTTTTTTCCTGCCGAATTTGTTCTTTGCCCTTTTTGAGCAATACCGTATAGTGACCATCATGTCCATTTCCATCATACAATAAATTAACTTCTATTTTGCCTCGAGCATTTACACCCAAATTTGTGACGTTATTGTTTTGTGCATTGATAATTGTGACAAAAATATTAAAAATTGCGGTTGCGGCATTTAATTCTAAGTGTCCACCATGCGTACTGTTTCTTGACATAATATTCATGTAATCGTTTACCTGAGTAATAGGAACACCGTAAGAAAGATCACCAACAATAAACGGATGATAAACATCCCAATTACCGACTACATGTTTTACAATGGCATGGCGTACGCGCGGGTGATGATCTTCTGTATCATACAGGAACACAGACAGCGCCCTAAATAAGCAATTTCCGTCCGGCTCAATTTCGCGAAGATTGTAGGATGCTAGATCCATAACTAAACTAAATAAGCCTAGGACTCGCTATGAAAATTAAACAGCAGAGCAAAATAATAGAGATCGAAATGGACACAGCAAAATAAAATAAATAATAACAAATAAACTTACTATTTCAAAGCAGAACCTTACAGTAAATAATATTAGAGATAGCAACGTGCGTGCTACTATATTAACGACTACAGCATGGGAGAATAAATTATTCATTGCCTAAGATCCTAAGAATAAATCTGTATCTAGGCAGGAAGTCTTGTGCACACACTGAACTCACATTGGACCACAGTGTCCGCACATGCGCTGTTTACCCTGATGACGATGATACACGGAGTAAAAGTTGCGATGATGTGATCATGTTTCTCTGTCTACGGTGAATCGTTCACTTCAGTGAAAGAGATCGGACAGCCCGGAAGAGATTTTGGACGCATGCGCAGATATTCATTTTTGATGCACTGAACTGACAAAAATAGCCTTTTCTTTTAATATATATGATAAACGATTATAAGGACTGTTTCCTAGAAATCTGCACAAACTTTTCTTGACTCAAAAGCTATGAAAAAACGAAAAAAAAAAGAAATGATCACTGTAAGGTAACTTTAATAATCACAATGCACTGTAAAATTGCTATCGGGTTTCAATTAAACCGTTTCGTCGGATTATTTTAATTTTCGTGGTACTTGCTAGACGTTGTACAAAACTTTGGTTACCTAATTTTGTAACAGTACTTGATTCGATTGATCGATTTCTGGAAATTATCTGCTTTTCAGTTTTTAGCATACACTTTGGATTTATGATACGCTCAGGAACCGTAAATTGGTCGAATTTCGGGAACGTTAGCCGGGTTGTGGACTTCTCTGCGAAAGGGATGTTTTGCTGGTGGAAGTGGCTGAGAACGATTTTGCAGTAATGTCCGCTGGCCAAGTTTGGCAAAAAGACGTTTTCACAGCTGTGGTAATCGCTACGTATGTAGGGGATGAGACGACGCCAAATGCACTTGTTCAAATGTCGCTTCCCATTGATAGCGAGCCGAAACTTTCGGATGAACGGCCGACTCATGCCATTCCAAACGAGGATCCAAACGAGGATCTAGTCTTGGAATTTCGCTTTAGTAGCAAATTTGATAATAGATTGTGTCGTGGAGACATCAGATGTGTAGAAGTTACTATTATCGTTAAAAGTGGAATGAGTGAGTTTGAAATATGATTCTCCATCCAAGATGAATGCTCGATTAGAGAATTTTCTGGACAAGCAACCACGCTTCGTTTTTTGCGGCAACCATTTGCTTTTATGTTCGTTTTGGTATAACCCTTGCATTGTGATATTTGCTGTTAAGTTCGTGGTGATTGTTATATGTAGGTGGCCGGGTGAAACATGAATTTGGCACTTGTGTGATGGATTAATACTTTGTAGATCTTGCGAAACATTGATTTCAAGTGCTGTAACTTTGGCTTGGTGAGTTTTTTAGCCTTCCAATCTCATCCTGATTGCCTTTTGGCCGGGAGTACCTTCTATTAGCGTTGTAGAACATCCTATATAGTTTTTGGGAATTTTCGGCAAAAAATGGCTAACGATGAACTTGTTCTCATGATGAATATTGCCTTCGTAAAACTCGGACGAACACGTATACACACATATCTCTTTCGACTCCATTCTCAGAAAACACACATTACTTAATGAGCTCTCGGCTAACGGGCGTGCTCTTATATACGATAACGCAACACTTCATGCGCCGCTTTGGTCTGATTCGAATTACTTTGCTATTTTGCATAACTGGAAAGTTTGTGCGGATTTCTAGGAATTAGTCCTTAGAGCTTAAATCAATATCAAATGTGTTTTCGCCCATCCTTGGATTATTTTAACACTGTGGTCATAAATTATTCCTCAGATTTTTCTGTGTAAAATGTCGTCATGCCAAGCTGTGACGCATAAATAAGGTTATTGATGAAAAACATATTATAGTATTCTATATTTGCCAAAAATGAAAACCCTATTGCATTTCGATGTATGTAGTGTACTTCTGACAAAGTTCATGCAAGTGTTGGAAACATTTGGAATAGTTTTTCTTTGCTACTGCTTCAAGGCTCCTGGTAGCAACATCTTGCATATGAGAAATATTTCAAATTATTCGTCTTTTTGATGCCACTTTCAGTCTTATAAACAAGAAAAGTGTGGAGGTGAAATATCAAGGAAATATGGAGGGTGAACAATTCAGAAATTTGATGCTGGGAGTGGAATCGTTTGACACACGGTGCAGTATGGGCAACAATTTATGGTGCAAAGGATACAACTTGCATGATTCCACTGGAGCAAATTGCCGTCGCACGCAACGAATATATCCCAAGAGACACTTAAGCAGAATTTCGTATTGGCTGTCTATTCTATGATGTAATGCACGAACAACTGATTCGTTGCAGCTACCGAATGATCAAGCACCTACCAATAATTTTTAAAACATAGTGCAAAGGTTATGCAAGACAGGTAAGCACGCAATCCGCATGTGTCAGAGCGATACACTGTTCATATTTTCAAACTAAAAGAGATTCACCTTACTTATCGGTCTCAACTTGTAGATAGCTTGATCGCGTCGTGCTGCATTTGCTTTCACATCAAGTCTAAATATGCACATTGTTCGATAACTCAAAAAGTATAATATTTTATGTTTCATTGTTAAATTGTAAACTCTGTAGACTCTTTCGAGTAAGATTAGAGATAAAGCTTTTGAAATGTTTAACCACAAGTCACAAACTTACGCCCAAAACTCTTTTCAACTACATCAAATTCAGGATATATTTAAATACCCTGTGCGACTGGAAATATACATATCTTCTTTAATTGTATATCATCATGCAATTTCTCTTTTTAAACTGGTTTTACAAGTGATTAGTCATGTTAAAACATCGTATAACATAAAATACCATAAATATAGTCGCTTGAATAATTATTTAAATAGATTAATTTTATGACGTACATTATTCACAATAATATCTAAAATTAATTAAATATTTTATATACTTGTCATTATAATTATCATCCAAATGTTTTAGTTATGTTAGATAATATAAATAACATTATCTTCTGAAAATTATTTGCCAACAATTTTGATATTCGCCATACAGAATAGAAAACAATTTCTAAAATATTTTTTTTTTTTTTTAATCTTTTAAACTTTGTAAAGAATTGTGGCAGAATATAAAAATTGAAATCATAGAAATAGGAACCATTTTTGCACAATAGAATAAATAATATTGGCAATCGAACCAAGTGCAAATATACTTATTTATGCAATTTTTATCAAATATGAATTCTACTACCCGAAATTCCTTATTTCCTTTAGCTTACAGAATATAGAATTCTATTGGATCAAATTTTTATGCATGCTTTACCTCCAGAGACTGTAAATACCAACTTCTAGATTTTGAGTTTGTTCTTATTTTTTGAACATGAAATTCCTTTTTAGAACTCCGCATGAGGTTGAAAGGTTTTCGTATAATGTTTTTCATTATTTATTTTAACTTTTAATTTTAAAAAAGTCTAAAGTTTCTAAAGTTTCTAATTTTATACCATAAAATACACTTGTATGTTACATTATAAACTTAATAATAATAGGTCTGATCAAACTATTATAATTATTTTATGTAATTTAAATAGCATTCTCTGAATAATATTTATTTCATATTTTTAATTATTTAGCAATAAAACTAAACTGCAGTAAAGCAAAAATGAATTATGAAACATTTTAAACATGTTAAAGTTTGTTAATTATATTGGCAGAATTAATAAAATCCAAATTATAAAAAGTAACAATAATTGATGCACTGTGCCCCCCAAGATGAGCATTTACTTCAGCTCTAAAAGTCGCAGAATAAATATGTTTGCACCAAAGTATAGTCGTGGAGCTGTAAAAAAATAACAAAAGAGGTACAGTCGTGGAAAAAAATTAAGCACCCTTACTAACTCTGGAAGAAATTATTATAAAAGAAAGTTATTGGCACCAAACGATTGGAAATAAAGTCTACTTTTAACTAATGTACAGTCGTGGAAAAAAAAAAGTAAACACCCCCCACTAACTCCTCAACAAATTATCGTAGAAGAAAGTTACTGGTACCGAACGATTGGAAATAAAGTCTACTTTTAAATGATATAGATAAAATTTGCTTAGGGGGGCCATCTACATATTAAAACGAACCATAACTTTGTTTTTTTCAATAGCAGTACACAATTCTGACATCATAAATGAACTCTACATCCTCCAATTAGCCTAAAAACGAATTTTTATGTAATTCGTACCATAAGTTTCCGAGAAAGTAATTATTTTAAAACGAGCGCATTTTAAGGGCTGTATCCAAATTGAAGTTCGGAAAACGATTATTAACCGAGAGAGCCCCTATCTTGATCAAGGCATCTTAAGAAGTCAATGAAGCCTGCTAGATTGCAATACAGCAGGAGAAATTTCAAAATATCTTAGTCACTTCTATTATAGACGGCCCCTTAAACCATCATTTTGCCGTTTTTTAAGCATAATTTGAAAACTACTTGGAAGAAAAATGTGAAATTTAGGATTTACATAAAGCAGGACTTAATAAAACTAAATCCATCAAAAAAATTGTAAGTTGCAATTCATAATTTTTTCGAATATTAATTTCATAATTCATAATTCATATCATAAATTTATAAAAATTGCAAATTCAGCGTATTTAGGTTTGGGTATATTAGTATTATTGCTGCAAAAAAAAAAAAAAAATAAATAAAAAAATTAGCACATTAGGAGCATAATTTCTGGAGATATTAATAAAAATATGAATATGTAATTTAACATTAGAAGCACTCAATTTTGAATGTTTATAATTAAAAAACTTATCATTCTAATGACTTGAAATTCGGTGTCTAGGCATAATTTGAACCGAACATTTGAAATATCTTGTTAAAATTGGGTATTGTCATTGAAAAAAATGAAGTTTGGTTTCGTTTTAATATGTAGATGGCCCCCTAAGCAAATTTTATATACATTATTTAAAAGTAGATTTTATTTCCAATCGCTCGGTACCAGTAACTTTCTTCTACGATAATTCGTTAAGGAGTTAGTAGGGGATGTTTACTTTTTTTTTTCCACGACTGTGCATAAAATTTGCTTAGGGGTCCATATACATATCAAAACCAACCCAAACTTTCTTTTGTTATCAATACAAACACACAAGTTGGACAACATAAATAAATTCGACACTCTTCAATTAGCTTAACTACAAATTTTCGTGAAATTCGTACGATTAGATTCGGAGAAATTTATTATTTTAAGCTGAGCACATTTAGTGGCTTTATATACAAATTGAAGTTCGGTACTCGATTGTTCAAGTGCTGTAAAATGACTATGTCACTTTTATTAATGCATTATTTCTTGCCATAAGGACGACTTCATTTGCTTAGTATGCTTCGAATATTCCAAGCCGAAATGTTTCAATAAAATGAGTAATACACACGCACACACATATATATATATATATATATATAATAAAGATGAACTCGCAAATATATCAACAAATAGTAAAATTATATATATATACATACATATATATATATATGTATATATATATATGTATGTATGTATATATATGTGTGTGTGCGTGTATTTTTCAGTTTTCCTTTTCTACACATCTTGCATGGGGCCTTAAACCATCATTTTTTCACCAATTTTTAAATCATAATTCGAAAACCACTTGGGAGAAAAATTAAAAATTCCCATAAATCAGAACATAAATGGAAATCTATCAAAAAAATGCAGGGTGCAATTCAGATTTTTTTAGAATATTAATTTCATAATTCATAATTCATTTATATATATTTTTTTTAATTACAAATTCAATGTATTTATGTTTGGGATTTTTATTATTATAACCACGTAAAAAATTATCACATAAGGATAATAATATCAGGAGATAGTAATAAATATATGAAAATGTAATTTAACATTAGAAGCTCTTAATTTTGAATGTTTATAATTCAAAAATTTATCATCCAAATGCAATTTCGCTTCTAGGCATTTGAACCTTAGATTTAAAATTTATTGTCAAAATTAGGTGTTGCCATTGAAACAAACAAAGTTTTGTCTGGGGTTGATTTGCATATAGACCTCTAAAGCAAATTTCTTGTACATCATTTAACAGTAGATTTTATTTTCAATAGTTTTGTACTAGTAATTTTCTTCTGTTATAATTAATTGCAGAGTTACTAGGGGGTGTTTACTTTTTTTTCCATGACTGCACCACTTTTGTAATTTTTTACAATTCGCTATATTGAACTATTTTTTAAGTATGGTTCATTAAGTATTTTTCATAGAAAAATTGTATGAAACATTGAAATGTTCAATACTAACACTTGATTTTGATAACATATTTCGGTTATCCGTTATATTTTACCTTCAGATACTAAACGGAAATTTTTGAGTAATTGGTATTTGCATGAGAACTTCGTTCATATCTTGTCTGATACCTGAATGTTTTAAATTCCCTCTTTTAACTTTAAAGGAGCAAACCATGGGAATAACCACAAAAAGATAATTTCGTCATCTTTTCCCAGCCATTTGGTAAGATGACGAAAAAAAACACGGGATTTAAGAACTTCACAACAACTTTATTAAGATGCTCAAATAAAAAATAAAAACTGTAATAAAACTTTAAAAGAAAACAAAATGCTAAAAGAAAAATTAAGAATATGTTCCGATTACTCATGAAACTCTTTGACACTAAACGGAAGTCTGTCAAAAAAAAAAGAATTTCAGTTTCTGTTTAAAATAGAATTAATGTTAAGTTGAATTGATTGATATATATGTTCAATTAGAATATGCTACGAATTGTATTTTAATTAAAAAATATGCATTATGCATAGATGAAACAGCACCGAAAAATTGGCGATAAATCATAATTAAATAATAAAACTTTCTATGATGAACATCAAAGCTTAATATCTAACAAGAAAAGTAGCGCAGACCTAATATTCTACAGTATTAACAACTTTAGCTTACAACCCCAATCCCCCCCCCCACTTCAATCCTTATGTTTTATTTCATGTATGATTTTTCGCTGAATTCTGCGATTAAATATGTTAAGGATTATGATTCGGAAAATGTGTTAACCCGAAACAGAAATCTATGCATCTATGCATTTTTATGAAAAAATGAATGAAATTTACAGAAATTAATATTTATATGCTGAAGAATCGAGCAACGTTTTTCAATTTCCTATAAAAGATCCAAATCTTAAACTATAATCGATTCCGTCCCGCCAAAGCCCAAAGACTGATGGAAAAAAATTGCTCCATCTCCTACTGCAACGCTCTTATTATAGAAGCCCTAACCTACGTGTGCGATACATTATGTCATATCCAAAGATTCTGATCAATAAGAATGCAAAAGCTTGGAGATGGAGGGAAAGGAAAGGGTAATTTATGCTTCAGTTTTTCGGAAGCGCTATACTGAGATCCATGGCCCTGTATTTATGAGATCCGGTGTTTTCCGAACAATATTTAAATATTTATCAAAAGCTGAGGTGTACCGGATCTGAGCTCAGGTGGGCCCGGGCGCAAATTTAGCCTTGATTAACCATATAACAAAAAGATCACACAGGACGCTTTTCGGAATGAGAATTTTGACAGTCCGTGATAAGTCAATGTAAATACGTGTCCGTAAGTAAACAAGGTCACAAAAGTAACCATTGTTGTCGCATTGTTTTCGTCACTGATGAAATAAGATCAAATACACATTTAAATGCAGTATTTAATCAGCTTGAAGGAAATTTATATATAAAAAATTTGGCTGCCTTCAAGATTCGTATAACGACGTTTTAAATTTGGCGTAATTTTCACAATTAAATGTTTTTCGCGCGTAATAATTTAGTATTTTTATGTTTAATTCATTTTTTAATTTACGTGTAAATATACTTTTGAAAAGTGTTCGCATTATCATATGAGCTTTTTAAAATCTGGCAACAGAAGGCTGAAATTAGCTCTTCGAAACTTATATTAAATTCTTTATTCAAACTATGAAATTTTGAATAAAGATTTTGAAAAATCTTTAAAATATTTGACTTCAAAAAATGTTTTGACACTGCCAATCCTAATCTATTTAAATGTGTACCCGACAAAGATAGATAAAAAGATATGCTTCGTTTTTGATCTTCTAACAACGTATTCAACTGAATGACCGTGACCAGTTACAACACTAAATAGTGCTTAAAATAATTTACGATTAAAAACTGTCTACTTTAGCATGCTTATCATAAATTTCTCTAAATAATCGCTTAAAATAAATCAATTAATCGCTTTTATTTGCATTACTGTTTGTTGTATAACGCAATAAAATAAAAAGCTTACAATATTTTCAATTACAGCAGCTATAGTCGCTGTAATGTTTTGAGAAAACGGAAAATGTATATTAGAAAACAGAGCAATGCATGTGCAATAAACCTCTCTTTTCTGAGTTTCATTTACATATATACGTATAAAAGTGCCCGAAAACGGTTAAAAGTTACTTTAATTTTATTTTTATTTAAGCTAAGAACGTTTTATAAATTGCAAAGTTGTTCGAAAAAATAGTAAGAACATATTACAGTTAAAAAGTAGTCCTACTATTTTTAAAATTAATCTTTAAAATTTTAAAATTTTAATTTTAAATTTTTTATCGATTTCTCTTGATAAAATTATTGAATATTTTTTTTTTCTAAAAAAAAAAAAAAAAAAAAAAAAAAAAAAAAAAAATTAGCATACAAACATGTGCACGTGAGTCTTTAAAATTAACCGAATTTTGATCACAATAAAAAGCAGATCTTTGGCTCTCTTTTACACCTTTTAGAACGGCATACCAGCAATGAATATTGATACAACACACTAGAGAAAGAAAAAAAAATGCATCGCGAATGCATCTAAATAATACAGGTCAACTTCACGTACAAAAATAAATGTAGTTTTAATTTTTAGCAAGAAACATGTATACGTGAGTCTTTAAAATCAACCGAATTTTGATCAAAATAAAAAGCTGATATTTACCTCTATTTTCTACTTTTTAAAATGGCACATCAGCAATGAATATTGATACAAGACACACTTGAGAAAAGGAAAAAAAAATGCATCGCGAATGCATCTAAATAAAACACAACATAGATCGATTTCACGTACAAAAACAAATGTAATTTTAATTCCTAGCAACATAATTGAACAAACAACGATTCATAAAACATGGAGAAAACATTTTTGTTTAATCACATATAGATACTTGAGCTCTTTTATCGATGTTTCTGCAAATAATTCAGTGTCTCCGCCACTAACGTTTAAAGAATCGATTATCATTGTTTTGGTTAACTACACATGTATTATAATCCATATTACATTTTCTTTCCAATGTCTCAAAGGATTCTGTTTCTAATTCCATATATAATACCTATTCTAAGCGACCAATTTTTAATTATGCGTAATTGAATAAAATCTCAAAATGTAGTTTGCAGTTCCTTGTAATGATTCTTTTGTTGCAAATATGTGCAAATAAATATATGCAAATAAAATATTTGGTAAATGATGATTTTTGTCCAGAGGTGTCGTAGAAAAATTGAAAAGATTTATTAATAAAACAAATAATATACAGTGTGTCCATGTATAACCTTACCGACCTTTATTTTCGCAATCGTTGGTCCTAGATGCATATTTCCAATTACAAAAATGTTTTAAATAAGGTAAAGGATTGATTTTAAAGCTATTTGGGTCAATAAAAACATTTATTACAAAATTGCGAAATTAAAATTTTTATACGGTCCGCCGGTCCTATAAGTGATATTTAGTAAAAATATCCTGTTGCACTAACAAGTAATACAGAAAAAGTCCCATTCATCTAACATTAAAATTGACCGAGTTATGAAACTTTGAAATGCATGACTTATACCACATTTTTGCATATCAAAACAGATGATTTCGACCATGCTTTCAGTGGTCATATATAAAGTACATAAACTTATTTCAAGGTATCTGCGGTTTGAAAGAAATCGTACAACTATTACGATTGAATTAACTTTATTAGTTAAGTTTCAGATTAATTAAAATAATTGTATTTTAGCATATGTTTTATTTTGTAAGGATTTGAGGCTATGATTTTTTTTAACAAAATTATGTTATTTTCATAACGTTTTATATAACTTGCAACGATCGTCTTTCCAGTTTAAAATTTGTACTCGAACTTTAACTGACTTTCAAGTGTCCCATAGAAGTTAATATTTTACATACTGACTTAAATCCGATTACAATGTGATATTATTATGATTTTCGACGCTTACCCTGTTATACATACTTATATTAGAGGATAACACAAAAAAAAATCGGATAGATTACCGTTAACAAGTTTAAAAAATGGTTTTAGATTAGATAACAAAAACCTGCGATGGCTGTGTTTTTTAACTTTTATTATTACGTTTTATGTATTTTTTTAACGCTAAATAAAAAAATTACCTTCACTTTTAACCTTCATGTCAGGATTTTTCGCAAATCGTAAATTTCAAGTTTAAAAAATAGCAAAAAATCTGATACTATAAAATAGATGTAAAACTTTTTATTCAGTTTAATTTTATTTAATTCAATAATTTATTCAATTTTGTGGCTTGTACTGGGTGTCTTACAGCTAAACAGCTCAGGGGTCAGTTGAGGTTGGGAGGAGAAGGGGTGATCAATTTTAACTTTGAGCTTTTTAACTTTGAAATTTGTGATTTGAGAAAAATCCTGACTTGATGGTTTAAAATGAAGTTCATTTTCGGATTCAGCGTTAAAAAATACATGTGAATCAATTTTCAAAAGCTAAAAAACATGGCACAATCCAAAATTTGAAAGACGGTGTAATAACAGAATTTTAAAATACGTATCATTTTTGTAAAGAATTGAAGCTGTTGTTTTACATCCTTTTATTTAACAAAAATTCTATTATTTTTATCCTCTTATATGTTCAGTACAAATTGTATATTTTGCAGTAATATGTCAGAATAATTAAAGATTTGCAATGCTAATTTTACCCTCAACCAGTTCTTTAATATATCTCACAAAGTTATATTTCTACTAAATTTGTGAACGACCCCTAATTTGCAGCAAAAAAATAGGCTCAAACTTTAAACAGCTATTACTTGGTCAATTTTAATCGTAGAATAACGGAACTTTTTTTGCCTTACTCGTCAGTGTAACAGAAAAACTTTACTAAATATAACTTATAGGACCGGGGGACCGTATAAAAATTTAGATTCTGTAATTCTTCGCTAAATTGTTTTTTTCTCTTCAAACGTTTTTTATCCTAATTTTGACCATTTTTAAAAATGGAAGTATTCATCAAGGGACAACGATTGCGAAAATAACGGTCGGTCAGGTTATACGTGGACACACTGTATATTCATTTCTGACTTTAATGTTAACACTTTTCTAAATTAAGTTATTACGTATATCTAATAGGTAAAACATTTAACGGCATTTAAATACTTTTTGCTCTACCTGGTAGAATTGATTGTTTAAAATAATTATTCATTTTCTAAAAATTCTGACTTCTCAATTTTAAACGTTCGTACGAATAGTCTAAGAGTCAAAAAAGCACGTCATTTTATCAAGGCTCATTTTTCTATATGTTCTTCCATTTTATGGTGTAGTACGTTTGCGGGCGGTCTGGCAGTCGGGAGACGTTGCGTTTACCTGCGGGAGAAGGTGTTATGCAGGTCAAAAAACTTCAAAATTACGTCATTTTGTCAAGGTTTATGTTTCAGTATGTTCTTCAGTTTTATGATGTAGTACGTTTGCAGGCGGTCTGGCAGTCGGGAAACGTTGCGTTTACCTGGGGAAGAAGGAGTTATGTAGGACAAAAAACTTCAAAATTACGTCATTTTAGCATGATTTTTGTTCATAACATCTGTTTCTACTAACTATTTGTGATTTTATTCCATTATTGCTAGACGTTACCAATGTCGCTAATACCCTCAAAGATCCACATTTATAGGTAACATATTACCCTTTGGTTAACATACAACCTATAATTAATTTTCATACACAAATTCGGATGCTAAATTAATGCCAGACGGCTTTAAATATGGCAACGAAAGTGCCTATTTCAAGAGTGTTTTATAGTTTAATAATTATAAGTGATCTTTACGTCATTTTATAAAACTTAAAAATTACAAGATACTACACATTGGCTAGCACACAAAATATAATTAATTAGCCAGACACAAATTCGGTTGCGAAGTTAATGCCAGACGGCTTTAAATATGGCAACGACAGTGCCTCTTTCAAAAAGGTTTTATAGTTTAAAAATTACAATTACATTAATTACACAAAATTAAACATTTTTTTCGACAAACACTATATATATATATATATATATATATATATATATATATATATATATTTACAATGAAACGATTGTTGCTATGGTAACAATTAAGGGTTGACTGTCATTAAATGAAGCCAAATCCCTACAAAAGATGCCATTTCTTGAAACAGGCACTTTCGTTTTCGTGTTGAAAGCCGTCTGGCAATAACTTTGCAACCGAGTTTGTGTCTGGCAAATTAATTACAGGTTGTCTGCTATCCAAAAAGTAATATCGTGTTATTTTTTAGCTTGATAAAATGACGTAAATGTGGCTTATAATTTTTAAACTATAAAACACTCTTGAAACAGGCACCTTCGTAGCCATATTTAAAGCAGTCTGGCATTAAATTTGCAACTGAAATTGTGTCTTGCAAATTATTTATAGGTTGTCTGATAACCAATGTGTAATATGTTACCTACAAATGTGGATCTGGCAGAGTCTTGGCAACATTGAAAACATCTAGCAATAATGGATTAATATCACAAATAGCCTGTAGAAACATATGTTATAAACAACAAATCATGGTAAAATGACTTAATTTTGATATTTTTTCACCTGCATAAACCCTTTTCCCACAGGTAAACGCAACACCTCCCTTCAGCCAGACCATTCGCAAACGTACTACACCATAAAACGAAGAGCATATAGAAAAATGAGCCTTGATAAAATGGCGTAATTTTGAAGTTTTTTGACCTGTATAACCACTTCTCCCGCAGGTAAACTCAACGTCTCCTCACCGCCAGACCGCCTGCAAAAGTACTACATCATAACATGGAAGAACATATAGAAAAATGAGCCTTGATAAAATCAAGTGACGAAAACGTTGCAAGCTCTTAGACTAGAACCATTCCAATAAAACACAGTTCTGTAATTTATACCGTAAATTTTGTAACTGAAGCGCTAACAAAAGAATTAGCAGAAAGGAATAAATTAATGTATTTTTTCTGCTTTAATGCTCTTTTTCTAAAATTCCAATAATTTTCGTGGATTAAAATCTCTCGCATTTTCAGAAAACGTAATTAAAACAAGTATATCTCCATTTATCTTTTCTTTTAAACTTTCTACTGTTAGTTTATGCATGTAATTGCATTTTTACATGCAAAGACTTCAAAATCTTTAAACAAAATGTGTAGCAAATCTACTTTCATATTTTATTCCATTTTATTTTTTAAATGCTACTTTCCCTTCGTATTTAATGAAATGAGGGAAAAAAAACACGGTTAAATTGCTATCGTAAAGAGAGATGATTATCCTTTTTCCAAAGGGTAATGAGCCTAAATCTCTTTTTTAAAGCACATAAAAAATATAATAGTTATTTAGTTGAATTATCTTGGAAATAATACAAAAAATATCTAGTTACCATTCTAAATTGTAATTTTTTCATAGCGTTTCTCATCATCGTTACGCTAATTATTATAGAAGATAAATTTAAAACGCTTGTTATTTTCAAGTTTTTTCTTTCTTTTAATTGAAGATCCTGAATAGCCAGACTGTAATTAATCTAGATAACTTAATACATTAATTGAATTTATATATATGCATCTCAAATGATAAGGAATCAACTTAAGTGTGTAAGATAAGTGTGATATATTTTGAATACTTTTACGAATATTACCTATTCTTTTTACTATAACAACATTTTTCAAATGAATCTAAATTATCTATTTTAAAATAGAAATTTTGTAGTTGTTACTCTACAGACTTATTATTAAAGAAAGAAGACAATAAGTGATGTATGCATTGTGAAGTTATTTATATATTTTTCTATCGTTGTGTTTGTAAATTTTTAATAAGATAATTTCTCTTAAATGTATTTAATTTTATATCACTTATGAAGTATGTTACACAATTTAGAAGCAGGTACCCTAAAGACATGGTATATTAAAATTAATTTTTATAAATCTAATTTTCAAAGTAATTAAAACAATTAAACTATGGATCACAAAAAAATAATGTAAGTTAATAAAAATAATTATCAGTTTATTTGCGAGATTTGAAGACTGTCCACTCATCAATTAAAACCAATCAAACCAATCAATTAAACTAATTAATTCACCGCTGAAAAAATTATGGATACATTTAAGAAACTACAATAACTATATTTTGTGAAGAAATATTTAAAATTTTATTTATCTTAAATTGCTTTAAAAAAATTATAATCACAGTAGATTTAATTTAAAAAATGCTATTCAATATTTAATTGTAAAGTTTAAACTAATTCTGAGCACTTTTTCTGTTAAATGATGTAATTTATTCTCGCATGAGTGATTTTTTAATTTTCTAAATAAAACTAGGAATGAAAGTTATGGGAAACAAAGAAAAATTTATAGGAAAAAATCTTTTTGAAATTATTATATATGTATATATGTAAAATTTTGATGTTACCTACAAATGTGGATCTGGCAGGGTCTTGGCAACATTGACAACATCTAGCAATAATGGATTAATATCACAAATAGCCTGTAGAAACATATGTTATAAACAAAAAATCATGGTAAAATGACTTAATTTTGATGTTTTTTCACCTGCATAAACCCTTTTCCCACAGGTAAACGCAACACCTCCCTTCAGCCAGACCGCTCACAAACATACTACAACATAAAACGAAGAACATATAGAAAAATGAGCCTTGATAAAATGGCGTAATTTTGAAGTTTTTTGACCTGTATAACCCCTTCTCCCGCAGGTAAACTCAACGTCTCCTCACCGCCAGACCGCCTGCAAACGTACTACATCATAACATGGAAGAACATATAGAAAAATGAGCCTTGATAAAATCAAGTGACGAAAATGTTGCTAGCTCTTCGACTAGAACCATTCCAATAAAACACAGTTCTGTAATTTATACCGTAAATTTTGTAACTGAAGCGCTAACAAAAGAATTAGCAGAAAGGTAAAACTTAATGTATTTTTTCTGCTTTAATGCTCTTTTTCTAAAATTCCAATAATTTTCGTGGATTAAAATCTCTCGTATTTTCAGAAAACGTAATTAAAACAAGTATATCTCCAATTATCTTTTCTTTTAAACTTTCTGCTGTTAGTTTATGCATGTAATTGCATTTTTACATGCAAATACTTCAAAATCATTAAACAAAATGTGTATCAAATCTACTTTCATATTTTATTCCATTTTATTTTTTAAATGCTACTTTCCCTTCGTATTTAATGAAATGAGGGGAAAAAAAACACGGTTAAATTGCTATCGTAAAGAGAGATGATTATCCTTTTTCCAAAGGGTAATGAGCCTAGATCTCTTTCTTTAAACACATAAAAAATATAATAGTTATTTAGCTGAATTATCTTGGAAATAATACAAAAAATACCTAGTTACCATTCTAAATTGTAATTTTTTCATAGCGTTTCTCATCATCGTTACACTAATTATTATAGCAAGATAAATTAAAAAAGAAAGATAAATTTAAAACGCTTGTTATTTTCAATTTTTTTCTTTCTTATAATTGAAGATCCTGAATAGCCAGACTGTAATTAATCTAGATAACTTAATACATTAATTGAATTTATATATATGCATCTCAAACGATAAGGAATCAATTTAAGTGTGTAAGATAAGAGTGATATATTTTGAATACTTTTACGAATATTACCTATTCTGTTTACTATAACAACATTTTTCAAATGAATCTAAATTATCTATTTTTAAATAGAAATTTCGTAGTTGTTACTCTACAGACTTATTATTAAAGAAAGAAGACAATAAGTGATGTATGCATTGTGAAGTTATTTATATATTTTTCTATCGTTGTGTTTGTAAATTTTTAATAAAGTAATTTATCTTAAATGTATTTACTTTTATATCACTTATGAAGTATGTTACACAATTTAGAAGCAGGTACCCTAAAGACATGGTATATTAAAATTAATTTTTATAAATCTAATTTTCAATGTAATTAAAACAATTAAACTACGGATCACAAAAAAAATAATGTAAGTTAATAAAAATAATTATCAGTTTATTTGCGAGATTTGAAGACTGCCCACTCATTAATTCCAATCAATAAAACCAATCAATTAAACTAATTAATTCACCGCTGAAAAAATTATGGATACATTTAAGAAACTACAATAACTATATTTTGTGAAGAAATATTTAAAATTTTATTTATCTTTAATTGCTTTTAAAAAAATTATAATCACAGTAGATTTAATTTAAAAAAATGCTACTTAACATTTAACTGTAAAGTTTAAACTAAATATAAGCACTTTTTTCTGTTAACTGATGTAATTTATTCTCGCATGCGTGATTTTTTAATTTTCTAAATAACACTAGGAATGAAAGTTATGGGAACAAAGAAAAATTGATAGGAAAAAATCTTTTTGAAAATATTATATATGCATATATGTAAAATTTCATAATATATATATATATATATATATATATATATTATGAAATTTTTTACAATATATAAAGAAAATAACATGCATGGAAAAGAACTTGAAATACGACAATTCTATCAAACAACATTAATTCTAATATAGTTTTTAAATTATCTTTAAACTTATTAGCTAAACTATTCTTGTTGATTATTTAAAATCTCTAGACTTTTTGGTTAAATAAATTACAATTTATTTATTGAACTATCCAACATTTTTAAAAAGTATTTATGACTACCATTTGTATGTGCGTCCATCTATCTGTTCCTGACCAAGCGCGAGTAAATATATTTGGAATTCTAGAAACTACGTATATGGTAATGGGATTATCTATACTGAAATTCAATGCGTAGAATTTATAATTCATTTACATGAACACACAGAAGAAGTCAGTTACATTATTGTTTGGAAAAAACGTTTGCAGTGTATTTTTGTTTAGTACTCTAATTTAAACATAATTAAACTTACCTGCATTATTTACATACATTACACCATGATTCTGTAGTATATGGAGCGCATCGCAGTTATATTTGCTTACAGAGACATATAAAATAATTCGGGTATATCATGGTCTATGTGTATTTGGAATATGTTTCATTATACCACACATAATGATACTGGTGTGCATTCATAGCAGTGTTGCCAGATTGGGGACTTTTTTAGAGCTATAATTCAATGATCCACAAAAGAAATCACAGGCATTACAATGGGAGTAAGTTCCTTACACATATGTTTAATTGTTTTGTGTATTTTCAAACTTAACTATACACAGCGAACAGATAGGGTGAAACCGCCAGTAGTTGATACCCTTCTGCACTGTAAAAAAAACCACTGTAAATTTGCCAGCACAATTCGATCACAGTTGAATGTACTGTATCTTTCTTTGGTTTCCTGACTATTTAAACATGAAAAATACAGTAGTTGCGTAAAATTAACAGTACAATGTACTGGCAATTTTGGACGCATTGGGAACACAACACAAACTACTGGCGTCCAAATTGGCAGTACATTGTGCTGTTAATTTTACGCAACTACTGTATATTCCATGTTTAAATAGTCAGGAAACCAAAGAAAGATACAGTGCATTCAACTATGATCGAGTTTGTGTGCGAGGTGAACAGTGCTTTGTACTGTAAAAATGTCGTTGTTTTTTACAGTGTAGTAGTTGATCGAATTTTTGAAACATTGCGCCATTTTAGGTGGAAATGAGTTTTAAACGTGGCACTAGACATAATATTTTTGTTCGGATGTCGGAGCATCTGTTGTCACATTGTTGTCAGCTGCCTGCTGTCAGAGAACTTATTTTATGAAATGTTTTTATTAGAAAATGTAAAAATGTAGTTTTTGAATAGTTGGAGACAATTGCGGTAAGTTAAAATAATCCACTTCCATTTTGTTGCTATTTATTTTCATTTTTGTTCATTATAGGACATCCATTAAGGGTTGTAGCAATCATGTTAGTTTACTTCTAAAACACAGTAACAAACCTGTTGCGCTGACCATATTTGATCAACTACTGGCTGGATCACCCTTTATAGTTGTCGAATATATGTAAATTCATAAACAGGCTACTGAAATAAAACTAAATATATCACCGCGAATGCATGATAATAGTTGGGAGAATGGGTTGAGTTTTAATATGCATTGCTTAGCTGAATACATTTTAGCCTAAAATGTCACCTGTATTAAAAATCTGGAGATACATGGTTGCACGACAAATTTAAAGTAATATTTTGTGTGTCGTAATTACTAAAAGTGCATTTTGAAACGTGTTATGCACTATCTAGCTCACTTAAATTTTAGCAAACAATCTGCATTCAAATATTAGTGGATATACTAAGATTTTCAAAAGAATTCGAACATATTTATCTGTATGGACGCTATGTAAAAATATTGGGTGTTCAAAAGTGTATTACATTTTCTAAATAGTTTATTTAGATATCTTCTTGTGGCTATTTAAATGTTGAAATACCGTACCATTATTGTGGCAGTGTGAATAACTTTCTTCATAATATATGCGAGAGGATTGTTCTTCAAGTTTGTGTGTATAAATTCTGTAACATTCTGCTGATATCCGCACACATTATGAACTGTGTGAAGTTAGTGTTGAAAATCGATATTTAGTCCGTTATTTGTTTTTAAATTGTGTATTTAGATGCACTTTCCATCGTATGAAAAAATAACTTTTCTCACATTTTTCTGGTCCTATTTGTACGTTTTTTGTAATATATGCCTAATGTGAGATTTCTCACTCTTATTTTAATGTAGTACTAGATTTAATTCAGGCTAGACATACTTATTAGTGATGAATTGTCATATCTACTGTCACCGCTCAAAGCATGAATATTAATAATATTAATCATATTTGCAATTAATTGTAAAAGGGAAATGATATGTTTGTCCATGTAAAGGATAATATTCAATTTAAAGTAAGGCCCGTGTAAAAGTTTAAATAAAAATATACAATGATTTGCATCAGATGTGCATGCTTTTTTCTTATTAACATATTTTAAAATACACATACTTAGTCATAAGAAAACGTTTTAAGTTAAAATGGGACAATATTTTCCGATACCGCAATCAATGTTTTCAAAAGAAAAAAAATGTTCTTATGTAAAAATAATCTAAACAATGTAGAATGTAACCGTATATCTCAAAGACCTAGTAATTATAAAGTATAAGATATTATTTAATTGAATACATAAATATACCACCTTATCATTGTCTTAATAGGTCTGCTTTTTGAATACCAGTATTTTCTAACACAGAATTTCTTTTTAGATTTTTCTGGCAAATTTTGTCGAAACATAATCCGAAGTTTCATTCTATCGCAAATGATGCAGGAAACAATGATGAAAATTTCTCTGAGAAATTGCTGGTGTTTAAATGGTTATAAATTTGGGAGACATCGTTTTTACGCAGGATGTTTCTCGATATCATTTACAAATGGCTAATTCCTTCAAGGAATAGTTCCAAATGCAAAAAAAAAAAAAAAAAAGTCCTAATATATAACTGTATTTACGTAAAATATTTTTCTTTTAAAAATTACGAACTTTAAACTTTTTATACGTTCCTAGAGACTTACAAGTTATACATGAAACTTAATCTTCTATGCTCGGATACTTTAAAGGGCAGACAGTCCATTTTTGATTGACTAATGTTTACCGACTTATGATACTTACAATTTTATAAATGTTCAGTACTTTCTCTTTCTTAAAATAGAAAATCGCGGTTTTGAATTTTATGAACTTGCCTTCTATTATACCGTAAATTTCAAGTTAAAATTTTCTTTGGAATGTCATTATATTAAAGAATTGCAGTTGTCAAATGTATATTGACAGGATATAGAGACAGTAATGGATGAAACTACATACAAATTATATAGAAATCGTGTTTTTACTATGGTGGTGTAAAATTCAGTGTTAAAGTCTTGTGAGATAATTAAGTATTACAATTGTTGAAATAAATCAATTAACTTCACGGTTTATTTAATATATTTTTTTAATTAATGGAAAAAAAGATCGTGTATATTTAATGTATTTTTGACAAGAATAATATTTGATCATCTTAATTGTTATCCATTAGACCGGAGTGAAAAACAAAAAGTTTTGCAAATCGAATCGTAATAGTGCGGAAAAGTTGCTACTCGTCAATACAAGCACAGTGAAAAAAAATTTTTGAAATCGAAGAATATCTTCCGTTCGCGCATCGCGTTCAAAGTTTTCGAATTTGAACAAAAATTGTACAAATATACAAAAAATCGTAAAAAGGTGTAAACTTTTTCCGATCGAACACATTTTTTTGTACCTACCATGACCTTGAGATGTAGAATGGAGGAAAAAATACCACACACTCCTCCTTTATCCCCTTCTAACCCCCTCAAGGGGGTGAAAATGGCCAATTTTCGTGGAAAATACCGAAATTACAGGAGATGTAAATATTGACGAATCGACCTAATTTTTTTTTACATGAGGCAACCTTGAGGCTAAAAGTCGAAAACAATCCCCCCTCCCCTCGACATGTCCTCTATCCGCTTTGAACCCTGTCGAGGGGGCGACTTTTTGCGACAAACATTATGTTTTGGTTTTTTTGCCGCCCGGTCACTCGACCTCTCCATCTCGTCAGCCCCTTTCTTCTTCGGTGCACTGTAATGCTCGCTGCGCGTGCGCACCACTGGAATTCCGAGAAACGGAGTGGGGGAGGAGCTAGCACAGTACCCGTACCTAGTAACGATTGCTGTGCGTCACTCAGTTTTGCCTCAGCGTCGCCGCGTGTTTCTGCTTGTCTGGCTTGTAAAAGAATATATCTCGCCTATAAAAGAAGCGCTGCTCTTGCTGAAAACTTTTCTTGTCTGCTTCGTTTAGAATCCCGTAGCTTGAATTGGATAACGGTTTCATCGATCAAAATTTAAGCTTCTTTTATCATCATTATGGCGCTCACTCGAAGCGTTCATACTCGCTGCCCATTTTTTCGTGCACCAAAACCACTGCCATCGGCAATTCTTCCCACCAATGCTGACGTTGTCAAATGTTGGCATGAAGTGCAATACGCTATGTTATTGCAGTCTGGTGACTTTAAACCTGGAAGGAAGTTGAGCTTTTTAGAAGTGGCAAACACTGTAGCTCAACAGATTGAGTCACTGTATTTGAAGGCTTCGATTCCTACAGTTTGTCACACAAGAGTCGTTCAAAAGATGAAACAACTACACGATCGCTATTATTCTCTTCATAAATCATATCCAAGAGACAAAGACACGGTTGGGAAACAGAAGAAGTACAATGATTTCATCCATCAGTCGTATAATACATTATTTGACATATCAGATGCAAATGCGAAATGACCCTAGAATGCACTTGAGGGGAAAACTTTGACAAGTGTATTTGTCCTAATCCTATAGCTGTCAGCTGCGATTACCCTAAGGACAGGAAAATACCTACATTGGAACTGATGTTTCTTTAAGCACAAAGACACCTTAGATCAGGTTAAATGGGACCGACGGTGCATAAAATGGAAACACAAAAACTTAAATCATCTTTGCAAAGAAAGGCTCGTCATCTTGATGTGCTTAGCACACAAATGCAAAGCTTGCCTGGTTGCAGCATTGATCCTGAAAGAGAGGAGACAAATGTTGATGTCAATGAGGATCAGGATGATTTAGATTTTCAACGCACACGATCTTTGTCTGGTCGGTCAAGGAGACCAGACTCTTCACAAATGCGCATGTCGCTTCCAGCTACTGCTTTGACAAGTAATCGCTTTGGTCTGTCAGACAGAACAACAGCTGCCATTATCTCTAGCGTACTAAAAGACGTACGTCTTATTACTGATAGTAATACATCACTGATCGTTGATAGAAGCAAAATTAGACGAGAAAAAGAAAAGTGCAGGGCAATTCTTACCAATTCAAACATAGATTACCTGTCCTCCTCTATTGGTAAACATTTCTTCAGCTGACATTGCAGACTTGATTTCCAAGGGGGAAAAGCCAACTCTTCCTTTGAATCTGGCAGACATACCATGCTATACGCAAGCCGTAGAGCGCAGTGTTAAGCTGGTAACACAGGCCTCCTCAAAAGTGTCTGGGCATGAGCGACGTGATGGTTTTATAAGAGCCACCCTCGCTTCTCGTGCTATCATGATAAAATTTGACACTAAATCAGAATTCGCAGTACCTGAATCTGCATCTGCATAATTCTCCACGCCCACATTTTGGTTGGTTGGTTGAGTAGGGTGTGGGTGGGACTCGCAGTGCAGCCACCTTCCCGTGGTGAGTCCTGAGTCATCCTTAGAAGGACGGGGCAAGAGCTGCACTATTTTGATCTCTCGAGGGGGGAGGGGGACTGTTTCCTACTTTTAGCCTCAAGGTTGCCTTATGAAAAAAAAAAAAATGAGACCGATTCGTCAATATTTACATCTCCTGTAATTTCGGTATTTTCCACGAAAATTGGCCATTTTCACCCCCTTGAGGGGGTTTGAAGGGGATAACGGAGGAGTGTGTGGTATTTTTCTTCCATTCTACATCTCAAGGTCATGGTATGTACAAAAAAATGTGTTCAATCGGAAAAAGTTTACACCTTTTTACGATTTTTCGTATATTTGTACAATTTTTGTTCAAATTCGAAAATTTTGAACGCGATGCGCGAACGGAAGATATTCTTCGATTTCAAAAATTTTTTTTTCACTGTGCTTGTATTGACGAGTAGCAACTTTTCCGCACTATTACGATTCGATTTGCAAAACTTTTTGTTTTTCATTCCGGTCTATTATCCATATTCGTTAAATCATAATGCACAAAATGTGGAAAAAATCCATTTTAAAGTAAATATGCCTTAACCTAAAAAAATATTTACTCACCGGTTATCATATTTCGGATTAAGGGGACGAGTGACCTTAAAAATCAATTTTTTATTTTTTGAAATTTCACTTAAAATGTTACTGAAGGGTACATTATAGAAAGCTAGGGTCAACGACCCAACCGATTCAGGGACAATTCAAATCAAAGACCTTCTTTAAGGGGTCAGGTAACCTTTCAACAAATAAAGTACATGGAAATGTGACCTCTATAAGAATTGCAGTCATTCTTTAACTAATTAACTTTTAATTATAAAATTGAAAACACATGTTAAGAATGATTTATTTTATCAATCAAAGTTGTTAGAAAAGGTATACACATATATAGTTTTTTTTTTATTTATTTTTACAGATAATACAATTTTTACGAAAGAATTATTCTTGCATGCATTGCGCACATGATTTTTCCCATTTCAATGGCTGAAACAAGCCAAGATTTTTTTTTTTTATGAGTTCAGATATAAAGTGTTTTCAAAATGACCTGCAATAAAAAAATAAAACTTGTAGATCTCGAGAAAAAAAAATAGAGTAATTCGAAATATCGAGATTTTTTTATACAAAAGTAGCCATTAATTCCAAACTTCTTACTTGAGAAACATAATAATAGGTCATTTTGTGCTTCTGTACGTTTAATACATCCACCAAAAATTTCGTGAAATTCTAGGCAACCGTTTTTCAGAAATCGTGCGCGCAATGATCAAAATCGCTGTTTTGAGAAAATTGGCTTTAAAGATGGAACAACCCGTTGATCATTTAGCAAAAGCTCAAAGTATTTTAGATATAACTTCTCTTTTAAGGCGAATTTTTGTATGGGCTTTGATTTTAAATGTTCCCAAAGAATCATATTTAATTATAAGCTATTTTAAAAAAATTCGATTTTTGGACGCTTCAAAGGTTACCTGACCCCTTAAACTTCAAAAGGGAAGGTCGAGATCAATAGACCGACAATTTCTCCGGTCTCCCCACCGAAATATAGCAGTTGATGTTAGACGTGTTAAAGATACAAGGGAGTAAAATAGCTTACAACCCGCTATGTCCTTTAAAGTTGACAGTGGTGATATTTATTACACGAAACAAGTTAACACGCAATTATTAGACGATAATGACATTCATTTTAATTTTCCACTAATAAAAATTTACCTTATAGACACGGAATTAATATTTTTAGTCGATTCAGGAGCTCAAATTTCGTTGTTAAATTACGATGCTTTTAGACGCATTAAAATAAAAAAAAGTAGATATACAGCGTACCAACATAACAGTAAAATCCATTTCTGGTAATACTTTGAATACCACTCATTTCGTAATATTGCCAATCACGATTGATAACAGATAATATTTGCATAAGTTTTATTTAATAAATAGCCACTTATCCGATCATTACAATGCCATACTCGGGTATGATTTTCTACATAAATTTAAGTTTACACTTTCTCTTAATACAACTTCACTCACAACAGGAAATGTTTCTATGAAATTAGGCAACACGTTCAACCATAGTATTAGAGATACAATGCCGTATCAAGATAAAATAATTAGAAATATAGTCTCAGAACATTTTGATAAAAGAGATATAGAAGAAATTAAATAAAAAAAATTGCGTGAATCTGATTTTGACTTATCTCATTTGAAACCAACAGTAAAATTACGTTTACTGAAATTACTTTTCGAATTTTCCGATATATTTAGTAAAAATATATATACAATCGGTCGTGCCAATGCAGTTAAACCTAATTTACAAGTGGATTTCAAACAGTTGTCGTCTTCACGGCCTTACAAGTTCTCTCAGATTTTACAGTTAGAAATGAAAAAAAAACAATTGGAAGAGATGTTAGAAGCAAATATAATTGAAAAATCTGACAGTCAAGTAAGTTTTCCTTTGCTTATTGTTAAAAAAAGAATCCACTTGGGATCCAAACATACAAAAATACAGGGTCATTACGGATTTTAGAGCTTTAAACGAACACCTTAAATATCCCCGTTACAAATTACCACTGATCAATCAACAATTAGAAAAACTCAGTGGGGGCAATTCATTTACATCTCTAGACTTGTCATCGTCATTTCACCAACTAGCCTTACACCCTGCACATAGAGACATGACAACATTTACTACACTTTTTGGTCAATTTCGTTATGTTTTCCTTGATCAAGGTTTGAGTTGCTCTCCAGAAATTTTTTGTGAGTTAGCTGCTGATAAAATTCTAGCGCAATTGTTGATTTAAATTTTGCTAATTATATCGATGATTTTGCTTATTCAGCGCATAACGATACCGAAATGTTATTTAAACTACGAAAATTATTTGAACGATTTAGAGAATTTAATCTTACATTAAATCCCGAAAAATGTACTTTTATGAAACCTGAAATCAATTTTTTGGTCATGAATTCTCAGAGAACGGTATAAAACCACTCCACGGTACATAGAAAAGATAAAAAAATTTCCAGTTTCTACAACGGTAAAAAAGTTAAGACTAATCTGTGCCTTAATCAGCTATTATCGTAAATATGTGAAGCATTTTTCCGAATTAGCGACTCCTTTGACTAATCTAACGAAGAAAAACCAAAAATTTTCTTGGACCACAGAAACTCAGCGCGCACTTGATATCCTTAAACAAAAATTAATTTCATCACCTATTCTTATTTCTCCAGACTTTGATAAAACTTTTATTCTTTCGTGCGATTCGAGCAAAAATGCTTTGGGAGGAATGTTTGGACAAAAAGATAACAATGGGATAATAAGACCGATCGAGTATTTTTCCAAAAAAATTGAATCCAACACAGATTCGATATTCAATTTTTGGCAAATAGCATTTGGCCATCGTCAAAAACATTGAGAGCTTTAAATACTATTTATACGGCGGAAAATTTATAATTCGTAGTGATAATTCCTCATTAACAAAACTAAATAATTTGGAATCAGTAACTGAGAGATTTGCTCGATGGATGACATTTCTCGGAGATTATCAGTATCAATTTGAACTAATCAAATCTCAGGAAAATATTGTGGCGGATATTTTGTCGAGAGATTCTTATATAAATGAAGTAATCACAATGAAAAACACGAAAAATTGTCAAAAATCGTGTGTAAATATTATGTAAATAATTCTACGAACACGTATGAGAATGAGAAATATGCCGAAAATAATGGTAATGAGTCTCCCTTACAGTCTTATGCTGCCATCCATCTTGCAAATAATGATTATAACAAACTCGGTGAAAATTCGAATTGTGTTAATGATAACTCAAACAATCATTTTCACGACTCATCTGCGGGAACTATTAATGAAACTAGTGAACTTGACGAATTGTGCAAAAGTAAAAATTGTGTATCTAAAAATTCCAATGAATATTTTACTGATTCGAATACGGAAATAATAATGCGAATAATAATGGGCATTATTTGAATGTAAATTAGAATATTGTAAATGTACAGTTAAATGAATCTTATAAATCACATGTAGAACTGCATAGTGATATTAAAAATTGTTGTTATGAAAATGACAATGATTTTAACTTTTCTGAAGGTATAAAATCTAAACGTACGAATAGTAGTATGATTAAATATGCTGTTACCGGATTAGAAAATTTTGGTTCTACCTGCTATATAAATTCAGTATTACAATGTTTGACAAATTGTTCTCCTCTTAGTGAATTCTTATTAAACGACATATTAAGTCTATGTTGTGATTATACCAATTTTTGTATGACATTTGCGTTACGTAGACACCTAATAAATGTAAAAAAAAACAATCCTGGTGAGGTAATTAAACCCACAGAAATTTACACAAATTTACGTTCTATAGAATCACACTTTGGATAATACCGCCAACAAGACGCACATGAGTTCTCTTGCGTTATGTAATTCATAGTCTGTGGAATCCGAATTCATTGCATTGTTTGAATTCAAAACAACATTCTGAAAACAAATTCGCAGGACCAATAAATTTAATTTTCGGAAGTTACGTCAAAACAGAAATAACTTGTTTAAACTGTAAAAATAAAAGTTTTACTTATAATCAAATGATGGATTTTATTTTGGATATCACGAAAAATGTCAAAACACTTGACACTGCGATTTATAATTTTATACGGCCAGAAGTTTTGCCTAATGAATATTCGTGTCATTGTAGCAAAATTAAAGTCAATGCGAAAATCGGAAACTCTATTTCTCAACTCTCTAAGGTGATCACGTTTTATCTTAAACGTTTTTCTTTTCAGAACTCTCAAAGTATAAAGATTCATAGTTCATTTTCCTATCCGGAAATACTAAATTTCAGATCTTTTCTAGAAGTTCCGACTCGGGAACCCATGCGGTATTCATTGACAGGTGTCATTGTGCATTAGGGTGGAACTTAAGTATAGGGTAAAAAAAAAACTTTTTTGTTTTAATGTGTAATAGTGATAACTTTTTTCCTTTTTGGATGTCTAAACTTTTGGCTGAAAAGGTTTTTTTAAATTAAGTTGTTTTCCGGTTCCTCAAGGAGGTCAAAGTTTTGAAATTTCAGTATAAAGTAACTTAAAGTAAATAACTTAGCTGTTAGCTCATATCTACTTTTATTTAGCAAATACTATCCAGAAGTTACCACGAGGAGGTGGTTAAATATCGACTTCCACCCTCCTTACCTTCCTTTGTTATGGATTAATTCAATTGAGACATTCAACCTACTGTCTTTTTAAGCAAACTTTGTCATTACATTGTGGGAATTCAACTTTCCCAAAATTAAGCCTTCTTTTCCTTAATATTTAAAGACGGTTGACGCAGCTCTTAGGACAATTTTGACACGTTTCCACTGTTTGAGTATGACAAGAAAAATCTAAAATTCAGGTGCATCCCCTGTTTGTACTTTTTTTAAGTTCTTCATCCGATCAGTCTGTCTAGATAGGATCAATGTTTTTATAGTCTATAATTTCAATATGTTCGCATTTTTTCAAGTCGCTTTCCTACCGGTCCAGAAAATCCTTTTGTACCTGTAGTTTTTCCACCAAGAAGTTGAAATAAGTGTCTCAGAAAAAAGTTCATTTTCATGTAATAATCAAATTATCCATTATAAAGTTTTTAGGATATTGCTTCCGATGTTTTAACAACTCCAGATTTGCATCCTGCATTAAAGGCGTTTCTCTTTCACCCAATAACTTTCAAACTTGAAATGTCTGTATTATTAGTTTGAAAATACACCAAAATTGCGGTGGTTATATTAATATAAGAAGAAGATGTCAATGAAATATGATCAATATATTTTTACCCTGGTTTTTGAACTGAGACCAGGTGTGTGACAGCGTTTCTGTCCCATACCTATAATTTTTATTCAAAATTAATTTAAAACATAATTTTTACTTTTAAAATCACAGTATCCTCCCCCCCCCCTCTTTCTTATGCTGAAATATGTAATTAAATTCATTTCTCAAAACCATTCAGCTTTTATTAAAAGGGTTTTGCTTTCTTCTTTCTAAAAACATCTTTATTTCCAGCCGCAAAGATTCATTCCTTTTTTTTTCTTTTCCTTATCTGTCAGCTACCGCTCCCAGTGCAAAGAAATAAATAAAAATTAGAATCGCAGCTGCTGGTTTCATGGCCTTCATTAATTTCATCGGATGTTCGCCCAGCGCAGTCAGAAACAAGTTTTATCTCTGCTAACATTTGACCGTTGAAATTATTTTAACAACAAAAATAAAAAAAGTAAAAATGAACAGATCTTATGGGAAGCATGTATTTATCGTGTCTTGTGGTCGAGCTAAAAGCCAGATGCCTGTGATTTCCAAAATTTTTCTCAGGCAGCGGTCTTCTTTGTAAGATCTGTTGTATAAACAAGTTTCGCTTTTCTGACGCATTTCTCATCGTATTAGAAGCGCTCGCTTGCAATCTCGCTCCCCCGTCCGATTGTATCACCACATTTTTGCGGTAATGTCTATCGCCAGGACCCTTTGTTCATTTTCGCGCAGTCACCAAAAGTTGTAAATTGGCGATTCTGTGCAACGCCAAGATTTCTTGACTTCTTGCAAAAACTTCACTTCTGTTTCAGCTTTCGAGATGTAAAGTTGTCAAAAAGAAGAGGCGCCTCGGCGCCCCATGTATTTATGGGGGTCTCTCTCTCCCATTGTTCTTTAACTGAACCACCTAACGATGCTTTTAAATAAAGAGTAAGTCCAGTAAATTATTAGTTAGAGTTTTTTTTTATCATTTAGAACCCGGTCTTCAAATCGATGCTATATACTTATTGGTGCATCGCCTATATTTTTTCTCCAACTTAGTTAAAAAAAAAAAAAATGCACGTTAGAGAGAGAACCCCCCCCCCTTAAAATCATTCAATTACCCCATACAAGTACTCTTGCAATAATTCTCTTCAAATGCTTGGACTGGATATTTTTCAACCATGCCGGACAGTGTGCCTTCCTGGTGTGCCGTCATATCCTGCGCTCGATGGATGGATGCGATTTTCTCCGTCGGACAGTGATGGGAACCCATTCTAGTGTCTCTTCGCTCACCAGCTGGACATCTCCGAGCCGCTCTTGTTTCGCCTGTATGCCTTCTCCTCCCCCCCTCTGATGTTGGTGCGGTTGTTTCTTCGTGCCTGCTCACCATCACCTCCCCCAGATGTGTCGTCGAATTGATCTTGTATCGTCACTAATCATTAAAAAAAAAAACGTGACTTCAGCGGTTCGCCTTGTGTGTGTTTGTGTCGACGTTTTGCTTTCCCCTTTCGACAGAATATTGTGACCTAGTGTGTTATCGTGTACGTGCGTGTGCATTCAACGGTGCCTGGAGATTATTGTGTGGAATGTGAAAAAGTAAAAAGTTCGTGTGCATTGCGGCAAAGGTGTACGTAAAATCTCATGCTACAATTTTTTAGGAAAGTGCCTTCAAAAGTTTTCTTTTTCCAAGTGTTGCGTCAATGAGTTACGTGTATTACGCCATGTATGTGTTGTCTTCAAGTGAAAATTAATAAAAAAATATGTGTGAACATATCTCACATAAACGCTCTAATCAGGTGAAATTTTTTTGTAAAGGAAAAGAAAGTGCATCTTAACAGAATTAGTGCGTCCGAAAATATTTCAAATTATGTGAACAATTTTCTTTTAATCTGTGCTTCGATTCTTGCGCATAAATGTGATAAAAAAAATTGCTTCAGTTTCATCATCAAATTTGCATCAGATTGATTTTTGTTTGTTGCTGGTTTCTGCCATCTTAGCTTGAAAAAAAATCAGTGCCAATATATTCGCAATAGTAAAAGTGGTACACCTGATAAAAAAAAAAGGAAAACGTGAAATTATAAAAAAAATGCAAAAACGTACAGAAATTTACCATCGTATGTGTGCGAATAATACAACAAAAAAATTCTACAGCTAACAATATTGATTACATAATAAAAGTGTCTAGTTTTCACTGCATAAGCATGAACACGGAAAATTCAAGTGTTTCTTTTAAACTTTAATTGTAATAAATACAGTAAATTAGTTATTATTATTTTGCTTTATTTTTATCTGTAGGTATGCGTTATGATTTAGCAATTTTCCCTTTTCATGCTGTTTGGGTAAAAAAAAAATATATATATATATATATAATGATGACTTCTTACTATTCAGTATATTTGTTTGCATGAACAGAGAAGCTTACGAAATTTAAGCATTATATTTTAAATGTTTTATTCGGCACTTATAATTTTTTTTGTCTTCTCTTTTCTTGCTTTATTTTGAAAGGTAAGTTTTTTTTTAAATTCAGTATTGCAGTGCATATTTATTTTATATTGATATTTAGGTGATTAATTATTTTCCATACAGAAAATAAAATGTCATTTAGTTAAAATGTGTTTGTGATAGGCTAGGCATATTAACATTTATTGCCCTCGTTTCCAAAGGTGCCTTATAAAATTTTCTTGGCTATTATTTGATAGTTTTTTTATTTATTTTTTGCTTTTACTCAGCATTTACAAGTGAATATTATTTTTGCATGCATATTATTGGAAGATGTTGCAGTGATTTTGTGCTGTTTTCTATATAATATCTGAGGGTTTATAAATTTTTCTTACTGTATGAATATTTCAGATACTGCATACTTTTTAAAATTAGACAGAAATTTTTTTTTTAGAACTTCCAATTCTTTTTCTCTTCTCTTTTAATCTGCTCATTCAAAAAAAAAGAGAAAGGGAGAGAAAATATTTGTTTTGTTTTTTTTCTTTTTCTTGCTTTTTGCTCTAATACAGTAACTAAATTTTAAATTATTGTGCCATCTTTTATATATTTTTTAATTCTTCTTTGGCTACTTTTTCCAACATTTTTGAAAAATGTCACAGGCCGATAGCCATCCAGAATTATAAGTATCTATGGCCGAATTAAAATGTTCTCTGCCGTACATGTTTGAGGAAGCACTTAACAGATTTGCGGAAAGGGTAAACACAGAATTCCCTATACTACAGGAACGAATTGGTAGTAAAAACAATGACACTTTAGTTGAAAATATATCTTCTATGCATAAGAAATTTTTATGGGAATTTCAAATGTTGGGTAATTTTTTTCAGGTTATAAAAGATGATTATGTTAGGTTGTAGAATAAGAACAAATGTTTACAAATTGTTAATACAAAAATTTTGGAAAGATTGCACGCACTCACAGTGAAAGAGAAACATAAAGTTGAAATTAATGAGACGTCTTATCAAAGCACATCCGAGGCATACACCGAAATACTATCACCTAAGCGGATTGAAACAACACAAATAGATAATTGTGAAATCAACAGTCTGACTGAAAATTCCTTGCAGCATAACTCAAATATTATTTCTGATTTGAAATGCCCACAACAAGATGTTACCACTTCTCCTATAAATAGTAACTTTTCGTCCCCTTTTAGGCATGATTTGAAGCCAATTTCAGTTATAATTTGTCAGTTGCCAGAAAATTTTAATATTCCTGATATTCTTTTGGCAATTTCTGACTTAACTGGTATATCCACACCTTCTATTCAATTTCAACAAAAATATAAGATGAAATATGTTGAGTTATTTAATTGGATATTTCTAATGCCCCCAAAGATAGCTAAAAGATTAATTATTCATGGCGAAATCAAAATTCAGTCTACTGGTTACCCTGTAAAAAGATACGTTTCGGTAAAAAGATGTTTTACATGTCAAAATCTTCTTCATCAGGCAAAATCATGCACAGATAAAATTAGGTGTCCTGTATGTGCCTTATCACATAAAGATCCTCATTGTTCAAACAGCCCAAAATGCATTAATTGCATTAGATGTAATGAGGTAAACAACACAAAATTTAACGTTTTCCATACAGCTTTCTCACATAGATGTCCTACTATAAAGAGATATATAAAAGAGCAACGAGAAACCTTACACAACTGCAATTCATTTCATTAAACACATTTTTTTTATATAGATATATATATATATAAAAGACCTATTTACAAGATAATTTTTTTTTTCTCTTGCTGCCTTTTGTATTGTGAAGGATTCTTTAAAATGAAAGTTCATTTAAAAAAAAAAAAAAAAAAAAAAAAAAAAAAAAAAAAAAACATTTCACTGTGTTAGACAGTTATGTACATCTTAATAATTCACCATATGGCATTAGTGATATTTTATTTCACAGTTAACACTTAACTGCAAATTTAGATATATTTTTTAGAAAGTATGTGTGTACTGTTAGGTATACCTTTTTTTTCTCATTCGATTATTACTGCAGGAATGGTCGGATGATTGAAAGATTGTATGGGAGAGTAAAATACATTGATGCATGTCATCAGTTTTTTTATTTTCGCTTGTAAAGGTTTTGGTAGTACAGATGTACACACAAACACTGTACAGATGTATCTTCCTTTTTTTTGCACCAGTTACACTTAAACGATTTTAGAGATTTTTTTTCTACTTTGGTAATTTGATAGATACAAGTGATGGAAACATCACATTTCACTCTTTACATTCAGTTTTGGTTTTGGAATTTACATTTTCACAATATAATTTAATAACATTTTCTATTTTGTCTCTTACTTAACATTTATTTTAAAAATTGACGGTACTTTTTTTATTTTTTTGGACAACATTAGTTCATGTGCTGCACTTGAGTTTTAGATAGATACACAATTTAGTTCATGTGAAATCACACATTAGTTCATGAGATTATTTACACAATTAGTTCATGTGAAATCACACATTAGTTCATGAGATTAGTTACACAATTTAGTTCATGTGAAATCACACATTAGTTCATGAGATTAGTTACACAATTTAGTTCATGTGAAATCACACATTAGTTCATGAGATTATTTACACAATTAGTTCATGTGGAATCACACATTAGTTCATGAGATTTGTTACACAATTTAGTTCATGTGAAAACACACATTAGTTCATGAGAATAATTACACAATTTTGTTCATGTGAGATTACATTTAGTTCATGTGAGTTTATTTTAGTTCATGGGTATATTTACACAATTTTAGTTCATGTGAGAATACACTTTGTTTATACACTTAGTTCATGGTGTCAAGCAAAACTCTGTATCATTATATAATCTGGTGATATTAATTCATTAATTATGTAATTGAAATCACATTCACAAGAATGATTTTGGAGTTTTGTGTTTGTACACACGTACCGTTATTTTTTTTACTTCTACATCTTATGTCAGGTTTTCGTTTTACACTACAGATTTTTTTTTTGTTTTTCTCTCTTACCCTCTATATACTAATTTTTTTCAGTTTGGGTAATGTCATAACTTACTAATGATACCATCACTTTCTTAATTAACAGATTTTATTTTTAGATTTACATGAAATTATCCTTCACATGACATTTTTACTTGACACATTCATTTTGCGGCAATTAACCTGTAACAGTTTCTTTTTTAACACTTTTGTTATAGACTCCTTGCTTGTAAGTGGCACATAAAGTAAGGTCTCTTTTTACACTACACACAGTAAAATACAGTTTATAAGTATTTTTTTTAATACACTTGGTAGGATGTTTAAGTTGATGTGTTTAAAAGTTTTGCAGAAATTATGACACAATTTAACTATTGTACATTGTTTGCACATACATCTTAAATTTTTACACAGCAGATAATTAATTGGCTGTACATTTTTACACATACAGTTAATCTACTGTTTAATTTCATTGTTTACACAAAGCTGGTGACTTGTTGCTATTTTTATTTATAACATAAGGTAATTTTATTTTATCTGACATGACATTTGATATCCTTACATGTTGTTTTTTTTTTTCGAAAAATTTAGTCAAAGGCCTAATGCTAGCTGTTATGTACACTTTAGTTTTTTTTTTTTTTTTAACGCGATTCAAATAGAGTCATTAAACTAAATCTTTGGCGTTTTCTCACATTTGAAATTTTTTTAATTAGTGAGTGAAAGTCTCACGTTGTCTTGTGACGGATACATACACTCATATGACATGAAGAATTTACCTTTTATTTCTATGCATTTTTACTTTCTCTTTCATTCTTTTTACTTGGAGCATGTTTGGTTTGGCATAATTTCTACATTTTCAGCGTAGAATTATGCAATCTACTGGGCACTTCTGCATTTTATACACACTTTTGTTACCTTAATACAGTAATAACTTGCGCAGATACAACTTCATTTTAATTTTAACCCTTAGTCAACCATTAATTCAATTTTTCCAAGCAGTTCATGTGTTGCATATTTGTTTGCGTTGCACAACATTTGCTTATTTAGAATACATTTTTTGAATCCATATACATACATTACATTAGTTCATGTGTTGATTTACATATTTTGTTCATTTGATTTTACACATTGTACTTTGCTAACGATTTATTCGGCAGTATTTCTTTTTTTTTTTCTTACAAGTAGTTCATTGAGTAATACACACTGGATGGTTTAGAGTTTAACCAGGGTTTAAACACACATTACAAGTAGTTCATTTGTTTTTAACCCTTATTCACTACATTTTGATGATAACTCATTAATTATGTAATTGAATCTCACTCGTTGTAAGTGTCTTGGGTTATTACACATATACTGTCTGTTTATTTTGTTGGCTAATGCATAACAATTTGAGTTCATTGAGACATTAATACATTGAGTTCATGTGATATTATACAATTTGTTCATGTGTTTACTTACACGTTGTGTATGCTTGCATACACTTTTGTTCATGTGTTGCATTTCAAGTAGTTCATGAGTTTGGGAGTTTTTCTACCCCGCCCTCCACACACATACAGTTTCTCCTTTACTTTACTATCCTTTAAATTTTCACCATGTTTCAATATTAAAATACTTTTTATCAGGGTTTTTTTGTGTGTTTGCATAATGTCATAATATATCGATGACAACATCACTTTGTCTATGTGCAAAGATTTTAAAGTTACAAGGAGTTATCCGTCACATGACCTACTAAACTACACATACATTTCGAATTTGTTTATTTTTAACATGTTACATTTTAACACTTTGCTTAGATACTTCTTACTTGAAAGTGGCAGATCGAGTAAGGTATCTTGTTACATTATATAACATTTAGATACATTTTTCTTACCTTTTTTTCATATTCTTGCCAAGTGTAAGAGAAAATAACTCTAGTGAGTACACGGGCACTTCATATCATGCAGAATCTTGAACACAAGATGGGAAATTTTAATTAATACACAGAAATACAGGACGGCAGTGTGTAAATTTATCAAATGCTAACTTATATTATACTTTGACTTCTTGTTACAGCGGGAACTTAGTTATAGTGCAGGTATCTAAAAAAAATATATACCCTTATTATCTAAGGCAGAAGCCCTAAGCTGACGCCATAAAACTTGTGGTCTCCACAAGATTTAGGGCTACACCTGTTTGCCAGCGTGCTACATGCACCCCTTTTTGGTAGTCCTGTGCCTTGTGCACAAATTTTTCTTTTCATATACGATTCATCTTTATTGTAATACAGTACATTTTAACTTTTATTTTATATATATACATACAATACTTTTCTGTGTTCCAATTTTTTTTGTAAAAAAAAAAGTTCTTATTGGTGTGTTTTGTTTTAATTTGCTTGCATTTCGTATGAAATTATGATCTCATTGTAAGATCACATTGTGAGAAGTTATAAAATATAGTTAATGCAAATACTTCTCTTTGGAATCATGACACAACGAAAAAGCTGGTACCAGCGCCACAAATATACAGCCACATAAAAAGCATAGGATCCTAACTCTTCGTCAAATGTGGCACATTTTTTTTTCTCTTGTGGCATGTTGAATTGATAAATAAGAGTTGTTTTAAATATGAGCGCTCAGTCATGAATAAATATTATTATTTTGAATTATTTGAAAGCAAGCAAATATGTTTATATACTACCTTTCTATTTTATTACTTAAATTACTGGAAATGATGCTCTAATAGCATTTTAGAAAAACAGGTTCAAACATTTTTCTGTTATTGGATACAAAATTTTTTTTATATTTCTATGTAGATTGTATACTCTGTATGTGCGAAGGTGGACAAAGGATTTTAAGTAGATATAAAGCTGCAACGTACACGTTTCAGCTTTCTTCTGTGGTCGGGGTGAGTTATGTGACAGCGTTTCTGTCCCATACCTATAATTTTTATTCAAAATTAATTTAAAACATAATTTTTACTTTTAAAATCACAGTATCCTCCCCCCCCCTCTTTCTTATGCTGAAATATGTAATTAAATTCATTTCTCAAAACCATTCAGCTTTTATTAAAAGGGTTTTGCTTTCTTCTTTCTAAAAACATCTTTATTTCCAGCCGCAAAGATTCATTCCTTTTTTTTTCTTTTCCTTATCTGTCAGCTACCGCTCCCAGTGCAAAGAAATAAATAAAAATTAGAATCGCAGCTGCTGGTTTCATGGCCTTCATTAATTTCATCGGATGTTCGCCCAGCGCAGTCAGAAACAAGTTTTATCTCTGCTAACATTTGACCGTTGAAATTATTTTAACAACAAAAATAAAAAAAGTAAAAATGAACAGATCTTATGGGAAGCATGTATTTATCGTGTCTTGTGGTCGAGCTAAAAGCCAGATGCCTGTGATTTCCAAAATTTTTCTCAGGCAGCGGTCTTCTTTGTAAGATCTGTTGTATAAACATGTTTCGCTTTTCTGACGCATTTCTCATCGTATTAGAAGCGCTCGCTTGCAATCTCGCTCCCCCGTCCGATTGTATCACCACATTTTTGCGTTAATGTCTATCGCCAGGACCCTTTGTTCATTTTCGCGCAGTCACCAACAGTTGTAAATTGGCGATTCTGTGCAACGCCAAGATTTCTTGACTTCTTGCAAAAACTTCACTTCTGTTTCAGCTTTCGAGATGTAAAGTTGTCAAAAAGAAGAGGCGCCTCGGCGCCCCATGTATTTATGGGGATCTCTCTCTCCCATTGTTCTTTAACTGAACCACCTAACGATGCTTTTAAATAAAGAGTAAGTCCAGTAAATTATTAGTTGGAGTTTTTTTTTAGCATTTAGAACCCGGTCTTCAAATCGATGCTATAAGGTGTTCGTCTTTAATGATTCTCAGTTATACTTTTTTAACCTCTGCTTCAGTTGTCATAGTGTTATCCTTTGTGCCATCAAAATGCTAACCTTCTAAAATTAACTGATTTTGTCTCTCCTGTTCTTTCAAATTCTTCCTTTTCTTTTCTCTTTGTAATCTTCAAGTCCTTCTTTCAGTTACCTTTTCTTTATTATCGTCAGAAATACCCATATCTTCTAAGGTGCCATTTGGAATAATATTTGTAGTTCTGTCTAATACTCCGGTTCTTTCACCTTGTTGATTATCAAATTCGGGTTTAGAAAAACAACCGATTGAATTATTTCCTTCCGAACTATTTTTTACACTTGCCGATCATTCAATCAAAACATCATTTTTTTTTTGTTTAAAATAACTTTTTTCCTTGATATTTCCTTTTCCAGTCTTGCTACACATTTTTTGTAGTTTTTATATCTATTGATCCTATTGCCATCACCCCATCTCTCTTTGGTCTTTGAGAAAGTGATGTTCTTGTTCTGATAGACGATAATATTTAGTGCTTTTACACAAAGAAATGTTTTTTGCAGGATTACCTAACGTTTTGCAATTTTATATTGGATGTGGGATTATTCTTTCTAATCTTAATATTTTTCTTCAAATTTTGACATTTCTCGCGCTAGTCTCTAATCATTTTTCATGATTTGTGTATCAGAAACCGTTGGAATTGAAGGTCTCAGCAATACACTTTTAATTGTATCATCAACAGCTTTAGATATTTTAGAAATAGCGTGTACCAGATTTCAGCTGTCAGATTTTAAGTTAAATTGAACCCAAAAATAATGTTTCATAACATCTTCATATGTTCGTCAAAGATGACAGTCTAATGTTAATTGTTTTGGTTCACGAAATACAGGACACTTCAACATTTATCTAGATTTAGGTACGTTAACAGACTTTGTCACTTTCGACACCGAATGTTTATTGAAAAATAATTAAAGAAACTGTTAACACACGTTAAATCGGACTAACTTGCTATGTGTCGCAGTCAAATAAATCAGTGGCAATGAAAGCCGACGCCCATGACGCTGGCTTCTAAAAAAGTCAAATAAGTGGGGCTAACTTTTCTAAGGCACTCAAAGTAAATTATTCTCCTTATTACAGGACATTAACACCTAATTAATTTAATTTTACAAAATATAAATTTAACAATAAGCTTAAAAAACTTTTCATGCAATTATTGGCTTTTTTTCGTTTTTTATGGAAAATCAGGCGCTTTGAGGAACCGGAAAATATCATTTTAAAATTAAAAGAAAAATATTTTCTTTTTATGGAGTTAAAAAGGAAAAAAATAATCACTATTAGAATATAAAATTCAAAACTTCGTTTTTTAGTTCCACCCTATTGTGCATTCGGGTCCCTCAACTAATACGGTACATTATTAAGCGTATGTTAAGGATTCTACGGGAGCATGGTTCCTTTTAGATGACTCGAAAATAATTGAGGTCAGTTTTGGGGAAGGTCTGAATCAGAAAGCGTATATACTCTTTTAAACTCAGATATAACATTCGACAGTAAAAACTAATTATACTTCTTTGGAAAATACCTCAGATATGAACATTAACGTGTATAAAGATGAACAGAAATTTTTGGTGGAAGAGTTCGAAATAAATGCTATTTAAATAGACCTTCCAACTATTGATGAAATTGCTTTGGCTCAAAAATCTGATCCTAAAAATTCTAAAATTATTGCAGAAATAACCACAAACCCACATGAAGCTAAAGAAAAAAATCCGATGAAAGATGAATTGCTCATGCATTCTGCATTTATTCCTACAGTTCGGAAAACTACAAAATATTACGAATAGTCATACCATCGAAATTTAAACCACATATTTTAGCAGCCAAACATATTTCCCATTTTAGCGTATTAAAAACTTATAATTTAATTCAAGAAAAATATTTTTGGGAAAATCTATACGCAGATACTAAACACTTCGTAAAATCTTATTTCCAATGTAATAGTTTAAAAGTCCACATCTCCAGAAAACAGTTCCAATCCAAAAAGATTTCCAAATAGATCCACGGAATTCTTATCGACTGACCTCTTAGGTCCTTTTACTCAAACAAGCAAGGGAAATAAATACATTCTCACATTCGTAGACAATTTCATCAAATATATAAGATTATACGCAGTTTCAGACGTAATAGCACGAACTACAGCGGAAAAGTTTCTAGATTTCTTTAGCATTTTTGGACTCTGTGACTAACTCCTCTCTGCTAAGGGGAAAGCTTACTTAGCAGATTTATTTAGAAATTTATGCGCAAGATTAGCAGTTGCTAAACTTTTTACAACACTCATGAATCCTAAATGCAATGGAGGAAGCGAATGTTTAAAAAAAACATCAAGAAATCCTTATCCATTTTTTCAGATAACACAACAGATTGGGACGATTATTTATGGGACGATGGGAATTATTATTCCCTGATTTATAATTGTTCCTATCATTCTACAACGATTGAGAAACCCGAATTGTTACATTTAGAATTTGATCCTATATTACCCAGTGATATATTAAAACACATGGTATAGAGCATAGTCCGTTGGAAAATTTCGTTGAAGAAAAAGCTGCTCAATTGCAATGTGCAAATAAAAAAGTCGCAGAAAATATTCATAAAGCAGCATTAGTACAAGAATAATTTCTAAATCGAAATGCCAAATATAGGGATGTTCAAATTGGCCAGCTGGTATATTTGTTAGCACCTGGACACGATCGCTTTACAAAAATTCTTAAAGCCAGAAATTATACGGGTCCATTCTGTATTACTTGTAGACATAATAAAGTAGATTCTTCAATAACAGATATAAAAAAACCAGGCACACGCGAATTCAAAATTCATGCATACCGTTTAATCCCGTATGTAACCAGAAAAGACGAACTGAAATTAATTAAAAGCGACGTTCAGAAAAATAATCAGTCTAATATATCCTCATCAGAAGATATTCCTTACATACATGAATCTCATGCAGACTTTGATGAAAACACCGACAATGCACTACCTTTTCCGTTAGATCAAAACAACTCTTCCGATACAAACGAGAATGAACGCCTTATAATGGAAAACGCCGTCCCCTTGTGTGACACACCCCCAAGTCCATGTATCAAGCAATGATCATTCTAACGCGAGCGATGGCACAATTTTACATTCTCCAGAAGAGGAATTAGAGGAATATTCGAATTTACCCTCACTAACGTCGACTGGGAAACTTGTTGTACAGAGAGAAAACTATACTTCGAGTTCAAATAATTCGACATATCATTTTAGACAACGAGATCCTATAATTTAAAATGCAGAAAAAGTTTTTATCATGTCATTAGAATTGACAAAATAAATATACTTTTTTCTTCTTATATTGATATGTTTTAAGATATAATTTTATTCATTTATTAAATTCGTTACCTGATGCATATATTTCATTTTCTCTTTCTTTATATTTTATAGAAATATTATATAATGCTAATATTGATTATGATTTTTGTACATTTAAGATCGTTTATTTTAATTTTATTTATATACATTAATTATTATATGTCTGCAACATATTAGTTAGTTAGTTTTATTATTATTATTATTATTGTCTATTCTTCACAAAGTTTTAATTTTCTTTTTCTTATTTTTCATCTTATTTCCAAAATTTAAAATACATTTTCTTTTATTTATTCTTTTAAGGACACTAGGGGATCACCCGGGCTTCCCGGGTAAAAGAATACAGGTGAAAACATTTTTTTTAAATTGAAAATTAATAAATTTTTTATATGCAATAAATTTTGTAGAATGCCCACTTACATTAAAAAAAAAATTCATATGGAAAATTCGAATTATAAAATCAAATAAATTTTTGAAATTTATCAAAAGCGATATCTTCTTATTAGCCGCGTGCTAAGAGTTATTTGACAAAGATTTTGCTACTTATGACTCCTTTTATATTCTGATAATTTCAGAGCTTATACACGTCTGTTAAATTTGTGTTTTATTTATATTATTTTATTTATTTATTCATACGGAAGTTTTTTTAAATGGATATTAGCCGTAAGAAAATGATGAACTCTTTATTTTGTTTTCAGGACAAACGGATTAATCTTTCGTAATCGAGCTCCGCGCGATATAGATAAATTTAAAAAAATATTTCATGCTTTAAAATTGTTTTTAATACCATAGAAAATAAGTAAACTGAAAAACTTTGCAAACAAATTCCATTTGTAAAAAAAATCTTATTTTGTGATCTAAAAATTTAAATTGTACAATTACAAATATGTTAGATTTGTGTTTTTTCAATATCATTTTTCTATTTGTTTATAAGAGAAGTATTAATTTCGTTAATTTGTCTTTCACAAATGTGTTAGACTGGTAGTATTTTTTAATATTATTCTTTTATTTCTTTATAAAGGAAGTATTAATTTTGTTATGCAAAAATAGTCAGAAACAAAAGCTGAAAAATGTCTGTTGCTTTATGTGCAAAATGTTTATTATTATTATGCATTGAAACCGGCACGTGATAAGATAAACTTTAAAAAAATCATGCTTAAAATTATTTTAGAAAATGTAATATATGAATCAATTCAGATACAGTTTTTAAACAAATTGCTTTTGAAAGTAAATTTTTCCCTATGCGACGAAAATTGAAAATATACGATGGTCAAAAGATTAAAAAATTGCAGTAGCGGAAATTTCAAGACCAAAATTTGATCGTGAAGTGTTGCCAAAATGACATCATCGTTAAGCACAGATGCTTTGTTCTTTATAATATAGATACTTAATCAGTAAGGTTTGTTGGGGTAACTTCAACCACGAATTAACTGGCCCATAGGCTATTTTATAAAAAAAACTGTTGGTGTTTTTTAAGTTTTAGCTTTTGTGATCAATGCCCTTTTATCTCTATTACTTAAAACAACGTGTATCAACTCAATCATAACTCTCACTTTGCTGTGATAGGTTGTCAAAAATTTACGTTTCTTTTTTTTTTTTAAAACAACGTCAATGTGGTTGAACTTCCTCGGATTTTTATTAAAATACTGTAAGTACTTTTATTAAACAAACTTTTTTTTAAAGATTAGACATATAACTACATTAATATTATTTGGTATCTATACATATTTACTTCATGATTTAAATGTAAGCCCGGTGTCCCAGTTACCCCATAAATGTTTCAAGAATGGGGTAACTGGGACATGTATCCGGGGTAACTGGGCCATGCTGGATCCAGTTACCCCAATAGTTATAAATAATTTTTTTTGTGTTTATCTTACTACCAGAAGTAAATTTCTCCATTGGTTTTTGCTCACAATAAAGAAGATGATAGTGGTATCAAACCAAATTTCTTGACACCTTGAGAGGCAGTGATGCCGTTATGGCATCAATTAATTTTAACTCCTAATTGCCACATTGGCACCTGAATTTTATAATTAAAATTTAACCTTTTATTAAGTACGCGAAAGTATACTTTTATATGTTTTCAGATAGATTCTCTTCTTAATATTGGTCTCATTAAATTATTTCAACATTTTACGAATGCAAGTACCTTGCCCCTGAAAGCCAGATAGACCTTAAAATTGTACTGTACACGAGGGTCGCATTCTATAGGCATAGCTTGCCAATTTTTACGATTTCTTGCTACCACTAAAATTTAATAGAGATTTTCGTTTTTTTTAATCATAAGATTTCGACGACTAAATAAGACAACATTTACTATAATATTTTAGTGGTAAGAGGAAAGCGTAAAAGTTGGCAGATATGCTATAGGAAATCTTTTATCGCCCATACCACTATTTTGAAAATAGTATCTTCATCGCAACTTTCTTTAAGGAACAATAAAATTTTCCCTATATAATGCGACCCCTGGATAAAGATAAAGTACTTAAGTACTTACGTAGCCTTTTGTTCAGGGATTTACCTTGCTATTTTTTCCTTAAAATACCCATGTGACTTTTATACTTATTATCTATACCGAAGTACATAAGTACTTACTTGGGTTTTATATTTTTGGTATAAATAACTCTAATATTTTTACTTTTAGTGCTTTTTTTAGGCAGACTGAAAGCAAAGGTTTCCCTTACAACGCTGTTTATTGACATATAATTTACATGATCTGCCTCGTTTAAATTTTTTAAGGTGTTTACAGTTTTTCAAACAGGTCCTGATATCCCATATGAAAAAATATAAACGCGTGTGGAACATAGACTCCCCTGTTCCAGTTACCCCATTTTGGGGGGCAACTGGACCGATGAGGAAAGAAAGATGAAATATGCATATTTTTATATTTTTAAATATTAAAATGTAATTTTGAGCATTTCTGTCTGATAGAGGGAACCTAACTGAACACATTTACAGAAGTTCAGAATTTAATTGAATTGAACATTAGCTTTTTGAAGCTGAATTATCAGAAGCTCCAGAGTCACATTGTAAAATCATGTCCCAGTTCCCCAACTAACCTTAACATATAAAAAAGATCAGTTATTAGGATGTGGTTATCAATTGAGGCTCTTATGCTTGGTATTCCTGAATGAAAAAGAGCAATTTTGGCTTTCTCAAAATTTACATGCGTACTTCTCATATCTATATTCATCATTTTTTTAAAAAAAATGTATTTTGTTTGATCATTTAAAAATCATTTTAACTCAAAACTTGAAGTCTCGATTGTCAGCAACATCTTTTATGTGAAAAGACGCACTCTTTACTTGTGATTCTAATATCAATTCCGGAGAGTAAAAATTTTCATAATTTATGTTTTTTAGACGCATTTGTGTTAAAAATGTTTAGTTTTATCTAAGAGAATGATCGTTTTCTTTTAAATATGACTTCATTTTCACTTAAATAAGCATTTCGCCTAGTGTCTAAAACTTTGTATCAGTACACATGCAGAAGGAATAACAATTTAGAAAATTTTTGAGGAAAATGCGTGTTTTCAAAAGCAGTATGTTGTTTTCCGTTATTATGCCTCAAATATAATTATCTGCTCCTAATGGGATTTTGCCACACTAAATCCTATACAACAATTTTTATCAACAATTTTGAATTTTTATCAGAAAATAGTTTGAATAAATATAAAAATACCTCATTAATTCTCTCTTGTCTGCAATAATGAAAGCTATCTAATTTTCACCATTTTGAAGAAATTTCATAAAATGATTTTAAATTTAAGATATAAAAGTGGGAAAATTTAAAAAAAGAAACAGATAGTGCGATCACATCTACAAATGAAGAGCTTTCATTAAAAAAAAAATATTAATAAAATTGGTTCAGCAGAAAAATCAGGGTAAATGACTAAAAAACACACTTGTGTTTTAAATATATGGATTATATAAAATTAGTAAAAATTAAATTAAGCCATTTATGTTATTTTGATAAAATTATAGTAGAATGTCCTAAAGAATAGCATTATAATTTTATTATTCGAGAGAATTTTGGACAAAAACTTCAGGAACATGATATTATTTTAAACCACGAATTATTTGTTTGCTTGTCTAACTCGGTGAAACACATCCATCCAGGCGAGAATCGTCAATTTCTGTAATATAAATCGCCATTATTTGCATGTCACCTCTCTTCTATAAAGACACCCTAAATTTTTGTAAAACATTGTGTTTTATCAGTGTGTGATATCGATTACATTATTTTCAAAAGTGAAGCATTTTCATTTGTGAAGAATTTCAAAGCAGCTGGACTGTGAAAATGACGCACTTCTACAACACATAATTCAGGTTTAAGAATTAAAACACACGCTCTTTTGTAAAATGACGTCATTTGTATCCGCTAAAACAATCCGCTTTTACAATCCAGTCTTAAACTTCGTCTATAGAAAAATATGCATATGACGTCATTATGACAGAATAACAGACAATTTTCTTGACATAGCCCATATTTTAATTTCACTTTTTTTCAGATTTTCTGAGAAAATGGCAACAAAAAGATACAGTATCTCCTATTTTCGACTATTTTCCGTTTACTTTCAATGACTTTCAATAGAAATGGGGTACTTTTGTTGCCGTTTAAGAAAAATGGTATTAAAAACTACAAAAAAATTAATATCTCAAAAATAAATTGAGATACAGCTTTCAAAGAAATTGCATTAAAAAAAGCATTTTTTACCTTATACGACGGTGTAAAAATTTAAAATGTGCGATGTGTAGAAGTTTAAAAATTTTCAGTTCAGAAAATTGCAAAACGAAAATTCATTTAAAATTTGAACGTATTGCCATTTGCAGAATGACGTATACGTTACGCACAGATATGTCTGTTCTTTATAATACAGATTGTTCTATAGATCCCGAATCCTTTGTTTTCCAATGGTGCACAATTGTTAAACGGGATTGCAGATTCTATGCCAATTATTTTAAATTAAGTAAAATTGAGTTTTCGAGCGCTACAAATGATTATTTGCAGGCAAATTTTCATTTTCAAGCACAGATGCCTAGTTAGTAACATCAGGATTTTCTATGTTTTTCTTTTCTCCAATTTTTTTTCTCTCCATCTCCTAAGCATTTGAACTAGCAATCTTTCTCTTCGTTTGTTTTAGATTTGATTTATTAATTTTCCATTTCATTCATTTTAGTCTTATCGATTTATCGTTGCTTTCTTTTCAAAAAAAAAAAAAATAAAAAAATAAAATAAAAATAAAAAGGGGGGGGGGGGGAATTTGCACATTATGTGACAATTTATTTTAATTCTTATTGTTTGAATCGCGGTTGTTTGAAAAAAAAATTCTCCGTTAAGATTTTCGTGTTAAATTTTGTTTTCTTTTAAAACATTTGCGATTTTGAATTAAATCTTTCGGAATGTTAGGAAATAAAGAAACGACAAAAAAGAAGGATTTGTAATATTATTATTATTAAGGAAAAAAATTGTTTTCTCTCAAAAATTTCCCTTATTTCACATTCCTTAAAAAAAAGACTAGAAATTATTCATTTTTATAAATAAATGATATATGTAGTTACAAAACATTATTACATTAAATTTTTTTCTCTCAATATTCAGAGTGTAATGGGATTTATTCCTTTTCCTTTCAGTTATTGTCTCCATTCTTGCCTTTGGAATGGCAAATGAACTGAAAAGCAAAAAAGGGACTACTTTGTGCCTTTCACTCTGTATATACATGTGAGCACGTACCTCGACACTTTTGGGGAAAAATAAATATTCCACCTAATGCCTGCATCATTCACGATTTCAAAGACTGTATTACAGTAAATAAAACTTTCGTCTTGGACGACAATCTTAAATTATGGGAGACTACAGCTTTCATTTTAAGAAAATAAACGAAAGTTATCGACCGAAATTCAACTACTTATACATGCCATACATCTGACAAGACTAACTGCGAATGCGATGATGATGATTGCACGGGTAGCAGCCATTTTTGTGCCATAAGAAATTGCACACATGGGAGTCAGTGTGTCTGTGATCGCACTTACGAAAAACTAGAAATTGTATCTTTAATTGAAGACCCTAAATATCCTAATTTTACAAATGTGCCACTTCGACACCTGGGTATCACTCAATCATAGCGGAATTCATCGCCATTTATTGGAAGGTGAAAATGCTGTCTTCCAACAAAACAACCTGACGATTGATTTTCAAGAACCTAGTCTTCTCCTACCTGCAAATGAAAGAGTTTTTCTACAGTCAGGAGACTTTGAACATATCATTGCGTTGTCAATGGATGGAATGATCAAATTACCCTTTGAACTTAATGTGTATAAAACTGACATTTCAATCATATATATTCATCCCAGCGGCCGTACTGTTTCTGGAAAATCAATTTCCCAACTTAGATCGTGCATATGGTGTTTGGAGGTATTTGAACATTACCACTGTCTTCAAAAATTTATACAATACATCTCGGGTGTATTACTTTTTACATCTGCATTAGCCATATTATTTTGTGTGAAATTTATATTATAATCTATCAAATTTATTATTCAATCTATTTTTACACTCTTAATAATGAGTTTTAGGTTATGAAAATTTATAGTCAGATGTTCACAATTGCTAGGGGCTCTCATCGGTTCCAGTATACGAAATCTTTTACAGAATTTCTATTTTGTATTAGAAAGAAATTGCGACCATAGATTCCCTCTTAACTCTCTTCCATTGGTTCTTTTAGCTTGTGTATTGACGCTCGCCACTGTGACAGCTGAGTGTAACACACACTCTCTTATTAAGTCAGATCTACAGAGTTGTGAAATTTTGCAGGGCAATTCTAAATACTGTCAAATACATACTACAGCCGAAATCTCTTTAAAGAGTATCCCTTCGGAGACTTGCCTCTGGTTTGCAGACCAGAAAGACAATGATCTTTTTTCCCTGACGATCAAACCAGAGGAAATTGTTTGTGCTTTTCAAACAGAACGACAATACTTTTCCTTCTCTGTGAAAGAAAAACAGTTAACACAAACCTCCTGTATTTTTAATAAATACTGTGGTAGGAGTGTGCATTGTTCCAAAAAAAATTTCGGTCACGACGCACAGAGAAGTATTTTCTGAAAAATGTGGACAAAATTATTTTATGAGCTGTACCAAGTTGAAATGTTGTAAAAAACTATTTAGAGTCATTATATATAATTAAAAAGACATATAATTTTTTTTACGAATTTACAAAACAAATTTGCTTTTTAATAAGTGAACTACTACTTAAATCAGTTTAGAATAAACATTTATGATTTTTAATGTAATATTCCGTCTTTTTTTTTACTTATTTATAACAAGTTCTTTCTGTAACTTACTATTCTAATCATATTCATCTTCATCTGTTTCTCTTAATCCTCATCTTCCTCTTATTTTGGATGTTGTCCGTATGGTGTTTCAAGTTGTTTCGCTGGAAGAAGGCTTTTTTTTTCTTCTTAAGCTTTGGTCTTGAACTACTTATAAAAGGATCAGAATTTAGTAAACGTCTGTTCAAGAAATTTTTATTAAATTGCTCTCGAGACAATTTTTGGCAAAAAGTTTGCCTATATTGGCGGAAATGTTTGTTTCTAGCTTCAATAGCCTTGTCCGAAAGTTGATCGATAGGCAATATTGCATGGTTAATTACTGTGGCCCCATGTGCTAAATCTTTATGTATTGTTGGTGACATTGGGTGCTACCCATATAATTAGACGTAAACTTTTGCAGTTTCTTCGATGTAGTTTTCAAATTGTTTAATATCAATTCTATGGCCACTGGACAGTGCCTCTAAATGTAAAGGAACAAGAAGAAATATATTTGTATCACTATCAGAAGTATTCTGAAATATCTGTTTAAATTGCGATTGTTGGGTTCCATTGCAACACCAATTACATATTTGTTCTAAATTGTGGTTTTCTTCTTCTGTATTATTTAGAATAATTTCTTCTAAATATTTACAGTCCTAAAGAGGTGTGATCAAGAAGATCTGTAGGTTATCTTCTGCGTTTGTTCTTGTCACATTCATCTACCCCTCACTTACATAGCAATCTTTCTTCGCTTTCTTAATCAGAGAATAATAAGTAAATATTCTTATTTGCACTATGAATAATTTCCCATTGCTTTCTCGTTAGATCAGCTTCTACAAAAATTGATATGGCTTCTGATGGTGTATGGTTCTTAATGGTGTTTTTTTTTTTTTTTTTTTTTTCTGAAGTTATAATTTTTTGATATTTTGTATCTCTTGTTGACTTAGAATTATATGTTTTATGAGTGTCGAAGCATCAATATTACCAGCAGCTCGTTGATTTGTACTAGCTGCATATTTTAATTTATCAAGAGGACCTCTTGTTTTTTGTCAATTGCTTCTGTCACACAATTCGGCGAAATCTTTGCTGGTCTACCTTTTTTGATATTGTACAGATAGTATATGCTACAGCTAATTTTATGGAACTGTTAAGACAAAATTCATTTATCTTAAGAAAGCGCCATTTTGCCCTATTGGCAGCCTCCCATTTTTCTTTAAAATCCGATTTAAACGGCTTAACGAACGTTTTAATGATACTTGTTTATCTACCGGACATTTAGTCATTTTTGTAACTTTCCTTTCCTTGAAACATAATTTTTTATCTGTTTTCTTATTAGAAATATCTTGTTTAAGGTCAAACAGTAACTTTCTTGAAATATCTTTTGCTTTCACTGACGTTTCTAAAAGAAAAATGAAGATTTTTCGTTTTCAAAATATCATCACCTTCTGATACCATTTTTTTATAAAACGGTAAAAAAAATTGGGGGAAGATTTTATTTTATGAATATAATAAGGAATATCTATATTTTATATTCCAACAAAAAGTTTTGCCGACAAAGGGCGACACGTATTTATAAGTAACTAATAATTTAAAAGAACTAGTAAAAAATACACTTATTTTTAAAGATAAAACAATGTGGCTATATTCATAAATATATTCTTTTATAACTAAAACTAAACACAGTAATTTAACCTACATACCTCCCACGTCTATGTCCATAAAGGGTTTTATTCAGATCTCCACTGTATGCACCAGTAATTGCTATTAAATAATGCGCTTCTCACCACAGCGCTGAGAAAAGAGAAATCAGCGATGCACGACAGCCGTGTTCAGACCGATAACGGGACGGGGAGTTCTACCGAACATTCCTAAGATATTGTTTACCAGAAGCGCTGACTAGTAAGCTATACAAACACATAAATAACACTGCGGTTTTTAACGAAGTTCATTTTTCGACTTTTGTACAGCTTTTTTTAGAAATACTCCACTGTGAGACGGTGCGAAGTCCGAATCTGAACCTCCAGAGAGTAGAGACTTTCCTGGTTACATAATTTGCCAAGTTGGATCTTTAGGAGTAGGTTGTGCAGCTCTTACGAGAGCTTCTTGTAATTTTTATAGAATTTGATACGAGCCGGACCTTCTCAATAGTTACGAAATTTCGAAAATTAGAAGCCACACTTGCCAGTATAAAATTTCTGTCAAACACACAGAAAATAACACCATCACAAAGGTTCTACCTTCAGACATAGCTTTCACAAAAAAATGGTATCAAAATTTCTATTCTAGGGGCTTACGATCAACCACAACTCCATTTACTGGACATGCTAATACAATGAGTGGGCAGAGCTAATGAATCTTATTTGGCTTCAACCAGTGAAAAAAATTTCCCCATGGCCGGTACAGTCGGTGCAGTTCAAGCAAAATTTTTTATACGAAAGCCTTTATTTTTGTACGAATTTGAATATTTCCAACTGAGCGAAAAAATGCCCAGGCTGGGAATCGAACCCAGATCCTTGGCTTACAAGGCCAATGCTTTTCCGTTTAAGCTAACTGGGCCGACAACCAGCCAGCATATTTCGCGCAGAAAACCTTATTGGTAGAACATCTGGTCTGTCATGTAGACAGCTCAACAGAATAAACCGCAGGTAAAGGAACTCCATATAAACGATGGATACGTAGATGAACTATTATTTTAACACAATCAAACTGATTGGTAAAGTTATCATACGAATTTGAATATTTCCAACTGAGCGAAAAAATGCCCAGGCTGGGAATCGAACCCAGATCCTTGGCTTACAAGGCCAATGCTTTTCCGTTTAAGCTAACGGGGCCGACAACCAGCCAGCATATTTCGCTCAGAAAACCTTATTGGTAGAACATCTGGTCTGTCATGTAGACAGCTCAACAGAATAAACCGCAGGTAAAGGAACTCCATATAAACGATGGATACGTAGATGAACTATTATTTTAACACAATCAAACTGATTGGTAAAGTTATCATACGAATTTGATGATAACTTTACCAATCAGTTCTTAAATAATCTAAATAAAATCTAAAATAAAATCCATTCAGCAATATTTACGTATCCTGAACTTCTTCTTTCGAATGTTTTCCAGTCTAAAGTTAATAAGACTGTTAGAAATATGTAGTTACATCTTTAATTCCCAAATTTAAGATTAATTTGGTGAAAAGCATCGCACGTTCCTCATAGATGTGCATATTTTGCTGATATTTAAACTTATTATCTAAATATATTATGAAATTCCCACAGTCATTAAAATAGTAATTATAAAATATAGAGTTATTGCTAAAGATTTTATTAAGTTGAGTTCGTACATAAAAATGCCTATTTAAAACAAAAACTGAATTTTTTTTCGGTAAATATATCTTTACAGCGTTCTGCATAAACCGATTAGTAAATGTCGCGGACACGGACCTTTCAAGAAAGAAATTAATAATAACAATTAAAAATAATTATAATAGTAACTATAAAAAAAAACTTTAAAAATACATTACGCTTTTCTTTCATAGGCATAAATCTGAAATAACATTACATTTTGATTAAAAAATTCCCTTTTCTACTATAGAAATAAAAATAATGCATTATCTTTTTAATTACCATCTCTTAAGTTAATTTAAAGAATTCCATTCTGTAATAAAAAGGAAATATTTTAATTGCTTAGTGTTCTTTTTTTCTTTCATTAACACTCATTTTATAAAATGTGGGATTAACATTCTTGCAAATATTTTTATGTTTCACAGTTATTTCAAAATGTGTAGAGACATTGTCGTATAACAAAAAAAAATGTGTCTGAATTTTTTTCAAATAAACTTTGTATATGTCGACTCTATTGGACATGTTATTGGCACATTTGCATAACATATAAGAGCGTAGAATTTTTTTTTTAATTCAAAGTCGGCCCGGTGTGGGAAAGTTGGGTATTGTGTTGCTTATTATATTAAAAAAAATCAATTCCCAGAGTTGACATCTTTATGCAAACCAAGGGGCGTGAAATATTCAAATTTTAGCTAAATTACGCTAATTTCCCGAATTTTAATAGCAATTAACAAATTTAATTTGGTTTTGGGCCATTATGGGATACAATACTATTATGTACCCTTATATATATATAAAGCTTTGAACCTCTTGAATATCATCTCCATGCGCCCCAACAGGGTTAAAACATTATGAAATCTTTCAAAAATGGACTTATTTCAGGTTTACTTGAAGAGGCTGTACATAGTAAAAATCAAGATATGCATAAACGTTCGAAATGTTTATTAATTTCGACCTCAAGTTGATATATGTTCCTTTAGCACGTTTACATTTCACTTCTAAGTTTTAACAAGCATTAAATAATTGTAATAGGTAAGAGTAATACGAGTTTTTAATCACTTTCAGTTTGTATATTTTAATCGCGTTTTGTATCAAAAATCATCATCATGGAACGTGACTCAATTTTAGTCCGCATATACCCATCCCTACTTTCGTATACACATACTATTTCAGAGGCCTCCATTTCTAATTTAACAACTCTCTCAGTTGCTTGTGTGTGACATGGAAATTTCGATAGGCTTGAAAGTGTTTCAGTGTAATCAACTAGTGCACCATTCTTGAACCTTTCAATATCTTCTATTTCGAAAATCCTAGTAATATGGGGCTGCATTAGTTCTTTTACATCTCTTTCTATTCTTTGATTGCTATCAATTAAATTCACGTAGTCTACAGCTATAAAATTTATTTTTGGAACCCGAAACATCCTTACATTCCTTTTTTCTAGCTCTCTTTGCTGCTAGCTCTCGTCTCTTGCTGCATTTTTGCGTCTAAATGCGAGTTCCCTAATGTGCTTACTATCATCTGTTAGCATAGCAAGGAGTAAGTTTTTATCATGAGCTAAATAGCTGTTTCTCTGGATCACAACGTCACATCCCTTAAATCTGTCTCTAGATACCTTGAATTATTTATTAAATCACATAAATGCCTACTTCCATCTGAACAATACGGTTTCGTCTTTATCAAAAACCAAAAAGATGCATAGACTTTCATCACATGCTTGTACAAGATGCAAAGATTCGTTGAGAGATGCTCACTTAGGAAGTAGAGACGAAAAAAGTCTTATAAATGTGGTTAACCATCTTGAATTATTTAGATGTCCGAGATTATTCAATGGAAATTCTTTCACTCGAATTTTTAGTCCTTTAAATAATTAAATTTTTAGAGATATTTTTCTGAATTCCATATAAATTTTCATCAAAATTCTGCCTTTTAATAAGTTAAAAATCAAATTTAATTTTCTTAATGAAGTCGAATTTTAAAATGCATACACTGTTTCTTTTCAAGCGATATCACGATTCTTCCTTGTCAGTTTCATGAATTTTGATAAAAAAATTAAGTAGCAAAAAGCATAAAAAAAGAGCTAAAATATCAGTATTGATAAAAACAGATTTAAAGTATATTAAAAGGTCAAAAAAATGTTTGTGAACAAAATTTGAACACTTGTAACTTTGCGCGAAATAATCGCATCTTCATGAGGTTTTCCACGAATGACGTAGTGCAAATTGGAAAATAATAATAAACTTGAAAATAAATGTAGATTTTTATTCAAATAAAGGTCTACGGCCCCCTTAATCTTTTTTACACCATTACGCACACCGGTATTGATGTTAGTGCCATCACATCCTATCGCCATTAGATAATTAAACGCTATTTCTTTTCTGTTAAAATGTTCCAGAATTTTGTCTTTGATGCAAGAACCCATACCATTAGCAGGTGTAATCTGACCAATATAAATAGATCCGAGCTGTTTTTACAGTATTACATTTTCTTCTTAGGATATTGCGGAGCTTATTTCCTACTTTTCCGTGAACTAACACATTCTCCTTACTTCCATAAAAAAATGCAGTTAAGCGAAAATCCTGCTGTGATGATGACATTTCACGCCTTAACATTTTATGTTCCGGTCCTACTTTATTTCTGTCAACTGCCTTAGAAGTATCTGTATCGTGAATGATGTCAAAGTCATTAAAAAGATTGCTGGCAACTGCTGCAGCTGCACGATCGGATATGCCAAACCTGTCACGTGCCATCGCCAAATTTGGGAAAGGTAAACACATTTTGGGAAGTGCTGACAATCTGTATTACTGCCATGTCAGAATAATTTTCTTCAGTATTGCTCTCTTATTCAAATTCACAGTGAAATTGTTATTTGAAGTTGACTTTGGTAGTTGTTGTAAATTTCTTGCTCCAATTTATTTGCGTGTTTTACGATTATGAATTTTCTTTGATGTCATGTAGTCCACGCCTCCAATGACCATTCGTTTTTCCTTCAATTGCACGGTTACAAAATCCTTTTCTTTAATGGATACCTTTTGTCTTTCTCACATCTGCAAGCTGTGTAATCAGCACACTTAGAAAAGCTCGCACCACAAAGCATTCCCTTGCTTCAGCAACAAAAGTTTCAATCTTTACATATGTTGGGTCATTTTGACGACCTTTGAATGGCTTGAGAATTTTCAATATTTCTCATTAAATAGTTTGACTTTCTCGGCTATTTTCTTCTGGTTTATGCGGGCTTTAAACCAGATATTTTTAACATCGATTCAAGCAAGTTCAGAAATTTCATTAATGGGAGCTTCCTAACTGGTAGAGTATCAGATCATTTCGTAAGAACAAATAATAATTCAAAACATTGGTATATGAATGCAAAACACTATGGGGTAAGGTTTCAGGGCTAGCAAATATTGAGCAAGCTGTTGTATGTCTTGTTTTAGTGCTGGCGTACTAGTCATTTCGAACGTTTTAGTTTATTGAAAACAGTGAACACTTTTACACACCTCAAACTTTCTACTGCATGAAATATGCAAGGCACTAAGATCTTTACTGCATTATACTCAAAATTGTACAATAAATCTCGCACAGAAGATATTGAGCTTCCTTATATTTCACACTGCTGAGGAATGACACTTTCATTCCATTTAACTATGTACTTTCCATACTGACTAGAAAAAAAATATTATTTTAATTACACAAATTAAGTCAAATTTTATGACATTTCGTAATATATTGACACTGTTGGGGCCCATGAAGAAACTTTTGCATGAAATGAAACTTTTACATGTGATAACTTGACCTAATAGTATTGTGTCTACAATGGGGCAGTGACAAATTATTTTTTTTATTTCTTTTAAAATTCGGTAAAATTAGCGTAATTTAGCTAAAATCCGAGATTTGAGCGCCCCTTTGGGCGCATGAAGAAGTCGAATCAGGGGAAATTTTTTTCGTTACATAATAAGCAATAAAACACGCAAATTTCTCACGTGGGTCCGATTTTGAATTTTTTTAAAAAGCTACGCTCCACCCTAATATATATCTAAGAAATCTATCTTAAAAGAAAAGAAAAAGTATTTTTTTTTCAGAAATCGTGGAAATTTCGAAAACAAATAATTGAAAGTATTTTAATAGAAAGATTTGTTATATTTTTAAAATATTAATTTCAAAATAAATTATTGTGTTTGAAAATAAATAAATTAAGAAAAAAAAAAGACCTTGAACTTAAGTTTCTGGAAATACAGAAATTATAAATTTTAAACATTTATTGTTTAGCGTTTAAAAATTTATAGTTCCAGTATTTTTTATTCTTTAGTCTTCTGTAGTATTATTTACCATAATTTAATATATTTCCAGTGCAGTTCCGGTACACATGTTCTGTATTTCCAGAAAATGTAAGTTATAGGAATATCCATTTCTCTTTTATTTCTTTTAATCCTGGAATGTTAATTTATGGCTTTTACTGAAATTCGAGTTTATTCAAAACCATTCTATAATATCTACACATATGCTAATTTCATATTTTATTCTATTTTTAATACTATTTTTAGTAGTGTTATATGCAAAGAATATATTTTTTAAAATATAAGTTGCTATCTTGAAAGTTCTGATTAAAATCTTTATAAAGGATAATAAGCAAAAATTTTATTTCTAATGCATACAAAAGAAGAAAAAAAAGTTGCTATTTAGTTGAATTATCATGGAAGTATGGCAAAAAAATACAGTTACATCCCCCCCCTTTTTTTTTACTTTTAACTAAAATTATGTTTCTCATTATCATTATACTAATTATTACACTGATTATAAATAGATGTATACTTTTTTTAAGAGAGATAAATTTAAAATCTTCTTACATTGTACCTTTTTCTATTTAATTTTATTTAATTGCTTATTTATCCAGATTCTAATGAAAGCAGATAACTTAACCTGATAATTGAATTTATACATACATACATATATATATATATATATATATATGTTTGTGTAGCTTAAAGATATATATGTTACATTTTTACTACCAGCAATTGGCGTTCATCGCTTTTAACTTGGTTCCCCAGGTAACATGCACAGGCGATTTGGCCAATTGGTTTAAGAAAGAATAAAGTAGATGAAGAATGCACGCAATGCGATATTATTTAGCTTTATTTGCACACACAGGAATGGGTCTAGGGGTAATGCTCCGCTTAGCTGATGATAAAAAGAATAAAGTTCACTCACATCAAACAATTAGCTTAAACAACGTTCAATATCTCGACTGCTTTACGCATAACTCCGTAAACATCTCCGTACATAGTTCGATACTTTTCTCGCTTCATTTTTCACACCCATACACAAACATCCATCCATTGTACTTCTACACTTCATCAAACCGATACATGGTATGTATAATCTGTCACCCCATCTTCCTTATCTCTCAAAGACCCCTAAAAAAATCTTTGAAAATTATTATCAAATCTCCCTCCGTATCCGGCTCTGCGATTGTATTTATACTACCTCGGCTCAACGTTACAAAATTAGTAAACTGACCATTCTCTCCCAATCATAATCGCCTTTTAGACGGCTTATTAGTATTTCCGGTCGGATTAATATGGAAGTAAATAAATTTCCGGAAGCGAAACATTGTTCCAGAATTTTCTATAGCTCTAAAATCAGACGCAAAAAGTGTAAACAAACTTTAGTCCCTGCTGTCGAGATTGCATCTAAAAGTATCTTTTTTTCCCCGCAAGACGATAAAGAAAACTGAATAAGAGTTTAAGCATTGAAATATTCCACTAGACACATGGATAATTTTTAATAAAAGAATATTTTAAATAAATAGGTTTGTTAGACGTGTTAAATTCTGAGTTATAATATTTTAGCAATTAAATAAAGATTTTAGAGGGTTTTGATACACCAGGAATTAATAGCGACTTTTAATAGGAAATTAAATAAAAAAAAAGATTTTATTAAAGAAATATACATATTTACTAACAATACTACAAATATTACTAATTTTTATGTTACAAAATTTAATTTTTTTTAGCAAAGGTTAAAATTATTCTATATAATTTTCCCTTTTAGTAATATCCCATATATTATACCGTTTTATTAAGTTAAAACCCAAGTCTATTAATCTCCCTAATATCCTAATCCATTTAATAATATTTATTCCAAACCGCGTAAATCTAAAAATGGCTCTAACTATTTATATTTCTTTAATAAAACCTTTTATTATTCAAATTCCTATTAAAAGTCGCTTTTAATTCCCGGTCTATCAAAACCTTCTAAAATCTTTATTTAATTGCTAAAATATTATAGCTCAGAATTTATCCCGTCTAAAAAAATATTTATTTAAAATCATTCTTTTATTAAAAATTATCCAGGTGTCTAGTAGAATATTTCAATGCTTAAGCTCTTATTCCGCAAAAATAGAATCATTTTTCTTTATCGTCTGGCGAGGAAAAAATCTATTTTTAGATACAATCTCGACAGCATGGACTAAAGTTTGTTTATAATTTATGCGTGTGGTTTCAGAGCTATAGAAAATTCTTGGGAAATGTTTCGCTCCCGGAAACTTATTTATTTTCATATTAATCCGACCAGAAATACTAATAAACAGTCTAAAAAGCGATTCTGATTGGTAGAGAAGGATCAGCTCACTAATTTTGTTATGATGAGCCGAGGTAGTATAAATACAATCGCATTGCCGGATACGGAGAGATTTGAGAGGTTTGAGAATGCTTTGGAGAGTTTTTCTGAGAGGTGTTTGAGAGATTAGGGAAATTAGATGACATATTAGACATACGATGTATCGGTATGATGCAGTGTAGAAGTGCAATGGATGGATGTTGGGTGTTCAGAATGACACGAAAAAGGTTTGAGACACATCTATCCCTTTTAATAAGTACTAACAGGACTCGGTATACTTGAAATATTTATTTATCGTTTGCGGACACATGCAGTGTAAGCAAAGTACGGCAAACATGATGAAAAAGTGATTCTAGATATTTCCCACATTTTTAAATTTTGAGGTTTCCTAATTTCGTTTATTTTCTATTTCTAAACCTATAAAATGTCCCCAGAGCCCATTTTTAATGTTTTTCGATAATGACGGTATGTATTTATGAGTTATTGAACTCGGTAGCTTTAAAACAGTGCTTTTGATAAATTAGCAAATTATACAACTATATTATATGTCTTGACATTTGGTGACTACTTTTTAGAACATTGTCTCTTGAGCTGAAATCATTTCAGAACAACTCGTATAATTGCTTAGCATTATGTTTCAATCATTTTTTTTTACCATTAAAAAATGATAGATATTTTCTTTTCTAACGGAAATATTTTTTTTTCTCTTTCTTTAATTGAACAAATTTTCAGACAGGGAAATGCGGAGTAATAAAAAGACAGTAGTAATACGCGTAGTAATCGGAATCTGGCCAAACAGCTTTTCATTTTAGTGAAATCAACTATTTCTATATTTCAATTAGTATTTTCTTAGTAAATAGCAGATTATTCTGTCTTGTAGAGAATTGGTTTTCTAAACGCTATAAAAAATACTATTGTTTAACTCTTTGCTTCACTGATGTCAAATTTCAATTTATCGGGTGTTGCAACTCTAGCATAAATGCTACTTCGTTTCTGGATATTACTAGGGTATGTTATTGTTTTTGAAACAAAGGAATGACATTATTTCGATGTCCATTTGGGAAAATTTAATTAACAAAAAAGTGTAGCTTTTAACACATTCACTGCCACTAAAAATGATATTTCCATCCTCAGAATCCGGATTACAGGACAGTGTTTTTATGGTTAAAATGTTCCTTATATTTCACTAGTAAAACCAGAAAAACGAAAAATACATAATTTTCCTATTTTGTGTGTGGTTCACGGTTCTCTAACGTGCTTAAACAACTTCTCCGTTTAACCTCCAAAGACACACTAATAACAGAGCATATAACTTATCATAGTCGGGCTCCAGAACGTCTCCGGCATACGAAGAGGGGCCGGTTGGACGCCGTAGCGCGTCGATGGCAACGAACGTGTTAAGAAATAACGGAGTAATTATCAGACAATCTTCGGGGTACTTTCCGGATACTAATATGTGTTACAGAATGTGTTTTAATTGATCTTACGCGGTAAATTATTTTTTTACGAGTGATTTAAAATGGGTTATATAGTAAAATATAACTTCCAAAGGCTATCTGTAAGTTAAAATGAAAATACTGGGTGGAGTTTAAGATAAAATGGGAGATTTATGATGAAAGATAGAGATTTATGAAGAAAATGAGAGATGCCATTTCAGAATCAAATATATAATATATGCTGTATATTATGACCAAACATTCTCTCTGGGACATGTGCAAAAGTTATTCCACAAAAAAGACTAAGAGATAAATTTGTTTTAAACTCGCTTGGGGATGATCGATATTGATGTCCAAAAAAAATTAAGAAAACTAAAATGGTTAGGCCTGTCGAAATTGTGGTGTGTAAGAATTTCCTTGTAGTGTGAAAAAGTAGGTTAGGCTACTAAAATATTTATTTATTTATTTAAACTAAATTGGTGTCGGTTTTATATTCTTATTTAATTTTCCTTTTTATTCAACCATCAGAACTGTTTAAAACGTCCGACACTTTTTATTGATTTACATAAATTTATATAAAACAGATATAGCTACAATAGCTATGTGTGAAAAAGTACCATATAACTTACTTTTATTCGCGGAAATATAAATGGACTAGCCGCCTTCGCCCGCTACGCTGGTCGGTTTTTCTAAAGAAATTTTGAATGAAACAAAATATATTTGTGAATTTGATCATGCGTTTTAAAGCAATATGCACATTTACCTGGTGTATCCAACAGAATTGCTGAAAGCAATATGAATGTCATTACGCTATTATATCTTTTATTGAGTCATACAAAATTTAGACTGTTAAGGACCAATTTCTTTAGTTGATTTGTTAGTGTAGGATTCGGTAAAGAACAATAAAACAATATGTAATACACTAAAAGCGTTCATGAAAAATTATCATTGCAAGTCTCATCAGAATCTGTTAATTTGACTTATTGGAAAGGCTGATCGTTCATAATAATTGGGTTCGCCTGATTCTAGAACTTTCATCTATAATTCTACAATCAAGCAACCCAACAACCAAGCTACAGCAAATGATATGTGCTTTATACTGAAACATTCACTGAAAAATTAACTAACCGATCAAGTTGCATCGAAATCCACTTAGCAGAATCTTTTAAAATGGAAAATATACCGAAATCTTCCCTAAAAATGATCTAATTAACAGTTTAAATCCCATAAAAATTCATTCAGTGGAACCTTTAAAAAAGGCAAATATTTCAAAATGGGGTTCATCTGATTTAGAACTTTCTCCATAATTATTTAACTAAGCAACGTAGAACGTTATGTTTTATACTAACATCTTTTCTGAAAAATTATCTAAATGTAAGTCCCGTCAAAATTTATTCAGCAGAACTCAAGATATAAGCGGCCGGAATGAAAATTCTCTTTGCATTATATATATATTGAGATAGTTAAATATAACTTTCATAGTCGCGTTAACCTGATTATAGAACTCACTGGGAGGTAGGGGTAGGTATCTACTGAATCAATTCTGGATTTTTTTAAGGAACTCAGCTCAACTTCCATAACTATAGCATATATACTCTCTTGTATACCCTATCTCTATAGCGTATATCTTCCAATTTTCTTTACTGTACCACTGAGAACTTTTTCCGCATAGCTCCGTAACTAAACAACACAGAATGATATGATAAATATTGAAAAAATCCCTGAAATATTATCTAACTTGCTTTGCTTTTAATTAGTTGACTTGAAATCTTTCATAATCGAGTTCAACTAATTTTAGAACTCCCGTAGCATCTTAGAATGGTGGTTTTTACATTAAACCATTTATAAACCAAATTTACTATTTAACAGTGTAAGTTCTACAAAATTCTGTTTAGTAGAATCTGAGTTATAGTCATATTTACAATATTTATTGCTCATTAAACCTTTTTTCTTTACATTTGAAATAAAATCAGTAACTGTTTTGGTATTTCCCTGTTATGCCAACACCATTGTCACCAAGCGTAATAGTTGGCACAAAAATGAAATGATACATTTGAAAAAAAAAAAATTGTTGATAAAAAAAATTAGCATTTAAAAAATATAACTTTTGAAAATTACAGACTTTAATCTACCATTTTTTTTAAATCAATAAAAATAATGGTACTACTTGGTTATCCCGTCGACCAAAAATATATTGCCAAACTATAACATTAAATACCAATAATGGTTGATCGTAAATGTCACATTCACTTGACTTTAAGCAAGTTACACGTATTTACGTCATCAGGTGATTTTTATTTCGACGTTTTAAATGCATTTTTATTAATGTTATTCTAATTTATTTGTTCTTTCGTTATTTAAAATAAAAATTATGTCAATTTGTATAATTTGGCGAGTGGTTTTGCGATTTATATAATTTAGCGAAATTGGTCGGCGGGTACCAAAATAAATACTTAAAATATAAGAATAAATAAATATTTTGCAAGTAATAAAATATAGTCAATTTAAACTACAGGCTTGAAATTGTAAATGTCTTTTACTACTGAAGCATGGCGTACGTAATACATAAAATATGTCTCACATTGCAGTAATCATTTCATTCTTTCAATGAAGACATTCATGGTTTTTTGAACAAAACATTTTTATATGTATAATTCTTAATTTCTGAAATAATTTTATTGTAGGTTCCTCATCATCAGATAACTGCGAAATGGTAAAATCTATATCAGTATCAGTAATAAATATTTTCTATTAAAAAAATAACAAATAAAAAAGTTTTGCGAGTTCATGATGGAATAAAATAAATACCATCATAAAAAATATTCACGTTCAATAATTAGCAAATGCTAATATGTGGCACGGTTTGCAATAAAAATCGTTTTCACGATTAGGGTTGAAATAAATGGCGCGATACCATACATTTTGGCATGGTATCGCGACGAAAATTAGAACGAAGAGTACCACAGATTTTTTTTTTCTTTTAGTTTTAGTTTTTGAGCCGTTTGAATTTTTTTTCTAATTGACGAAGTTGTTTTTATTTAACCAAAAGGATTGGTTAAAAAATTATTCAATTTGAATTTTTTCGCTTGCTTCTTTTAACAGAATGAAAAGAATGAGTTTTTAGAAATTATCACTTGAGAAATTCAGGTTTTGGCGCCAAAGATACTGCCAAATTAGAAAAATATGAAATATCTCTTGAACTATTGGGCTTAAAAGAATTTAGTTAGTACCATTCAATTCAGCATACAAAAATACACCAAAATATGTGATCAGTTGAAAAATAACTATAAAATTAGATTTTTGAGGAATTTTTTTAAAGTTCGTTCTCTTTTTTACCCCCCTTAGGGGTGGAATTTTGGAAAATCCTTTCTTAGCGGCACTCTATATCATAAGAAGTATTTTTACCCCGATTTTCAAGATTTTAGGTTCAGCAGTTTTGGCTGCGCGTTGATTAATACAAAATCCAGACTTTCTTTTATATATATAGATTTCAGGTGTACAGTTACAATTGCATTTTCCTTGCTTTTTTCTGCATTCAGAATGATACAATAAATACCTTATCGTGTGTCATAACATTTTACAATGGTGCCTCTTAATTACCGTAGTTGGTGTTCATATCTGACCCTTAAATAACCCCACAAATAGAAAATTACCCCGTGTTTTGGGAAAGTTTCCTGACAGAATTTTATTAATATTACATTTTATTATTAATGCTAATTATCACAAAATGCTTCAAAGTAATCACCAGGCATGTGATGATTTTACCAAAGAAAAGTTTAAAAAAATCGTCATTGATTCCTGAGTAATTGCAAAAGTTTTGTTTTTGTCTGAAAATTACCCCAAGCTGCCCTAAGAGTTGTATGTTATGTTTTAACGTAGAAAAAATATGTTTGTGGCCAGATAGGAAATATGGTTAATTGTGTCTGCTATAGAAAGTGTTCAAATTTAATTGAAAATTAATAAATGTTAACCTAGTTCACATATATACCACATACGCTAATTCATTTATTCGCAAAATAAAACTTAGTTTGGGAACAATAGTCACACACCATTATACATTTTCACATTACACTAATTTGAAATATGCAAGTATAAAAGATAAATATTATGTCAATACAGTTATAAAAATTTTCGAACATTGCAGTTGATGCAAAGCCAAAGAGTGTCTGAGGTTCTGCTTTCTAAATTTAAAACAGCTTTATTAAAATAATAATTTTACTTTAAAGAAAAAAAAAATATTTTTAAAGCATTCTACAGAATTTGAATTTCAAACACTGTTACGGAAATGGTAACATAAAAATAAAAATGTCAAATTGCATTCCTTTATGATTACAAATCAGAAATTATCTAATATTGGGATTAAAAAAATTACATTTTTTCCACCGAGAAGTAAAAAAAGACATTTTCCTTTTAATTTTCATCACATAAGTTAATTAAATGAATTGTTTTAAATAATTAAAAGGAATAATTTTATTTTTTTATATTAGCTCTAATTATTAAAATGGTTGGATAATAGGATTGCCTTTTTTGAAACAATATAAAATTTCATAAAATTCTCTTTTGATGTTTGAAAAAGCGTTGTCTATTAAGGAGAAATATTCCTTGAAATTCACTATAAGTAAAACAAAAAAGAGAGAATCCATCTTTTATATTTCGGTATATTTTGTCTAAGCTCTTATTTGAACAAAGATTACGTTTAAGTGTTTTTTTAAAGCAGGGAAACAAAAGACAACTAATGGATAAAAGCTTTTTTAATCGTTAATGTAAACGTTTATCAATGTACCTTTAACGGTGAAAAAATGCTTGTTTTTAGTTTTGTTAATAGTTTAAAATTTTGTCATTTTTTTCAAGAAAATTTTGTATGGGCTCATATTTAAAGATTGCAATGTTATTGAAGGCCCTATAGAACACCGTTTTATGAATCAGTGGCTCAGGGGTTATGCTCTCAAATATGGTAGACGGGAGGATTTAGGTTCGAATGTATTCGAGGCCGTCGGCCTTCAAAGTTTTCCGTGATTTTCTTCGAACCTAGCGCAAATGCGAGTTAGTTTCCTTCGGAAAGACCTCATGGAGGTAACGCCTTCACTCTTGGCCCTATATTCCTAGTGTAGGAAATCGGCCGTCATAAACAGCACATTGTTTTTTCAAGAAGATATATATATATATATATATATATATCTGTTTGTCTGTATATAAGTCTCTGTATATATATATATATATATATATTAGTTAAATAGTTAGTTAGCAAAGTTAAATTCTAACCATAATAGTATAATAAATGTCATTATAAATCTCTATCAAGATGCAATGGATCAGAATTTTCCTATTCGTTTGTTAAATAGTTTGACAAACAATTTCGTCAAGGATAAAGTTTACCGCGATGCTTTACTTTTGGCGATTAAAAACATCGCCAAATAATCGTAGGCTTTATAAGGAGCTCTGTCTGGGTGTGTCGTCCTTTTTGAATTGGGTTGCTGCTTTGGATGGACAGTTTTAAAGTGTTCTTTTCGAATTCGGTTTCTGCTTTGGATGGCCAGTTTTAAAGTTTTCTTTGGCCAGTATGGTCTCGACAGATATGGGGGAAGTTTCATGAGTAATTACCGGTGAAACCCAGCATGCAAGTCTTTAGCCTTGCAGTCTGTCTCCATTGGATGTTTTCTTTTCGTTCATAGTTTAGTTTGTAAGTTTTTTCCATGGTTAATTTGTTAATTTGTTAATTTTCTCTGTAGTTCTGTAGTTTTGGGATTGGATGTGTAGTGTGTGTTTTTTGGTATTATATTAACCTTTGAAGTTCGATGGCATGGCTACGTCTTCAAGTGGTTCAGTTTGAATATGGTTTAAGTTTTTATGAATTGTTTAGATAAACGTTAGATATGTTTTAGGCAATTGTCAGGCATATTTTGACGTTGTAATTATTTCCTTTATAGTTTCCCTATTCTGTTTATTATTTCTAGTTATAGTTTTCACAGTTTGGTACTGTTTATTTTGTTTATTTTTGTTATGTATTTGTCGTTCATGCTATTTTTTAGATTTTATGGTTTTGTTTAAAGTGTTAGTTTTATTCATTAGTTTCCATTTTGTTCAGTTTTAAAAAAATTGTATTATGTGTGAATATACATTTATAATTATGAAATTTACAAAAAATAGAATTTTAGATACCGGCAAGAAATGGAATTCATTAGAGGACCATTGTGCTCGGTCGGTTCCTGATAGCATGGTAGGGAACGGATCGTTAGAAAGTGACCATGATTTACAAGTGGATTTGGTTGGCTACGGGAGTAAAGGAGTTGATGATAGCTTTTTCAAAAAGAGTATGCAAGGTTTAGTTTTTGAGAAAAATAAAAAAATGTATAAAAATTATAAAAATTGTGGAAAAAATTGTGAGTTTGATATTTTTTTGGAAAGAGGGGAAGTTGATGGTGTACGGAAAAGGAAATCGATCAGGTATAATACCAGATATATTTATAATAGTCATTTAATTAATGAGAATTACGATGGTGGTGAAGGTAGAGATAATGATGTAAAATATAAAACTAGAACGTTCTATAATTCAAACTTAAAAAGGGAGATGATTTTCAATAATCTCAAATTAAGAAAATGTAGTGATAAACGTTGTAAAGTATGCCCGAGCGTGGGCTCAGAGTATAACACTATCGAGGACATTAGGTATTTAAAAGTATGTAAGGTTTACAACAGTGTTTATAAACTTAGCTGCAAGATATGTGGAATGTCTTATATTGGTCAAACTTCTGACCCGATTAATAAGCGTTTCAATAACCATAAGTCTGATATCAGACATTGCAAAACTAATAAAGAAGAACAAGAGATTGAAATTAGACATTTCAACAGGCATGGTATTGAAAACATGGAATTAACGATTTTAAAGATAGTCCCTAACAAAAAAGAAAGATTGATATGTGAAAGTGACATGATGATTAAATGTGGTACAGTTTACCCATATGGGTTAAACGTTATGTTCAATGGAACTAACGTTATGAAAAAATTAAGAAACAGTTTATTAGAAGTTTCAATATACGAACGTATTGAACATCCCATGAATTATAAATTCAATAAGGAGATGGACCACAAGTTAATAGCAAAGGAATATGACAATATCAAGGAAATTAAAAGTTCAATTCTTAAGAGTGATTTCGTTGGAATAGTAAGAATCATAAAATTTATTATATTTAACGTGAAAAAACGTTTTATAAGTGATTTGTTAAACTTATTGTATTCACATAAGAGTAACTATAATATAGATTTGGCTTTGGACATTTTGAGGTATAGAATTAGTTCACAACATTTGAAGGAAAATCTGGGCAGAAGTAACAACAACAACAACAAAATAGTTAATAGAATGTATTTTGTAATGGATTACATAGAAATTAAAAAACGTGGTATAAATATGGGCAAGGTATTAAATAAATACAATGATTTGCTTCCAGATAAGAACATGGAGATTGTCAAGGTTTATAGATACGATAAACCTTTAGGTCGTATGATTTTTAACTATAATAATTTTTCAAAAGAAATTGGTAGAAACAACGATAATAATTTATGTCATTGTCATGATCCGGTTTATCGTGATTATGTCGATGTGGATCACGGTCATGTATTGACCGGTAATTTAGACATTGTCAAGGACAGAACATTGAGAGATTATATGCGGTTTGGTACAAAATTTCGTTTAAAAAGATTAAACACTAAGGATTTTATAAAAAAACGATTAAAAATCAACGTGGATATGTTTATACATAAACTAATGAACAAATTCTGCTTACCAGAAATAACTTTTCTGGAATGGAAACACAATATATTAAAGGATTTGAGTTCAATTTACTGTGGTAAAACAGGGGGGATTTCGTTGGAAGAATATAAAGTATTAAAAGATTCTATTAAGGATTTACAGAGTAATTTCGTTATAACATATATTGATAAGGCAAATACAAATTTTGCTATTATTTGTAAAGAGCTATACTGTAATCAATTAAGACAATGTTATAACAATACACTTAATTATAGGTTGTTAAATACCAGTGTTAAAGAGACAGAAAGTAGAATTGATGCTTTTTATAAAAGGTTAAAATACACACAACGTAGTAAGGAATTGCCTTATATGGTTTTGATTCCTAAATTTCATAAGGACCCCATTGCCTTTCGTACAATTACATGTGGTTTTGGCACTTATTTGGAAGTAGCTAATAAAAAGTTTTTGGATATTTTGCAGAGTTTATTTGAAGCGGCATTAAAACAAAATGACACATGTATTATAAAAAATAGTTTTGAGTTACTTAACAGACTGAAAGGTCTGAGTAATATTAAAGGTCTATATGTTTATGATTTTGAAGATTTATATAACAGTATTGATTTAAATGATCTCAAAAATAAAATATTTGAATTTTTTAAGAGATTCAATATTTTGGGTAAAAATTTAGATCATTTGACAAATTTATTTAATTTCGTAGTTAATGAAAATTATTTATTCGATGGTAAGCATGTGTTTCAGCAGATAAGGGGTATACCTATGGGGGGTAGTTGCAGTTCGGTACTTGCAGATATTTATTTATTTTTATACGAGGTTAAAGAGACAACAGATAAGGATTTTTTAAGTTTCAGATATATTGATGATGTATTGTTGGTAAGGATTAACGATTCCAATTGCGATTTAAATTTAGACTGCTATCCCCAAGGTTTGACATTAAAAAAAACTTCATATGACGAAAAGCATGTAAATTATTTGGATCTCACTATCGACATTGAGAGGGGTGGATTACGGACTAGCATTTATGATAAGAGAAAGGATTACAGCTTTGAAACTATTAAGATATTAAATTTTAATTCCAATGTACATATTTCCATTTTTAGAAATATCATTATCAATAGTTTAATAAGGATAGCAAAGTTAAATTCTAACCATAATAGTATAATAAATGACATTATAAATCTCTATCAAGATGCAATGGATCAGAATTTTCCTATTCGTTTGTTAAATAGTTTGACAAACAATTTCGTCAAGGATAAAGTTTACCGCGATGCTTTACTTTTGGCGATTAAAAACATCGCCAAATAATCGTAGGCTTTATAAGGAGCTCTGTCTGGGTGTGTCGTCCTTTTTGAATTGGGTTGCTGCTTTGGATGGACAGTTTTAAAGTGTTGTTTTCGAATTCGGTTTCTGCTTTGGATGGCCAGTTTTAAAGTTTTCTTTGGCCAGTATGGTCTCGACAGATATGGGGGAAGTTTCATGAGTAATTACCGGTGAAACCCAGCATGCAAGTCTTTAGCCTTGCAGTCTGTCTCCATTGGATGTTTTCTTTTCGTTCATAGTTTAGTTTGTAAGTTTTTTCCATGGTTAATTTGTTAATTTGTTAATTTTCTCTGTAGTTCTGTAGTTTTGGGATTGGATGTGTAGTGTGTGTTTTTTGGTATTATATATATATATATATATATATACAGTTATTCCGTGAAAATTTGCCTAATCAAGAAACAGACATGTTTTTTTTTCTTTTCACGATGTTTCCTACATAAACCCTACTGTGAAACAGAACGAATTTTCTATTTGCAAATAGTTGTTTTCTCAGATATAAACCACACTGTAAAAAAAAATCTGCAAAGTTACTAAAGTTTTTCTAGGAAACTGGGATTCCAAGAAATTTTTATGTAACGGCAACAAGAAAAAATCCTGTAACAGCGTCTGTTACAGGAATTTTTCTTGTTGCCGTTACATAAATATTTCTTGGAATTCCAGTTTCCTAGAAAAAGTTTAGTAACTTTACAGATTTTTTTTTACAGTGCAGATTTTGAAAAAAACATGTAATCCTGATACGGAATTTATCCAATACATATTAAGTATATCTATATTGATTTGAAAGCCTAATTCATTTCTTTTACGGTATTTTGCAGAGAAAATAGTAAAATCTACTTAATCTCTATATTTTTTATTTTTTTATATCTTTATAAATGAAAATGCTTGTTTTATTAAACATATTTTTTTCAAAATTGTAGAATAACGAAAAGAAAAACACAGAGCATGAGCAAATGTGACATTTTGGAAGAACATATTGAACTAGGGGAAGTTGGCCTAAAATGATCCCCTTAAAGGAAAAACTTGTGTAAAATAACATAACTGTTTAAAAAAACTTTTGACCTTTGTTGGTATGTTTTACACTATATTTTGCATTAGAAACATACTTTAATAATATTTTAAACCCAAACTGAGTAGTGAAAAAAATAGATTTTAGAAAAAGTGTCCAAAGGATCATTTTACCCGCACCCAAGGGCAAAATGATCCTTCATTTAAAAAATAATTGTAAATCGTTTTTTATAGGCAAAATAAAGGATGTAAAATTAATTATGACAATACATAAATAAATAAAATAAGTTTTACAATCAAGTAGCATACAAAATTTATTTTATGAAAATTTTAAAATAAAAAAGTGTCAAATAATTTTGAAAAAAGAATAAAATGGAATATTTCAAAATTATGATCCAAAAATAATTGTCAACAATAAACGCAGAAATAAGTTAAATAATACCTATTTCCTCCCCATCCGAAAACTCCGTATATTTGAACACATATCGCAAAGATACACATCATCGTCATTTTCATCTATCCCTGCGCATGCATCATGCGCCCACTTACGGCACTTGTGACACTGGATCCAACCTTCACCTGTTGCAGAGGAGGGAAATAGTTCGTCGCAATAAATACACGTGTATTCATCTTCTGAATATGTTGCACTATATTCCATATATTGGATTTTAGACACCCTTTTCTTCTTTATGGATATACGTCTTTGCTTTGACTTCATGCTTTTTTCTTTGCTTGTTCTGGCTATTTTGTTTTCTGCTTTAGCATTTTTTAATTGAATTTTCTTAGCTGCAGCCTGTTTTGTAATCTCTTTCTTTTCTCTGTTTTTCGTTTCCAAGCTCAGTTTATTCTTATAAGGGCTGCTTGTTAAGATGGCACTCTCCATCGATTTTCTTTTTCTCGAAGTGCTTGATTCCGTTTTCCTTGGAAAGGGTATGATATCACGTGGGCTTAAAGAGAAAGATTTGGGAAAGTCACACATATTGAGAGCGGTTGAAGGGCTCCTATAATGGCTAGGGACCGGTACCGTATTTTCTTAAGACGATGTAGTAGCAGCTAGCTGCAGTTCTTGAGAAATGCCTCCCTGTTCAACATTTCTCTCTTGTTTTTGACAATAACCTGGTGTGACTGGATGTGGCTTATTTGTAAATTCTGCAGCAACAAAATCGATTTCAGAGAATACACCCGGGTTAAAAGGTACAATTCCGGTTTCCTTAAAACCATTGATGGCGTTTAATGGTACACAAGCATGCAAGTAAGCTTCACCAAAAATTTTTGTGATTTCATTTATTCCAACTCCCCCTTTTTTGTTACTGTTGGTCAGCCATTTTTTTAGCGATTTATCGTGCCAGGCGTTTAGTGCAAACATAACTCCCACATCCAAGGGTTGGAGTTTGTGAGTACAGTGGGGAGGTAAATATAATATAGTGACAAAGTTCACTCTAGCTTTTTCAATTACTGCAATGTTTTTAGTATGTGATAGGTGTCCATCCAGAATCAGCAATACTGAATCATCCTTAGTTGGCTTGGCCTGAAGTAAAAAGTGTTCAAAACATTTTTCAAAGGCTTCCAACTTCATCCAACCTGAATCATTGCAAAAATAGGTACAACCCGGTGGTGTTCCAGTCATTAGCTCCGGTTTCATTTTTTTGCGTGCAAAAATTAACATAGGCAGTACAAAATAACCGGATGCTGATGCACAGATAACAGCTGTTGTTGATTTTCTTCGTTCTGCGGATACGACTTGACCATCTTGTCGCTTCCCCTTTTTAGCGAGAATCTTACAGTTTCGACCAGATACATAATAGTAATACATGATAGTGATACATGTTAGTAATAGGCACGATATTTAATATGTCCAAGTTTATAACCAAAATTAACCTATTAAATACAAAATATTTGCAATTTGGAAAACACTACTTATTAAAGGATTTGTGAAATCATTTAAACATTTAATAAGGGCAAAATGATCCTCTGCGGGTAAAACGATCCACATAATGGATCATTTTGCCCGGAAACATGGCCGCCCATTTTAGGTCATATTACTGGATGACTCCGAGAAACATAACAAATTTATAAAGTGTAATTCACAGCTAACAACATACTCCATTAAGTAAACCAAGTTATATTTCTGTACATGAAAGATTATATATATAAATAAATATGAAAGTTAGGGCTTACCTTATAACAGATGTTAGGAAAACCACTTTTTCAAAGATTTTTCTTCAGGAGCGTGATAATGCGATCTCTTGAATATCGCCATTGCTTCTCATTGAGTTAGCAGATCTAGTTTATGTGTTACTCGGTAGATAGCGCGACCTGTCTGGCTGAAAACATATGTGGATCGTTTTGCCCGCTAGGATCATTTTAGGATAACTTCCCCTGCTGATAAAAATTTACTGAATGATTTAAGATACTGTTTTAAATAAATTACTGATTTTCGAAACTCGTTTACTTAGGTTAATTCAATAAATTCCCAAGATAATTTATAAAAAAATTCATTTGCAAAAGATTCGTTAAACTTATTATATTTTTATATAAAAAAAAATAGTTTCTTGCAATTAGTTTCTTTCATTTTTCTTGCTTTTTTAGTCCTTGCTTTTTGTTAGTTTATTTTTTTATATACGTGAAATTATAAAGAAACATCTATTCAAGTTAATATCACACAGAATGTTTTATTCTTCATTATTCCATTAACTAAGAATTTTATATTTTCAAAATATGTATGTAAAATATTTATTCTCATTAGAAAAATGTTCATTTTAACTTGCATTAATATTTTCAATTTAGAAAATAAATCACAGTTCTATAATTCGCAAAGCTAGAAAGTACATTACAGGGAAAATAAGTCTGATGTGGCAATACCAAAACATACTTCTATCTCATACATGTTAATACTTGCTGAAAAATGCAGCATACCAGTGCCACCGGTTAGAGGATTCACACCAAAATATAATCAGCAACAGCTTATGATAACTTCAAACTGAATCTGAAGTTTTATGAAAATCCGTGCATTAGTTATTGAAAAAGAGCTATTGCTAAAATCGTAAAAAATTCTCCATAGCAGCACCACCTGTTGAGTGATTTACAACAAAAACTAATTATGTCAAGTTTATATCAGAGACTAACTGGATGATAATTCGTGCATTTCTTGAGGTACAGTTATTGCAATAATCATGAATAATGCAGCATAGCAGCATCATTTGTTTGGCGTTTATTACCAAAAAGTAATCAACACCAATTGATATTAGGGACTAACTAAATATGAAATTTTATGAAATTCTTTTTATTAGTTCTTGAGATAGGTGGTATACATAGTTTGTGTACATACAGATAGACAGGCACTTTGTAAAATATGTTTCTCGGAATCTCTGGCCCCTAAAATCTGTACATCCTTTGAAAACCGGAATTCGAAAATTTGCTCGAATCCAATACTTTCTTCCTGTAAAGGTAGAAATAAGTAAAAACAAAATTAAATAAACAATGGAGCGTTATTTTCTATTGTAAAGAATTCGAGAAACGTGAAAAGTATATATTTTTTTTAGCGTACGTGTTTAATTATTTTCACAAGCACGCAGGCATATATAATACTTCAGTTTATCTACATTTCAATGCAATAATATCAAAATGTAAACATTGTGGTTATTCTCTGCTTCATGACGTCTTCTAATGATTCAATATTCACCCTTTTATCATTTGCGTTTCTACATTTATATATTTATATTATCAGTAAACACTTAAGCTTATGAAATTATCGAATATACTCAAAGTCATGCGTGAGCGTACTTCTAAGCCATCTCTCTTGAATGCTGAATACATTTATTAAATATACCCAACAGCAATTATACAGTAAGACTGCAATTAGATATCATTAAAAGCTACCCGAAGGTATATAAATTACTTTGCTCATTTACACATGATTATAATAGGAATGTAAGTTCCAATAAAACTGTCCTGCAATGATATAAAAATCAAATTGTATCACACAAATATTTAAGGAATTTGTTATATATTTTGGAAAAAAATTAAATTGAGATTTTTTTTATTATATATATTATCTCCATTATAAATAATGTTAGTTTATTCATTATTACAGAAAATATTAGTTTATTTGTTTTTACATTCAGCCATCTCGTTTTTTCAGAAACTTTTAAATGTGGCAAAATTCATAGTTTTGATATTATTTATTTCAATATTTCTTAATTAATCATTTTTATTGATTCTTTCTAGATATAAGTATTCTATTTTAAACATCATAAAAAAATATTACTTAAAAGAAATATATTATAAATTTGTAAAATATTATGTTGTTGTAAACACGCATAAATTGAAATGGGTATACAATCTATATTATAAAGGACAAACATATCTGTGCGTAACGCATACGTCATTTTGCGAATGGCAACACTTTGAAATTTGAAATAAAATTTTGGTTTTGCAATTTTCGCTACTGCAAATTTTTAAACTTTTAAACATAGCACATCATAAATTTTTACACTGTCGTATAAGGAAAAAAATGCTCTTTAAAATGCAATTTGTTTGAAAGCTGTATCTTAATTTATTTTTGAGATATTAATTTTTTTGTAGTTTTAATACCATTTACCTTATAGTGGCAACAAAAGCACCCCGTTTCTGTTGAAAGTCATTGAAAGAAAACGGAAAATAGTTGAAAATAGGAGATACTGTATCTCTTTGTTGCCATTTTTTCATAAAAAATGAAAAAAATTTGAAATTAAAATATGGGCTAGGTCAAGAATATTGTCTGTTATTCCGTGATAATGACGTTATATGCATACTTTTCTATCGAAAAAGTTTAAAAGTGGATTGTAAAAGTGGATTGCTTTAGCGGATGCAAATGACGTCATTTTTAAAAAAAGCATGTATTTTAATTCTTAACCCGTTAGTAGTCGCGCGTTGGTCTTTTCCCCGCCCGAAATTCGTTATCTTCCTGTAACTCATTTCCCGTTAAAGTTACGATAGCGAAATTCCGTGTAGCTGACCTTGAATGTTCAAACTCTTGTATAGTAAAATTGCAAGTCATTCCTGCTATTTCTTAGCATTTTATTGCATTCTTAAGTTTCAATCGGTCTAAATGACCGCGATGCGACCACTTGCGTTAGTTGAATTTCTCCCCCTCGTATTCATCCTTTCCCATTTCCGCGAAATCTGTGGGGGAAAGTTTCTTCGAAGTACGGACTCTCTCCCTGTTGTTATTTTGTCTTTCTTTCTGCTATTTTTTACTTTTAGAATGTGACTTAAAATTGTTTTATTACATCAGTTGTGAAGTCAGTTCACACAAAAAACTGATGGATGGTCACTTACATTTTTTTTTTTTCATTGTCAAATATTGCGAGAATAAATTCTCAAATTGATAATCGTTTAAATATGGAAAAAAAAGGGAAATTCATCATCATTATTTGAAAGAACTTGCTTTTCATTTATTATCGGAACATATAAATGAAAGAAAACAGACAATACCACTGCCAAACCATAAAAAAAGAAAGAAGAGAATTTTGTGGGAATCAGTAAAAAAATTGCCGTACCTCCAAAATCTGAAAAGTATCGTTTTTGTACAATAAAACAAATTCGAAAGATAAAACAATTTTCTCAGAAATGTAGTATGTATATCTGCGAAGAACATACATATAATTTATTTGTACAATAAGAAAAATGATGAGAATTTTATAATGTAGGTTAGAAATTGCGCAAATAAAAATCTCTTTTGGATAAATCAGTGAATGTTTATACTATGATTTAAAAAAATACTTTAAGTATTTTTCTAAAATTTATCTACTGTTAAATTTTCATACTGTAAGTAAAAAAATATATTTTTTAAATAATGCCGCAGAAAATGTTTTTTTTTTAATTATTACTAGCAAACCCCGCGGCTTTGCTCGCGTAATATTTGAAATATGCCAAGTGATATTTATATGTCTAATTTTTATCAAAAGGTACAAACTAAATTTTTATTTTATTAAAAGGTAATATTTTATTTTATTAAAAGGTACTTATTACTTTTAGGAATAATTCAAAAATTACTATTTAAAACACAGTTTCACTAATCATCATTATTACACTGTATTAGCCAGAAATGAGACTTAAATTAATAAAATGAAATAAAACTAAATAAATGATAATTTAGAAAATATTTTGAAATTTTATGCTCAATTAATACGCTCATTTCAGTATTCATTTGAAGTTTTGAATTTTTTAGAAACCATCTTCTTACATCTTAAAATTAACCATCATGTCTAATTCCAAGTCCTACCACCTCTCTCAACATAAAGGGCTATGTTGAAACAGGAACTGTCACCATTAATTTGCCAACATTAATTTTGAAATCGGTTTGTTATTTCCTAATATTCCACAGAAACGTAATTTAAAAAGCTTTTAAAGCCCTTTTTTAGAACGTTTGTTGTTCCTGTGAACCCCTGGTGGTAGAATCACCGGCATAAAATATAGCCTGTGTAGGATCCGAGACTGTTACCACTGATTCGCAACTATTACTTTTATAATCGGTTTATATTCCCTGAAATTGCATAGAATCGTAATTTAGAACTTTTTTAGAATGCTTTTCGCACCTCCCCTTCGCTTCACTCCTTTTTCATTCGAATTTATTTTCGACGTTCTTTTGAGGGCATTTATATTTTATAAGTATTTACCATGTCATATTTAAAGCTTCTAGCCTTTTCAGTATCACAGCAATCGCAATTTAGAAAGTTTTTAGCTTCTGCAACCCTCTGGTGGTAGTGGAAGAGACATAAAATATAGCTTATGTTTCAGCAGGTTCTATCACCAAAATTTGTCATCATTATTTTTTTAATCGGTTTGGTAATTTATGAGTTTGCTTAAAAATTGTAATTTATAACGCTTTTCACTCACTTCATTATTTTTTAATTTGGAATTTTCTTTCGACTGTTCTTAGAAAGCAGTTGCATCTTATAACTAAATACCATGCCATACTTCAAAGTGTTAGACCCCTCAGTTGTGCAAAAAATGAAAATTAGAACATGTTTTGCTTTTGTAAACCTCAGATGGTAGTGACAGCAACATAAAATATAACCTATGTTATAGCAGGGACTGTCACCATTGATTTGCAACCATTACTTTTGAAATAGCTTTGGTATTTCCTTAGATTGAGTAGAAATCGCAATTTAGAACGTTTTTAGGACGCTTTTTGCGCATTTTCACCGCTTTTTAAATTTCCATTTTTTTCGAAACTGTTCTTAAAGATCATTTATAGCTAATAAATATGTATCTTGCCTAATTTTAAGTTGCTAGCCCCTACCGATCACAAAAATCGAAATTTAGAACGCTTTTTTGCTCCTGCAACGTCTTGGTGATAGTGATACCGACATAAAATAGCGTCTATGTTAGAGCAGAAGCTGTCAGAATCAATTTCCTACCATTAGTTTTGAAATCAGATTCATTCTTCCTGAGATATTTCCGACAAATTGGCATCTAGAACGTTTTTAGAACGCTTTTCGCGCATTTTGCTCCTGCATCTCCTCTGGGGTAGTGGAAACAAATATAAAATATAGCCTATCTTGGAGCAAGATCTGTCGCCATCATTTTTACACCATTATATTTGAAATCGGTTCAGTACTTCCTGAGATTGCATAGAAATCGCAATTTAGAAAGTTTTTTATAGCGCTTTTTGCGCATTTTGACCCCCTTTTAAATTTCGATTTTTTTAGGAAATGTCCTTAGAGATCATTGATATCTTATAACTAACTACCATTCCAAATTTCACGATTCTAGGCCCTTCCGTAACGCAAAAACCGCAATTTAGAACGTTTTTTGAACCTGCACCCCCTTTGGGGTAGTGGCACCGACATAAAGCATCGCCTATGTTGGAGCAAAGGTTTTCACCATCATTTTGACGCCATTACTTTTAGATCGGTTTAATATTTCATGAGATTGTGTAAAAACCACCATTAGAACGTTTTTAGAACGCTTTTCGCGCATTTTCACTCCTTTTAAATTTTGAATTGCTTAAGAACTGTTCTTAGAAATCCTTTATATCTAATAAGTAGCTAATATTTCAAACTTCATATTTCTAGGCCCTTCGGTAACGCAAAAATTAGATTTTCAGAACGTTTTTTGCTCCTGCACCCCCTTTGGGGTAGTGGCACCGACATAAAACATAGCCTATGTTGGAGCAAGGGTTGTCACCGTCATTTTGACACCATTATTTTTTAAATCGGTTTGGTATTTCCTGAGATTTTGTAGAAACCACCATTTAGAACGTTTTTTATAACGATTTTCGCGCATTTTCACTCCTTTCAAATTTCGAATTGCTTAAGAACTGTTCTTAGAAATCCTTTATATCTAATAAGTAGCTAATATTTCAAATTTCATATTTCTAGGCCCTTCAGTAACACATAAATCGCATTTTTAGAACGTTTTTTGCTCCTGCACCCCCTTTGGGGTAGTGACACCGACATAAAACATAGCCTATCTTGGAGCAAGCGTTGTCACCATCATTTTGACATCAATATTTTTTAAATCGGTTTATATTTCCTGAGATTGTGTAGAAACTACCATTTAGAACGTTTTTTAGAACGCTTTTTGTGCATTTTCACCCCTTTTAAATTTCGAATTATTTAAGAACTGTTCTTAGATATCATTGATATCTTATAAGTAACTAATATTCAAAATTTCATATTTCTAGGCCCTTCAGTGACGCTAAAATCGCATTTTTAGAACGTTTTTTGCTCCTACACCCCCTTTGGGGTAGTGGCACCGACATAAAACATAGCCTATCTTGGAGCAAGCGTTGTCACCGTCATTTTGACACCAATACTTTTTAAATCGGTTTGGTACTTCCTGAGATTGTGTAGAAACTACCATTTAGAACGTTTTTTAGAACACTTTTTGTGCATTTTCAACCCTTTTAAATTTCGAATTGTTTAAGAACTGTTCTTAGACATCATTTATATCTTATAAGTAACTAATATTCAAAATTTCATATTTCTAAGTCCTTCAGTATCGCTAAAATCGCATTTTTAGAACGTTTTTTGCTCTTACACCCCCTTTGGGGTAGTGGCACCGACATAAGATATAGCCTATGTTCTAAGTTGGACTAACACCATCATTTTGATACCATTACTTTTGGAATCGGTTCGGTAGTTCCAGAGCTTATCTCCGACAAATAAACAATTTTTTCCTCTTTATAATAGGAGTATAGATTATTATTATTATTGAAATCCAATAGAGGCTTGGGGACGGTATCTGACAAATTTAAATTGTTGTCCTTCATCAATTGTTCAAACTATTTTTCAGAATAATGTTTTCCAGAATATGAGAGAAAATTCATTTAAATTAAACTATTGCTGCATATTTATAATTTCGGAGAAAATTTTATTATTGTGTTTATTATTTTAATGAATGTTATTATAAAACAATAAATTATAACATTAATACCTTATTATGAAATGTACAATTGGATATTTATTTTATTTAAATAGTTGCTGTAAAATACATCCCTATTAAGATGAACCTTTCAGTGATTCTATTAATTAAAATAATTTATCCATCTTAGGATTTAAATCTACAATTTCAAATGTATTTAAATTAAATATATAATTTCGATGACTTATATATTATTTGCTTTATATAAGCGAAGTTCGTATCCAGAGTTTTTATTCAGGGGCTCTGCTCCCACACTGAAATAAGTAGAAAAACTACAAATCGTGCATTTTCATTTGAAAAATGGATTTAATCATAAAATCTCGAGACCCCCCCCTCCTCTCCCTCCTCATACACACATAGACACCCCACAAAATAAATAAATAAAACGTAGTTACAACATTTACATTTATAATTTCGAAATTAAGTATTTTTTACCTTTTTCTTTATATATATATATATATATATATATATATATATATATATATATAATATGCTGGTGAATTAGTGGCATTGTATTTGATTTGCTGTTGCATGTCATAGGTTCCATTTTTATTTTCAGTTTAATTGTTCAATTTAATGTCAGTGTAATATATTGATGCTAAATTTATTAATTTTATTTTATTAAATGGATATAGAGTGCCGGATTATCATAAAAATCTACCTGACTCTGATTCTGTCCTTCCAAAAAAATAAAAATACCCCTATCACGAAGTTAGATTCATATTCGTAAATGTTTTCCTACTAATTATTGATTCATAGTAGCATCAGAAATTCAATCAAATGATTTACTATTTACTTTTAAGTACTTATGCAAAACGAAGAAAGAGTTATTAAAAACATTTATCTAGATGCCAACTGAATATATACTTAAGCGAAATAAATAATTTGCTGTAAAAGGTTGTAAAATGAATAACTGCTGTAATCTTTTAAAGTTCAGTCAATATTTTCATCCTACGTTATCCGTTTTCGATCATCTGATAACACCCGCAAGTTTCCCCTTCGTTTTCGGCCTGCTGGTAACGGCGGCAAATGGACCGAACGCGACTACTAACGTTCTAAAAAATGTCGCGACTACTCTCGGGTTAAACCTGAATTATGTTTTTTAGAAGTGCGTCATTTTCACAGCCCAGCTGCTTTGAAATTCTTCACAGGTGAAAATGCTTCCCTTTTGAAAATAATTTAATCGAAATCACACACTGATAAAACGCAATGTTTTACAAAAATTTAGTGTGTCTTTATAAAAGAGGGGAACATGCAAATAATAGCGATTTATATTACATAAATTGATGATTCTCGCCTGATGGATTTGCTTCACCGAGTTAGATAAGCAAACAAATAATTCGTGTTTTAAAATAATGTCATGTTCCTGACATTTTTGTCCAAAATTTTCTCGAATAATTAAATTTTAATGCTATTCTTTAGGACACTCTACTATAATTATATCAAAACAACATAATGTGCTTAATTTATTTTATCCTAATTTTATATAATCTATAGATTTAAAACACAAGTGTGTTTTTTAGTCATCTGCCCTGATCTTTCTGCTGAACCAATTTTACTAATATATATATATATATTAACTGAAAGCTCTTCATTTGTAGATGTAATTGCACTATGTTTTCTTTTTAAACAGCACAAGTTTTATATTTTAATTTTAAAAGCTTTTTATGAAATTTCTTCAAAATGGTGAAAATTAGATAGCTTCCATTATTTCAGACATGAGAGAAATAATGAATTATTTTTATCTTTATTCATGCTATTTTCTGATAAAAATTCAAAATTGTTGATAAAAATTGTTGTATAGGGTTTAGTGTCGCAAAATCTCATTAGGAGCAGAATATTATATTAGGGGCATAATAACGGAAAATGACATACTGCTTTTGAAAACACGCATTTTTCTTCATAAATTTTCAATATTGTTTTTCCTTCTGCATGTGTACTGATACTAAGTTTCAGACACTAGGAAAAATGCTTATTTAAGTGAAAATGAAGTTATATTTATTAAAAAAACGATCAATTTCTTAGATAAAACTAAACATTTTAACACAAATGCGTCTAAAAAACATAAATTACGGAAATTATTACTCTCCGGAATTGAGATTAGAATCTCAAGTAAAGGGTGCGTCTGTTCACATAAAAGATGTTGCTGACAATCGTTACTTCAAGTTTTGAGTTAAAATGATTTTTAAATGATCAAACAATATATATATATATATATTAAATGATGAATATGGATATGAGAAGTGCGTAAGGAAATTTTATGAAGGTGAAAATTGCTGTTTTTCATTCCGGAATACCAAGCATAACATCCTCAGTTGATAACCACATCCTATTAACTGATCTTTATTATTTTACTGATTAAGTATCTATATTTTAAAGAACAAACGTATCTGTGCGTAACGCTGCCGTCATTTTGCGAATGGCAACCCTTCATGATCAAATTTCGGTCTTGAAACTTTTGCTACTGCAATTTTTTAATCTTCTGACCATCGCACATTTTCCATTTTCGTCGCATAAGGAAAAAATTAATTTACTTTCAAATGCAATTTGTTTAAAAACTGTATCTTAATTGACTGATGTATTATATTTTCGAAAAAAAATTTTTAAGCATGTTTTTTTTAATCTTATCTTATCAGGTGCCGGTTTCAATACATAATAATAATAAACATTTTGCACATAAAGCAACAAACATTTTTCAGCATCTGTTTCTGACTATTTTTGCATAACGAAATAATACTTCCTTTATAAACAAATAAAAGAATAATATTAAAAAAACCACCAGTCTAACATATTTGTGAAAGAAAAATTAAGGAAATTAATACTTTTTTTATAAACAAATAAAAGATTAATATTGTAAGAATCAAATCTAACATATTTGTAATCGTACAATTTAACTTTTTAGTTCACAAAATAGGATTTTCTTTTTCAAATGTAATTTGTTTGCAAATTTCGACGCAGTTTACTGATTATCTATGGTTTTAAAAACAATTTTAAAGCATGAAATATTTTTTAATTTATATATTTCACGCGGAGCTCGATTACGAAAAATTAATCCTTTTGCCCTTAAAACAGAATAAAGAGTTCATCATTTTCTTACGGCTTCTATCCATTAAGAAAAAACTTCCCTATGAATAAATAAATAAAATAATATAAATAAAGCACAAATTTAACAGACATGTATAAGCTCTGAAATTATCAGAATATAAAAGGACACTATAAGTAGCAAAATCTTAGTCAAATAACTCTTAGCATGCGGCTAATAAGAAAATATCGGTTTTGATAAATTAAAAAAAAAATTGATTGTATAATTCGTATTTTCCATATGAAAAATGCTTTTTTAATGTAAGTGGGCAATCTTGCATATAAAAAAATTATTAGTTTTCAATTAAAAAAAATGTTTTCACCTATATTCTTTAACCCGGGAAGCTCGGGTACGATCCCCTAGTACTAGTAACGAATAAAACTTTATTAAATAAATACGTTTTTTTGACAAATATGCTAAGTCTTTTATTTGAAATATAACCGAAATAAACAACTCAAATTCATTTCATATTGAATAATTTAAAACGTAAAAAAAGCCATAATTCACATACTAGTATAAACATTTCAGAGTTTTGGGGAATAAATATTGTTATATTATAAGGTGCATTTTAACGGCTAATCATTCAACCATTAAGAATTTCGATTTCATAATTTATCTGCTTCCAGTACCAACAAAAACTTAATCCTTTGACGGGCAAACAAAAGGTTCTCTGCAATATTGAATTATTGCCGGAATAATAAAAAATTATTACCTTAAAATAAGAACAAGCAGTTTTTCAATATCCCCCCCCCCACACACACACACACTCAAAGAAAAAATATAAAATTTAGTTAAAAGTTTCTGGTGCGAATCGTGTTCAAATTAGATGAAATATAATATATCCCACTACCCCTCAAGGGATTAAACACATGACATTATAGAATAGCCTCAAAGAGATATTTGATCATATTTTTAACTCATCATAAAATATTTGAGAAAAGCTGTTTAGAATTATTATACACACGAAACAATTATTCACTAAGACTACTGGTAGAAATCATTAAATTATAATCAATAATAATGTCATATATTGTGTTATATACTTTGTGCGAAAGTAGAAAAGTGTTTATAAATTTGGTTTGTCTGTCTGTCCGTCCGTTCCCTAAATCTCGTAAATACAGTTCGATTTCCGTGATATTATAGATTTTTGGTGGGTATCACTATGGCATGCTCAGTATTGAAAATAAAGTGTATAGCATTTACAGTGAATTTAGAGAGGCACTGAAAAGAATACCGTAGCATTATGGTCAATGGGGAAAATTCGTTTGCAGTATATATAAATGATATCTCTCAGTTATAAACATACTAAAATTTATAAATATCACTGATCTGTTCTAAATTACGCTTGCTGAAAAATATGGTGTGCATAAAATTTATCGTTCATATGCAGGTACATACAAAATAATTTAAATACAGGAGAAAATGAACTATTGAAAGCTATGAACAACAATTGCTGGAAGCGCGTTTTCAATTGTAGTGCGCGATTATAACTTGGGATATTTTTAAATATTACTTCCTCTATATTAATTCTATCGATTATATACAGTGCTATATAAAAGTTTTCAAGTACATTTTCCTTTATTCACGGAAATATTCAACTCTGCTATTCGTTTAATAGAGCTAAGCTTTGGCATACAATGAAGTATACATACAAATTTGTAGATCATACAAAGGAATGTAAAAATAAGTAAGAAAAATCATGCGTACAGCATAGATTATGAAACACTTTCCAACACTCCCTGAAAGCTTTAACGAAATTTGGGGAAATAAAGTAAATAAGATAACTAAGTAAACATTTAAAAATCTGATTTCAGTAGTTACCGCCCATAGCCAAATATGTATTCCAATTCATTTGAACAGCCCTGTATTCGACCTGTATGTCGATATATATATATATACTATATAATGGGAAAATTTAATTTAGCAAGAAAATGCATAACAGTTTGAAATTCATCTTTCAGCAATTTATACTAATAGATGGAATCATACTTGAATACTTTTGAACAGCCCGGTATTTTACCTAGTACTTTTATTACATCCCACTATTTAGCTAAAATTTAATTCAAACTAAATCACTCTTAAAACTACTGAAATAACATCTCCAGAAATATTCACCCATAGACGGCAATGTATCCAGCTCTTTGCGTGGCCCTGTATATCATTTTATCTATATTCTACAAATATTTCTTAGTACCCTAAATTCAGTTCAACGAAAAATGCTTAACTCTTTAAAAACCCACCTTTAAGCAATTTATACTCATACTCAGTAACCTTTACGAAGTCAGTTCTGTAGCTCTGTATATGAACTATAGCATTTATACGCACTTTATAGTATGCATAAATATATTGAAAAGTAGATAATTGGGATCACAGATCGCACAGAGGGTTTCGTTTAATATTCCTTTAAAAAAACTTTATCCTTTTGAACAATCTATTAGTTACACATTTCGCAACCAGAGGCGCACTCTATTCCAAACAAACCTCTATCCGAAATAAACTCCGTTTTATATACTATCCGTAGATATATTAGTCGAGGGTATTGGGCAGATAGCAATCAAGATAAGTAGGCGCACCTGGAGGTAAAAAGTTGAACTAAAACATGTAAGGCTATGGTGAATAATATGAAAAAATGGTCAAAGGGTGTCGGCAAAGTTGGAAAAGTTCTCCCCGGGTGAAAAGGGCAGAGGTTAGAAAAATTGCTTAAAGTACACAAGTTAGAGCCCGGAGCAGTAAATAATATAAGACTTTTTGAAAATTTTATGATTTGCCGTGTGGTCTGAAGTATTCAGCTATACGTATGCAAAAATTCATGTCTCCAACTTAATTAGGGGCTCTCTTAGAAATAATTGATTAAAATACATTTGTGGTAGCTCGAAGTGTTAAACGTAAGACTTTTTCAAGATTTTATGATTTGTCGCCTGGCGTCAGGTGTTCTGCTATAAGAAAGGGAAATTTCACGACTCCAACCTAATTAGGGACTCACTTAGAAAGAATTGTTTAATACGATAAGAATATAAGAAAGTTATAAAGAATTGTTTAATTGTTTAATCTCCAATTTAATACGGGGCTCAGTTAGAAAGAATTGCTTAAAATACACATTTGCGAGCCCAAAGGGTTAAATGTACGATTTTTTTCAAAATTTTATGATTTGTCGTATGATATGAGGTGTTCAGCAATAAGTATGTAAAATTTCACGCCTGCAACCTAATTAGGGACTCACTTAGAAAGAATTGTTTAAAATACACATGTTGAAGCTCAAACAGTTAAATATACGACTTTTTCAAACTTTTATGGTTTGTCGTTTGATGTGAGGTGTTCAACTACATGTATGCAAAATTTCACACCTCCAAACTAATTAGGGTTCACTTAGAAAGAATTGTTTAAAATACACACTTGGGAGCCCAAAGAGTTAAATATACGACTTTTTCAAACTTTTATGGTTTGTCGTTTGATTTAGGTGTTCAGATATAAGTATGCCAAATTTTACGCCTCCAACCTAATTAGGGACTCACTTAGAAAGAAATGTTTAAAATACACATGTGGGAGCCCAAAGGGTTAAATGTACGATTTATTTCAAAATATTATGATTTGTCTTTTGATGTGAGGTGTTCAACTATAAGAATGCCAAATTTCACGCATCCAACCTAATTAGGGCTCACTTAGAAAGAATTGATTAAAATACGCATGTGGGAGCCCAAAGGTTTAAATGTACGACTTTTTCAAACTTTTATGGTTTGTCGTTTGATGTAAGATGTTCAACTACAAGTATACAAAATGTCACACCTCCAAACTAATTACGGCTCACTTAGAAAGAATTGTTTAAAATACACACATGGGAGCCCAAAGAGTTAAATATACGACTTTTTCAAACTCTTATGGTTTGTCGTTTGACGTGAGGTTTTCAGTTACAAGTGCGCAAAATTTCACACCTCCAAACTAATTAGAGCTCAATTACAAAGAATTGTTTAAAATACGCATGTGGGAGCCCAAGGGATTAAACGTACGACTTTTTCAAAATTTTATGATTTGTTGTTTGATGTGTGGTGTTGAGCTATAAATATATACAATTTCAAACCTCCAACCTAATTAGGGACTCACTTAGAAAGAATTGTTTAAAATACACATGTGGGAGCCCAAAGGGTTAAATGTACGATTTATTTCAAAATTTTATGATTTGTCGTTTGATGTGAGGTGTCCAGCTATAAGTCTGCCAAATTTCACGCCACCAACCTAATTAGGGCTCACTTAGAAAGAATTGTTTAAAATATACATGTGGGAGCCCAAAGGGTTAAATGTACGATTTGTTTGAAAATTGTATGATTTGTTGTTTGATGTGAGGTGTTCAGCTATAAGTATGCCTAATTTCACGCCTACAACCTAATTAGGGGCTCACATAGAAAGAATTGTTTAAAATACACATGTGGGAGCCCAAAGGGTTAAATGTACGGCTTTTTCAAAATGTGTGTGCCGTTCAGCTATAAGTATACAAAATTTCAACTCTCCAACATGTATAGTTTCTGAGGACGGGCTCTGTGACAGACGGATAGACTGACAGACAGACAGACAGAGGAGCGAGACGAATAGAGTTTCGTCAGATAAACGAAACCCTAAAATAGCGCATATCATAATTAAAAATGCATTTTGAGAAATCATTACTAATATACAGTAATTCGGATACAATATTGTATATGAAATCTTTTCAAATACACCGTTAACAAGTTCCCCTATACCATTATGAACGGAATTCTTTTGTGTGGCCTTGTAAATGAACAATAATTATCCTTTGCACCGCATATTCAACAGAATGCATATTTCAGTGTGCTTCATAAATGAATATCCATTTTACTATGTTTGAAAGAGCGTAACACAATTAAAAATCATTTGAAACGATTTTTTCCCATTGGCCGTAATGTAACGGAAAAATTTTGACTGTCCTTGTAAATGAACTATACATGTTACAAACTTAATTTGAAATATGGAACGTGCTATGGTAGAGGTCACTAACATCCAAAAATTTCAGAACTATCCGAGCATATTTATAAGAGTTAGATAGTGGACAGACGGCCAGACGGCCAGACAAACCGAAGTCATAAACACTTTTCAACTTTGTTGGAAAGTGTTAAAAAGGATATTTTCTCAACTATCTATATTATAAAGGACAAACATATCTGTGCATTACGCATACGTCATTTTGCAAATGGCAACACTTTGAAATTTGAAGTAAAATTTTGGTTTTGCAATTTTCTCTACTGGAAATTTTTAAACTTCTAAACATCGCACATTTTAAATTGTTACACCGTCGTATAATGAAAAAAATGCTCTTTTAAATGCAATTTGTTTGAAAGCTGTATCTCAATTTATTTTTTGAGATATAAATTTTATTCTAGTTTTTAATACCATTTTTCTAATCGTGGCATCAAAAGTACCCCATTTCTATTGAAAGTAAACGGAAAATAGTCGAAAATACGAAATACTGTATATTTTTGTTGCCATTTTCTCATAAAACCTGAAAAAAAAATTGAAATTAAAGTATGGGTTCTGTCAAGAATATTGTCTTTTATTCCGTGATAATGACGACATATACAAACTTTTCTATAAATGAAGTTTAAGAATGGATTGTAAAAGTGGATTGCTTTAGCGTATGCAAATGACGTCATTTTATAAAATAGCGTGTATTTTAATTCTTAAACCTGAATTATGTTTTGTAGAAGTGCGTCATTTTCACAGCCCAGCTGCTTTGAAATTCTTCAGAGGTGAAAATGCTTCACTTTTGAAAATTATGTAATCGAAATTACACATTGATAAAACGCAATGTTTTACAAAATTTTAGAGTGTCTTTATAAAAGGGAGGTGAAATGCAAATAACAGCGATTAATATTAGAGAAATTGATGATGGTCACCTGGATGGATTTGCTTCGCCGAGTTAGACAAGCAAACAAATAATTCGTTTAAAATAATATCATGTTCCTGAATTTTTTGTCCAAAATTATCTCGAACAATAAAATTTTTGCTATTCTTTAGGACATTTTACTATAATTTTATCAAAATGACATAATTTGCTTAATTTAATTTTTCCTAATTTTAAATAACCTGTATATTTAAAACACAAGTGTGTTTTTTAGTCATCTGTCCTGATCTTTCTGCTTAACCAATTTTACTAATATATATATATTTTTAAACTGAAAGCTCTTCATTTGTAGATGTGATCGCACTATCTATTTTTATTTAATTATCCCCAATTTCATAATTTTTTTTTTAAAAAGCATATTATGAAATTTCTTCAAAATGTTGAAAGTTAAATAGCTTTCATTTTTGCGGACAAGAGAGAAATAATGAGGTATTTTTATCTTTATTCATGCCATTTACCGATAAAAATCCAAAATTGTTGACAAAAATTGTTATATAGTGTTTAGTGGCGCAAAATTTCATAGGAGCATAATATCATATTAGGGGCATAATAACGGAAAATGACATACTGCCTTTGAAAACACGCATTTTTCCTCATAAATTTTCTATATTGTATTTCCTTCTGCGTATGTACTGAAACTAAGTTTCAGACACTAAGCGAAATGCTTATTTATGTGAAAATGAAGTCATATTTAAAAGGAAATGATCATTTTCTTAGATAAAACTAAACATTTTAACACAAATGCGTCTAAAAAACGTAAATTACGGAAATTTTTACTCTCCGGAATTGAGATTAGAATCTCAAGTAAAGAGTGCGTCTGTTCACATAAAAGATGTTGCTGACAATCGTGACTTTAAGTTTTGAAATAAAATGATTTTAAAACGATCGAACAATATACATTTTTTTTTAGAATGATGAATATGGATATGAGAAGTGCATATGCAAATTTTGAGAAGGTGAAAATTGCTGTTTTTCATTCCGGAATACTAGGCATAAGAGCCTCAATTGATAATCACATCCTAATAACTGATATTTATTATATTTTACTGATTAAGTATCTATCTATATTATAAAGAACAAAGTATCTGTGTGGAACGCTGACGTCATTTTGTGAAAGGCAACACTTCACGATCAAATTTCGATCTTGAAATTTTCGCTAGTGCAATTTTTTAATCTTCTGACCATCGTACGTTTTAATTTTTTGTCGCATAAAAAAAAAAAAAAAACTTTCAAATGCAATTTGTTTTAAAACTGTATCTCGATTGAATGATTTATTATGTTTTCTAAAATAATTTTTAAGCGTGGTTTTTTTTAAGTTTATCTTATCACGGGCCGGTTTCAATGCCTAATAATAATAAACATTTTGCACATAAAGCAACAAATATTTTTCAGTATTTGTTTCTGATTATTTTTGCATAACGAAATTAATACTTCCTTTATAAACAAATAAAAGAATAATATTAAAAAACCACCAATCTAATATATTTCTGAAAGACAAATTAACGAAATTAACACTTCTTTTATAAACAAATAAAAGAATAATATTGAAAAAAAACACAAATCTAACATATTTGTAATCGTACAATTTAAATTTTTATATCACCAAATAGGATTTTTTTTTTTCAAATGGAATTTGTTTGCAAAGTTCATCTCAGTTTACTGATTGCCTATGGTTTCAGAAACAATTTCTAAGCATGAAATATTTTAAATTTATCTATATCGCGCGGAGCTTAATTACGAATGATTAATCCGCTTGCCTTTAAAACAAAATAAAGTGTTTATCATTTTCTTATGGCTAATATCCATTAAAAAAATTTCCCTATGAATAAATAAATAAAATAATATAAATAAAACACAAATTTAACAGACATGTGCAAGCTCTGAAATTATCAGTAATGTAAAAGGATGCAAAAGAAAAAAAAAAAAAGTAGCACAATCTTGGTCAAATAACTCTTAGCATACAGCTAATAAGAAAATATCGCTTTTGCTAAATTTCGAAAATTTATTTGATTGTATTATTCTAATTTTTATGTGAAAAATGCTTTTTTAATGCAAGTGTGCAATCTAAAAAAATGTTTGCATATAAAAAAAAAATATTAGTTTTCATTAAAAAAAAAAAAAAAAAAATGTTTTCACCTATATTCTTTAACCGGGAAGCCCGGGTACGATCCCCTAGTTGGTTATAATGGGAGAAATTGGATTTTCAAATGCGTTAGGAAATTTTCGAATTGTTTATTTTACATCATATTTCACCTTAATAAACTGTGAAGGTTTGTTACAGTATTCTGAATATGCTGGAAAGTGTTCCATAATCTATGCTACTCGCAAGACTTATCGTTTTTTATTTAGTGTAAAGTTTTTAAAAGAAATTTGCAGATACAGCCTAGAAAATTTAAATATTGCTGAGATCCAAAATTGAGAAACACAACATTTTAACGTTAAGGTACATTAGAAAGAAATTAACAGAAATTGTACCGTACAAAACATTCCAATCTTTATTCTGAAAATAAATACTGCGTATTAAATACCTATATAGTTAAGTGAAAAGAAATGCACATATCTTTCTTTTTTTACATTCGACAATGTTTTTTTTATTATTTTATTATTATTATTATTATTATTATTATTATTATTATTGGTATAACTGTTAAACATTTGTATTACCTTTTAAATTCGAAGCAGTGCTATTATTTTACATCGATAAAAATGAAGAATTAATTACCTATCATTTTTAAATTCATGAATTGGACACCATGTTTTGTATGCTAAAAAAAATCCGAATTACCCAAATGCAAAAGATAAAATTGGAAATAACATTTATCTATACTAATATTATAAAGAAGTAAAAAATATTTGTTTGTTAGAGGTAATCTCTAGAGCTACCGAACCGATTTCAAAAATAATGGTATCAAAATGATGATGTTAATCGAACTTAGAATATAGGCTATATTTTATGTCGGTGCCACTACCCGAAAGGGTGTGCAGGAGCACAAAAAGTTTTAAAAATGCGATTTTTGCGTTACTGAAGGGCCTAGAAATATGAAATTTGGAATATTAGTTACTTATAAGATATAAAGTATGTCTAAGAACAGTTCTTAAACAATTCAAAATTTAAAAGAGGTGAAAATGCACAAAAAGTGTTCTAGAAAACGTTCTAAAAATGGTAGTCTACATAATCTCAGGAAATACCAAACCGATTTAAAAAATATTGGTGTCAATATGATTGTGATAACGTTTGCTCCAAGATAGGCTATATTTTTTGTCGGTGCCACTACCCCAAAAGGGGGTGTAGGAGCAAAAAACGTTCTAAAAATGCGATTTATGTGTTACTGAAGGGCCTAGAAATAAGAAATTTGAAATATTAGCTACTTATTAGATATAAAGGATTTATAAGAACATTTCTTAAACAATTCGAAATTTACAAAGGGTAAAAATTCACGAAAAGCGTTCTAAAAAACGTTCTAAATGGTGGTTTCTACACAATCTCAGGAAATACCAAACCGATTTAAAAAATAATGGTGTCAAAATGACGATGACAACCCTTTCTCCATCATAGGCTATGTATTATGTCGTTGTCACTACCGAAAGGGGGGTGCAGGAGCAAAAAACTTTCTAAAAATGCGATTTTTGCGTTACTGAAGGGCCTATAAATATAAAATTTGAAATATTAGCTACTTATTAGATATAAAGGATTTCTAAACACAGTTCTTAAAAAATTCAAAATTTAAAAAGTAGATAATGCGCGAAACGCGTTCTAAAAAACGTTCTACATGGTGGTTTCCACACAATCTCAGGAAATACCAAACCGATTAAAGAAATAATGGCGTCAAAATGATGGTGACAACGCTTGCTCTAACATAAGATATGTTTTATTACCCCAAATGGGGTGTAGGAGAAAAACGTTCTAAATTGCGGTTTTTGCATTACGGAAGGGCCTAAAATCGTGAAATAGTGAATGGTAGTTTGTTATAAGATATCAATGATATCTAAGGACATTTCCTAAAAAAATCAAAATTTAAAAGGTGGACAAAATGTGCAAAAAGCGTTGTAAAAAACGTTCTAAATTGCGATTTCTATGCAATCTCTGGAAGTACAGAACCGATTTCAAATATAATGGTGTAAAAATGATGGTGACAAATCTTTCTCCAAGACAGGCTATATTTTATATCTGCTTCCAGTACCCCAGAGGAGATGCAGGAGCAAAATGCGCGAAAAGCGTTCTAAAAACGTTCTAAATGCCGATTTATCAGCAAAATCTCAGGAAGAATCAGTCTCATTTCAAAAGTAATGGTATGAAATTGATGCTGACAGACTCTGCTCTAACATAGACGCTATTTTATGTCGGTATCACTATCACCTATACGTTGCAGGAGCAAAAAAGCGTTCTAAATTTCTATTTTTGTGATCGTACGGGCTAGCAACTTAAAATTAGGCAAGGTACATATTTATTAGATATAAATGATCTTTAAGAATATTTTCGAAAAAAATTGGAAATTTAAAAAGGGGGTGAAAATGAGCAAAAAGCGTTCTAAAAACGTTCTAAATTGCGATTTCTACTCAATCTCAGGAAATACCAAAGCTATTTCAAAAGTAATGGTTGCAAATCAATGGTGACAGTCCCTGCTATAACATAGGTTATATTTTATGTTGCTGTCACTACGATCTGAGGGTTTCAAAAGCAAAACATTTTCTAATTTGCGTTTTGTGCACAACTGAGTGGTCTAACACTTTGAAGTAGGGCATGGTATTTACTTACAAGATGCAACTGCTTTTAAAGAACAGTCGAAAGAAAATTCTAAATTAAAAAAGATGAAGTGAGCGAAAAGCGTTATAAATTACAATTTTTATGCAATCTTATCAAACACCAAATCGATTAAAAACATAATGATGACAAATTGTTGGTGATGGAACCTGCTCAAACATAAGCTATATTTTATGTCTGTGCCACTACTACCAGAGTTTTGCAGGAGCTAAACAATTTCTAAATTGCAATTTCTGTGATACTGAAAAGGCTAGAAACTTAAATGTGGCATGGTAGTTACTTATAAAATATAAGTACCCTCGAAGGACTGTCGAAAATAAATTCGAATTAAAAAGGGGTGAAGCGAAGGGGAGGTGCGAAAAGCATTCTAAAAAAGACCTAAATTACAATTTCTATGCAATTTCAGGGAATATAAACCGATTATAAAAGTAATAGTTGCGAATCAATGGTAACAGTCTCTGATGCTACACAGGCTATATTTTATGCCGATGATTCTACCACCTGGGGTTCACGGGAACAACAGACGTTCTAAAAAAGGCCTTTAAAGCTTTCTAAATTATGTTTCTGTGAATAATAGGAAATAACAAACCGATTTCAAAATTAATGTTGGCAAATTAATGGTGACAATTCCTATTACAACATAGCCCTTTATGTTGAGAGAGGTGGTAGGATTTGAAATTTGACATGATAGTTCATTTTAAGATGCAAGAAGATGGTTTCAACTCCAAATGAATACTGAAATAAGCGTATTAATTTAGCATAAAAGTTTCAAAATATTTTTTTAAATTATTATTTATTTAGTTTTATTTCGTTTTATTAATTTAAGTCTCATTTCTGCCTAATGCAGTGTAATAATGATGTTTAATCAAACTGTGTTTTAAATAGTAATTTTTGAATTATTCCTAAAAGCAATAAGTCCCTTTTAATAAAATAAAATGTTACCTTTTAATAAAAGAAAAATTTAGTTAGTACCTTTTAATAAAAATTACACGTATAAATATCACTTGGCATACTTCAAATATTACGCCAGCAAAGCCGCGGGGTTTGCTAGTTTCTTATATTTAACAAAATTTTGAAACTTATCAGTTTAGCATACGGGTTTTATAAAGTTAATGATTATGAAATTTTAAGACGACTTTGTCATATTCATGCAAATGCTGGATTATCTTATTTCTTGTCGTAAGGCCTTTGTTTAATTTTTTAAAGATAAATGTAATTACTGATTTTTGATTTTTTTATTTTTTTTTGCTTCAGAAGTGTTGAGATTACTTTTCTCGAAAAACAGTTTATTCTAAATCAATAATTGAACATGTAAGAACATGTTAAACTTGAATTATTATTAACAATAAATTTTATCATATTATTATATCCCCATATTCTATTATATTTGATTAATATAAGACAATTAAAGATTCAGTTTAGAGTATATATTTTTAAATGATATACATATACATTACCGTTTATATATGTATATATTACAGTTTACATATTAAACATTTATTTCCGTGTTATACTTTACATGTTTACACTTTAAGGCCATTCGAAATAGGATTTTACTAATTCACAATTCCCGTAAAGATTAAGGGGTTTGAAGTTTGTCTAACTTTTCCTGGTGAGCTTTAGACGTGGCAACATAAATACCTCAAAAATTTTCATTTTTTGCTTTTAGTATTTCTCAATTAACTCAAAAACTATTCCCTCTGCAGAGAAATCCTTATTCATATATTGAACAACACAAAATTGTGCGTCGATTGAATACCACAGACTAAACAGGCCAATTATAGTAAGCGAGACATAATAAGTCAAAAAAGTGACTTTTTCAAAAAAAAAAGATAAAATTGGTGTGTTGGTGTACCAATTATCGGTTAAATGAATAGTTTCGCTTTCAAAACAATAGAACTGCATAAATTGTAGAATGCTACTATATAATGAATCATTTTGCTTACAAAACAATAGATTTGCATAAATTGTCAAATGGTTCTGTTTAATTAACAACTTCAAAATTTAATTAGATCAATATGGGAATTCCCCAACATTTTCAACAGATGATTGTACTTGAAATGCAACCGATGTCCCCAAATTAATTTTAATTCCGTCTTCTCTAAGCAAATTATTTTGGATGTTCATAAATAATGATGTTTTGAAAATTCAATGAATTGAGAAATATAAGCTGTAGGTAATTGAAAAATGAAAGAATTGTATGCGTACTTAAAATTATGTATTTTTTAAAATGTTACAGAACAAAATAATAATAACAGAAAATCAAGAAAAATAATTTGTTCAAAAAAATTAGTATAAAAGCAATGGTAAAAAATTAAATTACTTGAGGGAAATTCAGGGAAATCGAGTTAGCTTAGAGCGGTTTATTTTTATTTATTTTTTACTGGATCTTGAGCTGTCAGTTCTTCATCTTCCTCTACGTGAAAGGCCTCCTCGTACATATACACTTTTTCTTCGATTTCGGTTTTTGGGTTTTCTTCATACAACAGCTTAAACCATCTTTCCATCCCTTTGCCCATTTGCATGACAGAGTGTTTAGAAGCTCATGTGCTTCAGCTACATCATACGTGGTGATTGGAAAAATACTTGAATGACTTCCAGCCCCAATCAGTGAGATTCATACCCCTTTCATTCCGAATGTTGATATGATGTAAGTCTGAATGGAGGATTTTTTGTTGCATCTTCAGTTGCCGGCAGAGAAGCTAGGTTAAATTGGGTTATCATAAGGTAAATTGCAAATATGTTGTATCGCAATTTATGCAGTGGTGTGGCTTCTTCGAACCCACACTGTAAAAAAAAAAAAAAAAATTGTAAAGTTACTAAAGTTTTTCTTGGAAACTGGGATTCCAGGAACTTTTTATGTAACGGCAACAACAAAAATTCCTGTAACAGACGCTGTTACAGGAATTTTTCTTGTTGCCGTTACATAAAAAGTTCCTGGAATCCCAGTTTCCTAGAAAAACGTTAGTAACTTCACAGATTTTTTTTACAGTGCGGGATTGTATAAGGAGGCAATAAATTTCTATTACGCAGCACTTACTTCCTGAGACGTGGTATATTGTTTATTAAAGACAGTTTGAATATCCTGTAGATGAACATGCTTTTCCAAAACCATGACAAATTACAGTTTGCCTTGTCCGAAGAAGGTCTGAGTAGAATCGCATCCATTAAAAGCATGAAGGAGTAGGATGTTATTCTTCACAATCGACAAGTAGTTGAAACTTAATGTTGAATACGAAACATTCCTTGACTGTCCTTTCCCAGGTTTAAAGATGTATATCGTGGATGAGTTGGGAGCAAAGGGAGTCAAAAGCACAAGCAGATTAATATCTTTTAAACTATGATGACACTTTCTGACTGCTGATCAAGTTTGATGACTTCCATAACATTGTTAGTATATCTAACATCGGCAGCTTGCTTCACAATAAATTTGTCTTGCTCTAGTTTTTCAATGAGCATTTATACTAAAAATCCGTTTATTCCTTTCATTTGCAAGGAAGCGCTCTTTTTTTGCAAAGTAAGCGACATTGTTTCGTTAAAGTCAACACTTGCTGCGATATATATATATTTGTTTTCGACGGAAACGCTCAGTGGGCTTGGTGACATGTTCTTATGATTATTCTGGGTAACCGTTAAATAAAATGTTTTAATTTTTACCATAGTTATTTTTCAAATATTCAATGTACTTGGAAATAATTGTTGAAAGCTGTTCTCTTGGCTCCGAACTCACTCGATAAAACAGAAAACCACCATCAATCTCTTGGACGGTTTATACGGTTACCTATTTTCGCGTTTTCCCATGCCAACGTTATCAATCAGTGAAGTGGAATATGGAGTCAATTTAAATTCAAACATTTTTTTAAGTCCTGCCTCTGATTTCTTGTGAAACGAAATTCGACAAAAAATCGTCTTTGGATCGACGGGACCTCATGATGGAGATTTACAGTACACGTGAAACTTTTCACAGGAGTAATAGATTGTATCTCTTGAATTTCACATGGCCAGCAACACCACCAATTATATTTTAATACTTGCAACTCCAATCTCTTTGGCCAGATGACAATTTATTTTATCGTCACCAATTACATCTGTACTCAGACACATCACGTTTTTACATGAGAGGAATAGGTTTTGGAAAGGAACCTTGAAGCAAATTTATCCGCATCGATGTTGTCCAATATGACTCTAGATAATCTCAAATCATAACATGCTGGACTATTGATACCCCACAGGACTTCCGAACTTTTGTTGAAATAGCCATTATTATGGACATTGTAACAATCGATTTAGCAAGTATGCTGTCAGTCAGTCCTCTTCCACAGCTGATACCTGCAGTAACCTTCAACGATTTCATGAGGGTCTGCTCAGTAGTCATGTCTGACCATATCCCAGATGAAAATTTGTCTGATCGTCTTATTAGAAAATAACCTTTATTTACATAAAGATCATATTGTTCCAAGTTCAGGCATGACTCTAGTTCCACCACGTCAAGTAAATATTAGTGGCAGGACTTCACATAGAGGAAATGTCCCCTTGAGTAGAAGTATTGAAGCATTTCCTATGATAAACTAAAGATTTAACGACCAATTAGAATTCGTTCAGATGAAATATAAGTTTTCACTATAATCACAATGTGGTATTGTATGAACTTTAGGTTCTGTTGTCGCTCTCTTGTTTTCCAACTCACCAAATTTGTTATTGAATTTGATGAGGAGACTTGCCATTTCGGGAAAAACTGTACTCTGCGATTTAAACTGTCTGCTAAAATTCACAAGGATCAGCAATACCGCTGATTCTTCTTCCTCTTTGATTTCATTCACACTCAGAACCATTTTGATCAAAGCAAGGTGAACCTAAATGTGAGCTCTCAATGCTATTGAGTAAGTGTGGCTTGTCATCATCTTGATAATAGACGCGCCAGAAAATATCCCTCATCGAACAGTTTTTGTAACCCACTGCCGTCCACTCTAAATCCGATTGTACCCCTGAAATACTTAAAGACGTAAAAACTTCGCAATCTACCCAGGTAAAAAAATCAGACACAAACCTTTAAAATTTTTGAGATGTTGCAGCCATTTTGAAGGTTTCAGCGGGTATCTTTAAGGAAAATGAAAACTAAAGGTTCTCTTAAGAGAAGTATACCGCTTTTTAAAAGATTTCATACAGGTTTATTTCTGTAAGTTATCACCTCCAAATTATCTTCAATGACTTAGAAAATTTTCGTGAAATCGCTTGAGATATTTTCAGGGAAAATGAAAACTGTTTCTCATGCAGGTAATATGAAGGTTTTACTTGAAAGTTTTATTATTGCACATTATGGTATCTAAGATTTTGATATGCCTGTGTTTCCTCGTTAATAATTTTAATAAATTTCTAAATTAATATTTTAGATAATACACGGAAATCATTAAGTCCAATCATTAAGTCAATGACAAGAGTAGACGGAAAATGGGGGTTCTGCTTCAGCAGGAGGAGTGAGGAGGGATGATGAGTGACAGGTGGGCGGAGTCGAGTGATTGACAGGTGAGGGGAGATAAGAAAGTGATAGACAGGTGGGCGGAGTCGAGACAGACTGGCGCCCGCGCGTCATGCTATAGTAGAGGGGTTAAAACAAAGAAGCGATAATGAAAAGTGTACTGTAAGAGAGGGGTTAGAACAAAGGATAATGTTAATGAATCAATTAAAGTATAATGAATTAATAAAAGTCTACTGTAAGAGAGGGATTAGAACGAAGGAAAATGTTAATGAGGATGATTAATGAAGGAAAGTCTGTTGTAAGAGGAAGGTAGAACAAAGAAAAGATAATGATGAGGTGATTAGAAAAGATCGCATGCAATTAAAAAATACTTACCACGGAGCGGTGTCGAGACACGTCCTACCTGTATGAAATCCACCGGGCTAATGAACGAAGAAGCGTGCAACAACCGGCTTCATCAAGATAAGGAGCTTGCTTCTGATTGGACGAGAGACGAACCTAGGGGGCAGCACCATCGCTTTCCCCCGAGGGCATGAACACGAGCGCCCTCTCTTGAGAGGATTTTTAACCCACCTGTGATGACATCATCATCCTATTTGAACTGACATAAAGAGGTAATACATTTTTTTTTTCTGAGTTTTAACGAAATCAGTTATAATTATTTTTTAGACATTTGTTAATTTTAAAATCATGTTTTTTTTATTTAGTTATTACAAATAAAGTTTTAAATAAATTAGTTAATATTTTTATAATCATTTATTCATTTCGATACAAGTTTTTTTTTTTTTTTTTTTTTTTTTTTTTTTTTTTTTCGGATAAAGCTTTTTTTAATAAACAAGTTTAATGTTTTTCATTAAGTAATTTTTTTAAGAATACATTTTTTTTAATCTAAAGAGCGTGAATAAGTTTTTGATAATAATGTTTTCTGTTTAATTAACCAAGGGTGGATGTTTATCGAAACACAAGCTGAAAATTAGTTTACCCTTAAACTAAACTCTTTAATTTAGTTATTTCAGTGACTGATGAAGTAAAGTATAATTTTCCAGAAAAAGTGGTGTGAATTGAATATATATTTTTTTTTTAACATGTTAGTTGTTTTAGAATTTTTTTTTTTATTTTTGAATTATAAAAAACAATTATTTACTTACTTTTATCAATTAGTATAGTTAAAGATTCGATTTTTTTTTTCTTAAGATCAACAGAATTCATTGATTTCAAGACAAGATCTGCTGAATAAATATAGTTAATATTGTCGTTGACGTACCGCATAGACTATAGAGAGGTTAAGTGAAAACGTTAACATATTCAAGTTTTTATAGAAATGTCTTTAGAATTACTCATAGGTTTCAAACAGATTAACATATAACTATTTTTAGCTTTCACATAATTTAACGATTAACAAAAATAACATGCATAAACATTGGATAATAAAAATTTTCCTAACTAGTTTAACGTTTTAGAAAAAAAGACTTTCACACATTGAAAACACTTATAAAAATTATTTTACAATCTCTCAAAAATATATATATAAATAACGTTTAAAAACTTACCTTTTTAAAATCCTGTATATTAGTTCAAGTCACAAGATATATCACAACAAATATTACATTTCAAAGTTCGATATCACAAACAAAATAAATATATAACTTAGGGCGAACAACACTTTATAAAAATAATCAGAAAAATTACATAACTATTTTCTAGAACCTTTAATATTTCTTTTAAGAAAGCAATATTCTAGTTTACCCTGCAACACACTCCCCTTGAAGTAAATAGATTATATCAGTATATCTTCGGAATTTTTTTTTTTCCTGCCCAGGTGAAAACTTGATCATTATCAGATCTCTCTCTCGGAGAGGATACATTTTACACAGATTTGCTGAAATAGGTTATTATTGCAAAAGCATAAAGAAATGTGCTTATTTCAATTGCGTTTGAAAACAAAGAATAATATTTTGAACAACTGTTTATATTAAAAGAAAATAATTTGAAATGTGTGAGCTACTGAACTCTTTTCAAATGGAATGAACAAGTTCTTTCAATAGTTTGAATCTTATACCAAAAAAGGTTAATGATAATATATTTTATCAAATAGCAATGCAGACAATTAGATAATTGTTTTTTAACTAGTAAAATAAATATTTTAAAAACAGAAATTTTAATCTTTAATTCTTAGTAATATATGTTTTAAAACAAAATTTCTCAACATCTGTAAACAAAATCTTACTTCTTCAAATTGAAAATCCTCATTTAATATCCTGATCTTGAAAACACACTAGCAAACAATTTAGAAGATAGCAGTCCGCAAATGATTTCCGATGTTTTCAGTGTTGTCATATTATTTTGTTTTCAATGACATCATTTTTAGACCCTCTGATTTGCTGAAACTAACATTGCTTTGAACGAATGAGAGTCTTGGAAAATGACGTATAGTTTTCTGTTTACCTTATATGTATGTTTTAAGTAACTTTCTAAGAATTTCGATTGCACGCGCATTATCGAGTCACGAGATCTCCCTTGCGTTTCTTTTGCAAGGCAATCTTTTCATATAGGGACCTTTATCTCACGGTTTCAGACACCCCTCTGATATGCATCTACCCTTAGCTTAATTGGTTGGGGAGAGATGTCGTACAATAAGCAAGCATTTCCTTATCGAAGGAAATATCTGTTATCTACCTCTCTTTCATACAATCTATATTGCAACTCAAGAAATGGGCAGCTGAAAAAATTCATAACTTCTGTTTGCTTAAGGTTAAAAATATAATTTCATGTTCTTTACCTAATTAGAGATTATTAATTTACTTTTTAATTAGGAAAATGAATTTTCACAATTTATTTTATTTTATAACTTAAAAACAGCTCATTTAATTTATTTTTAAACTAGCAATATTTTATTTAAAGAAATATGTTTGGATAAACATTTATAAAAAATAGTTTCAATTTTTAAGCAAAAATAGATATTGTTTACAAGACACTTTGTTACCCGTTTTTAGTTTTACTAAGTTTTTAAATAGAACAACCCTTCGTTTTCTAAAAAACAAAATAGATTTTTTTAGTTATTCTTAATTGCATAAAGGTAACTTTTCAAAAAAAGTTTTTTGAATTAGTATTTAAGGGTTTTTTGCTGAATCTGAAATCGACTTTTAACTAAAGCATTTTAATGATTGACGAAGTAAAGTTTTATTTTCTAGAAAAGTGGTATAAACTTAATATTTAGTATTTGTAATGCGCGAGCTACTGTATTCTTTTCAATTAGAATGAACAAGATCTTACGATAGTTTGAATATTAAACCAAAAAGATTAATAGTAATTTAGTTTAACAAATACCAATGAAGACAACTATATGGAACATAAACTCAGTTTACAAATAAGTTTTAATGTCAGAGCTAATTGGACACTTTGTTTTCCTAATCATAGATGTTAAAAAAACTTTCTTAGGAAAGTTTTTTACTTTGATTCGAACTGAAGATAAAATACTTTACTAATTTAGGATATTTTTTCCATATCTCGTTTTAAAATTATATTTAACTAAAAAAATAATTTATGTTGCATTGTTTTAACAATTTTTCTAATCAAAGAACGTGTATTAGTTTCAACTGATAATAAAGGGTTTATTACCTATTAGCAAAAGAAAAATTAGTAGTCACACTTACATTTAAGTTATTGAAAACATATGATGAACATCCCTGCTGTTGAAAGGATGAAAACTAACATACATACATAGGAATCGACTGATTTATGTTGCACTGGTTGTGATGTATATAATAGATGTGATTATATATTGAAAATGATATATACGATGGTTGTGATGTATCCAAAGTAGATGTCTTTAAACTAAATTATCAAACATGTGAGTGAGGATTGCTACGTGACAAAAATCGCCTTTAACAGTGAATTTTGAGTCAGTTTTAATTTAGAAAAAAGTAAATGGTTAACTTTAATGACATATTTTTAGTTTTGTTGTTAGAAATAATATGTTAAACAAATCACACTGTTTGAAAATATATTTTTTCGAGTTTATTTTCAACAATTGTTTTTTAAATGAAATCACATATAAAACTAAGGAAAGCTAAACTTGTGAAACACAAGTTGAATATCGAGAATGACAGAACATGTTTTGAATTAAGTAATGTAGAATGTGCAAACTTTTGAATTCATTCATTCACAGTAACAGAAAGTGTGAAATTTTAAGTTTAGTTTAATAAAGCAAATACTTAAATTGAAAGATACATTTAAAAAGGATTGTTAAAAGTTTGTTAAAACTTTTTTGTTTTAAGAAATACTAGACAAACATTACACTTAAAAGACAAAATAATTATACATACCTTTTGTTGATTGAAGCAAGCAGACTCATTGAAAATAGCAAGAAGCTGAAAAGTCGACGGTGATTTTACTCAGCAGGATGCCGAAAATAGTAGGGATAGATACCGCAGAGCTTAAAGCCAAATGTCCGGTAAACGGGAGCTACGAAACAGACGACCTTCATCCACCAGATCCAAGACACAACTGATGTGCGCGGGGTCTAACACCTGCAGATGAAGGTCACTGATTAGAGATCAAGGTCACTGATAACAGATCACGTGACCGCTAACAACCAATCAGAAGCGAGCTTTTAGGTATGACGACATCTTGTGGCAATACCTGTAGACAATCTGGCGCCAGTTGATTGACAGGGGGCGTCGTGGAATGTTAGGAATGCAGACAGAGTGGCGCCTACCTTCTGCATCATAGTATTTTAGGAAAAATATATATTACGTTGATGTAAAAGACATTATTTTTTAAACTAACTGTTAATATTTTTTGAAATAACATACTTTTCTCATACAAGCCAAAAAAGAATATTTCAGAACATGTCTCTTACCATGATTAAACATAACTTTAAGCATAGTTAACCATCTCAGAGTATGATTAAACAAATTCGAACATAACTTTGGGCATGTTTAAACAATCCGAACTATATTTGAACATATCCGAACATGTTCATTCATAACTTTGACAGTTTTTAATCTTTCAGAATTTGAAAAAACCTATTTAAAACTATTTTATTTTAAAAACTTTTGTAAAAATTTTAATTTATAATTTCTTTTTAAGGTTTTAACTTTTTTTTGTTAAAACTTTTTTTAACGTTTTTTTTGTTAAAACTTTTTTAACTTTTTAACTTTTTTGTAAAAACTTTTTTAACTTTTTTTTTGTTAAAACTTTTTTTTAACTTTTTTTGTTAAAACTTTTTTTAACTTTTTTTGTTAAAACTTTTTTTAACTTTTTTTAACTTTTTGTTGTTAAACATTTTTTTAAAATTTTGTTAAAACTTTTTTTTTTACTTTTGCTAAAAAAAAAAAAATTACAAACTTTTTTTTTAATTTTGTTAAAACTTTTCTTTTACTTTTGTTAAAATTTTTTTGTTAAAACTTTTTTTACATTTGTTAAAACTTTTTTTTGTAAAACTTTTTTACTTTGTTAAAAAAATTTCTGTTAAACCTTTTTTTTACAAACTTGTTTTAAAATTTTGTTAAAACTTTTTTTTTAATTTGTTAAAAATTTTGTTTTACTTTTGTTAAAAAAAAATTCTGTTAAAACTTTTTTTATATATTTTTTGTAAAACTTTTTTGTTAAATTTTTTTAAATTTTGTTAAACTTTTTTTTATATTTGTTAAAACTTTGTAAAACTTTTTATCATCTTTGTAAACTTTCTATAATTTTTAAAACTAATAAATTTTATACATACATATGTGTATATATATGTATATATATATCAATGCAAAAACCCTTAACGGGTTAAAAGTTTGTGACACAGCACTTTATCTTATGCTCTAAGAATTTTAAATATGGAACTTAAAAATAATGATATCAAATTTTGAGTGACGCTATGCTATTAATTATAATCTCTCTATATATTATTTATTTCATCTTTTTATTTTTTTATAATCGCATGTGCAAAAATTATGTTCAATTTAAAAAAATGTATAAAAGTTTATTCATTGATGCTTTAACATTTACACCTCTCATAAATTCCAAGTATGAGTTTTAAAAGATATGATATCAAAATTTTAGTGACGCTTTGATGTGGCTTTAAACGGTTTTTTTTAAATTAAATTTAAATTATTTTTGTTTTGGCTAAGATATATTCACACATCTAAATAATAGTTTTAATTTTCCAATATGCTTTAAATATGTCACTTTCACTGAATTTATATAATGCATTTAAATGTATTTATTTGAATAAATTGATTTATCCTTTGTCCATTGCTATTAAAAATTTAAAATAAGATTTGCGTAAATAATTTTTTTGCCTCATAGTATCCATTTGAATGCATTTCCCTTAGTTTGGATACAATGACGCAAAAAAAATTATTTACGCAAATCTTATTTTAAATTTTTAATAGCATTGGACAAAGGATAAATCAATTTATTCAAATAAATACATTTAAATGCATTATATAAATTCAGTGAAAGTGACATATTTAAAGCATATTGGAAAATTAAAACTATTATTTAGATGTGTGAATATATCTTAGCCAAAACAAAAATAATTTAAATTTAATTTTAAAACAAATCGTTTAAAGCCACATCAAAGCGTCACTAAAATTTTGATATCATATCTTTTAAAACTCATACTTGGAATTTATGAGAGGTGTAAATGTTAAAGCATCAATGAATAAACTTTTATACATTTTTTTAAATTGAACATAATTTTTGCACATGCGATTATAAAAAAATAAAAAGATGAAATAAATAATATATAGAGAGATTATAATTAATAACATAGCGTCACTCAAAATTTGATATCATTATTTTTAAGTTCCATATTTAAAATTCTTAGAGCATAAGATAAAGTGCTGCGTCACAAACTTTTAACCCGTTAAGGGTTTTTGCATTGACATCATTACTTTTTTGAGGTTATTGAAAAAAATAAATAAACAATAAACACACACAAAAAAATTAAAGACCAATACAAAGAATTCATAGTCAGGATTTCAATTCACCTTCAATCTCTCCACCCTCCCTTACCGCAAAAAAGGATGACCATACTTCAATTTTAAAGAGCATCGTGCACTGAGATTTTTATAAGAACTCTTTGGTAAGATATGGAAGTAATGTACAACATGCATGTTTAGAGGGTATTTCTGTTGGTTTGCTTCAGAGATATAAAAAGCTATGTTAAATTTTACTATATAAAAAAATTACTTTGTTAAGAAAAATAGCAAGAAATATTACTCTTTAAACCTTTATATATATATATAACAATCATCGCTCACTTATAAAAGTAATTCCATACATTTATATTAAATCCAAAACTACAAATTTCTGCTTCTCCCTTTTCTCATTCCTAGTGCAAAAAAATTAAACATTCTTTAATTTTATATAAAATAATCTTTCACCATCCCTATTTAAAATTCTTTATTAATAATAATAATAAATCATATAAAATAATCCCCTGAACTCCGAAGATTCCACTTCTGCTTTTGCACCCACCTCTCCAGCTTACCTAAATAATAAAATTTTTCAAAAATTAGTTTGAAAAAAAAAAAAAATCTGCAACATTTGTTGCTCACTAACATAAATAAATAAATAAGCTCTAACTGCCCTAATGTACAGTCATGGGAAAAAAAAGTAAACACCCCCTACTAACTCCTCAACAAATTACCGTAGAAGAAAGTTACTGGTACCGAACGATTGGAAATAAAGTCTACTTTTAAATGATGTATATAAAATTTGCTTAAGGGGTTATCTACATATTAAAACGAACCATAACTTTGTTTTTTTCAATAGCAGTACACAATTTTTACAGCATAAATGAATTCTACACAATTTAATTAGCCTAAAAACAAATTTTTATGCAATTCGTACTATAAGTTCCCGAGAAATTAATTATTTTAAAAGAAGCTTATTTTAAGGGCTGTATCCAAATTGAAGTTCGGTACTCGATTGTTAACCGAGAGAGCCCCCTTCTTGATCAAGGCACCTTAAGCGTCACTCAAGCAGTCAATGAAGTTTGCTAGATTACAGGACAGCGTAAGACATTTCAAAATATCTAGTCACTTCTATCATAGACGGCCCCTTAAACCATAATTTTGCCGTTTTTTAAGCATAATTTGAAAACTATTTGGAAGAAAAATGTGAAATTTTGGATTTCCATAAAGCAGGACTTAATAAGTCTAAATCCATCAAAAAAATTTTAGGTTACAATTCATAATTTTTTCGAATATTAAATTCATAATTCATATATTAAAATTATAAAAATTGTAAATTCAACGTATTTATGTTTGGGTATGTTAGTATTACTGCTACACAAAAAATTAGCACATTAGGAGCATAATTTCAGGAGATATGAATAAAAATATGAAAATATAATTTAACATTAGAAGCACTAAATTTTGAATGTTTATAATTCAAAAACTTATTATTCAAATTACTTGAAATTTGGTGCCTAGGCATAGTTTGAACCGAAGATTTGAAATATCTCGTTAAAATTGGGTATTGCCATTGAAAAAAATGAAGTTTGGATTTGTTTTAATATGTAGATGGCCCCCTAAGCAAATTTTAAATACATCATTTGAAAATAGACTTTATTTCCAATCGTTCGGTAGCAATAACTTTTGTCTACTATAATAATTTGTTAAGGAGTTAGTAGAGGGTGTTTACTTTTTTTTTTCCACGACTGTACATTTCAGCTCTTCTCCCTCCCCCTACTCCCCAACATTAAAAAAAATTAAATCTTTATTTTTATACAGAAAATTCTTCTATATAAATTATCCTCCTATTCCTCAAAATTACCACTTTCCCACTCCAGCCTAGAGATTTCAATCTTTAAAGCTTTTTAGAAAATCGGATCTGCAAAGTCTGTTGCTTAATAATAAAATATACGTATAATCATGTACACTTTTAATTATTTTTCACACAATCAATTGATGTCATGATAATAGTTGTTCTGAGCGAATATTGTGTTGACTGAGCTGTCGTACAGATAGCTCAATTGGAAGAGTGCTGGTAATTAAAGCCAAGGGTTATTAAAGTTCACTGTAATTCAAGATGTTTAACACCTTCGCGACAAGAGCCCTTTGGTTATTTTTTAACCTTTTACTACAGGTTTTTAAAAACAGAAAATTTTCTGTAATTGAATCACAGAAATGCTCCCATTAAAGAAGGTAAACTTTACAATTAAAAATAAGTGGTGAGAATAATGAAGGATTCTGAACACCTTAAGTGGCTAAGTATACCGGTCACTACTCCCTAAGGGCTTAAAGATGCTTTTTTGCTATTATAACCTTTAGGATTTACAATATAAAAAAATCTTAATCACTTCTGTTTTAAATAAAGACAGTGGAAAAAAATCAAGATGGCAATGTTTTGATTGGCAAATTCTAAGCTGAGTAATTTGTGCTACAGAATGAAAAAAATATAAAGTTGTAATAATGCCCTCTTACAGATACTAAATCTTTAAGGTTTTTGATGTGTGAATTACATATGAATACAGTAGAAGATCTTTATAATGCACACCTTGGTATGAGAAGTTGTGCGTATTATAGAATTTTGCATTATATAGATCATATTTCATACATCATTAAATTTACTTCGTATATATGCTTTAAATTACATTCATTGGAACCAGAAAATGTGCAAATTATGAAATTTTACATAATAGGTATAGATCACACATTATTAAATTACCTTAAAGATATTACCTTGAAATATAACATCCAAATATGCCTGGGCAAAATCATTATAAATAGTGGTAACTCATGACTGACAGTTTTGGGAACACTAAATGCATGGCTGGCCAATTTATTCTTTTTCACTATTTTTAATAATGAAATCTTTGCCTTATTTTTAGCAGAATTTTCTTCCATTAAATAAAGCAAAAATTTATTTAAAAAAAAAAAAAAAAAAAAAAAAAAAAAACAACAACAAAAAACTTTTTGGAAAGCATGCATTTTAGTGCTGCAAGAAAAACCTGTCATGAGCTGCTCTGATTATAACACTCATTTACAAAAAATTTTAATATAATAACAATGTTTTCATTACTCCAAAATAATGTGTTAAAGGCGATAATGTATCATATTTAGTATTCCAAGAAATAGCAATATGTGTAAAATACATGTGCTTCTTAACTGAAAAATTCATTGTTTATATCTGAGAAATACATTACATCTTCTGCATTAAAATTTTTTAGTGGCAGGCTTTTGTGATTGAACAAGGACTGCTTGCAGAGTGCTTTTAAGGATTTTACAATATAAAATTATGGCTCTTGAACTACTATTAATCAAATACAGTAATAGGGATAACTAAAATCATTAAATAGTTTATTTTAAAAAATTACTTGTATTTCCATCGGATATACTGATCATTACTACCATATGTTATGTGTAACATATTTATTAGAAAAGTTTCAACTATTTTCATAAAGTTTTGGATCCCCCCCCCCTCTGACATACTGTCAAATTTCGCGAGGTTTTTTTTCTTGTGATGTTCCTCCCCCGACAGAGAATGGAGCGGGTTTTTTACAATCAACTGATTAATTTTGTTTTTCTTTTATTGCTACTTTTTTATGTTAGTGTGGTGATCTTTCAAATGCTATTGCACAACGAGGCGATAAACGCGCTACTCTGTAAGTGGCACGGCAACCCTCCACTATACAGGTGGAATTGATAAAAAGAGTTTTTGTAGACGGAATATGTGGAATGTTACAGAATAGTGACTGGTTTAATGAAAGCAGAATAAAAACTTAATATTTAATTTAAGATGCGAGTCAGATTAATATATTAATTGAAATGGTTACTGAGTAATCACTTTATTAGTTTATACAAAGTCTAATTATCATGACAGCTACAATGCAGCTGCTAATGAAATTTTGTGAAACCAATCTTTTCTAAATAGTAACATGTTCTGAATTGTTCTTATTTACAATTATACTTCATTACCACAAATACCATATAAGGGAGCTGGCTACTTTTATATTTTTTAAAAGTAAATTATTTAAAGCTTTCTTTTAAGCATATTAACTTTAAAATTAAATAAAAACAAGTATCTTACTTTTGCAAAAAAGCTGTTTTATCTCATTTATCTATAAACTTTAATTACTAAATAAGGAAAAGTATCATGATGAAAATTTTTACTTTTAGGAGCTCAAAACAACCAGTCAGGATAAAAGGGTTCATTTTGAGCTAATCGTGATAATTTAAGTATATAAAGTAGAATTTACTATCAGTCAAAAATATGTCCAAGACTGAAATCAGTCCTGAGACTGAAGGCTGTAATCAATTAGCCTAAAAGCATAGCTTCAGGTGGTTTTTTTTTTTTCAGTTTTTCTTTTGTTACAGAGATAAACGGCAATAAGATTTTTTTTTCCCCTTTAGGTTAAATTTTATAAAAATAAAGTACTACGATGCTTTAACTTTTGAAGCTGAAAAGAGTTGTATATAAAAAAAAAAATAAAAATAAACGAAAGATGTCATTTTAAGTCAATTTTCGTTTATAATATTATTAGAAACGATTCGCAAATGAATCATTTTATAAACGGGATTGGAAATCTTAATTTTGATTTCGTCATACCTTTTATTTAAATTGTGCGTTCTTTAAAAATGAAAGATTTTGTTTAATTTCTTTAAAAGAAAACTCAAAATTAAATTATTAATCTATCTGTATTACACTCACATATCACAAGAAATACCTATGATAACAAGAACGTTATTTTGTAAGGAAAACAGTTATAAGTATTGTTGAAAATAAAAACAATTCAGAACATTATACTAATTAGAAAGGATCGGTTGCAAAGAATGCTGTCTGGATAATTAGAAATTGTACTCACTTTCTCCCCTTGGAATACCATTTCAAGATCTTTGATATTTCTTATTTCTTCAGTCAACTTCGCGTATCGCGTAGTAATACATGGCGAAGTCTTATGGCGAATGCGATGAATTTTCATATCGATACGAGAATTTTCGATAAATATCGAATTTCGATATGAGAATTTTTTTAAAAATGTGAAATATTTTCTCCTTAAAAAATGTTTAATTACTATGAATAACAGTGAAATAAAATACCTATAATTACAAAATACTGCTCCATTTTAAAAAATCAGCCTAAGTATTTTAAAGCACATAATAAACTGTTTTCGTAGTTTAAAAAAAGATTTATTGCCAATATTCAGATTTTTAACTGTGACCTAAACCGCGCAAAACCGATGTGCAACGTTCTGTCTTCTAGCCCATAGAATAACATGTAATCCGCGATCCTAAGAAGTCCATTTTTTCATGCGGATTATATAAAAATTAAGAGTTTTCCTAGATACTAGGTTAGTCTTATCCACTTCGTCAAAAACAGATTCATTTTATATATTAAGGTTTTAAAAAAAATCTAGACCGTTTCGGAGAAAAAAAAAAGACAAACTTACACCATCGAAATTGCTTTCAAAATGGGTTTACAGATCTGAAAATATACTGCACGTAGAATTGTAAAAAATTCAGAATAGGATTAGACTGCAGATATAAGACTGTTTAAAAAAAATCAGAACAATAGGACCTATATTTGATGAGTTATTAACAGGCGGCTTTTCGCATTTTCTTTGATGTCGAGTTAGCTGTATATATGAGTTCCGCCATCTATGAATTCT